>WARS01000008.1:13459910-14059910 GCA_008933995.1 Datnioides undecimradiatus
TCTGGTCCCCCCAGGCTACAGGAATCTCCCTTTATGGAGTGAAGCCAACATTATTGTTTGGAAATGCGTACATATTTATATTAACACACGCAAATTAAATACGTGGGCGTAAACTCTGAAGATCTGGAACAAGGCAAGACCTGGTTGTCACATTACTGAGCTCCTGCAAGACATTTAAAAGATAGACAGACGCTCACACATAGCCCAGTTCTGTTAGCATGCAGGCTAGCAAGCTGTGTTATTGTACTGAGACCTTGAGGCTATGGTTTGCGAGTTCAGCCCAAATTAAGTCCCACTAATAGAGTTTAAGCTTAACAAAGTCCTGAAAAGTATCTCAGGTTAAACCAGGGAGCAGGAAGGTCTCCTTAATGATGTCAGTCAGCGTTGAATCACTCCGTGTGTGTGCGAGCCACAGAGCGAGCTCCAAATAGTCAGTACTACGTGTTTGCGGCTATTTCTGAAATGATTAGTCAGTCGACAGGGAAGAAATGGCAACTATTACATTAATTGTTTAATTGTTTCAAACATTAAGCAGGCAAAAATGTCCAAAAAATAACTATGTGATGCTCGTTTCTTTTTGCCAGTTTGATGGGATAAAAGAAAGTATTTCAACATGTCACCATAATTGTGTTAAATGTGATCTGCATTATTCACAATTTTTTGACATTTTACTGAAAAAATAGCCTTCAGTTATGTAGTATTGTAGTAATAAGTTCTTACATCAGTATGTTTGTTTGATTGGCAACATTTGTCCTACGTCTTATTATAGAAATGTAAATTAAAGTGTGGTCCTTTTGTAAGTAGGAAGAATCTTGAATGAAAAGTGTAAATAAGTATTTGGACAGTGTCCCAGTGATAAACCACCTACTGAGACCATAAAACAAGTCGAATCAGAATTGTTAACATCGCCCTCTAGACAGCACACTCCATCTTTTGACTGTTGTGTAGCAGCGTCAGTTTTGAGTCCAAAATCCAATTTTCTGATAAATCGTTTTCGCTGCTGCAGTGTCATAGACGAGTAGCAGAAGGAAAAGGTGAAGTGAAACCCAATTCAGTTGAGGACGGCAGGCTGTGGCGGAGCCAAGACGGTGGTAACATGGTCACCGGTTTGATTGTCATAACCTACTGAGAGGTGTAATAGCTGTCAGCAGATGAGTGAAAACAATTTGTGTCACATGTACAGTGTCATCATCACCGTCTTTGACTGAGAGGGCAGACTGCAGTTGTTCCTGCTGGCTTTCCTCTTCATGACATGTGATTATTATTATTATTATTCTGCAGGAAACAATTCGACAATATACCTCCATGGTGACTGTTGGTGCTTCTGCAATCTCAATTTCACAATTTCCATGTCAAGATTTTTGATAAACAATCATCAATTTGGATATAATGACTGAGGCATATGTTAAAAACCGACTGGGAACTACAGAAAATATCATCCCTTCGCTGTAATGCAGCCTTTTAAACCAGGAAATGCCATAAAACCTGTTATGCCATGTCACAATGCCCAAAATCTAAGCTGATATCGCTTCTCATACCACAGTATCATAATATCAACATATTGCACAAACCTGCTGAAAGCATAAAAAGAAAAATTATAAATGGTGAAATGTAAATTTAAATTGGTGTGACTCACAAATACATTGTATAAACAGAGAGAATTCAGATTTGTTTGTGTAAAGGAGTGAAAATACAGACACATCCCCAAACACACATTTACTGAAAATGTAAATGTGCAAGTGTAAATTGTAATGTCACGGCCATAAAAGGAGCCATTATAAAGTACGACCCCAGACTCAGACCATCTGTTTGCGACCGGCGCGTCCTCGGTGGCTACTGGCAACACACCACTCGTGTACATCATGTACCTGCAGCTCTGCAGCTCCTTCACAGTAAAAGCTTTCTTTCTGCTGTCTGCCAATTATGTTACTGTACTTGAACTGCTCGGCAGATACAATGCACTTTTTGTGTTATTACATGAAAATGTACAATATTACGAGAAGATTGCAGTTTAAAAGCATATCTGAGCAAAATATTACATGTTTTCCTCCTCACTGTGCAGAATGAATAACAATTCATGACCCCTGTGGTCATCTGATAATTATTCTGATAATGATTTAATTGTTTTAAGCTATTAATGACATAAAAAAAGAAATCTGATGAAACATTGTACCGTGAGCATTTTGAATATGATTTTGTTGTCAATTCAGTTGATTGTCGGTCATATTAATCAACGAAACATGTATTTACTAGCAGCTTTTGTGATTTATAGCTGTTTGGCAATATTTGCAATATTTGCTTTTTATTTCTCAATCTTGAGGACTGGCTGCTTTTCTTTGTCTAATCGTGAGTGTCTTTAGATGAAACGGGCCATTTAAAGGGTTCATAGGAATTAGGGTTGTGAGTATTCACTATAACCTGACATTTTAGAGACGAATTCTTAGGAAAATAATCCGCACATTACCCAATAATAAAATAATTATCAAATAAAGCTGTAGATGAATCAATTAAATGTAAGAAATAGATTAATCAGAACTCAGAGAGGCATTACTTGCAGATATGAAAAACTGATGGATGGTCTAAGAAGTTTATTTCGTGAGTTGACAGGTTGTTTCAGTTCAGGAGAAGGGGTAGCACTTCATTATGAGCACACAACCCTAACCCTTGGCTCCAAGAGCCCAGCAGCAGCTGCTGGTGCTGGTTGGTAAGTGTTTCTGACATTTTCAGGCAACTAACAATGTTGCATCATTTTGGGGGTGTTTCTTTTGTTTTTTTTCTCTGCAAATTATGCCCTTAACTTTCCTAACCGTGGAGTTGTGTGGCTTCGTCTATGCTCCTTTGGTCTTTAACATTATGGTTACTGGTCTGTCGAGCAGTTTGGAGGCTTCTTTCAAGGACTAGAGAGCCTGAACGCGTCATCGTCACCTCCCCCAAAAACAAAAGTTGTGGTTAGACACTCCTACTCATCACATGCATCTCTGCCGTTACACACAGACACAGACACCTTCATTAGACGCACTGTGGTGCCCCTCTTGTTCTCGCGCATTCACTTTTTGTCACCTTTTCCTGCACAAACACACACACACTCACACGCTCTGTTTCTCAGGCTGAAACAGATGAACATACTCGTCTTTCTCTCCTCCTTTCAGGCACAGCTGTAATTGGGTATGTGTTGTGTTTGCAGTATTGGACCTCAGGGTTAGCTTTGCCACCTGCCCATGTGTTAATAGGCATTGTTCCCTAACTCTGCACATTTACATGCACGTTACAACTTAGCTGACTTTAACAACCACCACATTTGGGTAGCGTATGATTGAAGCCCTTACATGGCACATAAGTATCTAAATATTTAACGTCTGTTAAGATTATGACTATTCCTGTAGGAAAATTAAGGTGTGCCACACAAAGAAAAATGATAAGACTAAGTAGAGTAATGTTCATGTGATGTTTTTATGCAAATGACAATCATTAAAAAAATCTAAAACAGCTGTTAAACATGCTAGCAACATTAGCAAGATAGCAAATGACTGGTTGGTGCACTACTTTTATTTAGACTGCAGCATCTCTATCATGATCATAACTGACTGGATGGATTGCCATGAAATCTGCTATACATACTCACCTTTCCCTCAAGGTGAATAGTTATTTTGTTGGTGACTCCTTATGTTTTCATCTCTGGCCATCATCAGGTTTAAATGTTAGCTCTCCCTGTTTGATTCAAGCTGCAGCTCAAACACCTGATAGACGTCAGCAGGTTAGCATTGCCATCGTGAGCATGTTTAGCACGTCGATGTTAGCATTAGAACAAGACTGATGGAGTTGTTTTATGGTTGTTGAGCAGAACACAGCACTGTTGATTCAGCTATTGCATTTTTATACCTGCACAGAGGTCTTGGAAGATGTTTTGGGAAAATTAAGGATTTCTTTTTCAATTGCAATAATATTCCCAGTTTTTGTTTTTTTAATCAGATATCAAAATTTGACATTAAGAGATGGTGAGGAGCTCAGATGGAGAAATCTAGTTATAAATTACAGGAAAAACAGTGGCAGAGAGGAAGGAAAGCTGGAAGGAAGAGTTGTCCCAGAGGAAAGAAATAAAGTTTAGGAGATACAGCAGATTATTTAGGAATGTAGTGCAAGACGTGTTCAGCAAAAGGTAAATCAGCTCCCCTCAGGACATTCTTTTGTTATGAGATATGAATACGAGAAATGAATCATAGTTGACATATCCCCCACTCTTGATGTTTTACGCACCCACAAATACACACACACACACACAGGTTTGTGTTTTTGTTCATTTTTAAAGGGGGACATAAGCAACTACACCCATGTGTTTTGAGCTCGCATTCAGCTGTCAAGTGTCCCTGGGCGTTTTGACGTCAGTGTTCCTGGACGGAGCGCCGAAATGCCTCTTTGCCTAATTTGAAGTGTCACTCGGTGCCGTTTGGCATCACCACGGTACAGTGTATGCCGAGGAATTATGACAGTGACGCTATAAACACCTAAAGAATTTGTCAACTGGCCTTGAAGCACGAGCTGAGGATGGATCGGACAGGTTTAAGTTGGAAACTTGTCTTTTGGTACAATCCAATTCACAAATGTGTACCGTCCACAGGAAGCAGAATTGGACAAACGAGTTTTGACAGCCTGTACGTGGTGAATGGGTGGGTGATGTGCTGCGTACAGAGAGCTTGCCACAACATATTTCACGCAGATTTCTACGTAGCACGCAGCAGAGCCACACATCTAAGAACCAGACAGCACTGGCCTGCTCACTGCCGTCACATACCGGGTCTCATCTCTCCCAGAAACTGAAGCACAGATCAACACAAGAGCGCTAATAACATGCAACACACACACACACACACACACACACACACACACCTTTCCTCTCTTTATTTATTCCTCCGCTCTGTGTCTGTGCAGTGCTCTTGTGGTTCTGGCCCATGTGTGTGCTGGATCATGCTTTCTCATGGCTCGTTGCGAGACTATCTGTACTACGTTTTGTTCTGTGTCCCGCTCACTGGGTGTGTTGTGCTCTTCCATTCGGCTGTCTTAATGTTTGCTTTGCTGCTTGTATTGAATGTTCTGTACGGCGCATCACATTTATATATAAAACACACGTATCCATGCATCAGTTATTACTCACCATATATTTTGTACACAGGGATAAATAAAATATGACTTCAAGGCTATTTCATCCATCAGTATTGCAGAAACATTTCATGGCAAAGGACATTTTGTGCACAAGAAGGAAAACAAATGTCAATTTCTCCCAATATTTGCACAAACACTTAGATGCACACACTGTTTTGTATTAAGCACAGTTATTAAAGGCATATTGGACTTATTGGTGGCCGAAGACACAGCAGTTACCACAAACACACACTCAAACACGCCGTCTAAATCACTGCTCCCCCCTCCGCTGCTGCTGTCACTAACCATTTGCTGTTGCACTGGTGCTTGCTTTTTTTGCTGTTTCTTTTTTTTACTTTTAAAATTTTATTTACATTTTTTTTCCCCTTTTTTTTTTCCTGTGTTCGTTGTAATCATGACCTCTCGCTGTTTTAATTTCAGATTTGCATATCCACTTCCACTCCTTCCTCATTTGCATACAGCAAGAATGGCGAGCGGGCATCCCACAGACAAATTCAGTTTCATGTATCAACCAGACACGCACAAGAGGTACGGGGCACGCATGCACACACACTCACACAAACACACACACACGTACACAATTTCCCTCATGGCCACATTCTCAATGATCAGGTAAGTTGGAGTAATAGAGGAGCACTTGAGGTTTCCTCGTCTACACTGTCAGGCCGATAGAGAAAGATGCCTTATGGGAGATGTAGTATAAAGGGCTCTGTCGCCAGGCACCTTCACGTCAACCTTAAATTTTCAGTGGCCAGGCTTCCGTGCAGCCTTGCAGGCCGGCAGAGCTCGCTATCACTCAGCCTTTTCAGGTGCAGTAGTGAGATTGTAACATTTGGCGAGCTGTATTGCTGTAATGCCACACAGGAAAACCAAATGATTATTTCCAGTGGATCCACGCGACCTTGTGCTTCCCTGTCAGCACTCGTGCCTTTCCATTCCAGCAGGTTGTGTTTTTAAATACACGTTGAGCCTACTCGAGGGTGAAGAATCACTGGGTTTGATTTTTATTTATTTAATTTGGGTTTTTTTCTTTGTTGCATGCTGGCAAAATGCTTCAGCTGGATATTTCGCCTTAAGAACCCGAGTTTGGGATTAATGTGTGTGTGACGAGAGCGTGTGTATGATTGATAATCGTAACCATTTTCTTTCCAATTTACACGGCTTACGTCTCTCTCCCCTCCATTTTTCCTCCCGTCTTCTCTCCTTATCCCCCTCTCTGCCATCTCTCTCTCCATGTCTCTCTCTTTCTCAGTAAGAACAGGTTATCTTCAGCTATGAACCCAGTCTACAGCCCCGTTCAGCCCGGCACCCCCTATGGGAACCCCAAGAACATGGCCTTTACAGGTAAGACTAACAAACATGCACACTCATCACCCTGCGTAGCGCTGTAATCACATCTTTAAGGAAAACGCTGTTCTAAAGTTCAGTTAAAATGAAAACTTAAAAACAGAGGCTGGAGTCAGCTCATTTTACTGGTTACTTGGTCGATGTTCCTGTAGGAAAATATCAGGGTTTAAACAGTTAGGGTTTTAGCTTTGAGTGACACCTCTCACATACATTCAGCTCGTGTTTTTTCCTTACATGCCCTCTCTTGGCTGCGTTTTGCTGATACCCTGTTAACATTCAAATAAATAAATAAATAAAATAAATAAAATACTGATTTAATAACTTACAACAAATGCCAAATACAACAGACCAGCACAAACTCTAGTTACATAATCTATCTAGAGGATAGATCACGTAGTGCTTAATGATATTATATTTTATATTACATATTATTATAATTCATGTAATTTAAATTAACCATGAAGAAAAACATGTGGGGATTGTGTGTGAAGTTGATGGCGTCACATTCAACACCCCAGAGTACATCCACAGTCCACAGAGTATGTTTGAGAGAAGGAATTATCCTGAGTGGACATTTGAACAGCGGGACGAACAAACAGAACAAACAGGGACGACAGAACAGTCTGATTGTAGCTAAACATTAAGCTGGAGCTGTAACTCTGCACACAGTGAAGTAAGTATCCAGAGAGGTGCCTTTCTGCCATTTTTCAGTACACAGGATAGAAAGTGTTGGGCAAGGGTGATGGGGAAGTATAGGATAAAGGTCGCCAGAGCACAGAGGGACGGCTTTGGGAGAGCGTCAACCTCCCACTAAGGAAGCGGGAGGTAGCAGAGTTAATACCCCACGCAGAGCAGCAGCGTGAACCGCAACCATAACCTAAAGATGTAATTGTTTACATCAGGGAGCTTTTAATTGAATATGAGCACAGGGTATCAGTGCAGCAGAAGAACAGGCTGATGAGAACACGGGTCGAAAAGGCTTCTGTTAAAAAAGAAAACCTGCCAGCGAGAACATGATCTCCGATGAAGATGTCGGAGATCTTAATGTCTCTTGTGTAACATTAATTGTGGCTAGACATCTAATTGTCTGCTGGTTATATTTAATCTATATAAGGCAGTTAGGTCTGTCTCCTGTGATGTCTCTCTATCCTGGTGCAGCAGCATGAAGCAGCTCTGTCATCCTTCCATCTGTCCTGCGCTTTTGATTCGCTCCTCACTCTTCACACTCACTTCCTTCTCCCCGTCGCTTTGCACTGCAGGTCAAAGGTGACTACAGGAACGCTCAAATTACGTATTCACCACCGAGTTTAAAGTTTTTAAGTGTTTAAAATGAAGTTAAATGAGAGTTCAGGTGTAGCTCGCAGTTGTGTGTCTTCACTCCTGTGTGGTTTATGTTTGCATGTAATTGAGAAGACATACATGTGATTGAAATGTTAGAGGAGCAGCAGGAGTGGCAGTTTGAATGTCAGGTAGTAGGCAGGCCGCCTCGTCGATGCAAAAACACCCAACACGGACACATTTAAATGAGACGAGGGTCTATGAAAGATGATTTTCATATGTGCAAATCTGCCTGGTAGTAAGGGACGTATTATATAGCCTACCCACACCTCAGTAGAAATGTAACAAAGGTTACGTGAACAAATTCAGTCAAAGGTTGAGAAACAGGCTGTTTATACCCAGTTTATTTGTATCTGTGAGTCTGTAAGTTGGTCTCATATTTTAATAATACAACATTTTTATGATTTTTAGGTTTATTTGTAAACATGGACTTATAATAGAAGAATACACAATGACACACTGGTGGATCCACTGGATAAAAACTCATAAAAACATTAGTTCATCGCTGCCAAACACTCACCATCCCGGGGGCCGCTCAGGACCAGGTTCAGAGGTGTTTAGTGTTCCTCAAGTCAACTTGTGTGATAACTGTGGGGGGAAATAGTGCCAGATGTGGATAGACATTTAAAACCTGCACAGCTTGGCTTCTTCTTAAGTATTTAAATGAGCTAAAAATGACACTTTAAGGGTTGATGGAACATTTATTAGATGTTATTTCATTCATGCAGTCAAGTATTGATGTTTTCTTCTCACCATTAAGCAAATATGAAGGAGCAGGAGTCATAATCATCCCTCCCTTTTAGCTCTTGACGATCAGACTCAGACGCCTCGTTAATCATAATAGTTCGGGGTGTTTTTAGAAAGCTGTAGCAGCATCTGTTGTGTTGCTGTATCATTTAATGCGAGGCTTTGGCTCGGCGCAGTGCGGTGCGATGAATTGAACAAGTTTACAGACATTTTGTTCAAAGACGTTTGAACCGTGCCGCGCTGCAGCTGCCGGGCTGACATGATACTCTTCTGTCGTTTCTCCAATCGAGAAAGCAAAAGCACTCAGACTCCACGTTAAACGCTCCACCGTCTCATCCTCAAGCCTGAGATACTATACATAGCACTGCAAGTGATTAGAGTCTTCACTGAATCATCTACTAGGCTGAAGAATCTATTAATAGTATTTCCTGAGGTGACTTTATCAAATTGGCAAAGTCTAAAACTCTTAATTTAAAATGTATATAAAGCTGAAAAGCAGCAAAAGCTCAAGTAAGAGAAGCTGGACTGTGAGGATGTTTGGTTTCGTTAAACTGCTGAATCATAATTAATGATTTACTACGAAATATCAAAATTGCTGTTAACTAATTTAACATTGGGTTGCTAATCATTAAATTGATAGTTTCAGCATTAGTCACACTGATAGTGAAATAAAAAAGGTGCATAGTAACGTAATGATCACCACGACCCCCAGCGTGGATTCACGCAGATATATATTTTTTTTTTTTAGACCCGCTCCGTCTCTGACTGTGTCTCAACCTACAGCAGCAGACAGCAGTTAAAGCTCAATATAGCGAAGGTGCAAAGCTACAGAACAGTGTGTGAGATCGACTGCCAATAATAGCACGCAGCGAGCAGCTCGTCTCTCTTTTCCCTACTGTCTCTTGACTCCTGCTTTTCTATTCTTTGTCACACTCTGTCGAACTTGCACCTTTTTGTTGTTTTATCAGAAGCCTTTTCTCAGGTCAGAATGTGCTGTGTGTTTGTTTAATGTGTAACTGATGATGGCTGGGAGTGTGTGTGTGTGTGTGTGTGCGTGCGTGCCCTCCTGCACGTGTCTCCCTCCATTGCTAATATCTCTGAATTTACCTCCTCCCACACCATATTGGCAGGTGTGTCTCGTCTGTATGTAAGACGCATTCAGCCGACCGTGTTATTGGTGCAGACATTTTTTTAATGAGCGCCATCTGTGCACATCCTGCTCCAAACCAAACACTCCCCTACCTGCGAGTGTGTGTGTGTGTGTGTGTGTGTGTGTGTGTGAGTGTGTGTGTGTGTGCGCGCGCGTGCGCGCTTCTCTGCATTTGTTAAGCTCTGGTTTCTGATATTTTCCCTCTCGTCTGTGATGTTCTGCAGGCTATCCAGGAGGGTATCCTGCCACGGCTCCCACCTATACACCCAATCTCTATCAAACAGGCAGTCCTGGGTATCCACCAGGTGAGCCCCAACAGACACACACACAAACACACACACACACACAGAACATTTGATTACACTGTTTACATATAACAAGGTAATATCTTGGGATAAATTGCTGTGAGTTCACCCCAATGTTTTGGAATTACTAAGTGTGTTTGTCATATATGATCCTTCATATATGGAGATGGTGTGTCCAGTGAAGCTTTATATAAAGCATGTTACTCAGACGCTGCCACGTGCAGATCATACCAGGGGTCACGGTCGCATTTTTAACAACAGGAAAAACTTGGGTTGGCGTTTTATTCTGCCTGCTCTTTGTTGAACACGTATGATACAACACGGAGAAAGCACAAAATAATAACATCTAAACATAAAGAAATAATAAAACGGTGAAAACAAGTACCCAGGTATGAGCAAAACCACTATCAACAACACAATCATCCTTGAAAACCTGCCTTTACAATGCTGTTGCAGAGCTGTCAGCATTCATTGATTGATCGACTAGTCCATTGAAAAGGCATGAATTGCAAACTATTTTTACAATAATTAATATTTTCAGTTAAATTTCATGAAAAAATATCAAACCTGTGTCGTTCCAGCTGCTGAAATGTGATGATATGCTGCTTTTCTTTGTCATCTATGATTTATTAAAAAAAAAAAAAAAAAAGGTCATCAGGTTTCAGACCGTTGGAAACATTTTATAGACTAAATGATTAATTGATTAATCATGAAAACAGATCAGCACATTAACTCAGCCATACTATGGAGAAATTAGAAATACAAACATACCAAATGTCAGTGACGAGGACTTTTATATTTTCTGTAAACTTGGAAAATCTAAATGAGGCCCGTAGTCTTCAACTATTCCTAGTTTGACAGCTTTGAACGTAGCTGCGACAGTGTTTTTACAAACTGAAGAGCCTTGAACAACAAATGAATGTGCCACCAGTTAGCCTGGAATAACTCTCAGAAATATGTTCCCCTTGCTTATGAGTAATGCTCGTAATCACTCGGTTCCGCTGGCGTGAAATGAAAGTTAGTCAATGTTTAGGTTGAGGCTGGGTTACGACTTCATGCGCTGAATAAATTACACACCGACGGAGTTTTAATTTCAAGTCGGATGATCTGTCGCCGCTGCTGATCTACAGAGCTGCAGCGGATTTATGTGCTGATTGTCCAAATGTAAAGCAAACGTTGTTATGCATTCTCATGAGGCTTTTTTTAAGTTGAGTCGTTTCAACACGCAGGTTTCACTAATGTAAAATGCAGTAAGCGGTCATCCCAGCCTTAAAGGGCATTGATGGTGAAGGAGTGGGAAGGCAGCCAGTAACAGCTGCCAGTGGCCTTATAGCAGCAGATACGTACTCTGCTGGGGCTCAGTGTCTGGTCCCTGTAGCAGATGGGAACAACAGTTGTCTCACTGCTCTCCAGATATGGCGCGTCTGTGTAGATATAGATAGTTTAGCGTGAAGGGGTCTTGAACTTTTCAATCCTAGAAACCCAGCCGGAGTCAAGTACCATCTCACACCAAAGCTGTTATTTGTAGATACACTAGAAACACGGTGACACAGTTTGGATTCAGCCCTCAATCACACACCGCTGCTCTAAGATTGATTTTTGGCCATAAAGGTAAGTTGCTTTGTATTAGTGTTGCTAGCAGGAAGCAATAAAAGATCTGGAGGCACAACTGGACGGTGTTTTTATAGTGTTTTTATTTTAATGTATACATACAGAAAGGATTTATGAAATATGGGAAAATGAGAAATTAAAAGGCCCAACCAAGATCAAACAGTTTAATTAACGTCAGGCATGCAAGGTAAAAAAGAAAACCTAGTGAAAACATACAGACAATAAACCATGCAGCGTCCAAATATGGAGAATTAATCCACATTAGGACTTTATGAATGATATTCAGGTGGACCTAGACAAAGGGATTGGAGTGGAAAGGAGAGGAACAAATGCATCTCTTTGAAGAACGGATATAATATAAGTAAATATGTCATTAATCATAATGTTTGAAAGCATTACATAGATCAGCACCTCAATAAAATCCAATTTGGAAAATATAAATTATGGTAAACGGACACAATATAAGATTTCCTGAATATGTGAAGCTGAAAGCTGCTTGAATCGTCTCCAGTTCTCCTGAATTTTAAGTGTCTCACCCAAGTCGGGATGGGTTTGTAGAATTCCTCTGTGCTGCTTTTTGAAGCCCCCCCCCCGAGTTTGGTTTTATCTTTTGGATGACTTGAACCTAATTATCTGATTTTTATTTTTTATTTTTTATTTTTTTTTATTTTTTTTTTAATTTATTTCCTTTCTTTAATTTGTTTAATGTATGGTGAAATGAATGTCTTCAGGTTTTGGGCCCTAGACAAACACCAGCCAGCTGTGGTCTGACTGGAAACATGTCTTGGTCAATGTCATTATTTCTCAAATCCATTGAATAGACAAACTGTTTTCTATCAGCGGGGCTTTTGTGTAATTGTCACACGCCATTGTCCTCTAATGCCCTGCATCCATGTTGGAGCAGAGAATGTGTGCGAGAGCACGCACACACACACACACACACACATTTAGACACACATAGCAGCTCCAGCATCTCTTTGTTCCCTTGTCCTTGTCTGAGAGAAGAGCTTTCATAAGCAGCAGCAGCAGCAGCAGCAGCAGCTAGCTAGTAGCATGTTTGACCTTCAGGCTCCTCCGAGTGGTCGTTCAGGGGTACTGCACCCCACAGAGCGGAGCCCACTTAACAGCAGACATTACTGCAGGGGACTGGATGCCTTCACTGCCCAACAGTCGAGGTCAAGCTTGGAAATGTTTTAATGTAGTGTCAGTTCAACGGTGGCCACGCTTAAATCATGTTTGAAGGCTTTCTCTCTGTTTTGGCACGTTGCTTTGCATTAATGTGGCCCATTTAGATAACATACTCTGCATAAAGTAAACACACAACTACTCTCTTTAGCAGAACACAATGTAAAATTTTACAAAGAGCATTGTGAGACTGGATGAATGAGGTGTTTTTAAGACTCATTAACCCCTTTGGGCTGTATTGGGTTGAGACTCCAGTCCCGTCTAAAGGCAGCACCAGTCCCCCATCTGGTGGATTTAGCAGGAAATGCAAAAAAATAAAATATTTAAATCAAAACAAATCAAAATAATGATTATTTTCAAATCGTCACCTGTTAGTTTTCAATTAATAGATTCATTGTTTGGTAGATAAAACATCAGAGCATGGGGACAAAGAAATTCCCAAAGCTTTACATCATCAGACGTCTTGTTTTGTCCATGAAACTGTCCCATAAAGTCTCAATTTACCGCTATGTAAGAGGAAAAGCAGTTAAAACCATCATATGTTGTGTATCTTTGCTACTAATTATCACATAGTTGCAGATTAGTCAGTTTAATCTTCTCTCGGTCGATCAATCGTCTCATCATCGCAGCTTTCCATTTAAGAGTTGAAAGGTTAAAGGTGTAATGATTGTCTTTCACTGATTCAGTTTCTGCAGGTCCACATCCAACCCCGACACTGAGGGTTCATTTTGATTAATATAAACTCAGTATCGCTGGCTCACATCTTCCTTTTGACATTAAGAGGATATTTATCAGTATACAGACCTTTGTAAGAAACTGAGTTAGAGCATTTAAGTAACATCTCTTGTCCATTGATGGCATCCACATGTTCACAGCTCGTTGCACCACCCCCAAAAACCTACTTTTTGCTGAATTACGATGTTTTTCTAATTGCTTTTTCCTTTTTTCAGGATATACTTCGGCAGGCACCCCGTACAAAGTGCCCCCCACTCAGTCAAATGGAGCACCCCCTCCCTACACCCCGACCCCCACCCCGTACCCAACAGCGATGTACCCCATCCGCAGTGCCTACCCTCAGCAGAACATATACGCACAGGTAAGGGTGCTGGACTAGACTTCATAGTGTGTTCAGTGCATGGATTAGATGAAGAGAGAGTTTCCTGAGTTTCCTCTTCACAAACCGAGGCACTCTCCGTTTTGTGCTAAATACTGTTCATTTTAATGAGGGAAAGTAGAAATTTCCAATTAATGGATTTAGTCAAAAGTCTACCAGAGCCTGAGAAGCTAAACCGAACACAATGAGTGATTTAGCCAATTATACAACCGATGAAAAGGCAGTGGCTGTTTTGAGATACAGTCATACGCGATGAGACACAGTGAGACAACAGAGCTGTCATTTTGCTCTTTTGTGATTAGGTGCCGTGCATCTTGTTGATGGTTAAGTGGTTTGAAACGAAACGTGCTGAAGCAGGAGGAGAAAAGGAAAATGTCAGGATCAAGGATCGGCTGGGTGGTTTCTCTACACTTGTTTGTGTGTAGTTAAACCTTTATCACAGAGTTTTAATTGGAAACACATTTACAATCATGTAACGATTGTCATTCATCACCCAAATACCCTCAGCTTCACTCACCCTCCTGTGTTCGTCCTGTCAGGGAGCGTACTACACCCAGCCTGTGTATGCGGCTCAGCCCCATGTGATCCATCACACCACCGTGGTGCAGCCTAACAGCATCCCCTCTACGGCCCTCTACCCTGCCCCCGTCCCCGTACCTGCTCCCCGCAACAACGGCATGGCTGCCATGGGGATGGTTGCTGGGACAACCATGGCCATGAGCGCAGGTAAGACCTGAACCACTGCCCCCCAGTTGTGTTTAGCAGGATCATGTTTGTTTAGATATAGATCAGAGATTAAACACTAATTAAATATTCAACAATTGATCAAAAATCAAACAGCAGCTACTTTAAATATTTATAATTCTTATTTTTAATCTAACTGGCTGAAACATCTCAAAGTGAGCATTTGGTTTTATGACAGTAAAGTGAATAAATGTGGATGTTGGACTGTTGGTCAGACAGAACAAGGCATTTTAACTGTTGGCAGGCAGTTACAGCCATTTGTTTAGACGCCGAGGACCAAAATTCAATTAAGTGTGAGACTAATCAATAAAGAAAGTAATTGTGAGAAGTCAATTTATACCACTGCTGCGTCTCATTCATTCACTTAGTTAATTAATCGACTGCCTTCAGGGTCAGTTTCATATATGTAAGGCAGATCGATAAGTGTTTCATTTAGAGCAGGAACAAATGGTCCCAAATGCTAAAACACTAATGTAAAAAAAAGGCTATGCTGTTGTCATAGAAACATAACATCAGAGTCATTATGTGACTACCCCGACTGCAACTACAGCAACTTAAACAAATGAAATGAGTCCTTCCTGGCTGTTCACCAGAGTGTTATTGACTTCCTGTAGGGACCCTGCTGACAACGCCCCAGCACCCCCAGATTGGCGGACACCCAGTTACTGTGCCAACCTACAGGCCCCAAGGGACACCTGGGTACAGCTATGTACCGCCTCACTGGTAGAGCCCACCCATCATGTGAGTGCCTGCCCTCCCGCTGTTCGCTGTTTTCTTT
The DNA here is from genome assembly GCA_008933995.1 of Datnioides undecimradiatus. NCBI lineage: Eukaryota > Metazoa > Chordata > Actinopteri > Lobotiformes > Datnioididae > Datnioides > Datnioides undecimradiatus. The sequence continues at coordinate 13,475,387 of WARS01000008.1, forward strand.
TTGAGATGTTCCTCAGCAATTTTCTCTCCTCCATCTGTTTCCTCCTCCCCTCCACCTCCTCTCCTCCCCCCCTTTTTTGTTCCTCCGTTCTCTCTACGACTTAAACAAACTGCGCCGCCTCGCTTTCCTCTCCCATCTCTCCCTTTGAGGTGCGTGTCGGCCTTAAACCAGCCACCAATGTGCGCTTCTGCTCCTCTTTTCCCACCAGATCTGGAGTCCACCATCGTATGCAACTGCTCAAATCTTACACGGGCTCCCACTGGTAACCACGGGAACTCGGCACCTGTCTGCAAGAACAAAACTAAAGTGCAACAGCCACTTTACTATTATTGTTAATGTTATTATGCGACATTCTCTAAGGTTTTTTTTTCCAAAAGCTGCTTTTATTTTTTTATTTTTTCTCTCTGTTCATTTGCCAACCAGTCATTACCTACTTTTGTATGTTTTTGGTTTTTATCTTCATTTCCTCACTTTCCTTTGTCTGTCATTGGATCTCCAGAAAGGACTCTTGACCAATCACGGGTGTCAGTTGCTCCTGTTTCTGTGTTGTGCTGGTGTGTGTGGTCCTTCCTGCTGCTGCTGCTGCTGCTGCTGCTGCTGCTGCTGCTGCTGCTGCTGCTGCTGCTGCTGCTGCTGCTCAGTCGGCTGGAAAATATCGGGCACTTATTCCTCACCGTCATCTCCATCAGCCACTACGAAGACTTATTGACTTATGCTGCCAAATTTTCTAACAACTAGATATCAGCACAGGGTTTTAACATTGATTGGGATTTTTGTTTTTCCAGATTATTTTATTTTTTAATTTATTTTTTTTTTTACCACACTCACTCACTTTGTACTCTCCCACCTTTGTTCTTCCTTCCTCTTCATCCTTTTATTACCCGCCTCCTTTCGTTTTAACCTCAGTCGTCTTCCAGCGCGTAGCTGTCTGTCCAGCGGTAGTCAGTCCATCATTCCTGTCGTCGCGTCTCCGTGTGAGTGCCATGTCGCTACGAGCAGCGCACTAGCTGACCGTTACCCATCCCGCTGCGTGTCCCACTGTGTCCACGCAAGCATAGTACCTAGAACATCACTTCCTTCATGCTACATACTATGCAGGCTAGTATGTCGTGACACTATTGAAATCTTGACTTTAGCAAAAGTATTTACAGTAACCATGTCAACAGCGCGTGTGGTCGTCCATGCTTTCTCTCACACACACACACACACACACACACACACACACACACACACACACAAACACACATGGGGGCTCCTGCGATGTGTTGAAAAAACACATGATCACATAGTGGCACTTACTGCACAATACCTCCAATTATGATGTTACTGATCAACACACACAAACAAAACGCGAATATCTATGGGTGTGCATGGCTGGCAGCAGAGAGGGAGTTTAAAGGGATTGTGTTGGCGTGAGTAAAGAGAGCGGAGGATGAGACGCGGATGACAAGGAAGGAGGAGGAGGTCACATGTTCGCATTTGGTCATTTCATTTCAAGGTACAAGACATTTGAGTTTGTGACAGCTCACCTGCAAGATGCTGCACGAACTGTTTTTCTTGTTTTCTTTTTTGGTTTTTTGCACTCCATCGTCTCCTCCTCCTTCCTCCTCTTTAGACAAGGACTTGTAACCAAACACTTACACAGACAGACACCCAGACTCTTGACTACACAGTTAATAATGGACCAGGTGAATAAATGTGCTGATCGATTCCACAGTGCCGTGACCAAAAACCCATGACGCGGAGGGTTGTGCACCACATATGGGAAGAGATTGTGTCCAATCAGATGGCTGTAACGTGTACGCGCCTGGTCCATGTCATAGGGACGATATGTTATTCACAGAGTTTGGGTCCAGATGCTTTGACTTTTTGGGTATTTCCATATGGAAATAGCCGTAAAGGATAAATATTGGCAAGAGTGCGGTGCTGGTATGATGCAGTGTCACACAGGTCCCAGCACGACCTTCAGGAGCAAACAGGAGGCTTTTTAGACTTTTAGCAGTTTTTATGAAAATGAATCATCCGTTTTGCTTTTGTCCCCCCCTGCAATGGTCAGAGATTTACACATATCTGCTTCTTCTGACTGCATTTAAACTTTATTTCCAGCATCAACTTTGATTTTTTTTTTTTTACTTTTTAAAATGTAAAATTGTCATTAGCTGAGGATAATGTTTGAGCCAATGAGACATGGACCATATTCAGCCATTTTCCATTGCCTTTTTATGCTTCTACATGTAAAGGCACTTACGTACATGCAAAAGCATTGACGACCCATCAGACACCACACACACACACACACACACACACATACACATACACACACCGAGTGATGATGGTGGTGGGGTTTAATATATTTAGGTGAGGCCTGTGGTATTTTTTTCAGGATTTACAAAAAAAAAAGAGAGACTCAAATCACACTTTCATGATCTGTAGAACACAGATTGATATAACAAAAAGCATTTACTGCGCGGGTATGTAGATGAAGTGGTTTGATATTGCAATAAAATAAAGAGGGAACGCCTCCAACTGTTAACATACAGTAATTATTTTATCAGCGTTTTGAATTGATTTTTTTTTTTTTAAAAATGCTTATTGTAATCTCTGAATATGGATTACAGGCTCTGTATGCAGCCTCCATTCAATAATTATTACAGTTACTGCTAAGAAGAGTAGAACATATCAAGAATTTGGGGTATTGAATAACTTTGTGAGGAAATATTGCACAACATAAGACAAAAAAAAAAAACTTGATGACTATAATTTAATGCTAAGTAACAGGTACCTAGGCTTTGTAGTGCAAGGAGGGAGGAAGAAGCAATTTATATTGTAATTAAAAATTAAACAATAAGGTGTTTGAGGTATTCTTAGTCCAGATGTTTGTACACTAGTAGGTTAATTCTCAAGAAAATATTACATAATGCCGCTGTCGGATGAAAACCGTCGATCTCGGAGCCTTATTTTTAAAAGCGGCCCGTCGCATTTTAGAAGATCTCATGTGGACGTTACCGGCGTGAGGGTCATGAAATGTTCCCACCGTGTTAGGATCTTGTATATTTTAACTCAAGCCAGTAAAACTGAAATGAGACAGAAACTGGATTTTCGTGCGACAGCAGTAATGTTACTCGTCATTAGGCTTTATTTAACCAACCACTACTTCTGTCAGTATTTCTGTTTAAACTTCGGAGTTTTGTTTTTTTTATTTTCTTCTTTCCCTCCGATCAATTGAGCATAATGGGTATGCATAATATTCAGGTGTATTTCACTATAGCATTGGATCTCTAAGTTAAAAAAAAATGCAGTATATTTATAAAGCAAGTGGTACAGTAATGTATTTCTAGCTAAGCATGGTTGCATCAGTGTGGCAGCTACTGTTTGTGCTTTTAATATATATTTTTTTTACCTCCTCTTCTGCATCTCTGTCCTCTACATATCTGTCACTGAGGGAGGGGGGAGACGTCAAGACAAGGTCTGTCGAATAACGGTCAGGACTTGTGGAAATCGTCGTCACCAGATTCCCACGTTTTTATAATAATGATCCTGAACTTACAGACCGTGAGGAAGCAGAGGGTTGATGACCAAACTGAAGTGGCTAGCTTGTTGTTTTATTTAGGTATTGTTAATTTCATTGACTGAAAAAGGGGTTACCGTGATGCTTTTGGTCATCTTTGCGGCCTGCGGGTGCAAAGATGCGCCGAACGATGTCTTGAAAACCCTCAGCCTCCGCGCCCGTCGTTCTGTGCCATATTTCACCGACAGTTCAGTAAATATTAGTTTCTTCTCCTAAGTAACTGGTGAATTAAGAGTCCTTGTTGCGTCTAGCTTCCTGTGAATCAGTGTTTTTCCTATTGCTGTCGCTATTTATCACACTGTTGTTGATGCATATTGCCTGTCTCACCTTCTTATCTTTCTTACTGTATTCTCTGTGTTGATTCCTGTTTTCACTTTGTGCCATCAGAGGCCATTTTGCATCCCGTCAGCCATTTAAAAATGTAGTTTTTGTCACATTCGAGGATGCAAAACGGTGCATCTCTAATATTACCGACTCCTTTAACCCTCTGCTCTCAGATTCTCATGTTTTCTTTTGGCCTTAATGTGCTTTCAGTCTGACCTTTGCAGCCCTCTCCACCCCGTCTCAGTAGCAGTCATATTGAGCCGTAGGATAGTCGTTAAATCGGCGTCATCATTGGCGATAATCTGCAGGACTCTTTGGCATCTGTGAAATCTCCACTAGATGTCACCGGTGACAAAGTCTGGAAGTGGCGTCGTCACTGTGCAAGGCTTTGAAACAAAATGATTATAATTAATGTTGTTTTCATGGGGGAACTTGATCAATAATAAGAGAGAGAGAGATTTTCTATTCTGGGCCAAGGACCAATGCTCTTAAAAACTGTACTGCAGAGAGGCAGACCCACTGAGCATTTGGGATTTCTGAAGCAGGTTCGATTAGTTTTGGTTTATTTTCAGGGTGGTGAAGCTGCTTCCTCATTTGACTCCATTCCTTGCCTCTCATTTATTTCAATTTGCACTTAAGAAAACTGAAAATGGACAGCTGAACACTTTAACGTGTTCGGGTGGGGAGGTGGTGAAAATGCAAAGTTGTCTTAATCATGAGTCTTTTACCATCTTTATATCATCCATCTTTCTGTCCTGGGAGACACTTCCAGACATCACAAGGTGGTAACTTTAATGAGGATTACTCCGTTCTTCTGTTCTCCACTTGTTTAATTTTACTCTTCACTTTCAGGGTGAAACTGTGACCAGAACCATTCATAACACCTCTCCACTCCTTCCATCTTTCCTCTCCCCTCCTCTCTTCTTTTTTGCCTTGCAGTTGCTAAAGTCTTAGTTATTATTTTTTTTTCCACGAGTATAAATTAAAACTCTACTATCACAGTGAATAGTAGGCTCTTAAATGTCTTCGATGTTCTGCTGCAGCTTTTTAATTTCAATTTGTCAAAGATATCTCTCAGTTTAATTTGACACTAAATGTGATGCAAAAAGTGGAAATTCCTTGTCTTCCAAAAAAAAAAAAAAAAAGCATACTTGTATCCCCCCTGGATCGAGTATTAGGAACAACCCCATCTTTGGAAGTTTTAGTTTGGTACCCAGTTTGCACATGCTATGGTATATCTGTTACCGTAAGGTTGTGTTTGAAACAGAAGCCCAACGTCTGTTCAGCGTTGAGAGAAGTGAATTGTATGTTAGCTATTTGGTCCAGAGTGAAGGACCAGCGTCAGGCTTGTGATATGAAGTGTAAATCTGTTTTTAATTTTTGTTTTTTTTGTTTTGTTTTTTTAAGTTTTTTTTTTTTGTTGTTGAGGGTTTTTTTTTTTAAAAAAAAGATCAGTTAGTGATCTTAGTACTATAACTAAGCCAAGTTTGTAATTGTATATTTACTGTAAAATGTAGAACATTGAATAACTATTAAAATTTTCCTATAAAAGGAAGATTGCCTTGTGTCCTTTTTTTACTATTTATCCTTTATTGAACTGTAAGTGTGATTGAAAACATACTGAGAAATAATTCAAAGATGTCTATCTGCATTTATGTCACGGCTCCACACGGATGAAAAATGTCAGTTTTCTCTGAAGTATGAAAGTGACGCGTTCTTCCTAAGAAGAGCAGAGCAGGGATAAGTCACGGCCTCACCCATTTACACAGAACTCCTTCCCTCTAAAAGGGGTGAGACTCGTCTGCATGAGTCACGAACCAAGATCCTTGGAAAAACTTAATTTGGATTCACACAGTTCCAGGTAAAATGCACAACTCTTAATTCCCGAGTTTGAATTTAAGTCGTGCATCTTCGGCTTAATGGTTGCAGACGTGCAAACGCAAACCTAGACAGGCGTCACAGATCCTGATTAGCATCTGAAACACAGGTCCATCACTTTTCTTAAGTGTCCCCTTATGGTATTAACAGCTGAGGCTGACAAAACAGTCTCACCAGAAGCTCCATTTGTGGCGAGACTGTTTTGGGCAACTACTGTTTTCGAGGTCAAGAATACACATTTAATCCTGTTGTCATCTTAAAGGTACAGTGCACCTGTCAAAGCAGTGACGAGCATGACTGCAAACACGGTTTCAACACTGCATGATTCAAAATATTTTCAAAAACCTTTTATTGCAAATATTACATTAAAGGAAACACACTTTATGTTGAGCCCCAAGGATGAACACGCTGTATTTTGGTCATAAATGCTGAATCTTAACATAATTTGTTTACATTCACAAAGAACAGAGTTACACATATATGTATTAGGAAACTGAAGAATATCTGAAAACTGGAAATCAGTCTTTTCAGCAAGTGGCAGTGAAAACACATCAGTGCGCCGGGATTTTTGATTTTTCTGAAGTCATGAGTCATGAGAAGCCTGATGATAAACTACAGAAACAGCTTCCAGGTTGCCAAAACCCACCAGATTCATAGAAATCTTATCAAAAGCCTGTTAGCAGTGTCCTCAAAAGCAGCTGCTGTTTGAAAGAAAGCATCACAGAACTGGCTTCAAGGTCAAAAATAATCTTAATGGGGTTTTTTTTTTTAAACTTTAACGACTTTTCCAAGTGCAGGTTGATGTGAGGACACGAGCACTGACAAGTCTGGACTCAAATAGAACTGGAAAACACTAGTTCCTTTGTGGGTGAAATAGACGTACTGCAGAGAACCCTCACTCTTTCACTTCCCTCTATATCCATTGCCAGACATCCTACTTGGTTGTGCAATAACAACTACCACTCATCCACATACACGCACCGCTGAACAAACACCGGCACACACCTCTTTAATGCACAGTGCCCCACCAAACACACACAGAATCATTATCTTTATCCTGAGCTGGTTGTTGGTTACGATGCAGATTAGAGGAGTTCGGCTGCTACGATAGTAATCAAATAAAATGCTAATTTCTCATTAAATATATTAAACCTCTGTGGTTTGTTTCTATAATTGTTTTCCACTCAGAAAACTGTAAAATCTTAGTCTTCCACTCCTTCCAGTGCCACACACAAACAGACTATCAGAGCTCTAATCAATGGCACAATGTGATTGATCAGTCCATCCATTAAAAGTTAGTTTACACTTCACTCTTCATACAAGAAATGCATAAACAGTAAGATTATAAACCCCCTGCTGAATATCAACCACCGCTGCCACAAGTGAAGAGTGGTGGTGGAAGAGTTCAGATCCTGCAAAGCATAATCTGTAAATATGTATTTACGCTGTAAATGTTTCTGGTAAAGCTCACCTTAGGTACACCCCTTCAAGTTTTCATGGGCTCATAAAAGCACCCCCCAGCACCCTGTTCAGCTTTGTGAGGAGCACTTGATCGTGTGGTTTGTCAAATAAAAAGTCAAAATCACTAAATCTGGAGACACATGCATTTCACTGCAATGGTACTGAGAAATTGTGTTTTTAACTAAAGCAGTTTAATAGAATAGAAAGTACAATATTTGCCTCTGAGGTGCAGCCAAGTAGAAGTATAAAGTGAAATACTCCTTTAATTTGGACTAAAAATATGCTTGGTTACATCCCACCACTGGTAAACTGGCACAGTTTTATTGTTTTATTATGTCTTCATCTTCATCTTAGTCTTCATCCGCTTATCGGGGTTTGGGTCACAAACCCTGATAAGCGGGGCAGCGGTCTCAGCAAGGATGCTGAGACACTCCCTTCCCCAGCCACTTCCACCAGCTCCTCCGTAAGGATACCGAGGCGCTCCCTGGCCAGTCTCTCCAGCGTGTCCTGGGTCTGTCCCGGGGTCTCCTTCCAGATGACCATGCTTGGAGCACCTGTCCATTACTTCTAAATTCAAATATATCTTTGTAAAAGGAAAGATCCATTACAAAGAAATACAGCACGTGCAAAAGTTGTATTTCGATTGTAAGACGATTTCATTTTTACCAGAAGGTTAAGTTTGACAGTCTACAACAAGATCGAGACAAGAACTGTCAGAAAGTGTTTGCAGCAGCGAGTGTTAATGAGGAGCATGGTGGCCATGAAGGTTCATCACTGACTAACTAATGACTTAATTTCTCATCCGCTGGGATCCTGCAGGCCGGATCATACAGCAGCACATGGCCTCCCAGCACAAGATGTAGCGGTGCAGGCAGAAATCATCTTTATTAAATCATAGTAATCAATGATTTTATTGTAAGCACACTATTATGCTGTTTCCCCCATCATAGACCTTTTTGTACATACTAGTGCCACCTGCTCATGGTTTTTCACTTCCTCCACCCAAGGCGGAGCATCACTTCCTGCAAAGTCACACCTGATATTTTAAGAACTGAAAACCTGCTAATTTAAAAGAATTTTTTGGCCAAGAATAAATCAGACTATTGTTCAAATCCTCTTTTTCCCTATTTAATATCCATGCATCATGTATTAGAATTGGGTGTGTACAGGCTGCTGTACAGTGTGTGTGCCTTTAAGCAGCCGGTTCATGGATGTTCAGGCCATGCGTAGTATATTAACAGACCAACATACACACGGACATTATTTAAATCATAACATCCCGTTGTAACCGACAACCTGCATGCATAAAGCGTGCTGGACATACTACACACAGGCACACTATGACAGTTGTTTCAGGGATCTTAAGGTGAAGCGACAGTGATGGACAACCTGGAAAAACCAGATGCCGGCTGTGAAAACATTCCATCTCTCAGTGACATTAGCCCCTAGGTGTTGTAAAGGACTGTAACACCGTGTGAAAACAGGCAGGCACACAGCAGAAAGCTTGCACTGAAGACTTTAAAAAAACATTTAGCTCAAGTGGTTTTTCGTGAACCATGGGGTCTTCGGGATATCTGCTGGGTTTGTTGGATTAAACTGTCTGACTGCAGCCGTTATGACCAGACCAATGACGAGCAGAGCAAAAATAAAAATAAAATGTATAATAAATAAGTTTGCTAATGGGTTTATAGATGCTACCACGATAGTTTTGCAGCACGCTCAGAGACCACAACCAGATTCATTGCGTATTGGGATGCCTTGGTATAGGTCAGTGTTTTCGAGACGTATTGCAGAACACATGCAAAGATGGGTGGAGGCCCAAAATGATCAGCGAGCCTCTTACGATACTCCACAGTCATTACGAAATATGCTGATGAAGCGCGACCAACGCCACTTCCCTGTCTGAACACGTTTCAATTTCAACAGGACAAATGAGCTCATTCAGGAGAAGAGGTCTGCTGGATGAAATGTAATCATTTTAAGTGACTTGACCCACTTCTACATCTATATTCATTTTCTCTGTTTGTGGCAGACTGGCAGATTTATTCCTCATGTTGTCTTAAAATCGGCCTTAAAATCAAGCTATATCCATATTTCAAACTCCCTCGCTGGTAAAGTTCTCTGTTTGTTTAGTTAATAGCATCTTGTGGATGATTTCTGCACCAGCATTTCTACCCAATTGTGAATTTCCAGGGTATTTCTACATGCAGATGTTATTTAAACTCTGCAAAACAACCAGTCTTGTGCGGCCAACTCTCTTGTCAAGTGTTTACCGATCCTAAACAAGCAATTAACTGATAATCTGTGTTGTTTTTGTCTGTTTTCCCCAACAGAGGCTATTTCCTCTGTCCTTTTCAGTATCCTTGAATTCAATCTTATAAACACTATAACTTCTTGTTCCATCTCTTGCACAAACATGTTCTCATAAAAGTTACTTCTCAATGCCTCTTGTTCACGTAAATCCCAAAATCTGGTAAAGTGACGGTAAAACAACTTAAGCTGCAAGTTGTTGATGATTTTCTTGCCAGCAGACAAGAGCAACCAACACCGGACTAAATCCACATCAGCACTGTAATCTCACTGTTGTGAGAGTCTAACCATAGTATTATGGCAGCATCCTCTAATTTTCCAGGTTTTGAAGCTAACAACTACAATCAATCATTTACACTTAATAAGTAATATATAGGTGAAGAAGTCAAGAACAGGACAAGAACAGACATTGTTCTCGTGTTGACAGTTTATTAATAAATAATTAGGCTTGCAAGTTTTGCTGTGAATCACAAACCTGGCACGCGAATACATTTTCAAATGACAAACTGGGAGAGTAGATATGTAGTGACATGTGGTCACGAATCACCAGCCACAGCAATGAAGCCAAAAGCAAGAGTAACACAATAAGTACAGCAACATTTTGGACATGGGATATCAGTGGTTTCCTTTAGACCACAAACTAGTCAGCTCCAGATCAGGATCCAAAAAAAAACAAAAACCCAAAACCATTATGTCTGTTGTCACTTTCCATAAGAATAGAATATGGTTTGTGATGTTTTTCACACTGCATTAACATGAGGGCTCAAAACGTAATTGTCTTAGGTGTGACTGACACTAAACATGCCACAGCTATCCAGTAATTCTATTAAGACTTCAACAAATCTGCAGCAGCAGCAATGGCCACTTCTATGTACTCCTATATCGTTCAACCCAGTCTCTGCTATGTGTTTGTTCACAGGATGTTAACAGGCAAGCAAAGTTGCACTGCATGTTCCCAAAATTGTGTCTCTGCTGTTGGTGCGTCTTATCAGATATATCCTAAAGTAAAGGCGGATGCAGAGCAGGAAACAGGATTGCTGACAAATCAAATATGTGCGCAATAAAAGTCTCATAAAATGCTTACAAGATCAGAGCCAGTGACAGCCGAAAAACAGCCCTGTCACTCTCAGTGGTGCTTACCAAAAGCTGCAGCAGAGCAGCAAACTGTCAGCTTTATCAGCATGGTAGATGGTGTGCTGTGTAACTACAGCTGGGTGGCCATAATAGGCATACTTCAAGCCACTGACACTAAGCATTTCAAATCATTTGATGAAGACTCTGTATTTGGCAGGAAACTACTGTTTTGGACCGTTTTCCACTGAATTACCTCAAACTTTAAGAGGTGTCCCATAAACAAATATAAAGTATGTGGGGGCACTTGACGTTTGAGTGTACCGTTACTTACCTCAATATTTAATTCCAAAGCATGTTCTTGTTTATATTCCATGGCAAATATCTAAAGTAAAAACAAAAGTATTCACAGTATTCATTCTCTTTTTGGGGTTTTTGCTAGCTATAGCTTAAACCATCAATTTCAACAATTTGTCAACGAACACGGATCATAAATACTGTTGCCACGGTAACCTGCAGCTTAAACGTGCCTCGCGCCTTGATTTACAACGGTGATTAAACTGTCGACCGAAAATATGTTTGCGGCACTTTTAAAATACACCTGCCAGCCAGACAGTCATAAAGGTATTTCTCGTGACTATGGTTTAAAAGTATAGACAAAGCATGTTAAAAATAACCGCTTAAAAGCGCGCAGAGATTATTTTGAGTCGCATCCCCGCGAGCTGATAGCGTTAACCTCACTGCGCGTGCGTGGCCCCGGTGCAGCGCGCGCCGTTGCTCCAGTGCCCGAAGCAACAGTGTGTGAAGTGTGTCTGTGGAGCAAGTGGAGCTGCTACACAGCGTGTCGGTCCCGGGACAGAGAAACAGCGACTCTAAACCGCACTTGTTCCCGGTGTTTATGATTTAAAAACAACTTCGCGGTGATTTCACCACATTTGTTTTTGTTCGACGGCTGTTCTCCTCCACGCTGAACTGGTCTTTGTTGCAACGGAGGACAGAGAAGGAGCAGGACGAGTCTTCTGCCATGGCTAAGTCGCCAACTTGTTGAGGTTGCCGCTCTATTTATTTTGCTGTCACTCAGGGTAAGTTGTGTTTGTTTTGACAGCCTCTTTTTTACTTAGCACTCTATAAAGGAATGTAACATATCTAACTAATGTATTTAAATCAAAAGAATGAAAACATGATAGTCCCGTTGGGACGAAGCGCTGCTTTGTTGCTAATTCCCATCTTTTCATGCCAGCCATACATGCCATTTTAACTCCACTGATATGTAATTACAGCTGTATTGTCTGCATACATGTACTAGAATTACTATTAAGCAGAAAGTTTTACTGAAAGAGAAACTAATATGAATCAGAAACACTAAATTTCAGGACAGTTTCGTTTCTATAATAAGTCACTCAAACGTCTCACAAACCAACAATTCCTTGCAAATGTCTCCCTGTTATAGTGGAACGAGATGTGCGTCGCGCGTGCAGCTTGAATCAGTCACTCTTTTCTGATAAGAGCTTGCCTGCTGTGATAAAATCAAGTTCACTGCATCTCTGTCAGTTTTTCTCCACAGCGTTTTTTTTTGGTTTGTTTGAAATGCACAATATTGTCTCACTGACTTCTCTGGTCTTAATATTATATAGAGGTATCTCTCCCATAATCTGTCTTAATTGTGAACCTTAGCAACTATGGTTAATGTTAATAAAATGCATTGCCAGAGATGCATTGGGTGATCGAGACATTTCTTTTCATTCTGTCCTGCCTTTTTGTTTTGCCAACTCGTCTTTTGCCAGGCTGAATTCACGTTACCCCTGCACTATTAACATTACAACAGCCATTTTAAACAAAATCCACACAAATTCCACACAAAACACACTAAACAGCTGCAACGATGCAGGCTGCGCAGTGGCATGCCCTAGGGCACCAAGGTTTTATTGTGTACATACCAGGTGTGAATGTTTGGTGACAGCATCTATGTGAAGTTTGCAGGAATTGTTCCACGAGGTTCTGCAGAATGCTATTTTAAGAATGGTTGAAAAGATGCCGAAAGTCTCAAACCACAAAAATGAGGCAATCAAATCACCCTGGGAAATCTGCCTTTATTCCCGTGAATTGGATGTACACATTTTCATCTTGAGAACGCAGAGTTCTTGTTGACTTCACAGATAAAGAATTTAAACAAGCTCTTGTTTGCAGAATCTGTGCGTAATCACAAAGCGTCACTTAAGAAATATTTGTTTGATTTCTTTTTTATTATGTTGCGCCATTGTATTTGCATTTTACATGAGGATTAGAGGATTAAGAAGGAGAGGCCAGACATGATGTTCTTTTGTTTCTGTTTATAGACTCTATTAGGAATCTTGCAGCTATGATAAATGGCTTTGTTTTTCAAATACTGCATCTGACAATATGACCCAAGTTGTGTAACAACTAGCAGTCTGTCCACAAAGCAGCCATCTGTCTTCATATCAGTATCAGCCATCTAAGATTAACCATCAGAGTGTTTAGCAACGTTGGACTTACACTGATGTTTTAATGCAACAGGAGATTAGATTTCTACTGGAGAACAGAGACAGGAAAAAGCATCCTCACAGGTAGTGCAGGTGACACAAATATAGCTGCAGGCCTGATGCCCCTCCACTTCGTCACACACACACACACACACACACACAAAAAAGTAACAAGACTTCCCATTCACAGCGAAAAGAACGTGTGTAGGGCTGCAACTTCTTTTCATCATTGATAGATGTCAGAAAGATGATGGAAAATAGCGCTTGTTTTCAGTTGTTTGACCTGTGGCCTAAATATTCAGATTACTGTCGCATAAAGCAAAGAAAAACAGCAAAGCATCATAATTGAGAAGTTGGCATCATTTCCTGAGAAATTACTCGTGATTTAGTGAAACCAATTCGCTTTCTGTCAATGTGCTACTTGTCTCAACTCTATATTGATGCACATAATTGCTTCCCTTTAGACATCACACACATCATCTCTTCTGCTGATGACACCAGCAGAAAAATAGTGAAGTGGGGTTTAAGCAACGAGCTGACATTACACAAGTTGACACGTCAAGTGGTTTTCTATGTCATTTTTGTATCAGCAAGAGAACTGTTATCACATCCCAGACGTAATGACCAGGAATCTTTGGGTGTGCTGCCATGTATAAAGACCTGGCACACTCACCATGGGACTTAGCTTTCTCTGTTTTTAGTGAGGATTCCTTTCTGCCTGGTTTCTGTGTGTGTTTTGTCTGTGTGACTGGGAACAGATTAATGTAATACTGGTTCAGGGGCACTCAGACAGAGACAGGGAAATGACAGAGGGGCAGAGAGCGAGGAACAGGACCAAAGTTGTTTCTAAGATAAAGTTTAATGCCCAACATTATCTCACTGAGTAAATAATCAAGGTCTCTGTGGCGGCCTTCCCAAATATGCTACTTAAAATTGTTAGTTTAATGTGATTGTACACACATAAATCTGACTTGTCTGGTCTGAATAGGGTTTACAGGAATCAGTCCCGTAATCTGTCTTAATTGGGGACCATAGCAACCGGAGCTAATGTTCAAAAAGTACTCTTTAAATCTCTAAAATTGTCGGAGATGAATTGTCAGAGGTTAATCAAGACGTGTCTTTTCTATTTGCTGTGTCTTCCTTAACTGACTCTGCTTGTACTAGACCTGCATTCACATTCACACCGAACCACAAACCCCTGACAACAGCCACCACAGGGCACAGGCTAACTGACACTTACTACCCTGTTAAGCCTTTGATAAGCTTTTTGCCTTGCCAGAGGTGTGTATCAAGCTGTTACAGCAACTTACTGCGGCTTATTTTTGGAAGGAAAAAAAAAACAAAAACCAAACCCAAAACATGTTTTTATCTACAATCGCAATTCAAGGGCAAAAAAGAAGTGCCTAGGCAGCAACAAAAGCTGAAAATGTTTGTGTGTCCTTGGGGTATTTATGCATTACTATCAACAAAGCCTACTGGCAAAGAGGTGTAAAGGACAGAAACAAGAAAAAAACAGATGCACCAACATGTCGAGTATGCTTGTTTGTGTGACTGTATGAATGTTTTCAAGATCTTTGGACATCTCTGATTCTTTCTGCGATTCAGTTCTGGTCTGGTTTTGTGCCTGTTGATGGCAAAGAGATACAGTTAAACAATGAAACATCCTTGTGGCCTACGGGTTTCAGATGCTGGCTGCATAATCAAAACGTCCCCCATGTCTCCCTTTCTTTCAATTTTTGGACGACTTTCAACTGTTCACTCTGATAAAGGCATAAATTAATGATAATAATGAATATTTATTGATTGATAATCAGACTGAAATGCAGTTTTGTATTCTTTATTCATTCTTATTGGCATTTGGCTGAAGTTTCTCAGTAAACCTCTGGAGGTGTCATTTTCAAGATGTTCACACTGAGCTTTGATCCCATCAGTACTTTTCACCTTATTCTGTCACTGTCTCATAAAAATAGCTTGGTGTTAAGGCTTCCAGGCTTAAATTTGTCCACTAAGCTATCAGTGGTGATGTTGCCTCTAAACACCAGATGCATCTGGATTGCTGAACAAATTAGAGATGCACATGGTACCAGTCTAACCAGATATGGCAACTCTTACGTCTGTGCCATTTTAGGGCTGTTTAATGCCTTTATTACTAATTTGACAATAGACACAGGTCTAACCAGGGTTTGGGTTGTGGTCTATGTTTTGTATTTTATTTCATAAGCCACCTTGTTGCTTAAATCAGCATAATTGTTGGGCTTTTGTGCAAAACAGCGTGTTACCTCTCTCTAGGAACCGGTGCTACAAATCCTGTGTCAACTAAAAATGACTTCTGTAGAAAAGAGACATTATTAACTATTAACCAACCCTAACCAGAACTCAGCTAACCTGAACACAGTGTCAGGCTGAATAAGTGAAGTGAAACTAAATAAGAATGAAGTCCGGCGATCACACTGCAGAGAAGTCTGCAGTTAGATTTCATTGCCCGATGCCCCACTGTCCTGCCTCCGTGCGTGTTTCATCAGAGCTGCATTCACTTCCCCTGTGTGTGGCCACCACATGACCAGTCACACATGGAAGAGTCTGAACTGTTTTTACAAGTCTGATGAAATCCTCACTCCAAATCCTCACAGCAACACGCGTCAACACGTTTTTGTCTACAAGTTACGGCAAATGATTACCAACAGTGTGCTGCGTATTGTCACTTGCAGCCTTGTGTGTAATCCATATTGCCTTTGAAACCATTCCCGTCTATTTGCACTTTTTCAGCGGACTCGACATAACTGGGTTAACATTTGGGTTCGGTTCTGCCAGAAGGGAATTGTCTGCGCCAGATTACTGCATTAATTTTACTGTCTAGCCATGCAGTATTGTCCATATTTGTACATGAAGTCTTTGCACTTCTTCAGTGGAAATCAAACAAGCAGTTCAAACACATAATTTTTCAGAGAAGCCCAAGAATGAAGGGATTAACTCAAGTATATGTGCTGCTAGGTTGGTATATGAGATAACTTGTGCTCTCTGAGGAGAGTTTTGAAGTTGTTTATTAGAACCGCTGACTGATTGCAGGTAGGACTCGCGCGTCAAGAAATTGGTTTATTCTCCTCCAGACCATATGGCAAGCAGAGTGCCTGTGTCAAACACCAGGCTTCCTCATCATCACCCATGTGTCTATTTATGGTGCTGCTGATTAATGTCTCCTGTGTTGCGTCCCCAGTGGCTGTCCTCTGGATTGATTGACCGTATTAGCCCGTACCTCATTAGTAAACACAAACTGCGACATCTGCACTTGCGTGTGTTTCGTATTTGTCTGTGTTGGGGAAAATGCAATAAAGTTTGTAGTTTATTCCAGCAAACAGGATGTTTATGTTTTGTGGGCTGACATGTACATGCATGTTCTGTACATGTGACTCTATATCTGTCTCTGCAGCAGACTAATGCCTGTTTTCCTGTGTGTACTTCTGTGTGTCCGCCTACAGTCTGTAATGTGTAACACTGATTTTTTATTCCCTTCCTGGTCATTTTGTGTGCTGCAGCCAACACGTTTGTACCCATTGTTGTGTATGCATGTTGTTGTGTGTGTTTGCATATGTGTGCATATCGCTGAATGATAGTGTGCTGTATTAAAGCAGATTGGGTAGCAGGGGGCATGAATCATTGATTAGCATGGCCAGGGACAGTGGAGATTAGAGATGGGAAAGTAATTAGGGCTGAATTGTTCCCTGCTCCCTCTCCTTGACTAAAATCTTCATCAGTTCATTTACATCCCCTGCGTTTATTACTGGACAGTATATAGTATGAGTGTATGCACTTGTCTGCCAGTCACCCATCACCTGGGTTTATAGATTCGATTAACTTAAGGGCAACATCTCTGAATCCAGCCAGAATACAGAGCGGCTGCTGCTGCAAATGAATCCTGATTATTGTGAATCCGAGTGTGTGTGTGTGTGTGTGTGTAGTCGGGTGGTTTGTTACGTGGTTTGAACAGATCACTTGTTTATTTCATTTCCTGTACGCCATGTGTGTCATGGGTGCATGGGTTTAATATAAATGTTTAATGCTCGAATAATTCAAGTCAAGCAAAACTGTCGAACGCTTGCTGTTTTCAACTCCTCAAATATCCGTGCTTCTAACCTGAGCACCCATCTGGAGCTGGGGAGTATCTCGCTCTTTAGATATCAACTATGCTAATCAGCTAGTTGCTAACTGTGTCCTTCATTTCCTGCCTGGAAGTTTGGGAAGTGTGGATTAAAATAAGTAAAAGGCTTGAGAAGACGCTGAGAGTGGAGGGTGAACCAAAACAGCGAGGATCTAAACTGCATCAGGAGAGAAGCTGCAGACTTCTCTGTGGTGTTGCCACCATGTTTGACACTTTTTATATTCATATTTATTCAAACCGTTGTTTATAAACAACGATTGAAGTTGTGCATGTGTTACTGTCTATTTACTCTCTGATAGTATCTTAGTTGCCTGGCTCTGCTAACTGCTGCAAATATGGACACACTCCTGGTTGCTTAATGTTTAACCAGGGTCCTTATGGTACCAAATTCACATACAGAATAATCATTAAATATATTTATAAGTGGTGTTTGATTTACAACCCTGTTTGGACTATGTTCAGTTGTTAATCTCCTATATTTGTCCTGAGCTGCAGTTGCATTCTCGCAACCATGATTTATAAATAAGCTTGCGTCACCTTGAGCTCTGCCTTTTGGCAGGCCTGAGGGCAGAGAGTATGCAGCAGAGCGTCTCTCTTGTCAAAGCATGTGTGTGTGTGAGAGAGAGATAAATACTGTGAGGGAGCGTCCCTGTCAGCCACTGGGAACGTTACTCTTGTGCGAGTGACAGCGAGTGTGTAAATGATATGTCATTTGGTGTTTTTTTTATAGCACTTCCCTACAGGGGAATTAGCTCAAATGGTAGAGCGCTCGCTTAGCATGCGAGAGGTAGCGGGATCGATGCCCGCATTCTCCAGCAACCCTTTTCACCATTGAATCATACAGTGCAGCGCCTTTAAGGGGATGAAGAGTACAAGCTGTAACAGTGCAAACAGCATGCAGTTGTTGCCTTTGATGACTTTACTGAGTGAATCACTGTATTGGCTGCCGGCCACTGGAGGTAATCTGTAGTCTTTGCTCACAGTAAATTATATTTGAGTTTTTCAGCACAGTATCTGTCAGACAAATCTTAATTAGTGCAAACTGCTGCTCAGTGATTTTGTCATTGTAAAATCTCTTCTTAAAAAAACAAATAGCACGTTGGTGCATTACATTCAAGGTGGTTGAACTGGAATGTCTTCAGTGTCTTGGTGCAGTCTTTGTTTTCCCACAGAAAGGGTTTGAGGAGAAGATGTATGGGCAAGTTTCAGGTAGTCTGCCAAAAATACTACGACCGCGTGGGCATAAAATGCAGCACTGAGTCATTAAGCTAAAGTCGATGTCTCTGTCACACCCATAATGACACAGCCAAATGAATTCCTGCAAAGGTCGGTGAGCAATGTTTTAATTAGCGTTTGTTGTAAGTGTGGCCTGAAATTACACTCACAACTTTCGATTTTATGTCTCGTTCCAAGAGTCTAGAAAACAGGCTAAGCCTTATAAACATCTGTGTCACATCTGTGTTTTTAATAGTGCGCTTTAAAGTGTGTTTGTTGCTTTGCTTTAACGTGCTCATCTATTGCGCCACTATTAAACTTGCATCAACGCCGACTAGGAAAAGGATACGGCCCGGAGAGTTAGCTGTGAGCAAACACTTAACCCAGAAGCCATCTGAGGCACGCACACACAGACGTGAGCACACACAGTGCAGATATGAACACTTAGAGGCCTGTGATTACTGTTTGCTCTCTAGAGTGTTTGAAAATTGAAAACCCGACCATATCGAGTACACACGCACACACTGATTGGGCACCGTTAGAGCAGAAACATATACTCAGTCAGTGCCAGAGAATATTTTTATTTAAATACATAAGAAATTAAGTCAGTATCTGTAAATTGTGCCAGTTTGAATATGTTTTTTATTATATTTTGCACCTAAGCTTTCTTGAGCTGGTGTGATATATTTGAGATGAATGGTACGAAGCCTGTTCGTGTTTTTGTTGACCCACCTAATCCGTTTTATTTTGTGACAGTGGTCTCGAAACACAGAGGATGCAAATCTGACCATCACCGCAAAGGATAAAACAGACCAGGAAGAGGTTTTACTTTTCCTTTTGCTGCCTATTCCCTAATTAAGACACTCAGCAGCTCATTCATTTTTTATGAACAATATCCTTCTGCATTTATACAGTGATATGATGATTGTCGCCATGTGCCAGTCCTAATGATGTGCAGCTATTCAATATGTGAATCAGAGCTGGGCAGATCTCAGCTGTTGTTCCTGCTCCTCTTCATAGAACAGCGATTTGCTTGCTAGGGCTTGCCGATTTGCAGGAAACACTGCAGCGTATCACACAAAGGAGGCCTGCTAGTGACCTCTCAAGCTCTTTCGTAAGATATAAATAATTTGTTTGGCTTCATGTCACTGCTCGCTCGGTGGCATTTCAACTGCATTGCAGACCAACATTATGAATACCAACAAGCACAGAGTGACGCAACCACACAAACAGGCGCCAGCATCGTTTTGGCTGTATGTACGGAAAGTTACAGCATGGATCGCAGCTTTAATAGCAAAGTCAGACAACGTCATTAGGCTTTATCCTTGAAGGTTAGGTTATGGTTAGCCCACTAAAGACGTGTCTGAGCATGAAGGCATAAAAAGCATCATCTTGCTGTTAGAGAACACGTGATCAGACATCACCTTCAACAGGGCAGTGTTTTCAGAAAGTTTAGTGATGTGAGTGACATCACGAGTGGGCCTCACAGACAGACTAGTCCACAGATGAAAAAAATCTGAATTAAGTTGTAAATGAGTCATCGACTGCGGTGCACTTTCCAAAAAAGTAGTTATTCCCCTTTGCCAGCTCACTGGTTCAGTGTAGTGAAATGTTTTATGGTGTGCTTGCTTCGTCTTCCTCCTCCGCCTCAATTACTCTGTCAGGAATTATGAAATCATGCCGCAGTGGTGTCCACAGCAAACTGTTTGTGCACGCACACACAGCGTAGTTAACTTAAAACATAAACACCCTCAGAAACACACAAAAAAACATACAAAGACAGCGTATTGAGCAGTTACGAGACAGAGAGTATGCACACACTTTTCAGTCGGAGGGGGTGTCAGTCGTGAAATGCCGTGAGTCATAGTCTGACAAGGTTATGAAGGAAGTGGCTTAAGCCAATCACTTACTCGCCCACATGCTGCCATGAAGGAAATGGATATGATTGATGTTGGTGGTGGGAGCAATAATTAGGATTGTTGATTAATCGCAGCCTGTTCCAGACAGCTGTGAGTGGGAGAGCAGACAGTCTGCAGTGGTTGTCGTTTCAGAACTTGCAGCCGTCCACCTTCCAACTTGTTATGAAGTGATGGAGGGATGAAATCATCATAGATTAATGGGCTGACTGTCATGTTATTAGTTATTTATTTTGATGTGGTTTTTCTTGTAACAAGCTAGCAACTGTTAAATACTTGTCCTGCTGCTACCCTGTCTTCTCCAGCTGCTCAAAGCCGTCCTGAAACAATAACGCTGGGGAACACAATTTTTGTTGAGTTAGGTCTGACAGCTGTTTTTAACTAATTTTTGGGTGCGGAATCCAAAACTGATCTCAGTTTTTCTCTATCACGTCAAGTTTTTGAACTATAGGATCCCCGTTTTCTTAAAACATATGAAAAATACTGTACCTAACAGATATGTGCTTGTTTTATAAAAATTTTCAAATATTGACATACAATGAAATATGAAAGAAACAGGCATGACTGCAATGTTTAACAGTATTATGTTTTTACAAAGGATACGGCTACTGTAATTATAATTACAGTAGGATCCTATAGTTCAAAAACTTGACGTGATAGAGAAAAACTGAGATCAGTTTTGGAATCCGCACCCAAAAATTAGTTAAAAACAGCTGTCAGACCTCAACAAAACTAACTCAACAAAAATTGTGTTCCCCAGTGTAATCAGTGGAATTTTGCTTATCTGGAGGGTAAGCTGTGGAGAAAAAACTTGACGTGCTAGAAAAAAACTGACTGCAATTTTGGAATCAGCATGCCACTTTTAGTTTTAATCTGCATAAAAATCTAACTCAACAGAAATTTTTTTCAAATTGTTCCCCAGTGTAATCAAATGCAGCCTTTTTGGTGTAATACTGATCGCTGTGTTGTATGAAAGCAATGCAGGGCGCTGTGGCTTAGTTGGTTAAAGCGCCTGTCTAGTAAACAGGAGATCCTGGGTTCAAATCCCAGCAGTGCCTTGTTATTGAGTGTCTGGTCAGGGAACGCTTATCTTAACTCAAAGCTCATAAAGCACCCAGGATGCGCTGTTCTCAAATAAGAATTAACTCAATTGGTGAATTAAAGATGTATTGATAATGCTCTGAACTTTAAGTTGGCTGTTGGCTGAAGGTGATTGATGTCTTATGATCCTTGAGATGTTCATGGTCTAAATCAAACAAATATTGAGCTCTTCCGCCCTCTGGTGGAGAATCTCTCCATCTGTCTGCGCTTACTAACTTCTGAATACACACACAGGCCCTGAAGAATCTCCACAAGCATTTATATAGGCTATATAGTAGACTAGCATGTGCAATACATACACACACACAGACATTTTTATTCATGAGCAGTCTGTTTTACGTCTGTTTGTCTTTTTCTTTGGTTGTTTTCTTTTAAAGCAGAGCTCAAAAGAGTTTAAAATGATCTGTATACAGTATGTCTGTTGCATAACTTACTGTATCTGTTAAATGTTCAGAAGAAGAAGAAGCAAAATCACATGACCACATTTTTATATCATCAGTTAAAACAATGGCGGTGTCATCAAACTAACACCCCTGTCATGTCTCTCCCTGTGTCTCCACCAGAATGTTAAGATGCCACATCCCGTCAGCTCCCTCCCTACGGAAAGTCTTATCTCGGAAATCTTCAATTTGGACTTGTTGTCTGCCAGCGAGCACCCTACAGAGCCGTACGCAGGGGACAGCTTAATCACCAACACCACATACATCAGCAACGTCAGCGGGTTAGGGAGCATTCGCTGCACCTATAAGGAAGACTTCAAACGTATTTTACTCCCCGCTGTGTACACGCTGGTGTTCTTGCTCGGCCTTCCTCTCAACGCTGCCGTCATACTGAAGATATGGAGGACTCGGCCCAATCTGTCCAAAAACAACATATACATGCTGAACTTGGCCATAGCCGACTTCCTGTATGTGATGTCACTTCCCTTGCTCATCTATAACTACGGCAGCCATGACTACTGGCCCTTTGGGGAGCTTGCATGTAAACTGGTCAGGTTTCAGTTCTACAGGTGAGACACTTGACTGAATATTGGCTTCAGAGGATCTAATTTGTCCACCCACGTCTAAAGGCAAAGGTGAAGGTGGGGTTGAAAGCCCCACTTTGGGATAGGTGTAAGGGAGGGGGTTGGATGCTAAGAGATGATTGGATAAGCACTTTGTTTGAGTATACTGAGGCTTTGTATAACTCCAGAAATGTTTCTTCCCTTAACTGTCATCTCTAAAAACTCCATTTACATGCACGTGTTGTGGTATTGAAGCGAAGGAAGATTAAAAGTACTTTTCCTTTCCTGTTTTCCTGTTTTAGTAATCTGCATGGCAGCATCCTCTTCCTCACCTGCATCAGCATCCAGCGCTATGTGGGCATTTGCCACCCTCTTGCGATGTGGCACAAGCAAGGTGGTCGCAGGATGGCGTGGTGTATCTGCGGCGGGGTGTGGCTGGTGGTCACCGTCCTGTGTGCACCGACCTTTCACTTTGCCGCGACGGGAATCCAGCGCAACCGCACAGTGTGTTATGACCTGAGCACGCCAAAACACTCAGTAGACTACTATCCCTACGGCATGGCTCTGACCTGCCTCGGCTTCTTGTTGCCTTTCATGGGCGTGATGGTGTGCTACTGTCGGATGGCCCACATCCTCTGCCGCCCGGTGACCTACCAGGGCGTCTCCATAGCGACTGGGGAGAAACGTGACAAGGCAGTGAGGATGATCATCGTGGTGGCAGCGGTCTTCTGTATAAGCTTCCTGCCGTTTCACCTCACCAAGACCATGTACCTGGTGGTGCGGACTCTGCCTGGCGCGCCGTGCGAGACGAGGAACTTGTTTTCGATCATCTATAAGAGCACCAGGCCGTTTGCTAGCATGAACAGCTTTCTGGACCCTATTCTGTTTTACTTCACCCAGCCACGCTATCGCCAGAGCACCAGGAGGTTTTTGCTCAGAGTCGCCACCCTTAAGGAGAAAGGCACCAGCGTGTGAGGGAGCGGTAAAGGATTTGCTGCAACAGTATTTTTAAAACCCTTGTAGCTTCACCAGTGATGGACTCAAGGATGCTACACAGAGGTACATGTATTGGTTGCTCCTTTTGTTTTTAATAGGTCTCCTCATGCACGTTCTCATGTAAGCTACAATCCTTCTACTCACTGTAATAACGAACTGAACCTTCCTCACTAAATATTGCAACGTGATTATTTTAATTATGTAATATGAAAATGAACACAGACTGAGAGAACTGTGAAAACTCTGTACTGTACATATGAACGCTGATTACGCTTTCACATCCTTATCTGTGAAATATCTCCACCACCCAGCGCACTGGGTTCGTAAAAGAGAAACTCAGTTTTGTTATTAAACTTTTTTTTTTCGTTCTTGTTTCACACTGTGAACTGCAGTATAATAGAAATGCTCCAAAATTATGAATTAATGAGCGTTTCCATAGTCGACATAAAGATGAGAGATGTTTCTGATGAGGAGGTGAAGCTATAAATGGTGAACGATCAGTAAATGTATGTTTTGGGGTAAAATCCTCCACGGCCATGAAAAACGCTCAAAGCGATTGTTAACTGTTTGATGACCGCATGCTAGAATTGCATGAAGCACTTGTGTAAACAAAGGATCGCAAACAAGAGAAGTAGAATTGTGATTGTTCACTTTCGTATGAAGGTTTCTACTGTTTTTCCAGCATTAACAAAGTTAATAGGCTTGTTGTTGCATGTTTTCACCACTGGAGGGTGCATGCACTCTACTGCTGTAAGCCCAATGCACTAAAATGCTGGTTCTGTTCTCTTCTCTTGTTAACAAAGCGTCCAGTAAGGATTAGATCCTTCCTGCAACAACTAGAGAGAGAGACAGAAACCAGTGCCAAAAAATGTAAAAGTCCACCCTATAGCACACTAAAATAAACCATCAGTCCAAGGTTTTTCTCCACAGGTGCTTCAAATTTCGCAGTAAACAAAAATAAATCCACCTAAAAGTTTTTGCCGATGTTAATACATCTGTATCAGGTGCATTAGATGTTAAGAGGGAAGGAAAAATGCAATTTATAGACTTTAGGCTCGAGTCTAATTTAAGATCCAACCCTGTGGTTATCCACTTCCTGTGAGCTTTAACCCTTCCCAAGAAATTCCCTTTTGGTGGAAGTTTAGTGTTGCAGAGATGCTAGATTAAATAATGACTAATAGGGGATAGAGATATATATGAAAAGGACCTCTACTCTTAAAGAGTTCCTTCTTTCTGGGGTTCATGTGAATTAGTTAGTATGTAGTACTGTTATACTCTCACTGGGTACAACACAGTCTGTGCAGTGGAAGAAATGTCCATTTTAACCTTCTCCCTGGTGTTTCTCATGGAGTTATACCAAGTGACTGAGTGTTTGATTTGATCTGCAGTGTTCATGAAATGAACATAAATGCAGAATGCACTGTAAATGGGCATATTGATGTTGAGTAGCTGTTTGTTGTAACTGCATTTTGCTGCAGGTTAATGTCAGTTTCATTCATATGTTTTTGTTTTTCTAAGTACTTTTTTTCATATGCACACTGTAAAGAAAACAGTTTATTTCATACATATATTTTGAATTTGACCTGATTTTGGATTCCAGTTACAGGTGATTGACGCATTTAGCTAATCCACAGTCCTGATCCTGGATCCTGCATGTAAAAATGTGCCTGAGGTGGTGAGTTAAATGCTGAATGTGTTCACTGAGTAACTTAGCTTCTGTTAATCGCTAACTTACACCAGGCTCCCCTAGCTTTGAGATTAAGAACTCTGTCATTTAACAATTTGACGTCAAATTATTTATAATTACAATTCATTCAGATTTTACATAGCTCTTGAATTGCTGTTAAGCGACTGTACCAGACAACTTTTGTGCAGCTTTACTGCCTCAACACTCAAAAGTGCAACTAAAGATTGAGTTTCGCACCCACGAGGGAAGAAATGTTGTGTATATCAGTTTAATGTGAACGTGCATTGTTTAAATGCAGGAACTTCTTAACATACAGTATGTTTGTCTGTAAAACGTGCATATTCTGTAATGTATCAACACAATGTATGTTGTGCCTCAGCAAAAAAAAAAGGTCTTGTTGTTTATGTGTCAGGTAAAATATTTGTGATGTCACTATTTTTAACTGTCTAAAATGTGTCATGTTTGATCAGTTTATAAAGATTCAGATGTCTGTGCCCACATGTGTCTATCAGTATTACTTTTGAATTTTTAATATAAGGAATAGACTTTTATTTTTGTTACATAGATATCATTGTGAGAGTAACATTTATGTTGTCGTATGTTTTAGATGTTTTATTGAGTTTCTTGTGAACATGTTTTGGATGTTACTCTGTAAAACTAACTGATAAAGGCCTTTAAAAACTCACGCAGCCTGTCATGAATGCCTTCACTTTGTTCAGATTAAAACTAATTTTCTAATGAAATTGTGTTTTCCCACTTCTTCTTTTTTGGCAGGATTACTAACAACATTTGTAGGCACATGCATTTAAGTAAATAACATTGATTCCCGCACTGCAATAAGCATCTTTCCAACTCTCAGCTTAATACTGTTTCAACCATAAAAGTAAAGAATCTGGCGCACATTTTCTTTGAATGCACTGGGAAAATTTTATTTTGCCAAATGTGAATCTGAGCTCCCAAACAATAAAGTAAAAACAAAAACAGGCAACATGTGGTGAAAATGTTGCAGCAGTTCTGTTTTTACAGAAACAGCTACATCCTGCTGCAGCCATACGGGATTTGAGACAGATTCATTAAACGTAGCATCCAAACTAACAAGCACAAACGGTGGCTTCACCTCATTTAAGCTGCCTGCCACCATTAACCTGACGTTTAACAGGTCGGACAGTGGGGGGCGCTGCAGCCGGCGCCTGCTCTTCCCTGAGGGAATGTAACAGAACAAAAGGACCTGTTAACCAGACAGCCACATGGGAAGCACCACAGAGGGTTTATTGTGCAGGAGTGAAAACTTTTTTCATTGTTTTTTCTCTCTCTGCCCCCCTCTCCTCTGAATGCTGACTCTTTAATTCACCAACACCATCATAACACAGTGTGGTATAGAGCTACTGCTGAGTGTGCACTTACCAATGCTAAAATCAAAGGCTATCACTCTCTGGCTTCCTCTGTGGGCCTCCAAAGACGGGAATACTGTCAAATCTGCACTGTACGTTGGAAATCAATTATGTGTTTATTGTCATAACTTCAAATGGGTGTTTAGGAGTTAACAGAAGTGTTGCAGGTGCTGAAGTTTGAGCTGAAATGTGTATTTTTCTGACTAAAACTTCTGACAGTGCCACTGTCTTTTTCGCAAGGGAAAGGGCTATAATTACATCCAGTCTGTCCACTGTATCTGCCTTCTCCTATCAAAAAAGAAAAAGCTTTTCCTCTCAATCCCCGAGGGGGCTATGACAGCCCCTATACCCCTAGTCCCGCCCACCCCCTCTGCCCTATCTCAGGCATTTACATGCAAAAAACAACATAAGTCACGGAAAAGCAAATCATGCCAAAATAAGGAATCCACAAACAGTTTGGGGAAACAACAGTGAATGATGCGTCGGGCCCGTGCACGCGTGTTTACCCGGCGATGGGCAGAAGTTTAGAAGTAGTAAGGGACAACAATGGAAAAGTGTTTGTGAGCAGGTTGGGAAAGTTTGGGCCACAAAAAAAAATACTTGTAGCGCTTTTTCCTCCTTGCACGGATGCGGTTTCGGGGAATCGACATGTAAGTTTTGATAACAGAGCAGCACTCACCCACACACTCACTGTGCAGTTTATCACTTGATTAACCCCGTTACACTGCAATTTGAAGCTTTGCCAACAGCTGAATTGTTTTTTAAAGTGAATGTTCTAATGGTTTTCATGCCGTTAGGCTGCGGGGGGAAATGGACCACAACTCCAAAAGGTGCTTGGATCTGTAATGTCCGTGGAGTTAAAATGTGCGTGTGAAAACGTAACAAAGAAAGACATGAACAATGGCAGAAAGAGCGAGGAAGAATGCGGCCGTGTTTCGCAGCGTCTCTTTCAAAAAGTTGGGGTCCTGGAGCGCCAACACGAGTGAAGACCAGCAACACAAATCAGAGGATTTGGAGGCAGCTGGCGTCGCCCTTCCCCCGGAGCCCAGCAAAGCAGAACAACCCGTGGCGACGCGTAATGTCAGTGTGTCAAGAAAAGTTTCCAAAATCTCTGCCACCACCGCCGGCCTCCCAACCGCAGATTCAAAGAGAGGCTCCTCCACTCCTCTCTCCTCTATTTCTCCATCCATCCGCCAGCTCACTGAGAAGTTTAGCAGCAGCGGCTCCGCCGGGACGCACAAAGCCTCACCGGGAGACGGTGGAGCAGTGACGCGGGGGAGCAGCACTCTTCCCCGGGCCAGGGGCTCCAGGAGAGACGGGTCTCCGTCTCGTAAGTCTTTTCACGAGGACAGCGGTGGTGGATATTTCCAGGATAGCGATACTACTACTCCAGAGCCTCTTACAGAAAATAAACTGCAAAAGTTTCACTCTGGCACCGACTCTGTGTCAGGCTCGGACTCGGAAAAGAGACGCGAGAATCGGATTTTTACACGTTTATCAACCGACTGCAGCAGCAACTCTGGTAAGAGAGATTATTCACAGATCGATGCATGTCCATCTGAACCCAGAAAGACTTTGACTACAGATGAGGAAGAGGAGGTTATTGGTAAAGGGGTTCCTCCACCCTGCAAATCTCACAGAAGTTATCTCTCTTCACACCACAGTGACTTTATCCCCTTGCACTCTAACAAGTGGCCCAGTGTCACCAAAATTAGACAGATTTTTGATGAGAGACAAAGCAAGAGAGAAAAGACTGACGCTTGTGAGAACTTAAAAGCAGCCGCCAGAGGCCTCAGTGACAGTGCCCATCTTTCGGATAGAAGTGACAAACTCTCACCTTACAGCTCTGCCAACGAAGCCAGTAGCCTGTCTTTGCATGGCAAATGCATAGCGGGAGCACAGAGCAGAGAAAGCGGTGCTGCTAAAGAGGCTTTTGGTTGCGGTATGGACTTCAATTCCAAAGCTGACCACCAGCAGTACTCAAATGATGAACAGGCAGACATAGAAACACACGGTTCTACTAACAACAAAGTTTCTGGCAGAAACACTTTTCAAAGCAGTAGCAGTCGCAGTTGCAATAGAGGCAGTCACTACCACAGGATTAACCCATCTCCATTCAGATCTCACAGTCCCAGCACTGAGGCAGAGGTAGCCCACAAGACCCCCAGGACGACAGGGTTGACATCTGACCCCAGCCCTGACCTTCAACCCCCTGCTACTCCGTCTTGGAGTCGATTGGAGAGCTTAGACACCTCCTCCTCTCTTCAGCAGCCGACAGTGAGGGAGAGAAGGGATAGACAGGGGGTCGGGCTGCCCAGGGATAGTTTACATTCCTCACATAGCTCCTCCAGAGCGCCAGCCCCCACCTCCTCCTCCCTCTCCTCTGCTCCAGCTCCAGATAAAGCCATTACCTCCTCCTCCTCTACTGTAGCTCCCTACGCTGAGCTAAGAGCCCCAGGAAGAGTTGCCTCTTCCCTCAGCTCCCGCTGGAGGTTTAGCTCTGGAGACGAAGAGGAGGAGCACACCAGGAGAAGAAGAGGAGGCAGCTGGAGTGTTCCTTC
This sequence comes from Datnioides undecimradiatus, assembly GCA_008933995.1. Classification (NCBI taxonomy): domain Eukaryota; kingdom Metazoa; phylum Chordata; class Actinopteri; order Lobotiformes; family Datnioididae; genus Datnioides; species Datnioides undecimradiatus. The sequence continues at coordinate 13,504,526 of WARS01000008.1, forward strand.
TGGCCCTACTCTTTCCATCTCCTATAGGGCAGGAGAAAGGGGCACCACAGAGCGTGCAGGGGGCAGCTATTTAACTCGCAGTAAAAATGGCTGGTGGGGTGCAAAGGGCATTGGTAGGTCTTCAGGCAGTGAAGAGGACAGCCCTGGTTCTTTAGGTCCCCACAGTCGAGAGGCAGTGCGCCGCCGTTCGCTAAGAAAGAAGAAGAAGGTCAGTGGAGCAGCTCTAGCAGCCGGCCGTGATGATTATGATGATCATGATGGCGAATCAGAAGACAGTGACAGTGACACAGCCTTGACAATGGAGCACTTAGAGAGGCACCACCAGCAAAACACAGGAGGAGAGTTTGTGGGAATAACATCTCGGAGCCACTCAGCAAGAGAACCCAGCAGTCATAGTAACAGGGCCAGGGTGCAGCAATGGGAGCGCATCTTCTCACCTGTGACGTCCGCGACACTTCCTGGTGTATCACGTGTGTCAAAGGTCAATATCCCCCCATTTGTTTCCAGTCCAGGCGGTTCGCGTTGCAGCAGCCGATACTCCAGCACTGAGACGCTGAAGGAGGAGGACCAGGCTAGCTGTGCCAACCGTGCAGCAAATAGCAGAGCTGCATCCTCCTCCATGCTGAGTAAGACTTACCATGGGAATTTCACCATGTACCGCTCCCCAAGCTTTGGCCATGGAGATAACTTCTCTCGTGCTTCTTTACGAGTGCGCCCAAAGATTGTGCCCACAGTTGCCCCCTTACCTAGTGTACTTGCCAGAGAAGGCAGTGTATCTGCAGGGGTTAGGGGTGGTGAGACCGCGGCGAGGAGGATGACGGATGGGGATGGGGTACAAGATAATGATAAAAACCGAATATCCATGTCAAACCCTGACATCACCTCGGAAACAATGTCACTCTTAAGCTTTTTAAAATCTGACCTGTCAGAGCTCAAGGTGAGGAAGACAAGTGGTGACAAATCTGGTGTTGTGGAGGGGTCATCAGTGTACAGGATGGGCTCACGGACCCTTTTACCTTCTGGTCGTCGTCCATCACTGAAAGACCTTACCGCCACCCTGCGGCGTGCAAAGTCCTTTACTTATTCAGACAAACCCACAACAGCAGTGAAGTGTTACATGACAGGTGGCTCTACAAAGAGGAGCTCCTCTGAGCAGCAGCTTGACTTAGATGGAGAGAGGGATGCAGGGAGGGTGTCGGTGTCGGACAGGGAAGTAGAAAGTGATGGGGGGGATTTCAGGATTGGTAGAGGCCAAAGAATGAGGGATTATGGATTTGATGATGATGATGAAGGCGTAATTCCTCCCTTGCATGAGAGGTATGTGCAGGAAGCCAGGCAGGTCATTCAAGATATCTGCCAGATGAGTACAAGGGAAGACGATGATGACGATGTAGATGTAAGGAGAACAGATGATGATTTGGAGGATGAGTGTTTCAAAGTCAAGAAAGCAAACGAGGAGAAGGAGAAAGCGGGGGTCAGCGCTGAGAATGAGGCAAGGACAGACCAAGAAGCAGAGTTTAAGAACACAAAAGACAGGAATAAACATGAGAGGGAGAGAGAGAACAGAGAGAGGGAGAGGAGTGAGAGGGATGGACAAAGTATGCAGTTGGAGAAGCTAAACAGCAGGGGCACAGAGCACAGTGAGAAGGCAGAGAGACAGAGCAGAGAGACGGAGAGAGCCTTACTTAAGGGCGACTCGGAGGAAAGCATGTTCTACGACCGCTCTGTGGATGAACTTTCAGGTCACGAGTCTAGCTTAACAGATGAAGGGATTGTAACCGAGCCAGAGACAGGCCCCAGTGACCCCTCTGAGAGGTCGTTCCTGGGGTCGGCAGGGGTTAATTTAGGGTCACGAATTGCAAGGGATGTGCTAGGGCACCCTGTCACCGTATGGAAGCAATCTGCTCTCCATGAGGCGGAAGTTTTAAAGCAGGAGAGAGAAAAGATGACGGAGAACAGTGTGAATAGTGCAAATCGTTTGAATGAAGTCAGCGTACCTACCTCCGTGCCTCTTCCTGCTCGCATGGCTGAGAGTGACAGTATTATCATGGATGTGAGCAGCACTGCTGGTGTCAGCACTGTCAAAACTACCAGCGAGGAGATCAACACCAACAGTACTGTGTCGCAAAGGTCAGCAGGCGCCGCAGGAGGAGGACTTGAAGCTCCTGCAACTCCAAGTGCTATTCGTCGAAGGCGCAAGTTCTCCCCCTCTGGTAGTAACAACACAGGCTCTGACTCCAGTAATGGCAGTAATGCAGAGTCAACAATGGCAGCTGTTGGAAATGGGGAGTCCGCAGTCTACCGCTCCCTCAGCGACCCCATGCCTCAGCGGCGCTGTTCTGTGGCAGAAGACGGGAATAACAATTTTTCCTCTGTAGACAGCAACCTGTTAGGATCGCTGTCAGTCAAAGGAAGTGGAGGAGGTGCTCCAGAGGCCTCTGCTGCAGCCACCTTGTCAGAATACAAGGGCAGTGTGGCCAGTGATTTATCAGTGTACAGTGATGGCGGGCTCCGTGATGATGGTGTCCATGACTACAGCGGGGTGATTAGGAGCATTGTATCTGAGCCAGGTGCAATGGACAGACTGATGGCAGATGACCATGGCAATGGCAAAGCTCCCAAAAAGAAGTCGTTCAGTGACCCCAGTCGCCGTAGCGATGGCCCCTTACTTTCCCAGAATGACCCAGAATTCAAAGGTCAGACTGGCAGCACTCAGCCTATCAGTGAACTGGATCAACCTGGACAGATCCCACCTTCCAGCAGTGAGCCAATCCTGAGTGAGCAGAGGGAGAGACTGTGGGAGCCAGAAGCTGAGCCTAAACATACATTGCCAACACAACACCACGCAAACAGCGGCAATCATGTCAAAAAGGCTCGTTCCCAGTCCGAGTGCATCCCTCACTCTGATAACCATGATGATGAAGACGAAGATGTAATAGACCAAGGTGGAGAAGAGGAAGAGGTACAGAAGTTTAACTTTGACCTCAGGCTAGCTGGGGTTCTGTCCCCGAGAATGGTTCGCCGGCCCTGCAGAAAGCGTCCAAACAGGCTGGCTCAGTTCTTCCCTCATGAGGACCCATTTGAGCCCTCAGAGGTGTTGGAGGATCACAGCGACCAAACCGACCTCACCCCTCCTCTTCCCACTTCCCCACTGCAATGCAAAGCCAAAACCAGACCGAAGCATGTCCGCCACGCCAGTGAACCTGCCACCTTTATCCCGATCTCCCCACCTATGCACCTCCAGCCGCTGAAGGAAACAGACTGCCTCGCTATCCAACCCACTGCAGACCCTCAGACCTTAACTAAGCCTCCAGGAGACGAGGCCCCATCTCTGGAGGATGTGACCCAGAAATATATTCTGCAGCTGAGCACTGCTGAGAGGAATACTGAGGACCCGGGGCCTCTTCCTGGAGCCAGGGATGGAGCCTCAGTGTCAGCTTCGGAGGGGCCCGGTGAGACCACCACCAGTGGACTTACAGAAGCTGCACCACTGAAGAAGAGCACAGAGGACACTGCATCAATGGCTGCCCCACAGAGGACCAAGCCCAGAGTGGTGAGTTCACGTCTTTACCATTTTCAGTGCCGTGTGAGTGTGTGCAAGGCTGCTCTCTGGTTGCATGGTGTCTTTGGGCCCACGTCAGATGTCTCAAATACAGTGATTTTCAGTGTATTAATGGAAGATTGATGTTTTTACTGTAGGCATGTTCTTATAGTTTAGTTGATGCATGTGTTTGCGTGCCCGTGCTTTTTGTGAATCAGGACTCATATGGTTATTTTCAGAGTGCGTTTGGGAGCAGTACTACAATACAGAAGCCATTAAAGGCTAAACAGTGTTAAACAAACATCAGAGGGTGTTATTAGATTGATTAAACAAATCTCAGACAAAGGGCATTAAGGAATACACCAAGGCGCGCTGAGTGTGTGTGTCTGTTTTCATTTATTTGTTTCAACCAGTATTGATTGTCTCTGTGCCAGAGTTATAGAGCCATAGAGAGAGGATATAATAAACAGTTCACCCAAACACAGATTGGGCGTGATGCTGCATTTGCTCAGCAGTGTCTAAACAGTGGGAGACTTCTGGCTTGTTGTATTGTCATAATTATCTGATAGGGTTTGTGACCAAAAATCAATATTGTGATAATTCAACTAAATAAATTAGCAATAAATCCATGTTTTTTTTAAGCCACAACTGGGCAGAATAAACAGTTTGCAATTAGCTAAACCTGAAACCTGAATACAGATATATGCTCATGCTCTATTTGTAAGGATAAACGTCTCATGGCTCTGCCAATGCTCCCCTCTGTGGACTTTGTCATTGTGCCGCGCTCACATTGACTCTCCTGGATTTCGTCGTTGCCTGAAGTTAAAGTGATTTTACAGCCGATTTTACAGTCTGAGCTCAGCAAATGTTGTTGCAGACACATCATCCAAGGCCTTTGCTTTCGTTACGTCACAATTCAATTTTCTGATCGCATTGACCGTTTTGCAGATCGGACCCCCTTCTGCTCTGCGAGGGAGGCCAAATGTTGCCTGATTTGTCACTGTGTGTGTTTCTTTATTGTCCCTCCTTGACTTTGACACTCTCTCACTGTGCTGCTTTGCCGCTTATTTATATTATTTTCGTCTTTGGCTGTTCTCTATATTAGTTTTTGTGTTATGTTTCCTTGCCAATTGTCCTTACTGGTTGCCGTAGCGACTTTAACAGTAGCTGGCGAGTGACCCCGCTAGGCAGGAAATGGGTTTAGGGAAATAGGAAGTTGTTGTGGTTACTGAAGTGTTTGATGATGTCCAGCGCTGCCGGCTGGCGTGTGTGTGTGTGTACGTGCACTCCATTGTGTTGACTGTGTGTACACATTTGCGACTGGCCAGCATGTGTGTATTGTGAACTGGTTTCCTTTCTCTGTGTGTGTGTGTGTGTGCATGTGCATTTTGTTTGCCTGGAATATATCAATGGCTTGTTCAAACGCTTGGAGTCCAGAGATTTGCCAACACCCTGTGTTTAGAGCACTGCCATACAGCTCTGGGGCACAGTGGCAGTGTGTGCGATTTGGACTAAATGTCATAACAGCTCTGCCAAGCTAACATGGAGCACGGACAAGCTCTAAGAATGTAAGGAAGGATAAAAGAGAGGAAGAAAGAAGGTCAGGGAGGGAGAGAGCTATTTCCTTTTCTGGAGACCTGAGTGTGTTTTATTTCACCCAGTACGCCGTGCTCGCTTCCTGACATCAAACTCTCTCATTAATGTCGTCTTTATCTATGTTTCTCATATGCATTTCTCCACTTTTCCATTGTGCCTTTTTCACCTTTTCTCCCTCCCTTCTCGTCATCTTTGCTATTCATCCAATGCCGCGTCGGTAAAGTCTGAAACACTATATCAGTGTGCTGCATTTTCAGCTTCACCTTCATCTCCATTTGTCTTTTTTATGCTAATTCTCCAGCATTCCTCCTCATGTTATCTTATTCTTCCCTCGGCTCGCTCTCTTTCTCTCTCTCCCTCACCGCGTCTCTGGAACATTGCAGCGAAGTGAGGTCATAGCGTTTGTCTTGGTGTGAGGCAGGCCGCCGAGCCAAATGTCAGGTAAAGGAGGGAGGGAAAGACAGAGACACAAAAAAAAAAGAAAAAGAGAAGGGAGTTGGAAGGAAACACTTGCTGGCTTTAAAAAAAGTTACAGGATGAAAATAGAACTGAGAGAGAGCTGAAGAATGAACGACGATGGAGGGAGGGGGAGTGAGGGATTGAGAGGTAATGGTAGACGAGGAAAGAAAAAGGTTGGTTTTTAGTTGAATCAGAAGTGTGCCCGATTAACTAGTATATTCAAAATATTTTTTTGGTTCACTAAAACCAATAATTCATCTCCTATATTCTCAGTAAATGAGCGCTTTGAGCCTCAAACTGGGACGGATTTTGGGGGAGAAAGCTCATTAACATTCATTTAGATGAGAAAACTGTCAAAATAAAGGCGTTGTAAATCAAAGTGTTGTCACATAGAGAGGCGGCCGGCGATAATATTCTGTGAAAGTGCAAATTTAAGCTTAAACCAGTGAGCGGTTTCATCTTTTTGTGTGCTTGTGTGTCAAGAACTTAACTAAGCATGTTAAATAAGAAACTAAAGTACGTCAAGTCAGTGCACAACAGGTATTTGTCAGATACAGAACAGCTCGTCTTACAGAGCAGCTGCAGCAGACAGGTCCAAACAAATGATGATTGAATAATACTGACTCCTCTGGAATAAAAGTGTGTGTGTGTGTGTGTGTGTGTGTGTGTGTGTGTGTTTTCACTTTAACAGGCAGCAGGAATGTGGCCCATCTTTCCTTCTCTTCTTGTTGCATAACAGTCTACTTTCACTTCCCAAACGGGCTGAAGACGTGTGTCACGCATAAGTGACCCTGTTTTAAGATGGTGTCATTTCAGTACTCTCATTAAAGCAACACTTCTGCGGCACTTTATTTGTACAAATATGCAGAAAAATCTCTAAAACCATGCTCTTTGATTTTAAAAAAACAAAGAAAGCCAAACCTCTCAATGCACCTGTGTCTTTATAACAGCTTAAAACCATCATCAGACACGTGTCACCTTTCGTATCGATGACATCAGGGCAGGTTTAGAGAGGATGATGGCAGGAGTGCTAGTCAGAGAAAGAGAGAGGGAAAAGGAAAAGTCAGAAATATTGGCTTGTGCTCTGCTCTGCGTGGATTAGGTCTAAAAGCGCAGTGTTTATAGCTTCAGATTTATGACTGACTTTGTTGTATCAGGCCACCCACATGGAATCAAATACTTTCCCTCTGCCCGATCTCTCCTCTCTCACTCCCCTGATGCAGGGGGGGAACAGTAAAGATAGAGATGCGTAGATACTGAGGTAGAGGGCCAATGCGCTCATTTTGAGATTGTTGAGAGGCTAAAACAGGTTTGTTGCTTTTCAGGATATGGATGTTCTTTCGCGTCTGCAGCTAAATAAATGCTAGCACGTCGGAACCAATTTGTTTTTTTTTCAAATGGTTTATATGACACATTATTGGGAACAGGCTAGAGAGAGGATTCATGCAATTTACAGTGAGTTATCACAAAGGTTTAAGGGTACAGCAGCACCTAAAAGTTGCAAGTTGTACTGACCAATGATATTCTACGTCAGGCCATATATTAGTCAGTGACATCACAGCACAGTGTTTCCATTTACTGTCAAAGGCACTGTCTAAGTGACTTTGTGAGATCGCCGATTGGGGCTATATATGCAAGTTTTAACACAAAGAGATCAATACACTAGCTTTATGGCAGTGATTGCATGCATTTATTATTCTCTCGCATGATTAAATATTACTAAAGTTTAAAAAAAAGTAGAAATAAGTCAATAATAATGAAGATGGAAGTGGAAAATGCACCATCAAACCTTTTTTTTTAAACTTTGTGATCAGTAGTACCACTAAACAGCCTGCACCTTTGAAACAGACTTAAAAGTAAAAGTCAAAGGACACACGGCGCGCACACATAAAAGATACAGGGTGGGCGTCGGGAGTCCTTGTTTTAACACACAAAGGTCAAACCAGGTCCAAAAGGCGAGGGATGCTGAGCGCGGTAAAGGTGAAAGAGAGCGATGAAAGGATGATGCTGCGGTTTGTTCTGGTTGAAGGTCTCCATGGCTCGGCAGATGAGAGGGAAGAGGTGGGATGAATCAGAAGATCAACTGGCCACCCTGCAGAAATCTGTGGATTCAGCAACGCACGGGGAGCCTCTGATGTTAGACATTTTGAGTTTGCGTCGCCAGTGCAGGTAGAAGACGGTACCTGAAATGCTAAAAGACCTAAAAAGGATTGATAACTGAACTGTGAGTGTGTGTGGGGGGTTATGTTTAGTAAATGTAACGGCGGCCATGTTGATGTTACTGGTGGAGTTGATTGAATACGACAAGCATTTCACTTTAGAAGAGACGGGAAAGGAACGCTGGAACTAAACTCCCTTAGTGTTTGCTATGGTTTCTGTTCCTATGTGGTTAAGGTCCCAGGAGAGCGGAGAACATTGGAGAGAAAATGTCCCCTACCTCCGACCATCCTGTCCTCGATTCACGCACACAAGCGACATGTTTTGCTCTTTCCCTGTCTGTCTCTGTCTCTCTAATAATGGCTGGTGTATTGCTTTTGGGACAGGCACAACACAAATGTTTTGTGTTCCTCTGAGTAGCAGCGTGTTGGGGGGGCTGATTTAAGAGGCTGATTTTAGAGATGCTGAAGCGATTTTGATAGATAACTCTCTCCGTGTGTGTGTGTGTGTGTGTATTAGCTTGTTTGTGGTCCATCTCCTTGCTGAGGAAGAGTCGGGTGTATTGTCTCCTGCAACTCGTTCTTCTGCCAGTCGGTATTTCCATCACCTTCACCTCTTGTGGGAGAAGATGACTCTCATTTCTTCACTGTTAGCTAAGCTTAGCATAAAGACAGGAAACGGGGGGTAGACGGCTAGCTTGCCTTTCTCGAATGGTTACAGAATCTACCAGTGTAATGTTTTACCTCTCATTGGTTTCTGTACAATCTGAAGATGTTTGTTACGTGAAACAACTTCCTGCAGTCTCTGATCGTTGCCCTCCCTCCGGTTGCTACATGCTGGAGACGGGCATGTCCGCATGGGGCAACAGGGCAGGTTCTAGGGTCTCCCAGGATAATTAGGAGATGCTCTTGGCTGATACTTTGAGGGCTACACAGACAGAGGTCTGGACACTGTGTGCTGAATTTCTCCTAAATGATTGGCCCAAAATGTGTCAATCAACCGTGCGAGACCTGCTCCACAGATGAGCCTGTCGGGCTTATCTTTCAGCACATTGATATATTATTAGACTCTTCCTTTGCTCAGTGTCCAGAGCGCTGTGAATTTATGTTAGTCTGACACATAAAACCTTTAAAAACATCAAACGTTCTCTTTTTTTTGGTAAGAATTAATCAAATTAGGAATTTTAAGTATTAATTCTTGCGCCGTAGACATGCTGACAGATGAGTTTGTTCCCTTTTTTACAGAGCCAGGCTAACTGTTTATCACCTGTTTCCAGTATTTATGCTAAGCTAACAGGCTGCTAGCTCCACCTACTTTGTGTACATAGTATTCCTTGAATTATTCCTTTAACTTTCCTCAGTGTTTTTCATTTCCCCCATTTAAACAGACCGTATTTAGCCAGTGCTGCCAAAACGTATAAAGTCAATTAAGATTCAAATGAAGTGCGGGAATGCTCAAGGTTTTTTGAAGGGGCTTGTAAACTCAACTCGACATTTGTGTCACTGCAAAAAAAAACAAAAAAACAACAACGTGAAGCTCCATCTGGTTTCTCACAGCAGCTGTGGGAAAACAGCTCTGGATGTCTTTGCCCTTGGTTGATGACAGTTGTAATATGCTTTGAAAATCTTTAACTTTCCCTTTTAAGGATCGTCCCTGGGTTTTTTCCTTTTTTCTTTTCTTTTTTTTTTTTTTTTAAATTCACTGTAGCTCACCAGTGGAAAGTCCTGACAGTTAAAACCTGTGAACCGTGACTCTGTGGGGTCTTCTTCTTCTTTGACTTCTTTGTTACCCTCAGTTCTCGTCCCGGTCGCTGCCCTCCTGTCCGACTGTCTCTTTCCAACTCTCTACTCTGTCAGTCTGCGTGGATCCACCCAGTGTAATTACAGAGCACTTTGCTTATGTAAGGAAAGCCTCCTCTGAAACAGCACTTTCTAGCGGAGCTGCTATTTCAGCTTTTTTTTGTGTGCACAGGCAGATTTCTAAAGTGTGTGTGTGTGTGTGTGTGTGTGTGTGTAAGTAAATAATGGATAATGAATAACACTTTCACCTGGTTCTCACTGTACTTTGAAAGCAGTGTCATATGTTAACCACTGTTTGTGTGTGTGTGTGCTATAGACATACAGTATGGTGCATCTTTGGCAGGGTTTCTCACAGTCTCGTTTGTCTTCCCTGTAGTTTTCTGTCTGTATCCTGCATCTGCAGTCCACGTGGCCACAAAGACGTCAAATGTGAGAATCCCAGTTTTCGGTTTGTTCATGACTCACCCAGTGCACTGTTGCGGCACTGTTCACTGCGGTAAAATCACCTAAATCCAGATTACACCTGGTGCTAATTGATTTCTTAAAAACGGGAAAAACCAGCTGCTGTAAAAATACCATAAAATACTTGACATGCCACAAAAAATCCATTGCAGGTACACTGAGGAAGTCGAGGGATGACAACTTGGTACAGCAGCACACGCGGATTAGGTCCATTAGTTTTGCCTGTCGGCTCTTAAGTCCACTACTCTGGTGGGCAACAGAAGTTCATTCTGCTGTTTCCTGCATTGCTATGCACAATGAACATTTGTTTTAGTGGCTGTTTGGTCAAATTGTCCATTCTAAATGCAGCAGTCTGGGCGAAGGATTAATCACTTATTAGTCACTCATTGCTGCTTCTTCTCAAATATGAAGAATCAGTGCTTTTCTGCATTTTAATGATAGCGAATATTCCGGTTTTGAACTTGCAATTGAAACACGTCATCTTGGCCTCCCGCTGTTTTTGATTTAATGGATTGAACGGTTAGTAACAAAAATCACTAATCTGTGAAAATGCTGCAGCCTTCGGATGGATGTAAACTGGCAGTCGTTTCCTTCCTTCCTTGCCACGTGCAGTGTCCTCACTTCACTGATCGCAGCTCCTACTACACCAACACCACCGAATGTTTGTCTTATTTTCTGCGAAGTTGTGAATGAGGGAGTGATTTAGGACACAGCGGGAGTCGCCTTGTTACACAAAGTGAGGGCAAAGTCCTTCCTTGTAACAGATTTGTAGGAACTGCACTGAAAGTGTTTGGTTTGGCGACTTGTTGCACTAGTGAACTGTCTGTTTTTAGTGCCCTGAATGTGAATTTAGGTTTCTTCCTATAAAATCTGGTACAATACATATATTGTGCATTGTCCTTGCTTGCTAAATAGATTAACAGTGAACTCCGAGGACCACTCAGTACAGCAATTCAACTTTATTGCCTGACAAGAATTCACTATGAAAGCTCACTTTGTCCAGCAGTTAGCTGGCCACTGTGTGAGGATCTATTTTACATATTGTCCATCAGTCATGGCATTCATTAAATCTGCATAGCACATTTTAGTTTGCTCATAAAGAGCAAAAACCAAACTCTGTTGTGCATATCCAATGCTTTTGTGTTCTTGAGGACCAGAGGAGAACAGCGTGATCAGGGCAGAGTCGGCTGAATGCCATAAAACCGTCATAGACACGCTCTAAAAGCAGACGGGATGGTTACACTATCTTGCATTATGCTTATTTGTGTTTGTGTATGCGCATATCTCTCTGTGACCGATTGTCATGGACGTGTCGCCTGCGTCTCCCACGGTCACTCGCACAATGGCACAACTGTGTCACCCATGCGACGTGTAGCATAGCATAATTTGCAGCGTGGTCGGACAACACACACGTATACACACACACAGGGTCCAGGCCTCGGTCTAACTGTGGGTCGACTGGGCCGTTCAGTCCTTTTCCGTCACTTGTCTTTTGTCGCCTGGAGAAACATGACAGCAGAAACACTCTGTGTCTTCCTTCCCTTCTCCGTTTCTGTCCTCGTCCTCCTGTCGCCCCGTGCTTCCTCTGTCTTATGGCATCAGTCCGCCGGTTCGGATCATGTTCTAGCTGCCAGCTGAGAAACGCCCGTCAAAATGGGAACGGGAGAAGCTGGAAGTGTCGGAGCGTTGTTCCAGAGTGGCTGCTGGGATCTCGGATTAAGGCGCAGGGAGAGGAGGAGAAGGATGACTGGAAAAGAGACAAAGGATCAGCGAAGGCCAAAGCAGCCTCACAGGCAGGTGGTGTTGGTCCTGTGTGTGTTTGTGTGTTGTGGTTGTGTTATTTTTGATTCAAACGTAGGAAAAGACAAAAATGTGATGTAAAAACACGTTTCACCGCATGTTTATGTGCAGCACGTGCTTAAGTGTGTCTGTGGACTGTTGGCTGCCGAGTCAGAGGCCAGATAAGTCTTGTCATCAGGTTAGCTTGTCAGTGACATCACCCCAGTCATGTGGTATTCATCATCGCGCACCCCCGGCTTTGTCATTACATCATCCGCGGCACGTGGATGACATCAGTGTAGTGCGCTGTCAGCCCGGGTCTTGCTTTTGTCTGATCAGTTTAAAGTTAAACAGAGGACAAAATGACAAATCACCGCTGCAATAAACCAGTTAAAACGTAGAATATTCATAGAATTTGATATTTTCTTGTTTTGACCCGTGCACAGTGTTAATATTGCACAGCCGAGGACAAAAAAACAAATTTTCTCATAACTTAAATCCACAAAAATGATTTTACTCCCAGTTTAAGCAGCAACAGTATTAATATTTGACATTAATAACTGACGGATAGTGATTCAGCCTACAGTATCTCATGTTTACCTTTGTTTATCTTGTGTCTGGTAGGTTGTTGTTGTGTACAGTCACTATAAGCAGCAGTGCCTGAACAGAGTTAGATAATGGTATTTTACAGGTAGCGGTTTACCACCAGGAAAAGTCTTAATTTGTGCGCTCACACGGCCAAAATAGGTGTCGTGAGATCAAAGTAAAGTGATCCACGCTTTGATCGCTGCGCGGGCTCCTTGGGGCAGGCGTGCGAGGATATTTGTACAGCTTTGTTCACTACACCTCACCTGTAATTTACTGGTCAGCGCCGGTGCACGCTGCGTACTTTTCCACATGCGCCCTTTTACTGCACATCTCTTTGTGTCTGGGTGGTCTTCCTCCCCGTGCTCATCTCCAAGACTAACAGGTTTGAGTCGGGAATGTTTGCGTCATACATGGCTCCCCGTGCAGCGATTATTAAATCACAGATCCAGCAGGTTCTAGGTCCGCCGGTCTGGGGACAGTTTGTCCTGTCAGTTTGTCCTGGTGACAGAGTGACGTTAATGAAGCAGACTTGCGGTGCTGAGATTGACAGAAACTGTATTATTTAACAGCACAGAGTTAATGCTGTCCATATGCTTAAAAAATGAGTAAGAGCTCCACATTGCACCACGCTGATATTTAATATCTTTATCATCAGAGACATCAGGGACAAGTTTTCACCATGTCCATCTCTCTGCACATTTGTATGCAGTATGTCCCACTCTTTTATAATACAGGAATGCCTTTAGGCCCTGAAGTTTGGCACAAGCATCCACTTGGACTCCAGGATGAATTGATTAGATTCTGGTAATCAAAGGTCAAGGGTCAAGGTCACTGTGACTTGACAAAATATGTTTTTAGTCGAGTATTTGCAATATCTCTGGCACGTCTTGAGGGAATCGCTTCAGATTTGACACAAATGTTAAGCTGCACTCGAAGGATGAACTGGTGAGCTTTTGGGACGTCAAAGGTCGAGGTCAGGGTGACCCCGTTATCCTACAAACATGAAAAATTGGAAACATTTGGAGGGAACTGTGTTAAATCTGGCACACACGATTTGGACTCAGGTTATGAACTGATTAGATTGCTGGTCGGCGATCAGTGTGACGTCACAAAACACATTTTTAGCCACATTATGACACAGTTTCACCCAAATGTCTAATGGGATAAAAGAGGAAACGAGAACATGTGAACATATGATTTGAGTCAGGACAGCCGTGGATGTTAACTGAAACTTAACGGGCTGGTGGAGTCGCACGACTGCGAGGCTTTAATTCTGTTCTTGGATTGATGAGCTGCTTATCTTTAGTGTAAATATCCATGTATCCATGTGGATGTGAATCATAATAGTTTTTTCATCCTATATAGGTCAGATAGTGTGCATGAGACACTAGAGATGTAGATGTCGGACATTCTTCATTAATTAACTGATCCCTGAGTTTCCTCTGGTTGACATTAGTCGTTATGCCTCAGTCGGTGATCAACACTCACACTATTTTTATTTTTTTCATAGTCTTTGTTTTTAAATTCCAGGAAGTCTAAGAGAGTGACCCGTTTCCTTTCCCTGCCCCCCCTCCCCCCATCCACACCTCGCAGGTGAGCGTCGAGAGATTTGATCCAACCTTTGTACTTAAGCAAAAACATTTTGTCCCAAGATGAGTTTTCACAAAACTATGAGTCAGTCTGAAAATATGTCGACCTGACCTCAACCGAGAAAACTTGGACGTGTGTGTGTGTGTGTGTGTGTGTGTGTGTGTTAGAGTATGAATGAGACAAAGACAGAAGTAGAGAGATGCATGGGGGCACTTTGTGTGGGTGTGTGTGTGTGTGTGTGTGTGTGTGCACGCGTCTGCGTTTCAACATCTTTGATGCCAAATAATATTATCTGACGCTTAGCTTCACTTTCCCGTCAGCGTGTCTGGATCCTTGATTCTGAGGCTATATTTGAGCTTTTGACTCACTCACACAAACACAAACTATCAGCAGCAAAGCCTGGGGAAGAGGTTTTGGAATTCAAAATTGTGATTTTTGCAAAAATATGCAAAGACATTTTTTGATTTTTGTGCTTCAGTGTTTTATCAGCGTCTGTGTGAACTCGGCTGTGGGTTTCAGTGACTGTGAGAAAATTTGCTTTGAGTGATAAGGCGCGATTAAAACGCACTCGACTCACAATGTCACACACATCGGTTCACCCGTGTTTCTCTGAGATTGCTGTGTATTGTTTGAGAGAACAGTGAGCGAGTTTCTCACATGGAGGTTTTCAAACGCAACTGAGACCCAATGCGGGCCCTGTCAGGGCACGGTTAGATCAGATCGGATTTACAAGTTTGGAACAAATTGAGGTTTTTACACGTTGGTGTTTGTTCTCATTGAATAAACTCGGATCATATTAATAATAAAAGCTGTTAATTAGTGCGTTTCAAAGCTGCTGGTGGGTGGATTTTGCTGCCTTTGAACCAGGGTGGCAGCTGTATGAGACTTTTCACTGTATGATTGTTGCATGGTCCTTTTTATTCTAGTCTTTATGCTAAGCTAAGCTAAGCTAAGGGCTACTGGCTGTAGCCTTGTATTAACAGAAAGACAGTTTTATCTCATTTATCTTGTCTCAAAACTCTCAAAACCAAACCATGTAAGAAGGAAAGCTCACTGATGTGCAGAATGTAAAGATGCCTCATGAGCAGACGAGGCTTCTGGGAAGTGCTATAAGATGCGACCGTCTTGGCTGATTGGTATTTAAAAATAATTTTGGATTCACTGATATCCAGTCTGGCATTGTGGGTGACTGATGAATCAGCCCTGCATGTTTACCCCTCACCACTGGCAGGGATGGAGCTGTAGAAAGGTCTCCAGTGTGTATCAGGACTTAACTTTGACACAAATGCTGCAGAAGAAGTTGAACCAGACCCAGCAAAACATTTCCGTTGATACCAGCCTCAGTCACTGCTTTTGTGATCGATCTTTGTGTCAGTGGTAAAGTCCAGACCTTTTATTTAGATAGGTTTTTGTCTTGCCAAGCTACCCCTATGAATTACTAAGTTGTGTGTGTGTGCTGATCTGCTGTCCTTTGGCCGTCTCTCTTACATTCAACCAGCTTTGTGGACATTTGGCCAAATATAACAGCATCAATCACAGTGGCAGTGATGATGGTTAATGATGATGACTGAAGATTGGAGTTATGTGTGTATATCTGTGTGTGTGTGTGTGTGTGTGTGTCCAAAGGTATGTTTGAAGGGCTCGCACAAAGCTCGCATCACCCAGTGACAGCCAGGGGGTTGTGGGTAATCGGGTCTGTCTTGTCCTGAAACAATGTAGTCCTTCTTCACTCCTCAATAGGCTTCTTATTTTCAACCAGGCCTCGTCTTTTTCCCCCCTTCAAACATTTTATTCACCAGTTGGCATTTCAATCGCGTGGTTTTGGTTCTGTTATTGTGGAAAAAAGCAGGAGAGAAATGTTTTTAAGGTTCGCACAGTGTGCTACAGAGATGCCTTTTGTATTAAACGTCTCCATGTGAAACTGAAACCTGCAGGGTTAATGCCATTTGGGGACATAAAACACATGCCTAAAATGAAACTGGAGGTCCAAATCTATAAGTTCAGCAACCTCAGGTGAGATAGGAACAAAATCCCAGCAGGTCTGACACCTCTGACACACTTAATGTAGCATTCATTATCAATTTGTTGCACTATTTTAGCCTCATCTCGGCCACATGTCCGTTGTATTATCTCGTTGGCTCGTTTCACCGCAGCTGCAAGTCACTTAAAAGTTGCAAGGTTGTGAATGAAGGCTGAGCAAAGCAAACACCAGCGATAAGAAGATGCCAAGTTCCTAAAAATAGCTCATAATATGACCTTGAAGAGTTGAAGCCTGATGGGAGTAGTGCATCCACCTTGCAAGCAGGTGTTTATTTCATGAAGCAAGTAATTAATTTGCACTTTGCTTTGTTCTTGACTTTTATAATCTGATTTGTTTGTCATTATGTATTTCTCCATGCACCTGTTGTTTGATACCGCGTCTATGTTTTGAATGGGCCTCTCCTCAGTCTGATAAGATGTAATTATTCGATCTAATCAGTCGTGTTCAAGCTGGAAATGTGTCCGCAAAGACTGACGCAGATGTTTCCGCAAACCTCCCAAGAGAAGCGATTGGGAGGCTCCCAAAAGAGCCAACATGCACATGTCACCAATCTTGACCATTAACTCGATGCATCTCAGCTTCCTCTCACTGAACAAAGGAAAACAAAATAGGCTGGTGACGTTATTTGAGGTCAGAGTCTGATGGTGGTAATCTGGGCGAGGAGTCGCAGTATTTGATGTCCAATTGCGATTACACACGAGCTGTGAATCATGATGCCACCCCCCTTTTCATGGCATCAGATACCAAATTAAAAGCAAACATAATGAATGAAACATCAGCATCATAAGAACGACCTAGATTGACGTTGATGGTTTATGACCTGTAGTACAGCCAAACCCTGGTGGATGGTCGAGATATGTTGGTTTCACCCTTTGGTGTCCATCTCCCAGAGCCTCAAGCCGATTGGTTGAACCATCTGTTGGTGGAAACGGAGAAGAAGGAAAATGAAGTTATCCTCAGAATCAGTGCAAATACAAAGAAACATCAACATGTTTGCACAGCTGCAGCCTGGAAAAGCACATCTTAGCCACTCTACTGTGTGGGCAGTTTTATTTTGTCCTAACTGGTCAAATCTGTCTCATACACATCATCTTCAACAGAAATATCAGCAGTGATTGATTATCTTATGTAATGTTTGTCATGTAAATCATAGAAATATGCAGATTTAAGCACTTTTGATGTGCCACTGGGTCCCTGCGTGAAGGTCACGGCCTCATTCTTAAACTGGCCTGCAAAGCTCTGATTGGCTCACATAGAAGAACCACAAAAACCATTACCACCGTCCTACCTTGTTCTTAACGAATGCAGCTCACTGTTTCATCCGCGATAGTTCAAAGCACCCGTCTCCTGAAGACCATTAATGTCTTCGGACACTGATCAGGCCTATTGCAGTTGAGGTTTCTGTCTAATAACGTGAAGGCAGCTGCAGCATAATTGTGTCGGAGTAGAAAACCGCGTTATTATCCTGTGATCTGCGTGGCAGCCGTCACGTCGCTGTCCGCTCTCTAATAAAGCAAAACAACCGTAAGGATGACAAATGGCCTCAGCTCTGAGCTCCTTCATGCAAACCCCTATTCTTTATATTTGAAAAACGCCGCGGTATTGGCTTTTAATTTGAAAAATGTGTGCAGAGGTGAAAACAACATGGATCCTGCCTTTTAAGGAGCTATTTCTTCTGTGTTATCCTTCTCGCAGGAACCATAATTGTCTTCATTGAGAGGGCAGGGCAGGAAGTGGGTTTGGGGGAGGCATTTTTTTGACCATTGCGCGCTCAAACACACACACAGACACGCACGCACACACTACTGTCCTGATTCTCCCTTAATGTGTTTGTCAGAGCTAAAAGGCAGGAAAGGCTGTGGGAGCGCGGCTGCCTGAAAGCACCAGGAAACCGACGCTGTGTTTAGGATAGCGGCAGTGAATGAAGCTGAGGACTTTTTCTGGGTTTGAGAAAGATGATGGCTGCCCCTATGTGTATTGTTTGTCGTCCGTGGCAACCGTGTGTGTGCATGTTGCCGTAGGAATGTAGTGACATCACGGGGGCTTGTGTTTCTGTTTGAGAGGAAGAGAAGAAGAAGAAGAAGGGGGAAAGAAAAATGTCGGTGCAATAAAACAAAACCACGTTTACGCGTCTTCCCCACCTTTCCTGTTTCGCCGCGTCCGTCTCTCGGCTCTCCCCCGTTCAAGCTCCAACTTTTCTCACTGAGGTCATTGTTTCTCCGTCCGTCTCCTCGTGCTTTCTTTCTGACCCCGTCTCCATCGCTCTCTTTCTGTCTCCCTCACCTCTCTCTCTCGCACTATTTTTATCCCCTCTCCCACTGAGCTCACATCTGGATCTTATTGACAGAGTGAACAGCCCTTCAGCCATAAAAGACTCTCTGGACTCTGTGTGTGTGTGTGTGTGTCCTGCAAAGCATGGCCTACCGAAATTTTAATAAAATATTATTCCTTTAATTTACAGGAATTTGATAAAATACAGTAAAAATGCCTTTTTTCCCACATAGGATCACATTTTCCCCTGAATGGGTTGAAAACATAATCATACCTCTTAATGGATCCTTGTCCAATGAATTGCCAATTATTACAATAATATATAATGTTATGATGTCATAATAGATCAGAATAGATTCATTTAGATCATCAGTTTTGTAATCAACATAACTCTCACATCATCAGCTCCAAAGTTGATGTATATAACATGTAATTTAAAGATTTGAATGTTCACTGTGTAGTGATGGTGTGTTTGCTTTTACATCTTGCAGTATTTGTGCTCCAAACAAGAAGTATGACTCAGACAACAGTAATTTAACATAAGGCTAAATCACTATTCATCTTATCATCAACTCTTTTTTTAGCAAATAAAAGTCTCGTATAATGTCAGGGACTGAAGCCTGTTGTACTGTGCCGAGCCTGTAATTATGCACAGCTGCACAGTTTGTCTCGAGGATCAATGAGTTAACGGGACTGAAAGTCTGCAGTTCATTGTGTTAATACAAAGCTTTTGATTGTCTCCGCGGCTTAAAACTCAACCTTATACCCGACCTCTAAATCCTGACCAAGTATTTATGCCAGATAAAAAGACTTAAAGCTACACTTGAAAGGTTTTTATGTCTTATTATGAGTCTGAGTGTGAAGTGGGATGCAACACAGAGCTCGCCAGTCACTGCAAGTACTCTTCGTCTCCCTTGTGGTGTCTGCCGGTGCAGAGCACGTTGCAAAAAGGCTGCCAAGTCAAACGTGTTGATTTTATGCAACTATAAACCATGTTTTTATCCTGACATTGTGTCCTTGTTTTGATATCGATAGCATTTGCCCCAAACCAGCTGATGGACACACACCCAGCTTGCTTTCTTCTAGGCAGTTTTGCACAAATGTTAACCAAGTTTACAGAGAATCAGCAAAACGGAAATGCAAAATGATATGTGCTTCCAGCCAAGACTATTATGCAAACATTAGAAGTGTAGCCCAGGTGCCATTGAACCATAGCATAGCATAGCAGGCGCAGTCACATGACAGCTGCAGACCATACCGTTTGATTAATATATATATTATAAAACTGCATGGAAATATGACATAAAGCTGTTTTACTACTAACAGATCAGCAAAAATGACTGCAGCCAGCTCAAATAACCATAACCATCAAATAACCAGCCACCTCAGGCTCTCTAGAAACCTCACGGCGGCCTCAGGTGAGCAGCCTCCAGGGTCGGCTCCAGACCTGTGCAACCTCTCAGCCTCTCATTCCTCACCCCTGTCTCTCGCTTAAACACTGCAAGCGTGAACCCAGCGGAGGGTAAACAGCTAATTACATGACAGCGTCTCATCTTCCTAACGACAGGCTGCAGTTTAAGAAAAAAAAAAGCAGGAGGAGGAGGAGGAGAGGTTTGTTGACTGCGGAGGAGGGGGAGGAGCTCTGGCCGACTGACTGACTTTTTAGACATCTTGCATCTTTCCCAGTGTGCTCGAGAGGCAGGAAGTAATGCGAGTTGACGGTCAGCGAGCGGGTCAGCAAACCAAATGCACAAAATAAATCAGAGAGCAGGCTCGAGGCCCAAGTCTGATGCTGATAATGAATGACGGTGATAACGGGAAATGCAGAAGAAGAGTATAGTGATAAACTCATGTCAGTCTGGTGCCTTAATATCCGTCTCTGCCTCATCTCTTTGGCAGTTGGTGGTTTCGGAGATAAGTGTGACTTTATTTGTTTATATTTAGAGCCACAACGTGAAGATAGGAGACTTTTCCACTGTGGTGATTGAAGAGCTCGTGTTTGGCTTGGACGTGTGTCTTTGTGTGTGTGTGTGCGTGCTCTATTAATAGGAAGAGGAATGGTACAGGCCTGGGAATGTTGTCCTCTCCGGAAAAACAAACTTTTTTCTCCCCGCCCTCCCTGTCCCGCTCTCTTTTCTCTGCCTCGCCGTGGGAGATAGGACTGGGACATGATGGGGAGGGAAGGAAAAATGACAAGATAAGGGGAAGAGGGAGGAGGATGGCATGAGAGAAGATGCGGAGGGGGGGCATTTTCCAAGCGTAAAAGAGAAATATTGAGTATGACTGACAGCATTTGTGGGGGGGTGGACAAATGCCATTTAATATGGTAGTCTTGTCACTTGTGTCTTGTGTTTTGGCTCACGTAGTCTTGACTGAGACTTTGATGCGGTTTAATTGAAGCTTTGCAGAGAAGCAGACGCAGAGCGTGTTGTCTGCATCGTCTCAAAGTGTGATTGCACAAAGTAACGCTGCATTTCTCTCCTGTTTGTTGCGTCTTGATTCAATGAAACTTTATTGGTTCTGTCAGTGGCCAAACATCTGTTCCAGGCTGGTCAATTGATCCATACCGTGTTTCGCTTTAAAGCATTTCTCCAGCAGCTGTGCCGCCCACATTCACACACATGGAAATAGGTTAAAGGTCAAGCTTTTTCCTAAGTTTGTGGAAGGTACATCCATTTGATTGGGCGTTTAGCGGGTACTCACTGTAAATGTGGTGCCTTTCAGGCCTTTCCTGCTTAGCGTCCAGACTTTGGTGGGATGCAAAGGGGTCTTGTAACATCTTGACTTTTCCAAGAGTTGGGACGAGACTTTTCCCGATCTTGAGAAGCTGCAGCTTTTATTAACTGACACACTGTAAAGTGTACTGTACATCTACTACCAGACTTAAACTTACTGCTAACGTTGTTCTGCACCGCTCACATTCACCTCACATCACTTTCCCGCCTCTCGCTGCGTTGCTGCAGAATAAAAACAAGAAAAATGGGAAAAAGTTTGATTACATCTTGTATAAAACTGTCTGTCGGTCCCAGCATGCTCAAAATAGTCCACTGCAGGTTTGTGTCTGCATTAATGTCTGTACATTTACATGTACAGTTACATCCCTCTTTGTACTGTGTGTGTGTGTGGATGGATGCATTGAGTGTGTGTGTGTGTGTGTGTGTGTGTGTGTGTGTGTGTGCTACCTGGATTCCTGCATTCCAGTCATTTGGACTCCGGCCAGAATATTCTGGGAAGCGAAGCGGTGCAACAAGGAGGGAGGGAAAGATGAAATGAAAGAAGAGAGCGAGTGAGGCGGCGCGGGAGGAAAAGGAGGAACGAGAGGATTTTGGCCTCTTGTGATCCCTTCCATTCTGAAACAGAGATCCCAGGGGTTATTTTTGTCCCCTCTGAGGAGCCGTAGCCATAAACAGGCTGATCGTGATGTAATCTCTTATCTTTTTCCTCCTTCTTCTTCTTCTCTTCTCCTCTCCTTTCTTCCTCCCCACCCTCTTTAGACAAACTTATAAAAGTCCTCAAATGATCATTTCTTGAGGATGTAAAAACAACTTTTTCTGCCATTTGGAAACAAAATCCTATAGGAAAAACTTTAATATCTAAAACATTAATCAGCCTTTGGGAATTTGTAAAGTACTTTTTTTTTTTTTATCAAGGGTGCTTTGAAGGCCACAGATATTTTAAAGCAGCACTGAGCGGATGATGGGGAGGCAGAGGTACAAAAAGGCAAGGGAAGGATCCTTCAAGTTTCAGTTGAGTCAGTGTGCGCTCGCTGATCTAATCGCTCCCTCTGAGAGCAACACTGGGACTGAGCCCGTATCACACACACACCCACACACCCACACACCCCTCACACACACGCAACACTGCCATATAAGGAGAGAGCGAGAGGGATTCGGGCAGGCCTGAAACAGGGGGTCTCTTTTCTTCTCTCCCTTTTTCTACCATTTTCTCTGGCTATCCCAGAGTTCATTGGCAGCGCTCTCTTTCCTTATTCATGCTATCATCTTCCCGTTCAGTTTGCTCCCATATCATGCTCTGCGTGTGTGTGTGTGTGTGCATCCTCTCCAACGCCACCCACCCCAGCACCGAAAGTATCTCCGTCTTTCTTTCAGTAGACGGTACACACCCAGTTTTTGGGAAAACCTCTCTCCGTGCCGTTTCAACTCATGAGTACACATTAACTAAATGTCCCGCTGCTCCACCAGCCCCCTTGTTCAAACAGACCTTTGACATTAGCTCAGACCAAACACACGGTTCACAGGAGTGTAGGGCCATTAGGAAATATGTCGGTTTTAATCTGAGGTATAAAGCAAACAAAGGAGCACTTCCACTGGAACTGATACCGTGTGACGAAGCCGTTATTTTCTGCTCAGCTGTTTGCTCACGCCTCCTCGTCACTGGCTGTTGTGTTTTTAAGAGACTCGGCCCCGCAGGCGACCCCCCGCGTTTGACATTTCGTAATGTCTTCTCAGTGGTTTCGGCTTGAGCCACGAGTTGTGAAAACCACTTTGTGCAATTTAGCAGCTGATATCAATATTTGGCAATGTGAGGTTCTTGCGGGAAACCGACAATGCTTGGGCTGAATAGTTGAATCGAGTGTCGTGTTTGACCGTAAACTACCTCCAAAAGGGCCGGTTTCTGTTTGCGTTATCGACCCGTTTGTGTAGGTGGTTGTTGCTATGTATCTCGCAGTCGGGACAAAACCTCTGATTTCATTAGTTTCTTCAAATCTTTTAGGTTTTCTGAGGAGTCAGACAGTTCAGTGTGATGCTGTTAATGAATGTTTTGACCAAGTGGTGGTTAATGTGTACAGTAAAGATGACAGAGAGCACCCCCTGTGGCTTCTCTGTTTCCATGCGTGTGTGTGTGTGTGCAGATGTAGAGGAATGTGACTGTTTCATGTGAGCGGTTATAAACGAATCCACTTTCCTGGGAGTATCCGGTATCGGAGCGTGTGTGTGTGAGTGTGTTTGTGTGCGCGTGTGTATTTCTGTGTGTGCGTGGTCAAGATAAAGAAACCGTTTCCCTTTTTTAGTTGTGTCCCTTTGGGAGCGCAGCTCGTGGGGAGGGTGGTCCTCAATCAGGTCCTCTTGTTGTTCACATGGATGACGAGCACGAAGGAGCGCTCGTGTTTGACATCATCTCTCAGCAGCGTGGCCTTATGTAAGCTCACGCGCTCGTTTGACATGTGATGTTTGCCCAGTTTGATAAAAACTAGACAGGAGAGATTTGGACACTGGTACCTCTTGGCTGTATGAGGACAACCTGTGTTTACGTACAGCATTTGTTCAGCTCTTGCTCAGTTGCTTATAAGTGTGATTTATGGATGAAGTGAATAGAAACTGAATTTCATTTAGCTGCCTCCGTTTCAAGGCCCTTGTTTTGTGCTCACTGAACAGAATAACACCACTGTTGATGTTAATAGATTAAAAGATGGATTAAACGTGTGCAGCTTCCCCACTTTCTCCTTTGTGCTGCTGTATTTTTAGTTTATTGACTGTTGCGCATAGTACACCCAATCTGCTTCACGCTGTCCTTTGATTGGTTAACTACAGTGGCACACTGGAGTCATAGGGTGGGTCTTGCTCCTATAACCTCTCCCTCTATTGGCTGCAGATTAGGATTGTTTCCCATCACTCTGTGTGTTTGTCCAGAAACTCTTTTTCTGCTCTTTTTCTGTCAACATACAAACTGCTGTCTAATGTTAGCCTTCTGCTAGCGTGGTCGTAACCATGGCAGCAACTTGGCTCCAGCACACTAGCATTGAAGCATTTACATCATGAATTTGTATAATAGTCAGTTCATTTTAGATACTAATTAATCTCTAAAAATGTCCCCTATCCATGTTTTGAGTGAAATCTGTTGACACCTGTTGTTGGGTGGACTGCCAGGAAGATAATATAATATACACATTCAAGTTCCCTTTGATGGTAAATTAGAATAACTTTGGTGATTTATGACTTTTCATTTGCTGCCCATACTCATATCAGTCTCAAATGTTAGCTATCACGCTAATCTAAAATGATGATCATGCTAAACGTCAGCACGTTAGCACTGTCACGATACACATGTTGTCTCTCTGTGAGCTGCAGCCCAGACGTCTTTCGAGAATACAGTCCGACTGAGGAGAAGAGTTACATGTTTCATAATAACCTGAATTTTGCAGCCGATCAACTGTCTTTCGCTTGTTTTCCTCCTGCATTTATTCATCTGACCCACATACCCGACAGTAACGTTCTTTCAGGTATCTGTTTTTGACCTGCTTTAATGGCGGTTCACAGCCAGTTATCCAGTTGGACCTCCATGACGGCGCCAGATGTTGTTGCTATGAGATTTGTGATGCAACTGCAAAGCCTGTTTAGTGTGACACTGCAGGGCAAATGTGTGTGTGTGTGTGTGTGTGTGTGTGTGTGTGTAGGTAGGTGCTGCTAATCATGAAATGCTTGGTGCTGCTCAGTTTTTTTCCCCTCTCTCTCTCTCTCTCTCATTCATGCTTTCTCCTCCATTCAGATGTTTCTGTGGCAACGAGTGTTACATAGCAACTGACCGGCCAATAACAGAGTTTGATCTCTGCTGCTTTTATGTTGCTCCATCTCCTTCTCCCTCCTGCTCACCTGCCTTCCTGTCCAAACTGAAAGAGTTTTGTGAGAGTTTCTTCTCATTAAAACGTCAGTCGTCATTGATCCTTAGGGCCCCCTTTTACTGGCAGGAATGGAGACAACTGCAGCAGCCGATCCTGCAGCAAGCACAGATTTCTGTCGAGTTGAAAAAGAGAAAGATACAAATTTCAGTGGAAAAGTGGAAATCTGTGCTAGGTGCCTCTCTGCTGACTCCAGGCTGTGCTGCAAAGCTACCAATGAGGCTGTCAGTGAGCTAAAAAGAAGCGGAAACCTGTATCTTTTGAGGCATTTTACCCTTTTAGTCGTGAAAATCAAACTATTCATCACTGTAGCACTTCCTCCTCCGGCGTTTTTACAGGAGCGGGCTCAGGAAAAGGTCGGGTTCCTGAATCAGCCCGGTAAAATCAGTGTGAGTTCCTTCAATCACTGCGCTCTTTATGCACTCTCCGTGGTGCAGGAGTGGAGCTGCTCAGCGGGCAGCTGCCGTGCCGTGCAGCCCTCAGGTGTGTGCATCTGTGTGAGTGTGGAGCAGAGATTTGCTGCTTGAGGCCCCAGTTCAGGCGAAGAATAAGCCTCTGTGATAACGCCAGAGGCATCGTGAAAAATGCGCACATCTATACCGTCTAGGTGGTGAGGACAAAATGTAACATATTATCTCTACCACCCGAATGACTCGTTGCACTGTTTCTAGCATTTCTAGCCCAGATTGTGTCAGATCCTTGATCTTGCATTTGTTGCCTGTTGCATTTTGATAGTTGATCCTCACTGCATCTTTAAAATCTGATCAAATGACAAAAAAACATCCACAAAACAAAAAGGAACACCACATCCTGGCTGCAACAAGTCAGTAAGGTTTCAAAGAGTTGCCATGGCAACTTGTCCCAACAATATGCT
The DNA here is from genome assembly GCA_008933995.1 of Datnioides undecimradiatus. Classification (NCBI taxonomy): domain Eukaryota; kingdom Metazoa; phylum Chordata; class Actinopteri; order Lobotiformes; family Datnioididae; genus Datnioides; species Datnioides undecimradiatus. The sequence continues at coordinate 13,530,320 of WARS01000008.1, forward strand.
TTTTCCACAACCTGTGCCGCTGCGTTGTAGTGTGGCACTGAGGTATGAGGCTGCATCACAGCTGGGTGTGGTGACGAGGACCAGCAGACCACACCTGACCACACCCAGCTGTGATGTTGTCTCGCACTCGTTGGGTGTTTTCAAAAGCTGAAAAGACTTTTTATTCAATAAAAGTCCGTGCAACTCCAAATTATTCACTTTAAGAATGGAGTTTATACTTAATGTTCAGTTAAACCTCCCTGGATCTCTCCCCGTGTCATCTTCGAGGCCTCATTCCCAGTGTTTGTTGCCTCCTCTCCACCCTGTTACACCCTGTCATGAGATCAGCCTTTGTTTTGGTGCATTGTTATGTCACTACCCTGTTTTGTGCGTCTCTGACCGCTCATTGTTTGAGTTCTGACTGTCTCTTTTTTTCCTGCCAGCGGCACACCGATCCAGTCCAGGAATCCTCCCGTGTCCTGGTGTTTTGTGGCGTTTTGAGCATTTTCATTATTGTAAATCTGCTCAGAGCTGCTCTACGGTCTCGGACACCATTTTCTAGGAAAGGTTTTAGCTCCATTCAACCCTTTTGAAACAGCCCGGCGCGTGTTTTGATTGCCCAAAGCTGCAATAAGACACTTCATTTATTGTAGCTTTACGAGCCAAACGACCTATACTCACACACACACAAAAAAAATACACACATGCGAGGATTTTAGGCTGCGAGGGGTCAGGAATGTCGAGGAAAGAAGGATAAAGGGGGGAAATGGAGAGAAAGAGGGATAAGGGGGTGGAAGAGGGACTAGAAAGGGGGTAGAAAGAAAGTGAAAAGTAAAGTATGAAGTGGGAAAGAGAGAGAGTGTGTGTGTGTGTGTGTGTGTGTTTGTACGAGCATGTCCGAGCGCTGCAGAGGACCCAGCTTTAGCGCTGCGTCTATCTTTTATTAGACACTGCGAGTTCCAGCCGACTGTCTCTTTGAGTTCATCGCCGGCGCATCTCCCAGAAATAATACAGTGTTTTCAGACTTTGTGCGGGAGGCGGCGTGAGAGATAATCAGAGACGGAGAGGGATGGCAGAGGGTGGCAGAGAGGACAAACTGGGTGGGAGAGACAGAGACACAGAGAAGGTATTTCCGGAGTGGTGTTGGGGTTAAGGCTAGTCTGTGCGGCTGATGGCTATCTCTGGATCCTGGTGCATTGTGGGGTAGGTCGCTGGACAGGAAGCGGATGGGATCTCGGCGTACAGGCTGCAGTGGGCCTGAAGATTGCTGACATAGATGTAGAGTGGACCGAAGGCTCCTCCTGAAGGTGTGTCCCTGTAAAACTGGCTTGTTGGACTTAATTACTTTGCACTTTATTAAGTTCATCGGTCCCTACATGTGTTGGAAATACCTTAAAGTTTGTTTATGACATTCATAAAAGAATGAATTTTGAATTTTAAAATAAAAAAGTTGCCAAATGAAGTATTTTCCTCAGCCTTTCCTCATCCTGATCACCCCCTCGCATTGTGACAGCAAATGCTATGAAACCTGATGAGATGCACTGCCTCAAAAGTCCTTAAACCTCCCGATAAATCCTGATTTAACGCGCGTCATTATAAGCTACGTTTAATTCAGCTTTGCCTTTCGTGGATCGATTTACTCCACAGCTCTTTTTTATGAAATGTGCTGCTCGCATTTATGGTCACAGTCGACCCCGTTTGTCTCGAAAATACCCTTTAAAGTTTGTGGATTCATCAAAGAATGAATCAAGACTTGTGTTAAAGCACTTGAATTTCAAAATAAAATAAAGTTGGCTTTTTTTCATGCTGCTCACCTCTTTACACATTGTGAGAGAAAAGCTATAACATCCAAATACATGGCAATCAGGCAATGTTATCCCAGTTAATGATGAAGCCCTGATTCACGTTGTGTTCTCATAAGTGATGTTTAATGCGGCTTCATTTGTCATTTTGCAGATAAATACCTTTAAAAATGCAACTTTATATCTCGTATTTTACTGATAAATTGGGTTTTAACTCCACCTCTGAATCCTCGAGTTTCTCCCTGTTGTTTAGTCGATGTATCGGGTTATCTCGAGTCATCTCAGGTGTCTTCACGTGTCTTCACGTTTGTGTATCCGTGTGTGTGTTTGTATCAAAAGGGAGGAATATTTTTCTCAGTTGCTTCAAATATTGTGTGTGCGCGCACGTGTGTGTTAGTCCGAGCGTCAATCGTGTCCTTGCCTCAGCCTCACCTCCCGCGGGACAAAGGCTCTTTTCACAGCCCATGTATCTCCCTTTCTCAGTCACTCGCGCACACACACACACACACACACACACACACACACACACACACACACATCCACGCCATCCCATAAGGGCGTATTTGGAGAGCACAGTAGATCTGGTTACCTGTGTGCTCTCTCTCTCTCACATGCACACACACGCTACAGTTTCAACAATCACAGCTCTGTTAGGTGTTGTTTGTTGTTTACATTGCTTGTTAAACTCCGTATGACTGACACCTCTCACCTGAAGACACCTGGGAAATGACTGAAACAGAGTCAGACCTACATTAGGCTCAATATACAGATGGGTTTCAACATACTTATGAATAAATCCATTAATCCCCTGTTTATGGATTATAGTGATGCTGCGGCAGGAAAAGGTTATTATTCTAATTAATGATTTTTCACTACTGCCCCCTTGTGGATGCTGTTATTAAAAGACAACATCAACAGGTTTGCCTTCATATCCTCAGTTTCGCTTCGGGGTTATTCATTGTATTCATACTGTATTTGAGCAAATGCACCTGTTGTTGTTGAGACAGAGGGACGGAGATGCAGGTGAGACGGGGTAAGGTGTACCTGGAGGCAGATGCAGACAAAGAGCAGTGGGGCAGAGAGACAGAGAGGGGTCGATAGGACAGAGTGAACAGGAACACTGTTAGAGGCGGGAATCGTCTTTATTTTCCTGGAATCATCTGTCATTATCCGACACTGACAGGGAGCTGCACACACACACACACACACACACACACACACACACACACCCTGTATGACATGTGATTTTACTGCATAAAGCATTTTTTCATTCCATCCTGCTTCATTGATTCTGTGTTTTAACGTTTGTGTGTGTGTGAGTGTGTGTGTGTGTGTGTGTTTATGTACCTGTAAACTGTGTGAGGGTTGTTATGATAAACGCCAGATGGACACACACACACACACACACATAGTACAAGCTGTATGCACAGGTGTGTGATGAGAAATCTGTTTTGATCTGTTTGGGCAGTCATGCGTCCACCTCTCCTAAGGTTACTCTTTCTCTGACACACACACACACACACACACACACACACACACACACACCTGTGGACCAGTGGGTATGCTGACAGGTGTCATCAGTCCTCCTACATGTTTATCTCCAGACTGAGTCAGTCTTTGTGGGGCGATATTGGCTCCCGAGGCTGAGATACAGATGTCACATCAGCTGTCATTTAGCTGCACTTAGTAACACTCACTGACACAGACGCAGGCGGGGCGGCTGAGCAAGAATTAAACCACGCACACATTTCTTTGCAGGGTGGGGAGGAAATCCGAGGTTGGACCACGGCTGCAAATCCAGCCCACACATGATCAGCCACATATGCGTATCTGTTGGTGAATCGGTGGCGTGGTTCTGCTGCGTGTTTATTTATAAATGCTGCCGAATGTGTCTTGTGTCTCATGCGTTGAGTCTGGCTCAGGATTCACTCCCTGTTTCATCATAGCTCACTGCTTCCGCCAATCTGCAAGGAAAACGATAAAAACCCACTAAGAGTTCCTAGAAAAGGAGGCAGAGATGTAGCCTGCGTGTGCGTCTATGTGTGTGTGTGTATGCACACTACTTGGAAATCTGGGTCAGACAGCGATGAGCCAGTAACTCATTCAGGGAGAACACTCCATCCCCAGGCTGCCCACTTTTCTGCATGTACACACACACACACACCTTCATGGCTTTTTCCAGCCCTCAGTACCTTGCAACTGCATTAGTCCAAAACTAAACAGGAAATGCTGAGGATGGGAGCACTCTGGAGTTGCCATGGAAACAAGATGCTGGTCAGTTGTGGGTGACCGGGATAAGTGTGGTGTGTCCTTCCCAGAAAGAACAAAACCAATGATGAATTGACACAAAGCCTTTAGTGAGCCAAACTGTTGCAGTGGCTGACATCTCCCTTCATCACAAGGAACCTGGGAACAATAGTAATCCTGATCTAGTTTTCTCACTGCTGGTTTTGCCTTTTTAATGGGATTTGTTGACAATAGGACCAGTACAGAATGATTCCAGTCCTGTGCTATGATACAGACATGGCGGCCTTGACACAAGTACTTGTATAGTTAAAGGATTTGACTTCACAGCAGCAACTTTCCTTTGCAATTTACAGCTATTTGAGAGATATTTGAGGAAGGGGTGTATAGACAGAGATTCAAAGCATCAGCTGTTATGGAGTAGGTGGTTACCAAGACATTGTGGTGTTTTACATTCATATAAAAAAGGAAATGTATTGGCCAGAGCTTATGCTTTCAAAGCGTCTGTGCTCTAACTCTGAGCATGCCTGGGAGATTGTCATCTCTGATCTCTGTCACCAGACCTTCAAAAGCATCTATTGTTTCTATGGCAACAAGGATTAAAGGCCAATTTCCTGCCACGAGCTTGACCTTTTAAATGTCCTTTTGTGACCTTTTTGTCCCTCTGTTGTCACCGTCTGATCTCCGTTGGAGAGAAAGGAGCCTAAAGTCTGTTTGGGTTTGTTTGCCGCCTGGAAAAAAAGACAAAAGCCACCTCACATTGTGCTTCAAACCCGAAGAAAAAAAAAATAAAAATCAAACACGATTCAGCGAGTCACTAAACTGACTGTGGTGAAGTACCCTGTATTGAGCTGGTTGACATAAAATCACTTGAAGTATGTTATTTATCAATATTGCATGGTGCACTGTATTTTTAAAGCTTCTCTCTCTCTCATCCCTTCTTCTTTTTCATTAAAACTGCATTTTAGATTTATGCGCTCACGGAAACTCTGCAAAAGGCAGTGCAGTTCGTTTCGTCTGTTGGATTCGCACGTTCCTATTTACTTTTTTGTCAAAATAGCAGTTTTGACATCTCTGTGCTCTGGTTACATACCCTGATTTTTCTTTTTTTCCCCTATGTGTGTGTTACAAAAGTGTGTGTCCTTGCTTGCTGCGTGTAATTGTGGGCGCTGCGCATAGTCTATAAATTGTTAAAGGACCTTACTGGGGCCGTAATGCAGTTTCTAACAGGAACACTTTGGGAAAACTGCCTCAAATAGCTTTTGCACTGATGATGGAGGATGGCCCTTATTGCAACTGCACAACCGAACCCATATGATGATAATATGACTTTATTCAAAATGTTTGAGGGCATGAAAACTGATGCTCAAATAGTAGCCAATGATCAGTACCTAGTGCTACTTGGAGGATTTATTTTGCATTTTTATCATTATATATACATATTTTATTGTCTAAATACATTTTTGTAGATATTTATTATGTAAATTGATTTGCATGAAACAGACAAAGTAAATTGTCAAAGTCAAAAGTAGCAGAGGCTGCCTCGGTCTTTCAAACCCAACGCCTCCAGTTTGTGATGCAGGCTTTGCAAACATCTCAAGGCCAAACAAAGTTCATCAGCGTTAAGGATTTTTACTTCCTTAATATTGTAAAACAGTACACAAACGTGTGTGGTTCAGCTCGTGATGAGTAAACTGCAGCTGCTGCGTAAAAATGGCGGCGTGCACCTTTTTAATTCATGAATTGAAACAGCCTCATTGAGTTTCAGCCATAAAATGGAAATCATCAGCAGAAAAATACACAGAAGAAGTTGAAATCGCCATCAGAAACATGTAAAACACAGGTATGGTCCTTTTGCAAATTGCAGCTTGCTCACTGTTGTCATGGTTATCTGTGGGCTGCTGTCACTCAGTGCTCCTGCATAGAAATAGATAGAAGAGACACATTCAAATCAATGGTGCATTTAACTGCAGTGGGGAAGATGGGAATTTTAGATACTGTTGGTAGTGTGTGTGCGTGTGTGTGCGTGTGTGTGTGTGTGTGTGTGTGTGTGTGTGTGAGAGGCATTAAGAAGGTGTTACTGAGGCAGCAGGGTAACTCAAAGGGAACCGGATGGATGGATAGCTCTGTCATCCTCCCCCCTCTCATCCCTTAATCGATTATTTATGGGGGGGATTGGTCGAGTCTGGCTGAGCTGAGCGCTGCGAGCGTCTGCCCTGCCTGCTGTCTCATTATACACATCCACAAAGGAGGGGAGGGCTGTGACACACTCACCCACACACACACACACACACACACACACACACACACACACACACACACTTTTATCTCCCCCCGTTGTCCACACTTACCGGGACATGCGCTCCGATCTTGCTTACATCATCCGTGCAGTAGAAACAAATCAGACACCCATGCATACATGCTGAAGTGCACTCCTTTGCCTCTCACAGAACGGTGTGTGTGCGCGCTTGCATGACACATGCACACATACACGCGCGCGGTGTGACAAGCTGCGCAGCCGAGCCTGCCTCCTACAGAACAGGCGCACTCTTGGACACGCACTGAAGACGCAAGGCTGAATACATGGAGGAGAGGGAAGTACCGCAGACAGGTTGCTTTGTAAAGGACTCGAATATTTAAAAGCGTTTTCAGGAGAGGAGAGGCGGCAGGATGGAGCATGTTTATTACATGTTGTGAGTAACAGGAAAAAGGAGGTGATCCCCTCGACCCTCAGGTGTGTTGTTATTCATTTTTTTGAGCTGCCGTTATCCTGCGGACATGAAGTTCATGTGAGTGAACGAACAGATAAAACCCCTGCCGGCGTTTCCCGGTGGCTCTCGCTCTTGTGTCTATGTGCCAAACTGAGTGTGCGTCCAGGCGCACGGACCGTTCCGTATGCTTCAGATGGTTCGAACCCTAGCCCAGTTCAGCATCGCCCTGGAGGAAATGAACGAGAACGGAGACAATACGGGGGATGAAGGTGGTGGAGGAGAGAGGGATGCAGGAGGAGGAGGAGGAGAAGCGGTGGACAGAGGAATGAATGGGAATGGACTTTGTGCTGGAAGCCCCAACGGAGAGGTAGACTGGTGTTTTCCCATCTTTGCTGATAAGATGTGTGTGTGGGGTCCCTGTCTTGCACCTTTGCTGCATACCCAGGACGAACACCTGCTTGTCTAAGGCTTCGTCTCCCACTTCACACTTTTTTTTTTTCTTTGATTTCTCTTCATTAATGTCTGCTTTTGCAACTAATTCAAACGTGAGATGTGTCCGTCCTGCTCGGATAACGTGTCTTTTTGTCAGTCCCCCCCCTCTCGCTGTCTCTCTCTATAATAGAATTAGAGCTGAGTGAATCACACGATTAGCTCCAACACCTACTGCCACAAACACTCTCAGTAGTCTCGCTGTGTGTCCATCCGCGCTCACCGTCCAGCGTTTCACTGATCTTTGCATTAACGTTTTATTCCGAGGGTGTTTGTCATACACACACTCATGCTCGAGTTATGTATGCTCGAGCGGGAGCAGGATCCACAAACACGCTTTGGGTTACATCCACACGTGTGAACGCGCAAACTCACGCATACTGTTGACATAATGCAGCCTCAGTAGAGCCACTAATCTTAACACCAAGCCTGTTAATCCACACCAAGCACTGAAGCTCATTTGTATGTGGGAGATAAATGTAAGAGCAGAGCTGCATTCCCTCTAATGCATAACTCATGAGGGAAACGCATGTTGTTTTCTTGTAGGAAACAGTCCCCCCCATTACATGTGTCTGTTGAAATATAGAAAATTAAAATCATTCGACAATGCAAGCGCAAAGACTTTCTCAGGTTTTACAGGTCTATAAATCCACTTTTCTGAAAAAAGCCTTAAATGATTGTAGGAATCCATCTGACTGCTGTTTTCATTACAGATTAATCTCAATACTTCAATGCTTTGGTCCATCAAATGTCACAACATTGTCAAAAACGTTAAATGCCATAAAAGAGTAATAAAACCAGATAATGTCCATGTTTATTAACCCAAAATGTAATGATTAACCGCTAATCGGAGCAGCCAAAAAATCAATTAATCAATTAACCACTTTAGCTTTGATCGTAACACACTATAGAAAATGTATTGTTTTGCTCAAATCTTTTGCAGTGTTGATTGCAGAGAAAATATTAATTACGCGCTGTGTCATTGATTGTTTTATGAAGCGATGATTAGTTCGTATGACAAGAGGGAATGGAAGAGGAGACGATGATGATGGAGGAGTTGGGAGGCGGATCGATAGTGTGTGCGTGCATGTCTGAGAGAGAGAGAGAGAGAGAGAACACTATTGATCAGTGTAGAGTAGGTCAGGGCAGTCTGTGGCCTGCAAATGACAATTAGGGAGTACATAGAGACAGACGCACACGTGCTGTTGCTTACGATCTGCACGCCAGGATTACATAAGCCTGCCTGAAAGGTAGAAGCTTTACGAAGACGTTAAGGACGAGACTCCACAGTTTTTACAGAGGAGGAGACAGGTGATGGGGATGCTTTCTCTTCGGGCTAAGAGGCTGCCTGTTGCTGCTTTCGCCAGGCTGTTGCCAGGGGATACAGTCGTCGGGGAGTGAAGGCGGCAGGGGCGGAGAGGTGTGACGACAGCGATGAGATGAGAGGAAAGAGCTGCGTGTTTTAATGAAATAACTTCAGCTCGGGCCATCTAAAGTCAGTCATTTTGGATTGAAGACGTGCTGCGATGATGCTCGGGTACATATTCAGTAGTTTAGCTGCATGCATAGACGAGCCATTGAAAGAAACCACAGATTAATCGTTTCCTCCTCAGTTCAGTCTTTATAAGGTGAACGTGGCATTTAGAGCAAGAGAGTCTAGAAGTGTGCAGCAAAAACACATTTTGTCTTTTAATCCGAGAGCTGGCCGGCCTGCTGCTCCCTTTGGTCAGAGACAGGCTAACTGTTTCCTTCGTTTCCAGTCTTTATGCTATGCTAAGCTAGCCTTCTACTGGCTGAACTTCATATCTAGCTTGCACACTTTTTATCAAACTCTTTCCAAGAAAAACTAGTATTTTCATGATTAACTATTATGTTACTGACATATTTAAAGAAGCCTGCACCATCAGTTAAGTCTGTAGACCTGAAGGACAGTACAGCAATGTTAAAGCAATCAGGTTACCATCAAAATAAACATGGATAATCATCCATATGTGTATTTATGTACATATTATGCAAACTTTCACTTTCTCAGTCTGAAATCATCAAATGAACTTTAAAGGTCTGTCACACCTATGAAGAACACACACACACACACACAGACACAGACACAGACACAGACACAGACACACACACACACACACACACACACACACACACACACACACACACACACACACACACACACACAGGTGGATTTGATTGTTTTTGGCCAATCAGAGCTCGTCCCTGGGCTGATGGTGCATGGTGTATGAAGCTGTAAGTGATGCAGCCAGTCTGTGTCACACGGAAAAAGAAAGTGACCTTTAAAAAGCCGCGTTTTATATGAACAGGAAGTGAGCAGCAGCATAAACTTCCCGAGAATAATCAATAACACAACAATGTGTCAGGAAATCAAATGAAAAAAAGAGGAAAACATTGATTTCTGTTGCTTTTGTCGTCAGTTTCAGACCTGTTTGAGTGTTGTGGTAACAGCAGTGGTTGCTGCGCCATGAAACACGGTGCAAGGTTTGATAAACCTCCATGTGATACTAAAACAATAAAGTCAAACAGACGCGGGACGAGCTGTGCCTGTGACTCCGCCGCGTGTTGTCTTTGCTCGAATGCTGTAATGTTTGGCTGCAGTTGTGAGGAATGGCTCGATTTATGGACCCCCCCTCATGTGACCACAGCATTATCAAGACACCGGAGGGACACATGAGAACATGCTGTACCACTCACACAGAAACACACATGTAAACACTCGTTCAGACGTTTCTCTCTCTCTCTCTCTCTCTCTCTCACTCACACACTCACACACACACACACACACACTTGAGGGTTCCCTCTCAGATCCCCGTCACCACTGTTAATAAGTGACGTACTGAGTCCCATGAGCCATCTGTCCTATCACATTTAACGCCTTGCTGCTTGGGTGTTTTGGGGGGCGGGGGGGCGAGCTACAACTCTGACTATCAAGTGAACTCATCATCCGAAGGTGTGAAACGAAAAGAGTGGCCGCGCACTTACCAGACACTTCACATGCTGCTGCACACTTGTTGCTCTTTGTGGGACTTGAACAAACAGACTGTGATGTACAGACCTGTCTCTCTAAACAGATCTCAGGCCGGGCTGTTTTGAACTGATTCAGTTACGCGAACACATTCTTGCCGTCCAGGCCACATCGCTCCTGAGATCTGGGTCGTTAAATAGATTAAAGTTATCTGATTACAAATCATTTGAAGCTGTTATCTTGAGATTTGTGGCTCTGAAAAATAGATGACTCTTGGTTTTTAAAGGATATTTAATTTGGGAGATGAGATAAGCTTGCTTTTTTTAAAACGCTCAAAACAAAGATATTTTAAACATATTTATTATGTTAAGTAATCCAAAATGAGCTGGTCACATGATCAGCCTCGGAGTATAACACAAATTTATATTTAGAAAAATTCTTTCCCCCGTCTTTCGCCATTAATTCCCCGCAAATGAGGACAATTAGCAAAGATTGTTTACAATTAGAGTAGAGTAGATTTGTATCAGCACTGGACCAGGTGCGGCATTAACTGTTGGTACGGCAACATCTCTCTGATACATTTAGACCCACATCATGTTTGATACAGTACATTAAGGCGGCAGCAACAACAACAACAACAACATCATCAACAACATGTACCTGTCAGTGATCGATTGGACATCACAGGCGGAAGTTCTTATGTTTGTGTGGGGATAACTGCACCATGTCTGCTCCGTCCGCTGTGGTCCTACATCTCCTGCTCCGTGACCCCACCCACAGCGGATGTGGAGGATGATTAGTTGCTACTCAGAGGCAGACTTCCAGTTAAAACTGCATCAATCAATCGATGAACTGAGTCGTATTCTGCTGCTAAAATGTGGAGATTTCCTGCTTTTCTCTGTTTCATATTACAAAACAATATGTGGCCTTGGGACTCTGAGGAGCTTCAATGGCCATTCATCACCTTTTTCCTACACAAAGAGACTAAATGTTTAATCAGAAATGAAAATAAGAGTTTGCTGCAGCCCCCCCTGTGTGACTCTGTGACGCTGTGCTTCATGTAGCTGTGTAAGAACTGGGTCGCTGTTATTGAGGGTATCAGTTGTGTGAACCCTGTCAAGATTTGTGAAGATACATCCAGTTTATCACTTTAACTATACCGTAACTTATTTTTTTTAATTCTTTAATGTTGTTAATTTATATACTTTTAAATGATATTTTAGATATTTTTACCCAAACTATCTAAAGAGCTTCGTCACAGTTCACAGATCTTCCTGTTTGAACTGTTACCTACATTACTTATAGTAGCTTGCACCTACTCACATGCAGTGGATGAGGGATTATCTTAGGTACATTTTAGGTGCACTCGCCAGAGATGTTGCCTCCAAACAGGTTGATTTGGATTATTAGGTTTAGTTTGGCCAGTTTACAACCTGTTTGATCATCTGACAGCTAATTTCTTGCCTCAATACCAAAGTAAGACCCAAGATGTGACAACCAGCAATTCATTTTCTTTTAAGCAAATGAAAATGAAGTGAGATGACTGTAGAGTTGAAATCACACATCTCAGTCGTGTGAGAACAATGAAACGGCAGACAGTGACCCTGTGCTGTGTCATCATAGCGCCACAGTTACAGTGTGCGACCATTGTTGTCTCACATCGGATCCAGTTAAACCTGCTCAGTCTGGACTGAGAGGGTCCCAACTTCAGCTTTGCTGCAAGAGGCCGGGTCATTTTTACTGTGACCGCTCAGCCTCGCAGCTGGGGTTACTATGGTAACCCTGCTAGCAAAATGAAACTAGCATTCCTAGCATTATTTCACCATGTTCTGATGTGTGAGTGTGTTTGTGTGTGTGTGTGTGTGTGTGTAATCTAATAAAGACGACCAGCGCAGAACAGAGGAACATTCCTGCCTTGTTTTGCGTCTTCGTCTCACACACACACACACACACACACACACACACACACACACACACACACACGTTATTTCCCTGCCTTCCTGCCGCTGTGTCCCACATCCAGCGACTTTATCCGCTGAACGGGACGCGTGATCATTCCTGCGCTGTGCATGTGCCCGTTCACCTGTGCTGCAGTAAAAAGCGGTTGGTTTCAAACGTCGTGTTATTGTGACATCAAAATTATGGGGGCGATGCAGCAGTCACGAGAAGAGAGGGAGTGGATCTGCATTTGTTAAGTTCATCATCGGAAATGAGGTTTAATCTGTGCGATAATGCAGAGGCAGCTGTGGTCTTGTGTGGGCTGCAGTGTGTGTGTTTGTGTGTGTGTGTGTGTGTACTACCAAAGGGACTCCTGCTTGTCATAATGCATTTGAGAAACAAACTTGTAGTTCTCCTTAGACAGCACTGCTGCAGCTCCAGACACACGAGCGCTGCAATCTGTCTGCAGCTGCTCTCAATTTATGTTTGTTGCGGCAATCTCTACAAGTTATCATCTGTTGACAGATGTGGGCGATTGACGGATTGTAAGATGAAACGCTGGAACGACTAATCACACAGCAAACTAAGTTACGAAATGTATGATATCATCTCTGAAAGACACTCAAATGCCAAACATCTGCTGCTTATTTATAATAACACTGAATTAACATTATTAGAATAATATTATGTTCATTAAAGCTCTTTTCAACTAACTTTTTCAATATTATCTGTTACTATAAACATGTAATTAGAGGTAAAATTGAATTAAATTGGTCTAAAACACTGAAACACATGAGTGTGAGAAAGAAAGATCAGCAGCTGAACTGTGTGGAGAAGAAGGAACTGGGATGCAGATTCAGCGTCTTGCTGTGGACGAGGATGGGCTTTGAATAGACGAGTGTCCCCATTTGGAGGATAATTGGGGGAGTATAAAAGGATGATTGCTGTCGTATTGTGCGTTTCCCTCTTCAGTCCGGTGTAGCCCTGTATTTACTCCACTCCATTGTGTTTGTGTTTGTAACTCAGGGCAGAGTAGACTTGGGCTGAAGCCACCGCCGTGTGAAGGAGCAACCGTGTCTTAGGAAAACGTATCTGACAAAAGAGATGCGTCACTGCGGGCGTGTAAAAGTAATGTTCGCTATTAAAAAAAGAAAAAGTGCATGCGTTTTGACCCATTTTCCACTCACGCTCGCTTTCATGCACACGCACACACACACAGTGACACACAGTCCTCCATGTGCACACCACCTTTCACCCTCTGGTGGTACCCCACAGCGCCCCTGGGATCCCTTCGGATGCCAAACACTAAACATGGCCTTTCTGGGAAGTCATTGTTACTGTTATTTATAGGGCACAGTGGTGCTGGCAGAGGGGAGCAGGCGAAGAGGGAAAAAAACCCTCCTCTGTATATTTTTGTGGTGCGTGTGTGTGTGTGTGTGTGTGTGTGTGTGTGTGTGTGTGTGTGTGTGTGTGAGAGAGAGAGAGAGAGAGAGAGAAAGGGAGAGGGACATTGTGATTATATGTGCACCATAGGGTTTTGTCTGTGGCTCCCGCTGATATTTATAAGTCATGTTTGGTACCAGAGTATTTTGGGAGTCTCTCCTGAGACCCCTGAGATAATATGTCTGACTTATTCTTCCATGATCATTATACTCCCCTTGTTATTCTCCCACCTCTCGCTCTGTCTCACACACACACACACACACACACTCGCATTTATAAATATATATCCTGGGTTAAGTGAAAAGACGGATCCGTTGCTTCTTCACAGCATGCATCCTCCAACTGCTGCCACTTAAGTTTGGTGGAAAAGCTTATTGAAAAAGGCAGCTTTAGCTACTTGTGTTTGAATTTAACCAGCCGCTTATTGATTTTGATCAATTTCACAGTGGGTTCAAATGAAACATGGGCTAAATTTATCGCACAAGTCGGAAAAATCAGCTGCCTTCTTCTTCCCTCCGTGTCGTCTTTCATCGTCTCTTTCACCTTCATTCACTCCGTTTCCCTCTGGGCCTTGGTGTGTTAGGTTTGTGTCCACTCGTTCACATCCACCCTTAAACCATGAGTCATTGTTAGAGTGAACCGCTGAGTCATGCTTTGCTTGTGTGGACTTCCTGGCCTCGGTGACCTCTAATTCAGTTCCTGTGTGTGTGTGTGTGTGTGTGTGTGTTGTCGGAAAGGAGGCACGCTGAGGTAGAAACAGGAGATTTAACATGCCGGAAGGCCAAGAGGCAACTGCTGAGTGATTTTTAAAGTTATTTTTCACTGCACACAGAAAAACAAATACCATATAAAGTGAAGGTTTCGGCAATGACTCTCCTGCTCGCTCACTCTCCATTCCTGTGTCTCGTTATCTTGCTTTTATAGACTGCCGGGAGTCTGCTGCTGTTTTAACATCAACAACATTAAAAGTCACCATCACTGCAGGGAATAATGCCTTACTGAGTAAAATGTAGCCGTACTGTGATTTCACTACTTTCTCTGACGCGATAACTCAATTATAATCACTGAAATGACTTAAGTCCTACAAGAAAACAGTCAACAACTACGGTCTGTTCTCTGAATTTTCGGGTTTCTAATGTTGCCGTAAGACAGTTGAGGCAACGTGAACTTCCTTTTTATTATAGTAATTGTAATCTTTTTAATATAAACTGAAAAAAATGCCTAAATAAAAAATATTCCTTAATGAATAACTACGGAAATATCAAGCAGAACTCTAACCAAATCCTACGGTTTAACCAAGACAATACAAGTGGTGCTCGGGAGCATTAGTTACGCCTGTCACTGCAGTGATAATGTGTGCATTGATTAGACGTTAGATATTAGACATTAGGCATTTCTCTCATCCCACGATGGGGCACAGCAACACTGAAATGTGATAACTATATGTGCATTAACAAGAGAACTGAAGCAGAGATTTAAAAAGTAATGCAAAAGTAACTTTCCCTAGTAACTAATAATATTATCAGCTGTATGTTTATCCAGTTAGCAACATGCATAACAGCACAGTCAACGTTCTTGAGGTGCAAGAAAGCTGTAGATCAGGGACGGGGATTGTTTCAGGGTCTGGAGTTAGACCCAAGCAACCAGAACTATGTTCCTGTCAAGAGGCATGTGAAGCTCCAGACAAAAGTCCTGCAATGAGAAAGAGGCTGTAATGTATGAATGTGTGTGACTGTGTACCCACTATCTCTCAGCTGTATTCCATTGTGGTGTCATGCAGCCCCGTGCAGCGGCTGTAAGACATAACAGAGCCTTATTAAGATAACCAAATCTGCAGTAACTTGCACTCAAACACACAACGAGGCCGCTCTCGTTTAGCGTGACACAGCGGTGGAGCTTCTCCGGTGGTGACGTGATTCTGGAGATGTTACACACAAATCTTTATTTGGCTTTAAATGTTTTCGGTCATTATCTTCTAAACACGAGAGGTTCTCACGCTTTTTGCGTGGAGAAAGTTGGTTGATTCAAGATCCAAATGACAGCAGCTATTACTTAAATGTCGTCTTTTGCCTTAAACTGAAACTTTCTGAGCAGACAGGACTTTAATTGTGTGCATTTAAATAAGCATTAAATCATGACTGAAGAATGAAATCCTGCACAAACGTACATTAACTTTGGTGATTAAACACTACAACCTGGACTCAATTAAAGCTTTAAGGCCTTATGAGGCCTTTTAAGGTTACAGTATTACAAGAAGGTTAATTCCAATGTACTTTATTTACTTTACTCCCAGCTGCAGGTCCTCGTTAAGACTGATTAACAGTTTTTTAATTACATTTGAGATACTTTTGCGTGATAAATCTAAAGAAATGACGATTGACCCTTCTTCTGTCTTCACAGGACATGAGGAAACATGTGATGATGACCCTCTTGGACACGGAGCAGTCATACGTGGAGTCACTGCGGACTCTAATTCAGGTAACACACACACGCAGAGACCCACTTACACATCCTCACACAGCAAATGTTCTTACATCTCCGGTGTAATGAGTGAATGAGGGTTATTGTGTTTGCGAGCACACACTGGAACACGTCAGGTGAGTGTGGTTACATATGTGTGAGCATCCTGTTTTTGATCCTACTGATTTAAACGTGATTACTCGCATTCCTTTACACGTGATCGTCGCAGTCTCCAGGTTTCTGACAGGTTGGCTGCCGGTGTGTGTTGATCCCTCGCCATCTCAGCCACTCAGAAACCAGGATGAGGTGTTTACGTGCCACAGCATCCTGCTTTCTAGCGCAGCGCTACAGGTAGCACACCCAGGTTTCTTAACCAGGCTTCTGAAACCGGGATATGAAGTTTAAACGTGATGAAAGATAACGAGGATACTCCAAAAACCTGATTTTAGCAAGAGCAACACATACAAGAGTGCATGTAAACACACTCGTTACGCAGCCACAGACTGCTGATGACATGAATAACAAATGTAGGTAACTAAGGTGTTATGTAATCCACTTATTGTCATTCATCCTGTCAGGCTAATCTGCTAACCCCATCACATCGCACTGTCATCAGCATTATCTACCCACACACGCGCACACACACACACACACCTATATCCTACACGTACCTCTGTTCCAGCAGCTAACTAACCTTTACTCCAAATCTTAGCAGCATCCCTCTCTGTCACGCTCACACACACATTCCTCACCTTCCCTACCTGTGATCACCCAGTTGTATAACCTGTCACTGTTTCAGTGTGGGCGAAGAGTGTGTGTGTGTGTGTGTGTGTGTGTGTGTGTGTGTGTGTGTGTGTGTGTGCGCGCCTGCTCGCGTCTGTTTGTGAATTTTTAAGGCCATGTGTGCGTGTGAGACGGCGAGCGAGACATCCCACATGCATGCTGACTTTTCAGTGCTTCTCCCTATGCATGTGTTTCTATGTGTGTGTGTGGCCACAAAGTGAATAATCCTAGGCTGTGTTCCCATGGCGACAAAGGGAAAGTAAGTGTTACCACGGTGACTGCAGTGAAAGTGCAGATCCCTGAAGGGGGGTGTCAGATGTGGTTCAGCTGAGACGGCTCTACAGCAGAGCTGAAATCCGACTCTCTGCAGTTTCCTTTTCTTTTTTTGGGGACTTGGGAAAGTTTCTTTGAAGAGACGAGCTACTTTTCTGACAAAGAATTCATATGAGCTGTAATAATCGATGATTTTGTGATAACATTAGGTCAAATGCCACTCACCCTCACAAAATAATGTCAATTTTAGAGACTTTATAGCTCCCTTCAGCTGGTTCTCTGTCACCGCTCTTATCGGTGTTGTTTCCTGACACCGCAGGCAGCCGTACCTGCACCCTGCTGCGGCCAGCTGCTAAAGAGCCTGATATCTCTCGGGAGCAAGTGGAGACCTGAAAAAAAGAAGAAAAACTGAAGGAAGAGCAAATATCGCACTGTCGTGTCACTTCCTTTCAGATAAGGGTATATTAAGACACTCCCTTTACTGTCTATTCGATCAAGGAGTCTCGTTGAGATCAAGATCTCTTTTCCAAGTGAGAGCAAGAGATGCTCACGAGAACACAATCAGCAAACAGAGACGCATCTCCAGGAACTGCAGGAATCCAACATTAGATAAGATAAGATAAACATTAGTCAAGCCAGAGGGTTTGTGCAACTGAGGGCAGTTTGACGACAGTTTGTCCCATCGAAAGGATGAATTGTACCTCGAACTAGCTGAGCCAACATTAGTGCGCACATGAGGGAAGTCTAAGGTTAAGTGGTTCACGCACTGTCATCAGTAGATTTAAATGGGAGATAGTTTGAAAGCTTCAATAATAGAGCCTTATGGATAATTACCATGAGAAGAGAACAATGACGAGTATGAAATTTGTAATTTGCGCCCATGTGTAACGCGCTGATGCATGATTCACAGGGTTTTAGCGCTGAAATGTTGACGAGGCAGCATGACGGCACAGATTATCTTTACGATCGGGGACAGACGTGAAGGTTGTTAGCACAATAGTTTTACGGTTGGAAGAAGACAGGCGTCCTTTAATTCTACACAAGAAGCCCAGTTCGATTGGATATGAATCTTAAATGATAGCAGTGCTTGTAGGTTTTTATATGACTCAGCGAGAGCAGGATGGGTGCCATTTAAAGGTTTAATGGCAGGGTGGTCGGTCTCTGGTGGATGAGGAGAACAACAATTCTCATTTTAAACCAGTCTCTGATTAAAGAGCGATGATTGGAAAGCATCGAGGGCAGACTGAAGATGAGTCAGTGCCTGGGCTGTGGGGGAGCCTGGGGGATACACAATTTTTTAAAATTACATTAAACTGTTCTTAGGGATAATTATGTAATTTATGAATGATGTATATAGCAACGAAACCAGGATCGTCCCCCGTGGCAACCGATAACCGATGGTAAGACGGCTTGACTGAGAACCATCAGCAGCAACTGTGGCAAGTCTGTGACAAACCAGACTGACAGTCGACAGCTATCGGCTAACGTCGAGCTGTCTGTGAGCATCCGCGGCCCAGGGTTTTGCAGTGTTTCCCACACCATTCGAGCAGGTCGGATCCCTGTCGCCGGCTTTTTTTAGACAGCCGAGCATATTGGATCTGCAGCAGCAACGCCAATTGGCTGTGCCGCTAATGTGTCAGGAAAGCCCCTCCAGTCTGTCACTGCGGTATCCATGACTTCACCCAATTAGTTCAGTTACTCCTTTTTCTTTTCTTTTTTTTGCAGTGTCAGGCTCGCAAACTATAAGTAGACTAGTGTTAATTTCATTTACGAGAACCGTGATGAAAAACAATTGCCAAACAGCCTTTTTTATGAACATGACGAGCTGAAAATAGATCTTTCATATAGTGATGCGCATTGGACTTTCAACAAATGCAGCATTTACACTGTTTTAGGACTATTAGGCTTGTGTCTGGAGGCTGGAGGTGTGTCAGGAGGAGCATTAAGGTTCTCCAGGAGCTTCTCCAGGAGTTTCCCCGTCTTGACGGAGCTTTGTGCGACGATTTCCTTAAAAATCCCGGGTGGACTTGTGAGCCGGCTTTCTTTTTGTGGGTCTTGAACCGGACTGGTGCTGAACTGTTTTGGAGTTGTGGATAAAACAACAATTTAATTTACGGTACCAGTGTTGAGTAAATTTAAAGAGAGAAAACAATTTATCTGAAATGTAACTTTTCTCTGGCTAAAACTATGAATGATTTTCATCTAAACATTAATACTAAATCTAAAAATCACTAAAATCGATAAAAAGCAGAAAACACTCGGTTACAATCCGATGCTTCCCCGTGAGATAACGTTAATGAGCTCTTGCGTAACATATTTCCAAGGACCCCTTTTGTTGAAGGAAATGCAAGCTGAATCACTGCCGCTTTAAAAACATCTTAAATCCCTCTTTGTCCCGGCTTTCTTTCTTTCAATACGAATGTTTTAACCAGCAGATGGGATTAGTCATCGGATGTGTCATGAAGTCGGGCGGTGAGCGGCACACAGCTGACTGGATTCTGCAGCTCCCCGAGCCTCAGGGTCACATCTGTCTGAGTCCATTTTAGACAGTAAATTGAATCTCCAAACTTTAATGGATTGCTGTGTGTGTCAGTCAGGCTTGTTAGGGCGTTGCTGAAAATCTAAAAAAGCTAATTTCAGCGCGTGTGTGGGTGTGTTACATTGAGAAGAAAAGGAAACATAATTATGAAGAGGAGAAGAAAAGACAGAATGATTATATACAGACACCAAATTTTTTTTTGATTTAACTACTTGGAGCTTAATCTTTTTGGCATTTACACCAACAAAGTCTGATGCTGCATCCGCGTCATATCGTACAGATGGTAATTACTTGCTGCCAAGTTGTGAAATCCACATTCACGTCAGTTCTGAGTTGGAGATGTATCAGGCTCTCCTGACTGACTCACAAACCTGCAAAATGTCTGAAAGTTGCACCAAAATAAAATACATTATCACTGATAATAATGAACATTACAGCACATTTAAAAAGAAATTTGCATATTTTTTTTTGTTTGTTTCCGGTAACGCTTTCTACTGAATTTCAAACCCATAAATCAACAAAAGTTGCTAACTTCTGTGTTTTAACTCAGGCTAGCAGTTGGGGGAACCATCTAGAAATGATAATAAAGCAATAATAAGCATTAACCTGTACCTGTAGCTACAGCAGGTTCAAATCAAATGTTCAAACACTGTTTAATCCAGGTCACTCACATTCGGGTCCGGCTCGCGTGTGTTTGGAAAAGGTGCAGCACGCAAACACATTAATTCAGAAATCGTATCAAAAGCCAACATCAGCAACAGTGAATGTGTGCACGTGCTTCTGTTTGTGTGTGACCGTGGCGGACAAGACATGTCGAGGGTTCGCTATCGGGAATTAAGGTGAACCAGCCAAAATCGCGTGCAGGGAGAGCATCGCTTAGCAACAAAATATTTTAAGGGGGTTTTCTAATAATAGTAACATATTTTTGGCCCTCGTCACACGGGAGAAAGCAGGGGAGGGGAAAAGGGGACACTCACCTCCTCCTCCTGCGGAAAACACATCTCTCCCTCTCCCAATTAACCCACATATCAGCAACTGAGAACATGGCTTATGTAAATCAATACTGAATATGTCGTTAATGCTGCTGTCCCAGGTGTTGTGCTGCTAATAACTGGAAAGGTTTAGTATTTGATGATTTGAGACAGAGGAAATGACATTGGAAACAGTAGTTTTACAAAAATATTAAAGGAATAGTTCAACATTTTGTCTAGACACCAGTCTGTGTCTCGTGTGTCTGATACCTGGTAGCAGGTAGGTGTAGGTAGTAGGTAAAGACAGGCAGTCTTTATGCTATTAGTTAGCTCATCACCTTCTTCTCTGTACTTTAGCGCACACGAGCATATCAGTACCAGTCTCTTTGATCAGACTGAAGTAATTTAGCTATTAACTATTCCTTTAACTCCCGGTGAACTCACTAGCTGCGTCTGGTGCCATCAGCTGCTCCTTATCAACAGATGGAGTTTGCTCGGTTGTTATTGTTAACTACAACCTGTTATCACATGACTGAAGAGCAATATTTAGGCCATGTGATGCTTAGCAATCACCATGACAACTGAGCGTGCTCTGCCTGCTGATGCAGACAGTGAATTTTGTTGTAGGAGAGTTTTATTTAGTCAAACAACAAGAAACGGATAAACCTGCAAGAGTGCGCTCAGTGTGTAGATTGCAGCCAATCAGATCTGTGTATTTTGAGTTTTGTAAAGTCAGCGGTCCCACTTGAGCAAGTTGCAGCCTGCGTTGGCAAATTAATCACGGCAACTGCAAGAGCTCCTTGAGGACGCAGTCACAGATTTGCATACATGCTGATGGGTCCAGTCGTGTGCGAGGTTGTGGGTTCGATTCCCGGCTGGGGCGGGGCCTTCCTGTACCGTGTTTGCATGTGTCAAATCAAACTAAAAGGCACTGTATGTTGGGTTAAATCATATTCTGTATGTTTGTTCAGTCCCTAAGGGATTATTAGGAATATTTACTCCAAAGATCTCAAAGTGTGATATGTGTAAGAATGAATTCCTCCCTGCAGCCACACACAGTTCAATCACTCCTGGTTGACATTTTGAACCTCGAGCAGCTTTTAAACCATCTGAAATCTCCCTTGTCCCCTCAGGGCTACATGCGTCCCCTGAAACAGCCGGACAGCGGCTCCATAGTGGACCCTCTGCTGGTGGACGAGATGTTTTACCAGATCCCAGAAATCCTGGAGCACCACGAGCACTTCCTGGAGCAAGTCGCGGGCTGTGTCAGCCAATGGCATGACAGGCAGACGGTTGGACACATCCTTATCCAATCAGTGAGTAGACATGCCTTCAGGCTTTTGTCACGCACGGCCGTAAGAAACCATTTACGACATAGTCACCTGGAAACATGGGAACAAACATGATTCTAAGTTTCTCATTTACATGATGTTTTAGAATAAAACTCCTGCTGTAACCCTGTTGCAGTGTGTTAGCATTGTAAATGTATGTATGTATGTATGTATGAGACACTTAACCACTGACAGTAGCTGTAACCCCTGCATTTCCCTGCATAGCATTTGTCCTGAAAACAATCAGGCTTTGTGTCCGTGCGTGTGTGAGCGTGCATTTCAAGGACGGGGGTTGAAATTTGTGTTATGATGCAACAGTTTGAGTCGTAGTCAAACGTACATCCAGGCGTAAAAGACGCACTTTGCTTCTCGGACACAGATTTATGGTGTATTTGTTGTGGATTATCGCTGCGAGATAAGATAAGGACGATGAATTGAAAGTGCAGTTGTTCCGATCTTCAATACTTCAAATTATTTTCCCATTTTTCTGTTAAACTGAAGTTAAAAAAAAAAGTTGCTTCTCAAGTACTTTTGCAATTTCGCCTGAAACCGATTGACGTATTTTGATGGCTCTCGATAAACTTCCCCTTATATGATCTGCTTTGCTGTGACACGCAGAATATTATTGACTGCAGAGAGCTGTTTTTATAATGGGACAGTCTATAGTTGGCAGCGCTAGTTTGATATTTTGTTTTCCCGGTGACCTCTCAACGACCCATTTAAAATTTCCCATGACCCGGGGGTGGCTCTCAACGTGGGCTTTGAATAACAGTCCTCTGAAACATCCGCGTCCAGCTAAATGTCAGGTTTCCGTCTTTGAGAGCGAAACGACTTCTTCTCCGGCCTGTGTTGCAGACTTTTTTGAGCAAACCAGCACTCAGGAACTCATCATCCCCCCCCCCCCCCCCCCCGGTTATGTAAATGCTATTGTTGTCACTCTGCACCTCATAGCTTGAATCAAACAGTTTCACAAGCAGGTTGAGGAAAAGCTCATTTTACAACTCTACATACCTCCTGAAATGAAATCACACTATTCATTTTATATAAACTGTTACATGTTACACTGCAGGTGTGTTTTCCATGGCTGGAAATAGTGGCAAGCACAAAAGTAAGTGAGGAGAATGTGTTTCCGTTCAGTTGGAGCTGCAGCAGATCCTCCACGCTGCTCAGACTGACCCTCCCCCTCCACGCTGCTCAGACTGACCCTCCCCCTCCACTTGCTCCCTCCTCCCGTTGTCCTTCCCACCGCAGCTCTTAAAGCTGCAGCAGCTGCAGCATGTCTCAGGCCTCGTTGGCGCAGTAGGCAGCGCGTCAGTCTCATAATCTGAAGGTCGTGAGTTCGAGCCTCACACGGGGCAAGTGTTTTGTTACGGCGTGATTTAGGGGATTTGAAGTATTGTTGCGTCGTGGTTTGTGGGAAATCACTGTCGTGATTACAGCTTTTTCTCTCAAGCGGTAGTAAAGTTTAATTTGATATCATTACAAATGAGGCATTTCACAACACCGAAGCTGATTTCTTTGTGTTTGTAGACTGAAACACAGATAAATAAAACGATTTTCAGCTCTTCAGGCATCCTGCAGTTGGCTTATATTTAGATTTAATGCACTGACTGTCATGTAACGTAGAGTTTGCAACTAAACCTGCCTCTTTAAATGATGTTGCAGCGTTATTTGTCATGAATTATCACAGTTTCAGACCCACACCATGACAACATTTGCACACTTTTGAAAATATGTGCATGATTTTTGATACATCTATTATATTGACAGTTAAAACAAATACTTAAGAACTGTATAAATTTGGTTTTAATATATTAATTAAGGACATTGAAGGTTTAACATTAAATGTATTCATCCATTGAATGCTACAACTTACAGTGTTCCCATCGTAACATATTTAAAACCTTGAAAGCACAGATAAAGACATCATAAATCTCTCAGGTGAGGTCAGCTTCTCTATAAAATAGTGGCTGAGTTTCATTTCTCGTCTCCTCCGCTGTGACAAATCCCCACAGTCTCCTCGGCTGTAATGGCTCTGTCCCCTGACTCTCCCTCAGAGACTAAGAAGAGGGAGAACAGAGGGAGGAGAGGACACAGAGAGTTGGAAGATAAAAGAACAAAAAGAGGTTACTCTCTGATGCAACATTGTCTGTTTTGCGTCTGTACACGTTTTATTTTTCTTTTATTTGAGCTCCCCGTCTGCCTCTGTCCCCTGCCCTCTGTTTGCGAAGAGAAAGCAGGTCAGGGTGAATCATCTGCGTTTGTCTGCGAGCACGTTTGAGGCGGTGAAAGAACAGAAAATATGCTTTTCAAATGTTGTCCCCAAACAAAATGGAAAACCACTTACCCTGATGTGTCTTTGGCGTTCTCTCTGACTGCAGCGCTCTTTTGCTGTTATCACGATTTGATTACGCATTAACGAACACAACATAAAACCGCTGAGCGCATATAATTAGCCGCAATGGTTTTCTGTGTTTAGTGGTTGTTTGTTCCTGATTGTTTTTCCAAAATGCAACAATCTGTTTATCCAGGTACCAGGATATTTTTGGTTAAACTGCTTGTGACACCTTCTCGTGCTTGACGCTGTTTTTAAAGTTTGATTCCTACACAGTAAAGTCGTGCAATTTGTCAGGTTTTTGTGTTCGTTCAACAGTCCAAAATGCAAAGATATTGAATTTTTAAATCAGAAGAAGCAGCAAATCCTCACATGTAGGAAGCTGGGACCAAGTTTTGTTCTTCAGACACCTACCACGATAAATCAGTCATTAAAATCTTTCTGTAAATCAAGCAATCCAAATATTTCAGCTGAATATTCCTTTACCGGAGATATTACTCAAGATAAAGCATGCTGTGGACGGACACGGACGCAGTAACTTAAATTCTCCTCTTCTTCTGTTTCTCCAGTTCTCCAAAGAGACTCTAGCTAATATGTATTCAGCGTACATCGACAACTTTCTCAACGCCAAAGATGCCGTGAGGATTGCCAAGGAGGCCAAGCCAGCGTTTCACAAGTTTCTGGAGGTGAGTCACAGGATGTCCTGTTTAGTTCTGCTCTTATGTTTAGAAAACCAGGAATGAGTCGAGAGATAAAAAGGAAGTTTGAGAGTCCTTTAACCAGTGTTTTAGAGCAATGAACAGGGAGAGCTAAAGAAGACGAGCGGTTAATGCTTAAAAAGCGCTTTTTTGTCTACAGTAGTTAATGTTTGTGTTTTGTTTGTGTTCCTCTTGTTTGTCCGTGCTGCTCATCCCGTGAGTTTTTGTCTTTGAAAGCGAGACTGGTTTCATTCATTCAAGCAAACCTTTATTAAAGACGTGAAGAAGAAAAAGAAGAAGAAGAAGAAGAAGAAGAAGCGGATCAATTGACAAAAGCGTCAGACAAATAAAAGAAATATACATTCATTGCATCCATTAAATGTGTGTTTTTCCCATTGACAGGCTAAATTGTTGCTG
Source organism: Datnioides undecimradiatus (assembly GCA_008933995.1). Classification (NCBI taxonomy): domain Eukaryota; kingdom Metazoa; phylum Chordata; class Actinopteri; order Lobotiformes; family Datnioididae; genus Datnioides; species Datnioides undecimradiatus. The sequence continues at coordinate 13,555,722 of WARS01000008.1, forward strand.
TAAGTGTCTGATAAAATAAACGTACAGAGATAGACCTTTCTGTTAAAGAATAAAATCCTTTTTCTCAACCAGAAACATCTGCTATAAGGCTTTGTTGAAACCCACCAGGCCCCAGTCAGAATAAGAGTAGTTTTAGCGTCGTACAACACATTTCATTCACACGGAACAGAAACAAAACAAAACTCACTGAAACGGTATTCAATCATCGCTCTGTCACTCCATTGTTCCAACAATCACCAGTCGACCGGTTCGGTCAACACAAACCCTTAATTCAGAGGGTTGGTTTTAGAAAATACTGGAGAGAGGAGCGAGAGGGAGGTCGGCCATCAGGGAGACTGGGTGGGCTGGGGAGGAAACGGTGTGTAGAGGCAAAATATTTTCACATCTAACCTGGTGATTTAAGGGTTTATTACAGACCAACCAACGTTTGTGATTGTTGGAACAGTGAAATGACTAACCGAGATGATTTTGGTGAGTTTCATTTTGTTCCTGTCAAGAGTGTTGTTGCACAATGATAAAATTACTGTTATTTTGACTGGGGTCTGGTTGGTTTGAACAAAGCGGCTGTTTCTGGTTTCAAATAAAGGAGCTCACCCTTTAACAGAAGTTTACGTCTCTGTAGGGATCCTCTCAGAATCACATTCTCACTTTTAGTAGATGGACTTTGACAGGCGCATTTGCCCTCAAGGCTTACATCAAAGGTGCAGGTTGCAGCACTCTGCCACTTAGTCACTTAGATAAAAAAAAACAAAACATGGAAAGTAAAGTTCAGAACTTTGTTTTTGTCCTACATTTAAAGGACTTCAGGAGGTCTAAAAGATAAAAACAAGTGATCTTTACTTTAAATTCATTCGTAATGTTTTGAAACTTTACAAAAGTTGACTTAAAATCTTAATTTCTAAATCAGACTATCAAATTTAACGTGAGGAACATCTTTTTTTTTTTTTTACTTCCTCTGCTCAGGAAATCTGGAAAAAAGTTTTCTCAGTGCCTGATCCGACTGAAATTGATTTTACTTATTCAGTAAATACAGTTTTTTTTAAATCTGGAACTATAAGAGAGGACGAATTATTGTCCGTGAAATGTTCAGCGAAACCCTCTCTTTAAACCAATTCGAGCAGATAATTTGACTTCCAAGCCCGGGGATGTTTTAGCAGTGCGTCCAGATACATTTGGTAGACCACTGTTGTACACTTTGATACTGTGGTGTGCCACCAGATATAAATGTATGGGAGGAAAAACGGTCACAAACCGGAGCACCAAATCAAAAATGTAATCGGCCGCCACCAAAAACCTGTCATGTCCTCATCCCGCTCTCAGTTTACAACCACAGAGCGCCTCCTGCCAAACTTACTTTTTGCAGTGGAGCCACGTTGCCATCTTGTGGCGAAGACATCAGCTGCAACACGGAGTCAATCATGCGATTACTTTGCGTTTTGTCTTCTAATCCTTCACCTGCTGTGTCTCCATCCTCCTCCCTCCTTCACTCCAACAGCAAAACATGCGTGAGAACAAGGAGAAGCAGGCTCTGGGTGATCTGATGATTAAACCGGTCCAGAGGATTCCTCGATACGAGCTACTGGTCAAGGTGAACCATTGCAAAATACAGCAGCTTCACTGTTTCTTCTGCACTGCGGGTTGCCTTTTGTTGTGTTGGGTGACAAGAAGCTGTGTGCGTATGTGAAGGGAGATGGGTAGATGCTTGTGTTTTGTGTTGTTTGGACCCTAGGACCTGCTCAAGCACACCCCAGAGGATCACCCGGACCACCCGTACTTACTGGACGCCCAGAGGGACATCAAGCGATTGGCGGAGAAGATCAATAAGGGGCGTCGCTCAGCTGAGGAGGCAGAGAGGGAAGCCAGGGTCATCCAGGAGATCGAGGCGCACATAGAGGGAGTTGAACATGTGAGATACTAATTAGTTGAAATACACTAAATGTGATTGTGACCTTTAAAAAAAAAAAAAGTAACGTGAACAGTTTATGATTGTTTTTATGGCATGAAGTGATGTTCACCTGCCTCCTTATGTCTGCGTGTTAGATCCTCAACCCCCAGAGGAAGTTCTTGAGACAGGAAATGGTCATGGAGGCGGTAGGAAGTTCTTTCTCAGTCGGCATAAATAATAGAAATGATTTAATCAATCTGTGATACAATATAATGTATAATGTATTAAATTATAGCTCATAATAAAAGTTTCATCTCTCCGTCCTCTCTCTCTCCCGCTCTGTAGAAGACAGTGGGTGGGAAGAAAGACCGATCTCTCTTCCTCTTCAGTGATCTGATCATCTGCACCACTCTCAAGAGGAAGTCTGGCTCATTAAGACGCAGCTCCATGAGCCTGTACGCCAAACAACGCACATTCAAACATATAAACATATAAACACTGACGTTCACATCACCATTAGTATAGTTTCCAAACCACGCTGCCCCCTGGTGTTAAACTACACACTTCCAGACTATGATTGTGATATTATTAATCTTAAAGAGTAACCAAACTCCGGAGTTGAGTGCCCAAAGCACCCTAAAAATAAAGAAGTACCTGTATAATGTGAAACAGCACCAATGAAGAAACATTTAAATTGCAGTGGCCAGGTTTCAGCCAGTAGAGGGCAGTCACTGTGCATGTTTATAACAATTTGTGAAACGCTGAGCACTAAAATGTCAAGACTGGCACCTGAATCCATGATAAACACCACAAAATACCCATATGCAATGTTTTTCAGATTAAAAAATGAGTCTTGTTTCTTTTTTTTTCCTCTCCATCACACCTTACTTTATGCCCCCTCTGTCCTCTGCTGGTCCCTCAGATACTCAGCTGCGAGTGTGATCGACACCTCCAGTAAATACAAGTTCCTGTGGAAGCTTCCCCTGGAGGACGTGGAGGTGGTGAAAAGTAAGCCTGCGTCTTTCTCGTTCCGTCAATAATAACAGCAGACATATTTCATATTTGGTTTTTACGATGATGTCGACTAACTGATGGTCTCTGCATCAGGCTCCACTCAGGCGACGAACAAGGAGAGCATCCAGAAGATGATCAGTCGATTGGATGAAGATCTCAGCACTCTGGGTCAGATCAGCAAACTGTCGGAGACTCTCAGCTTCCCACATCAGGTAATGCAGACAACACACACACACACACACTCACACGCAAACAGCAGCCACGTTTCACTTCTTTTAAGTCGTGAACTTTCTTCTTCACTAAAGGGTGTCTGTAGATCCTTGAATGATCAATATAAGGCCTTAAAAGTCATTAAATACTCTTAAGAGTGGATTTTAATTGTCACAAACATCTTGTCTAATTTGATTTATCCGTATTTTAATTTATTTTTGCTAAAATGAGTCAAGCTCATCTTCTTCTGAGTGTCCACTGCTGTCACAACCCTTTGGCTCATCAACTGAACTGAAATTTATATTTGTATTTACCTGTTTGACATCTCTTTTCATCTCTTTCAGTCCCTCGACGAGGTGATAAAGGACCTGATGGCGTCCGTGCACAGGGAGCTGTCAGAGAAACAGTCCCTGGCCTTCAGCATGACCTTCCTGCCCACAAAGCTGGAGTTCACCACAGCCTCGGCCGAGAGCAGCTTCGTCTTCGAGTTCACGTCGCCCGACTCCCGCTCCAACTTTGAACAGGCCTTTGAGGAAGCCAAGAAGAAGCTAGGTCAGTGGAAATGTTTTTTTCTCAAGTTAGATAAAAATGCGTTTTATTCATTAGAACTGTAATACTCTGATTATTATTTTATCTTCTATGAGTCTGAGTTGAGCTCATGAGACCTTGGGCAACTTTAAGTGATCTGATTGTCAACGTGCTGCTGTGTTGCTGTGTTTAGCAATGAATAAGGACCAGTGGGACCCAGAGTTTCTGAAGGCCATTCCTATTATGAAGACACGAAGTGGAATGCAGGTGAGAGCAGCATCTTCTCCCGTATGATCTGTGATTGTGAATTAATGATTTAAACCAGTTTGTACCTGTAAGCGATCTGTGCTTACAGATGTACAAAGGTCACTCGTATGTTGTTGGTTTGTCTCCAGTTTTCCTGTGCGTCACCCAGCCACAGCTGTCCGGACAGTGGCTGTGAGGTGTGGGTGTGTAACAGCGATGGATACGTCGGACAGGTGAGGAAAATACCATAAAGTGACCCGTTCATTTCCAAACAACATCAACAAATTAAAGAAGTGGTTAAAATGTTTATTGATTGTTATTTGAATGATGCTTTGTTTCCCTCCAGGTGTGTCTGTTGAACATCAAAGATGAGCCCACAGTGGAGGCCTGCATCGCCGTCTGCTCAGCGAGGATCATATGCATCGCTGCGGTGCCGGGACTCAAGGGGAGGTCGGTGCATGCATGCACACATACACACACGTGCTTTCATAAACACGCAGAAATATGAGCTTCATCTGTGGAAAAAGACATTTTTCAATGGTCAGCAGGACTTTTTCTCAGCAGAGGTTTTGATTTGTGTGGCTCAGTTGCATCAAATGACCCAGAGAGCAAATTCCACCTGAGGTCATAAGCGTGTGGAGCTCCAGCGTCAAACATCAGCCTGTGTGTGGATGCATTACAAACTGCCATCTGACTGGTTCACTGACTTCTGATTTCAACTCTGAACCATTAACCAATCACTCTTCACCTCTTAGGGAGCGAGGATCAGAGCCCAGCCTTGCCTCTGCACCTGCAGCACCTGGTCACAACCAGCAGCAGCTCCATATATCCATCTCTCACTCTTCCCTGGAGCTGACAGAGCAACCTACAGGTTAGTCCTCTCCTGTCCTTTATGGTGCACTTACTTGTATTTTTACTCTATGTACTGCAGTTTTCTGTTTCATACAAATGTGAACCGATCAACTGATTGATTGTTTCCAGGACCAGGGGCGGAGCTTGTTCCATTTGACAGTGATGACACTGATGACGAGGACTCACCCAGCCCATCCTCCACTCTACAGAGTCAGGCCAGTCACTCCACCATATCATCCAGCTATGGAAGTGAGTACAACCACTCAAACACAGTCCACACACACACTCTGACACACATCATATACTCAGACTCTGTCTCTCATTACCTCACTCTAAGATGATGAGGGTCCAGGCTCCAAGGACATGGCTACAGAGACCACCAGCAGTGAGGAGGAGCAGGAGTTCCCCGTCGCAAGCTCCTACGGAGCTCCAGGGATGTTGGGGGTCAGCGGAGTAGGCCGTGCCCATGCAGAGAGCCCCATGGATGGCCGTGCCATGCGTCGCTCTTCCCGGGGCTCGTTCACCAGGGCGAGCCTGGAAGACCTGCTCAGCATCGACCCGGAGGCCTACCAGAGCTCAGTGTGGTTGGGCACTGAGGATGGATGGTGTGTGAAGCACGCACACACAGGAAAACACACACAAATACTTATAAATGAACTATTTCTTTCTGGTTTTCACGCAAAAATACTTCCTTGCTTGTCAGCGTACTGATCCCAACGCCTGATCTGCCTCTGTTTCTGTCAGCATCCATGTGTACCAGTCCTCGGACAATATCCGTAACCGTAAGAACAGCATGAAGATGCAACACTCAGCCTCCATCCTCTGCGTGCTGTGAGTTCCCCACTATTTATCCTATGCTAGAAAATTCAAATTGGGAAAGTTGGGAGTAAAAAGGGATTTAAAGTGATTTGATGCAGTTGGGTTTTAATGGATTCTGTCTGTATCAGGCTGCTTTTATTTAATTGTGGAGAATACATAAACATTAAAAAAACCAACTTATCTTTCTATTATTATCTGTTTCCTTTCTAACCATTGCTTGTTTGCTTCCTACAGATATTTGGACAACAAAGTGTTTGTGTCTTTGGCCAATGGAGAGGTGATTGTCTATCAGAGAGAAGCAGGTAGGTGGAAGTGCACAGTGACAGGTTTTATCATGTCAAATACAAAGACGAGTGCTTCAGGCCATAAATGGAGCTTGATATAAATTTATCAACACAGTGCCTGTTTATTTTGTATAATGTATAATCCTCCTCTTACTCTCAATCTGCAGGTAGTTTCTGGGACCCTCAGTCTTCGCAGACGTTAGTTTTGGGCACGCCCAGTAGCCCTGTCACCAAAATGGTCCCTGTGGGAGGAAAGCTATGGTGTGGCTCTCAAAACAGAGTCCTTATTATCAACACAACTACACTGGTACAAGAGGTAGGCGGGCGGATGTGTGTGCGGGTGAATGATGAGGCAGCATGGACCATTGAGTGAGTGTAACGCTTTGTCCCTCTGTCTCAGCACTGGTTCCAGGTGGGCACAGACAGCAGTCGGTGTGTGACCTGCATGGTGGTGTACGGTCAGGGTGTGTGGTTGGCGCTGCAGGGTAGTGCACAGGTCAGACTGTACCACGCCCAGACTTGTGAGAGCTTGACGGAGGTGGACGTGGCGCCTGCTGTGCATAAGATGCTCGCAGGTAAACATACCTCGGGCACAGCTTGTACCGATTACTGTCTCTTTAAATCCTGTTTTTTTAAAAAAAATGAAATATCCTTCATCCTCACCTCCATCCTGATCTCCTGTTTCTCTTTTCCCCTCCACCCAGGTGCAGACGCGATCATCAGACAGCACAAGGCCGCCTGTCTGAGAATCACAGCATTGTTGGCTTGTAAGGATCTGCTGTGGATCGGCACCAGTGCAGGTAAAAAAAAAAACATACTTCTAACTGTCTTAGAAATGCTTTATGTGCTTTATTTCATGCAATATACAGTGTTTTTGTGTGTTTTCTAACATATTTTATTTTCATTATTAGTGGAATTATATTAGAAAAGGACAAATACAGATGACAGTGCCATTTGCATTTATTAATTTAGGTATTTCTTACTTATTTAAAGGGATTTTAAGGGACTCTCTAGCTTCCCTTAACTTTTTTTGACGTTTTGATAAAATTGTTTAAATAATATATACTATATAATATATACTGCAAATGGCACTGTCTTTCCAGTAACAAAAAACTAAAGAAGAAAGCACATTTTAAGCTTGTATTGTTCTACAGGGGTCGTCCTCACACTGACGATCCCAGCAGTGAGCTCAGGAACTGGGCCTGGGACACTGAAAGCTCCGCTGGCGCCGATGGGCTCCGCTCACGGACACACGGGCCACGTTCGGTTTCTGACATCGATCGAACTACCGGAAGGATTTGACATGAACTTCCCTCCTGCAACAACCGACTCCACAGGTAGTTATGTGCACTCTTTTCGGACGAGCAGCTAAGCTAATTTAATGACGTCGTGCGTCCTCTTGATGTTTAATCCCTCATTTCTGTTTTCCAGGCAGCCAGTCCCAGAGCAGCAGCACAGTTGACGGCAACCTCCAAAGGCGTGACTCGGCGCGTCGCAGAGCCTCAGCGCACATCCCTCCTAAAACCAACCACCTAGTAATTTCCGGCGGCGATGGTTACGAAGACTTCAGACTGACCAATAGCAGTGAAACAGTGGGACGGGATGACAGTACCAACCACCTTTTGCTTTGGAGGGTCTGAGACAATCGATCCTGCTTCGAACAACCTGCCCTAAACCTCCTTCTAAGCTGAGAATGGCGCACAAGCTCCTGTCCGTTTTCCCCTCACCAGACTCTTCACTCTTTGGTGTTGTTGTTTTGGTCTTCTGCTCAGTCCACCAGTGTCTATGTGCATAATATGGCTGTCAGCTCCTTACTGGACTCGCTAATGAATATGATCACTTCAAACCCAGTTTTCTTGTGTTAATGTTTCTAATGGCGTTCGTTGTTTCTCACTGAGTGATGTCTGTGCGCGTGTGTTTTGTTTTTGTTTTGTTTTTTTCATTTTTGTTTTAGCATCTGCAAGCGTTGTCTAGATAAGTGTCTTTTGCTGAAGGAGACGGAGAAGGGAATAATAAAACTTTGACGGATGGATGTCTGTTCAGACTGAGAACATGTGAAGAGGAAGACAGAAGACGACTTGGACTCATAGAATCTCATCACAAAGGACTTTTAGGGGAACTGAGACACAAGTGAAGCATGTACTTGCCCTTTGACATTTTCTGTTTTTCTGTGGACTCGGACATCAATCGTTTACACCATCGTCACTTCATCTTAGCCTGAACTGCGAAATGACAAAATGCCTCCTGATGACCAGAGGTAAATGTCAAGTAAATGAATACATGAGTGGAAACTAACTGAAACAGACCATGACTGTGGATTGATGGATATTCTGATTCTGTGTTGATTCCTGCAGCTATAGTTCAGACTTAGCAGAGAGGTTCAATTCATGTCAGTAGACAGTAGAAGTACTTTGCTCCTTGACAAGGTCATCTGATGGCAGATCTGAGATCAGATTCCTCTCTAGTAGGGCTGTAATAATATTTCCTGCCTGATCAGAGCGTACAGATGTGACATCTATTCTCCTGTAGAGGGTGATTGAATAAGAGCATTGTTGAAGTGCAATATGTGGCAAAGGTATCTGGCACACACAGTCACACACACACACACACACACACACACACACACACACACACACACACACACACACACACACTAATGCACAACCTCTATCTGCTGAATCACATCTGTGAAAAACATGTTTTCCACTTTAATCACATCGTATTTGATCTTCATATTCAACGTTTGCTGCCAGCTTAAGATGACAGGAATGTAGATGATGCCCATGAGCGGAGTTGAGTAGAAAAAAAGTGCATTGGAGGCATTTCCTCCTTAACATGACTATGCCAAAGCCTTGTATGTGTTAGAGTTTTGACATTAGGGGATCAGAAAAGATCCCTTTTGCCATAAAATTTCACTCTGTTGAATGGAAATCAGGAGCTGATGTTGCTGATTTCTACAGCGACAGACTCTTTAAAGATGACGCCGGGCTGTGGTAGCAGATAGTTATGTACAGTATTTATGGTTTTGATTTTTAGCGCCTTCTTTTACAGCACTTAATTTATAGAAGATGTAGCTTTCACTTTTTTTTTCCTTTTGAGTTGAAGAACAAGGAGACCCTGGCTTGATTATAAAAACATGATCGTGCACAGTGGGGCAGTGTAACGATACAGATACACAATACAGGGTTTCAGAGTTGTGCAGCTTCATAATATGTAGAGAAACAGATCCAGGATTAGAAATAGTTTGTGTCTATTCATGTATTGGCTGTTTCTAATCAAAAACCCAGACTGTAAAACAACTAAAGCTGTTAAATTGATCCCAAAATTCACTTGAGCACAGTCACTCTGTTGCTCATTTGGGTGCCAAATCCTAATATCTGCTTTATTTTCAAATCATTTGTCAACTCCATGGTGCAGATTGTCACTTTTGGTTACAGGAAATGTTGCACCAAGATGTATGGTTTGTCCCCAAATTCACAAACACTGATTTCAGTATTGATCGTCGGACATCAAGGTGCATGTGGTTTGTTTGTTGGACAGGAGAGTACACAAGATACAGAGTAGGTCAGAAGGACAAATGCTGAGCACCTGCACGTGCCTTCAGGAGGCTAAAAGTTAAGCCATTAAACACACGTACACACAGTGAAAAGTCAGATCTTCCTCACCCTGCAGCAGATGTCTGGGGAAGTGAAGGGTGACTCTGACTTGTCCTTGCACGCACACGTTAGCCTCAGACTTTGGGGTTAAGCAGTGATTGTCTTTGATCCCTCCAAGCCTAGAAAACCTCATTGCACTTTGCCAGCCATCTGGGCACTTCACCTCAGATTTCCTACTTCCCCAAACACATCCACATTAGGTTAACTCTGCCACTGTGAGAGCAGCTAATGCTTAAGAGGATTGGCTAGTTGTTGTGATAGCCGCTAACTAGCGCATGAGCTCTTTGCCTCTGTAAGAGCAAAGGCCTGTGCAAGCATGCATCCTCCACAAGTGCTCTGTTATTCAGCTGAGAAGCATAAATAGCTTTCTCAGCTTTTTTTGGTGATTTTCTGCCCACAATTAAGTAAAAATTTGGGGAAATTAAATTTGTTTTCTCTTCAGCAGCTGTTTAGAAGACTGAAACCATTGTCATGCCTTTTTGTTAAATACTAAACTAAAGCTAGCTACCATATCTTAGCATAAAGATTGAAAATTGGAAAAGCTAACAGCTAGCCTGGCTCTGAGTAAAGGTTTAAAGCTCACTTACGTTAACATACAAAACATGTAAAAATGAAGTCAGTGTGCTTGAAAAGCTACAGCACATAACCCCTGTCATTCTTTACACTGTTGTTTTTGTTCATTAGTGTGCTAATTAGTGAGTTACCAAGCTAGCTGTTTCCATTTTTCCAGTCTTTGCGCTAAGCTAAGCTAAGCTAACACTGCTGCAAATTGAAAAAGTAATTAAGATTATTTCCTGAAATAGTAATAATTCCTCTGTTTTCTAACTTAAAGGTAGCAGATGGAAGTGTTTGTTATGTTCTGTATGACAACAGAATTATTATTTGTGTTATTAGTGCCAAGAGCTGCCGGGTTACCCATGAAAATGCTGTATATCTATGCTAGCTGTAGAGCAACGGAGAGCTCCTGCAGGATGGAGTTAGTATATTTTCTGTGAACAGCGACAACTGGGGTGTTTTAGAGGAACAGCTGTTCTGTATCTCTGCTGGCATCAAAAATGGGTCCCCGTGATTTTAGTGCATTTTCAAGATCTGGGGTCTCTGTGAAAACAAAATGAATGTCCAGAGATGAAAAGAACTTTGCTTGGGATTTTGGGAAACCGCTACCACAGAGACGTTGACTTTTCTTAATTTCTTTAAAAATCTGAAAAACATTTGCCTTGAGAATATACTATACTGTTTCCTTGGTAGTCACATTAGTATATAAATGGTTAGGTTTTGAACGTTTTCATTTTACAAACACACAAGCATGCACGCACACACACACAAACACTCACACAGTCTTACATATGAAGTAAAGCGCCGAGAGAATAGAGCATGTTGTGTGCCAGTTAAAGATTTACACTTTATTTCCAGCATCACATCGAACTCATCCTATCATCACTGTAACTCTCAGCAACTTGTAAGTAACCTCCTCATGCCCGTATGTGAAAGAAGTCTTTATTGTTGTAAATATTGGTATATATTGCCTTTTTTTCTGTAAATAGTGCACCCACGGTCCTCAATTGTTGATATGAATCTAATGGCATATTTTTATATATTTGTGTAAGGTTTGTTTTTGTTTGTATTATTCCCCCCACCCCTTCCTCTCTGGCATGCGCTGTCAGTGGCGTTTAAATTATGAATTAACTGTCATAGATCTTTCCAAAAGAAGACCAGATGGTTTCTGTTGTTATCGGGACGACTGAACGGTAGAGTTTTGATGTTTTCACCGGCAGCCATGTTCGCTCCGTGTCTGCCCTGTTATGGCGGGGTTTTTTGGTTTTGTTTTTTTTTTCTTTTTGCTCTGCCACCTGGTCACAACTGGCTCTGGTTGACATCTTGCGGTTGTCACGGTTACAGTCTATCGGAGTTACTTCCTGTATGTAGCTGTTCTTGTTTTTGTCACTGTGGGTTCCTCTTTGTAATTAAATCAGTTCACTGGTGCCAGTTTGTGCCTGGTCTTTCTTTAGCGGGTGAGGTGTGGGTCACCCCAAATACACAACACACGACATTATATAATTAAACCTTGGGTGTAGCGTTACTGTAACATATTTGTGACATATTTGGGTTTCTTAAAACTGAGGCATGAGCTGGGTTTCCTAAATCAGGATATTATGGGTGTTTTTGCAAATTTGCACATTCATAATGACTCAGTTTATTATTCCATTAACAGAAAATGAATCGGCAATTTATTTTTTTTTAAAAAATGTGAAAAACCTTTAATGTTTTCGCTTAAGGATAAGATTTGGTTAAGACTGGGCTGTTCCTGCCAATGAAACACACTGGGGACATATTTCTGGTTATTTTTAAGTCAGAATAACTGAGGAAAAAATATAATTTGCCAATTACTTAATAATGGAAATTACATTTTGTTGCAGCTCTGCTTTTGACAAATGGCATCACTCAAAATGAGATGCAACTTAATGTAGTCACAGTTACTTACACAATCCTTAACATCAAGTGGAAAAAAAGCTTTGATCTTTTACTTGGTGTCATGAAAAATGGCAAAAGTCAGAGCTCCTTAAAGAATCATAAGTCATTAATTGTTTTGTAGATCATTAACAATAATAATAATAATAAACTCAACAATGTCTTATGATGTCCTCCTTACCTCCTGCAGACAGTGACACTGAATGCAACACAAAGTTGCCACTGTGCGTTTTACCAGCATGCTTCAGTGTCACTCCACTATTCATTTGACTTTAACCCACTGACCCACAATGAAGTGTATTGTGATATGATCACCCTGCAGTACATAGAGGAGAACTGTATGAATGCAGGCCATTCAGGACACACACACAAATACAAAAGTTGCCCCTTCCCCCATTTCATCAACACACACATGCACACACACACACACAAGTAATGGCCCTCTTGACATCCACACACAGTATTCAAACGATTAAACAGTGAAGATGTGTGTGATGAATGAAAGAGGCAGTAAAGACACAGAGATTCATCCATGACTGACATGAATGACTGACTTCATACTGTGAGCACTGACTCACAGTGACTCACTGCTTCATCCCAGCGGAAGAACGTGGGCCAGTGGAAATCGCCTTCATTCAGCTGGTTCATCAGATTTGCAGTGTTGTGTGTGTGTGTGTGTGTGTGTGTGTGTGTGTGTATTGAGAAAAACTGTTTCTTTTTTTATCCTGCATAGGAGTGTCAGAGTCAAACATATGACTCCTCAGGCTGAAGGCCTCTGATTATAAGAATAACAATTTGGCCACAGTCCCCTTCAAATTAGTCTCCTTGTGCACTGATGCACCTTTCTCAGCACTTCTGACATGCTTTGAAAGCACTTTGGAAGTCCTATTCTGCAAGTGAGCCTTCCAAAAGGTACAAAGGATGTCCTATTCTGTGTCAAAATGGCCACTGTAAAGCAAGAATCTCATTTTGGGGAAAAGGCAGAAGTCACATGGACTGGGTGTGGAGCGATCATTGAATTGGCGTGGGCACAAAATGTTGTTTCACAGCAGCTGCAGCAATCAGCTGCTATGTCCTTGTTACCAAGCAGGGCTGCATTTAGGAACAGCAGCCACCGCCTGAAAACATGAACGCTGCAAATTGCAGTTTTACAGTGATGCTTGAACTAACCTCGAAAATTAAATGAGACTGGTAACACACAGTTAAGATTATTCCAATTTAGTTAACAAACCAGATTATTACACTTTGAAATAAAATGAAAAAAACTTGATTCAGTTACCAACTGAAGCCTCTTTTCAGAGTTGCTTAAACATTTCCAGTGATACAATAATCCTCGTGTTACATTCTTTGCAAGCAAATGTCTGAAACCTGGGCTGGAAAACCCTGATTACTGACTGTATTCAGGAGTGTGCGAAGACACAGGGGCAACTTAATTCTAAACCTGGGACAAGTGGAGATGTTACACTGCTCAAGTTCAACAATCAAGTGTAAATTACTGTGCAGATGATGACATGTGGACAAATATACTCCAGAGAAGTTAGATGAACTAATCAAATCCTCTGTTCTGTGGTGATCAGCAGGAAACTGAATCTAAACTACTCTCACCTGAAACAACTTCTACATGTTGTACTCAGTTTCAGTGCAACAACGGGCCTTATTTAGCATGGCACTGTGGGAAAAGGCACAGGTAAAGCCTAAAAAATCAAATGACTAATGGCTGTATTCCATTCAGCTGCTTCAGCTCCTGGGTTCTGCTGTTGTGCTACTGGCTCGCCGGCCAGTAGGCAACTGGCCGCAGTTAATGTTAATTTTGGGACTAACGCAAGTGCTTTTCTCACTTTTAAAGATGTTCAACTTATCTCCAACAAAGGTAGGTCATGTCCAGAGGATTTGTGATTTGTGACATTCAGACTGAGATATTATGGGTTTCATACGTTTTCTGTTGAACAAAAGAATAAAAATGGCTTCGGGAAAAGAAATAAGCAATGTTAGTTGCTTTGGAAAAGGGCCATTTTGAAATAAAGACATTTGGAGTCAGATAAATAATGAAATTAAATGAATATTTAGAGATATTACAGTGTTTTATTGTATTATTTTATTTTTCTATTCACAATACTATTTGTTTTACGCAGGTTTTCTTATTTAAACACTCTGGGTCTCCACATGAGGACACCTATACAGCCATTGCGAGATCCAAACGCCAGGTTGCGAATCGCAGGCCCTGCTGGGGAAAGGACACCGACCAAACGAGAGGGTTTACACACACGCGCGCACACACGCGCGCGCGCGAGCGCTGACGGGAGTTTCAGCTTGCAGCGGTGACGCACTGTGAGCTCACTGAGCCAGCTCAGTGTTTATGTCTTTTTTTCACGCACACACACACACACAGAGGAGCCAGAGAGAGGGGGAACCTCGCTTACCGGCTTTGTGGTTTTCATCCCGTCTCGAGCGACTTATTTTTTAATTACACCCACTAACTCAGTCCACTGCAGCTGATGATGTTCGACTCTGAACACTGATTTCAACTCCATTTAATCACCAAACCGGTAAGTCAGACAACTTCTTAAAAACAACCTTATAGTAACAGTCTGAATGGCTGCTGAAGCCGGTAGTTTAGTTTCCTCAGTCATTGCCGGCTCGTGGGAGACTTTTCTCCCCGCAAAGCCTGTTTGACCGTCATGACCACTTTTACGCACGGCGGTAACGTGTTCGTATGACTTTATCTGTTCCACTGGGCTTCAAACGACACACATAGACACCTATATACTTTAAGACGGGCGACGAATGCCCCTGCTGTTTGTTTCAACGGGCGTTGTGGCTTAGGATAATTGAGTTTTTAAACGAAATGCTGTAAGTTGTCTGCGTCTGAGCGCGCTTTGTCAATGTTGGTGCAGTTTGCTGCTTTAGTTTTTCAAACATGGTCTTAGGGTTTTTGCTGTGATGTTCATATAGTGAGTGAAAGTTTACGAGAACGCATATGGGTAGTTTAAGCACCCCTGGTTTGCGCATTTAATGGATTATTCCGGTTTTTCCTCTGCAGGCAGGCGAATACCTTTAATTCGAGCGGTTTAATGGATTTAAGATGACAATGAGATCCACAGTGTGCCGCGCTGTCTAATGACAGAGTGAGCGCATGCCTGACGCACTGTCATGGGAGGCTACGTGATGACCTCACTGGTAGTGTGATCCTCCTCGTCTTTTTAATGAAGTCTTAACTCCCGCCTCTGCTCTCTTCGCATAGTGGTGTGTGTGTGATATTTCATGATATGGTTGGAGACAGGTGATCAAGTCAAGCCATAAATTAAAAAATGTTAAATTTTAAAGATTCAAAGATAAAAATATAAAATTTTAATATTAAATTTAGGCTCAACCACTGTTTGCACACGAAAACTGATCACACCATGCTGCTGTGGACTCAGCAGGATGTACCAGCTGCACGAGGAGCCCACCGCACTGTGCACAGAGAGGGCAGGCGCCCTAAACACACACACTTACACAAGAGCCAAGATGAGACTGTCATTTTTGGCCGAGGGCTTCTATTGTCCGAGGCCAAATTCCTGCGCGCTTGTATCAATAAGGGGCTCTCTCTCTCACACACTACTACCACACACACACATGCACACACACTTCCACCAGAAGAGGGCCATGTACAGCTCCACCGGCTCGCCCCTAATATTTTTACGATGCAGGCATTTTAAGGGAGGATTTAACAGGATTTGCAAAGTTTATTCGTCACTGCCACTCTCATGTGAAGAGAGAATTCAGTGTTCGGCTTTTCAGATGTTTGGTGTCACCAAGAGGCTTCCTGTTTCCTGTCAAGTGCTTTCCACCCCCTTCTCTTTTAGGGGAAAACACGTGTGTGTGTGTGTGTGTGTGTGACGTAATTGGTGAGTGTTGGGAGATGTTAAAATCTATCTGGGTTTGGACCATTTTTATCACATTATATGACAAAGGTTGAGTTGGAGGACAGCAAAAGGGGAAAAGTTGGGTCCTAAAGTTCGCCGTCTTACTTAAAAACTGCAAGTGAACCCTTGAGCTTGAACATGGCTGCCATCTGTTGGACCGTGTTTCATCCAGAAAATGTGTTTTTTCCTCAGATTATAGCTTATTCTCTTCAGACTACACTAAAACAGCTCTGCGGTATC
Organism: Datnioides undecimradiatus; assembly: GCA_008933995.1. Classification (NCBI taxonomy): domain Eukaryota; kingdom Metazoa; phylum Chordata; class Actinopteri; order Lobotiformes; family Datnioididae; genus Datnioides; species Datnioides undecimradiatus. Next base: position 13,571,830 of record WARS01000008.1, read on the forward strand.
ATTATAGTCACAAAAGTATATTGGTCTTACTTGAAAATAAGTACCTGGGTCAGTTTTCCCGTTTCCACAGATTTGTGAGTTCAATAGTTTGTATTCTGACTGTCGTCCTCATGTTTTTAAGCTGCTATAAAAATATTTTTAACACCTTTTTATGGCAGCTGTTTCTTTTTTTTTTTTTATGCTCTACCCCACCCAACATTTACTGTACGCTGAATGTATTCATCGTTTTGGGGAAGGAGCAGAGATGACAGATGATGATGATGATGATGAGAAACCGGAGAGAAGAAGAAGCAAAAGAGATGAGAAGAAGAGAAGAAGACAGTAGGAGGGAGGCATGTGGGATGATGACTTGGAGATCCAAGTGTGTTTGTTGCAGCCTGGAGCTGATAACAAACTTCTACGTAGGAATTATCACAGACACAGCTGTATTCAGGCGTATGTGGAAGCCAGTGACCCAGTTAGGCTTTAATCAGGCTGCCAATCCTGTCATCTGTCTGTCCATCCGTTCAGCCAGAGTGGTTGGGAAGGCCTCCAGACGGTCTTCCGTCCCCGTGCCTGCCTGCCTCCCCAATGTCAGCCAGGAAACTCCCTGCCAAAGAAATTCCCACCGCACCGGCCGCAGATCCCGGTCCAAGCTGGCTCAGCGCTCCGCATACACAGACCGGTGGAGGATTGGATAATTACAGGGGGACCTGGACACTAAAACCTGGACAGTTGCTGGCACGAGCATGCAAACATGCTCGCCCACTGATACGGACACACATGTAGATACCCACCCAAGCTTTAGTTATTCATTTAAATCAGGATTTGATGGACAGCAGCATCCGACATTTACACCCTGCATCGTCCTTCTGAAGAGATTCTCCTCATCACCATATGTACCTGCTTCTCAGTGTGTAAACTGGGCAAACTGCGAGTCATGCTGCCGAGGGTTTCCTTCAGTTTATTCTATGGAAGGAAGTGGAAAAGAGTCACTTCCTGGATGTTTTCAGTTATGATTCAGAAGAAGTTTACAAAGGTCATGAACGTCATAGTGTCACATTTTGTCCCCAGCAATGATTTTCCTGTGAATTGTGTTTCACTATGCTTAAAAAATGAGGGATTAAAGATAACATGGCGATATTCAACATACACAGGGGTACCTTAATCAAGTACAGTGTAAAGGTACTTTACTTGACTGATTAATCTCTCATTTATTTGTTGATTTAGTTTATCAAATGCTAAGAAATAGTATAAAATGCTATTTACAAAAGCCCAAAGTGATGCCTTCGCTTCACTTGTTTTGTCTAAAATCAATGAAAAACAGCACATTTAAACAAAATCAGACCAGCGAATCTTTGACATGTTCAATTAACTGATTAATCCTTGAAAATAGTTGCCAGTAAATGAAATAATCCATTAGTTGTTGCAGCATTATACTTGGATATTTATATTTTATACTTACTTTTGCATGTGTTCAGTTTATTTTAACAGCTAAACACAAAACTGTGATCAGTAAAATACAATGTATTGTTTTATCAATTAAACAACCCAACGGTATATAAAGCTGTAGATAAACACAATGATCAGTTACATTAAAGAACAAGTTAAAACGCTGCACTCAGAGTTAATTTCGTGTATTCATTGCTTTAGATTTGATACTGTCAGTACAGTTTGAGCTTTTCAGCGCAGGACTTCTGTTTATTTTCATGCTGTGGAGTGGCAGTTTTACTTTTCTCAGACCGTTCATCCACCAGTGCTCCAACAACATGCAGACATACTGCATTTGTACTGTGTTTTGTACCTGCGAATGGTTGCTCAGCTACATTTTATGAGTTTTGGTTCAGTCAGGAGGGAGGAAAGGCAGTCAGGAATAACCTCGTCCTGTTTGGTCCGAGTTCGTGACCTTTACCCCTCTCTCGTCAACCCCCATCTGCCCCGTCACTCCCAACCGTGCACTGTTTAATGACACAGTCTTAAAAATAAGCTTTAAGAAAAGAGGAACGAAAGACGGCAGACGTTTGCTACCCCGAAGGCCGACTCTGGGGGCGGAAAGACAAATCTGCAAGGCAACCACAATCTGCTAGCTGAACGTGCCAGTAACCAATCGCCGGCTTTTAGTTGCCAGAGCAAATCACACACCAGCATGTCCGGGTCGAACTCTTTGTGACGAGGCACAAGTGGGTGACTGTGTGTGTGTGTGTGTGTGTGTCATGTTTTGGAGAGGATCCACGCAGTCCCTCATGTGAGGAGTGCTACAGACATGCCCCGTTTCAAAACAACCGCTGAGTAATGACGATGTAGCGAACAAAGCCGGAAATTAAACCTCCCCGTCTGCAGCAGCGCTTTTATAGCGTTATTGAATACAACTCAAAACACAACATATTTAGATCCATAAATATATGTGGATGTGAGTGTGAGCGTGTCTGCGGCTGGGTTTGCATGTTGGGGTGCAAACTGCAGAGCTGCAAAATCATTTCTTTTTGTGCTCATCTGCTGATATAAACCTGTTGTCCCGCATCCACAGAACGTTATGAGCTTTCACATATGTGCAAATGATCACAGTACACTCAGTGCACATATGGAGTTGCTTAACATGCTTTTAACATTCCCAGAGGTCTGGTTAAGACTCCCAGCGTTCACTCACTCTGGCCTCCTCTTCCCCAAAGCGGGAATGTCTCTGTTTAGACTCGCTGACCCAGACGTCCATTGAAGTAATAGTTTGCCATTTTGGTGAGTACACTTCCCGCTGAGCTGGGTTCATCTGCTCAGCATGAACAAAGGGCGAGGAAATGGTTAGCTTAGTTTAGCACAAAGGCAGAAAACAGCCTGGCTGTGTCAGAAATGTTGTTGGGTGTGTTTGTTGTAAATCCAGCAATATGACCAGTATCACAACAAAGTGATTACAATTCAGTATACTGTGATACATTACAATGCTGCAGGTAAGGCAATATATCACTATTTGAATCTAAATAAAGGAAAACTGCCTTTGTATAAAGAACCCACCACGACATGCATGAAATGGGTGTGGTATCTGCATTATCACAGCTCCTGTAACATCCAAAACAACCCCAACAACAACCAGAAGCACCAGAAGCAAAGCACTCAACATTTGTGTCTATGATGCATGTAAAATTATTTGAAGATAGATGCAGCATCGCAAAACTTTGTTGTTGCATATCAGCATTTTCTCATGCCTCTAGCCAGGAAGTTGCAGCACCTCTAAAGCTCACCAATTAACATACTATATGCATTTATTTATTTTATTTTATATATATCTATATATAAATCTCCCAGACTAGTTCTCTGTAATGTCCATTAACTTCCTGGAGTCTGTGCCAAACAATTTCAAAATGACAACAGCTAAGACTAGTGTTAGCTTTTTGTGGATTATGCAAATGTAAGATGCTAATTACATTTTAGCTTTTGTTTCTTTTGTGCAGAGCTGCACTACCTCTGCAAAGCTGAACATGCAACGCGTCTGTGCATGATCACTGGAGCTTGCTGTCTGGGCTCAAATCAAATAGCTCACGATGGCGCAGTTGCATGAATACCTAAGAATCTGCACCGACAGGTGACGAAAACCGTGTTTTCTCCATCTGAGCTCAGCTTGTGAAACACTAGAGTCGATTTTTCCACTGACTAAAACAGTAATTAACTAAATCCTCTGCATTTGTTCTACAAATAGAGATAACATGCTGGAAGTGTTGTTTTTACACAGAATACATGTGCTTGTGTGTGTGCGAAGGTGGAAATTGTTCTGTAATAGTGTGCGTTAGTGTGTGTGTGTTGGCCTTTGTGAAGAGCAGTTATGTGTGCACAGGTTGTGAATTATAGGTGAAGGTGTTGGGACATAAGGAGCTAATTTACATCCACTGTTAATGATGCTGGTGACGTAAGGGAAAATACCAGACAAACACACACACACACACACACACACACACACACGTCTCTCTCACACACACTTTTGTAACTCAAATTGCACCATGTTTGGCTTTGGTTGCCCAAAACCCTGAAAATAAAAATAAAAATCAAGCAGACCGTGGATTCTGTTCTGGTTGTTTTCTAGCCAGATTTGGTTTGTGGTTGGCTTCTCTTGGGTTAAAATAATAACCAAGTGTCCGTGCCTCCTTGTGAAAAACACCCTTTTTTTAGAATTGGTGCAATTTTGGCTTGAGTGTAATGAGTCCAACATTTAAAATTAATGAAAAACAACTTAAAACTTAAAAAAAAAAAAAAAAAGAGTTTCAAGCTGTCTTAAAAGAAACAGGACTAGAAATTGATGGTCAGTGAAATTCAGGCAAACAAGCTCAGGCTTTCATGTCTCCTTCTTATGTAATTTGACTTGAGAGGCGGGTAGGAGGACGGACGTAGTGGTTGGAAAGCAGTTTTAATGGGGATTGAACGTATTTGTGAATTTATGACTTGCCACATTTGTTTGCAGCATCTGTTTCTAATCAACCAAAGGAAATGTTCCTGTTATATCACCAGAGTTTTCTTATGTATGCACTGTAGTTGTGGGGAATTAGTACTGTATTGTGGGCTCTCCAGGTGTTGCACTGGTATCTCAGAGAGTGGATGAGCTTTCCTCTCACCCACTTCGGCCAACTCAACCTCTCTCGTTCCCACTCGGCGAGGTCTGACGGACACGTGTGCCGCTGAGACACGAGAGAGGCCCGTTCAGTTTCTGCCGGTGTACAGTTCCACTGGAAAACATGAGGACTGGCATCACGTCAACCCAAGGACGGAGCGGAGCAATGAAGGACACAAAGAGACAGAGAGAGAGAAACGCATCTGCAGACGTGTGCGGAGATCTGCCCAGCTATCAGACACACTTCCCCATAATGAGACATTGTCTAAGCACCAACGCAGAAAGCGTTGGCGTAAATCAGCCTTTCATTTGCTGATAATGGGCACCTCCATTAAGCCAAACAGAGGGTATGGTTGTCCCGATCACGTCGTTGTCATACACGTGCACATTATCTCTCGGTCCACGAAATGTCTGATGGATAATGGAGTGTAATTACCTTAAACCTTTTTTTTGCCGGCTCAGTTCTTTTCTACTGTATTTCACTCCACGGCCCGTAAGCTAATTCTCATGTGCATCACAGCGAGGTCTTCCCCAAGGCTGGACACGCTAAGTGACCTACTGGGCTCTAATAGGTAGCCATTATCGGCGTGGGAACTTGGTGGTTGACTTCCTTTGTCAGGCCTTTGTACCTCATGACAAAGAGGGAAATCCACATCTTCTGAAGACCTTTGGATCAGCCATTTCTGAAGCACCAGCGGTTTATATAGAGCTGAACGAGTATGGTCTTATCTGGAGCAAAGCTAAAGCTTATATAAAAGTGAAGTGCCACTGCCATATGAAGATAATGTATCTCCAAAATGACTTTGTTGTGAGATAAGAAACTTTTCAGCAAAAGGTTTCAAGCTTGGTGAGGAGGCGTTTCTGATTTTTAAAAGTTTTACGGGCCAAAGACGATTGAGGATTCCTCTGTGTAATGTGTCCTTCTCTGACGATGCATCGCAGCACCTACAGAGCCAATGACTTGATTCTGTGGACTGTCATCAATATTTATACCAGTCGATGGTGTCTTTGTGTGACAGAGAATGGGAAATAAACCTGACCCGGTCAATGGTGAGGGTTAACAAAGTCAAAATAAACCTAGATATTAAAGGGCTTTGGTAACTATACCACTGATGGAGCAAAAGCTGAGAGCTGATCAAGGTTCAGGTTCAAGAGTTTGTCCATGTGTTGACTTTGCAGCAGAGATTTTGCAACATGGCAGCATGCTGACTCTGTACCACGCACTGACTGCATTAAGCCTGCATTGCTGCTTCACTGTGTAGTTTGAAAACACTGTTGCTGCTGAAACACAGAGCTCCCCAGTCGCTGCTAGGGTGAATAAGACAGAGGACATCTGACCTTCACCAAAAGATATACGATAGGCTTTCTCAGGGCCCACATGTCTTTGTAGTCATCAAGTCCAAAAATCACACACAGGTCTCTTCCTTCACAGAAATAAAGTGAAATCATGTCTGGAAAGTGTTGAACTCCTAAAACCTGATGACTTTAAAAGGCTTGCAACTGCAGTTAAGACAAACTCAGGCTTATTTAGAGTACCAAAGCCCTCTGTAAAGGATAACAGGAACATGACATGGCATTAAAGCTGACTGTAACAGCGCGAATAAGTAAGCAAAACCAAAATTCATATTTTACATGTCAGATACATTTGGCCATGGTGTATTAGGTTTTGCTGCAAAGATACACCCTGCTCCTCACCATGCTACTACTTTTCACAAGTTCATCAGTTCAGTCTGTTGTTGGGCTTCGCGCTGGAGAAGCCGTCGAACACGCATGGAATTTACTGCCATGCGCATTCAAGTGTTATTTTAGGAAGGCTTCCCTTGTGTAAAAGTGTACAGGTGGCATTTTAATTTGCAAGGACAATAAATTCTTTGACTGTAACAGCAGTGATATCGGGTCACCACCATGCTGTGTACCGTTGGATGTTACTTTACTTACTTCATCCTCTTTGACCCATGCAGGACCATGATCCACGATCTACCTCCTCAGAGACCAAACGTCTTGTGCTGCATTCTGCGTCACGCCCTCGTGTTAGGTTCATCTGGTTTAGCTGTAACAACCTGTTTCGCCGCACCCTTGCTTCCTTTTGCCTTTATGGAGTCGATCATTGTACAGCCTTTTTGGGTAGGATCACATTTTGTGAAGATCACAATTTAGCCTATTGGACTGATTTGATAGGGTTTAAATATTCGCTTGGCCAGGTTGTCTGCATTGTAGTTTCGCTACACTCGTAAGAAACCACCTTGTTGTATCCACACGTGAAACAAACTAGAAGTCTCAATTACAGGCGTTAACGCAAGAATCCTGTTTCTGGTTGATAATAAGCTATTGACTCATCAGATGGCTCATCCGTCGCTGTTTGATGTTGTTTACAGATGTGTAGCTTCAAAATGAGATATATAAGCATGACTGGCTGCAGATTTGACACCAAAGTACATTGTGGCATTAAAAAAAAAAATAAGGTTGTTGTAAAGTCTTGTGTCTAACCAGACTCCTGGGTACACGACAAACGCGACTCATTGTCTGGAAGCCAATAACGTGACCCCGCTTTACCCCTGATCTGTCCTGCCGCTCGGTCACCTCACGCTGAAAGGCGAGGAGTTCCACTCATTCTTGTGTTTCCTCTTTTGTGGTTCCTTCCTTCCTTCACAGCTTCATCCAGTAGGATTTCTCAGCTCAGCTGCTGCATGACATCAAGGAGCCAGAAAAAGCTTTCAAACACATTAACTGCGACTTCGGTCCTCACCCCAAAAACCGCCACAGAATAGAATAATGTCCGTGTTTTTGTCAGGACTTTGCCATTACTTCTTTATTATGGCTATTTTTAGGCCCCCGTGAACAAAACAGAAAATGTGACTGGTCATCTGATGTCGTCGGGACTTGTTATTTGAATGTGTCAAACAACCGAGGGTTCTGGCTAATTACTGTTTTACGGTTTGGGAAAAGTCATCACGCTCTTCTGCTTTTCCTTTGAGGTGTTTTTGAATTTTTTATTTTTGTTGTTTTCGTCCATTCACATAAAATGACGAAGGCATGGTGGGTGTTTTGGCTTCTTTGCTGTGCACGCTGGGGTATTCTAAGACGTGTTAATATCCAGTTATATCCCGCTTTTCCTCTACTCTTCTTCTCCTCTCCTCTCCCTCTGTTTGTGTTTCTTTGTTCGTCTTGTTTTCTTTCTTCCCATCCCTCTCTACTCCTACACTCTGCCCACACATCCGTCTGACTGCAGCCTCCGAATCAAAGCGCATGGCCACGTTTTGAAAAAGGGAAACATGCGAACAATAAAATACAATTACAGGATTGACAGCTCAATAGCTAAAGACGCAAGTCTAGCGAGGGCAGAGGGAGCACGTGGAAGAGAAGTCTGAGAGTTCAAGGATGTGAGACAAAACGTTACAGCAGGATGACAAAGAGCTGCGATTTTCAGGACAAAGGATTAAGTAAAGTCTTTGATGCATCTGTGCTGAATATCCGCAAAAACAATAAAACATCAGTCAGAGCTAGTGTGCAGAGGAAAGACTTAATCAAAAGCTATAATTCTGCAGCAAACAGGTGATCCTGGCTCAGTTTTGTGATTTTAAAAGGTTAAAGCAAGTCAGCATCGTTAATACCTTTAACCTCAACCGTAAAGAAGAGTTCATGTATAGCTATAAGGTAAGACAAAAGGAGATGTGTCTGAAATATCTGAAAGTGATCTTTTAAAGAGATCCACTTCTCAATGAGCATTGAATGAAAAGCTCTAAATGACTCCAATGTAAATACGGCTTTACTGCTGTCTTATCTGTCTGTTTAGCCTAGCTTAGCATAGAGATGGGAAACATCTAGCCTGGTTCTGTCAAACGGTAGTTACGTCCACCTACCAGGGCAATCTAAGGTGAACTGATAAACAAGTTTTATCTTTTTTCAAAGCTAAGGCTTTCGGTGAACTTACGGTGGCTTATGCTAGTAGCAGTTTGCGCAAGGTTATATGTGCTAGTAGGTGGGTTTCTATTAGCGATTTTTGATCATTTTAACGTAGAAAAGTTCACAGATTACCAATTTGTTGGGCTGACAGCTTGCCTTTTCAGGCTGGAATGATAATACACCTTTTCAATGTGGATTATGCATTGATTTTGCACAAGTATGACAATGCAAAGGTGCTCAGAAGGCTATTCAGGTGAAATATTCTTTATATAAATATGTATTGACACTTACTGCAAACATTTGTGCCAACACCAATATGATACCAATGCCTATGATCATTAGTCAGGTTCGTGTTTGGACAGAACAAATCTTACCTTTCCCCCCTTTTTCCAGTCTTAATGCTAAGTTGCTAACAAGCTACTGGCTGCAGCTTCATATTCAGATGGACGTGCAAGTGGTTCCAGTCTTCACATTTAAGGAAAATGTCCATTTTAAAGACGTCAGAGAACTGTGTAGTGTTTGCACTGAGTACAGTTTTGTCATGGACATACTGGAGGAAGAGACGGATGGGTGTTTGAAGTCGGACAAGGCCACGCTTGGACACAAGGGCAGTCATGTGCCTCCATGTCCAGTGGAAGTTCCATGTGTGGCGGTTGCTTTTGTTGTGGGTTTGCTAACGGGGGGAGAAAAAAACCTCAGACAAACTGGATCCCAAATGCAAACGCATCACATGCAGACAGTGCTGGCTTGGACTGGCTGGCTGTGAACGGTTGACTTCTGAGGGCAACGGTCAGGGAGCTGGCACGTTTTGAACATCCGTTTTGGACATGCTCTCACATGCATTTTGTATTTCGAGCACATTTTCACTGCATGTGCTGCTCTTGCAGACACTTGTTGCTCTGGCTATGGACAGCCAGAAGGTAAAATGCTCTTCTTCCACATGTCAGGATTCTTCTTCAACTAAATCCTTGCAGTGACCAATTCCTAAACACGTAGGAAAAATTAATGTTACACAGCTGAATTTCCTAAACTTTCCATTTCTTATCCTTTATCTCCATTAACTTCCGGCGACCAACTGTACGTTAGATCCTCCACCCGACGTCTGAATAAACATTGTGCCGCAGTATAACAAGGATTTTGGATTCACGCGCTTCCATTACGCGATAAATCAGTTTCACCTCGCTCGGCTGGAGTTTAAGTACAGTCGTTTCAGTGACTGCACTTCTGGAGGTCAAGTGAGGTTCTCTGTGGAAAACCAAACATTCCTCAACCCCTCTAACCCTGTCCAATTTGTTACTTGACACTTTCCAAAAAAAGAGGTACTTAATTGCAGGTCCCATTTTTGTTTTGCTCTCTCTATCATTGTCGTTTTATTGATCGTTTTTTTCCTTTTTTTCAGCCGGGTATGCCTGTGTGTGTGTGCGTTGGGGTGCATGTTTAGATGTGTGTGTGTGTGTATAAGTGTATATGTATGGGCACATGTGTAACTTGTAATTAGCCTCCTGCTCCGGTCTGTATGGCATTTTAACAAATGCCTCTATATATATCATGCTATCAGTCTGAAGTTTTAGCAATCTCACTCCCTGCCACTTTCTCCTCTTTCCACCCACCCCTCCCTCTCCTCTTCCTCCGCTGCTCTATCGGCCCTTATCCCTCAGCCTTGTGTTGTTTTTTCAAACTAGTGGTTTTTCTGTCCTCGCTTTATCTTTTTCGTCCTCCCTGAAATTATGCCTCAGCAGCCTGTCATTGGCATGAGGGCTTTGCCGGACCAAAATCATAAACTCGTTACATTTTTTATTTTCTTGTTTGTATAGCACAGCTTGCTGTTGGCTGGATGTGAGATGTGTATATATGTGTGTGTGTGTACATTTATATATGTGTGTGTGTGTGTGTGTGTGTCACCTGTGCTCACACATGCTAATGTGTGAGCACAATAATGAGTGCAAAACCTTGTTGAGGCACACCATCACCACACACTTACAGCGCATATACATGAGGCCAGGGGTGACAGAAGTGTTCACATACGTTAGTCAAGTAAAAGTAATATTAGCTGTGAATATACTCCACTACAGTTACCCCCATGAAAGCCTTACTTACATAAAGTAATATCAGCTAAATGTGCTTAAGCGTCAATGCAAAATGACTAATTAACTAACTTAAAAGAGTTCATACAGATTCACTGTAATGCTGCATCCGTTTGACTGTTCGTTTAAGTTTGAGCTAATGTGAACAACTTTATATATTGTCGGGTGGTTTTAATCCAGAGCAGTGCATCACATCCTGTGGCATCATCATATGTTTGTCAGCATCATTTGTCCTGTTAGATGCACATATTTCTCAGAAAATGAACATTTTATGACCAGCCGTGTTTTCAGCCAAGCTAAGAGGGGTTTTGATCATTTATTGTAGTTTTATAAGTAGGAGAATTCACTCTCAACACATAAACACGTTATTTTTTAGTTTAGATAGATTTCAGCTTAGATGAAATGTTCAGCAAATGTGGGGATGCATGTTTTTCACAGAACAGAGTTGAAAAAATGTGACTTTAAACAAAACGAAAACTGTTAAAAAGCACAAAGATCAAATCTGAGATGTGGTGGAGTAGTTACGACAAATGTAAATACAAGTGCCTCAAGTAAAAGTATGTGTGTGTGTGTGGGGGGGGGCAAGTGTGTGTGCGTGCTGACCGCACTTCAAGGCAAAATGAATGGGTTTGAGTGGAGAAGTGTTGATTTGCTTGCTAAACTAATGTTTAAAACATTGTGTTTTGCTGCGTGGTCAAAGGTGAAGATGGTGCGTTAAAGTGGCCTCACCCATCTCGCGCACTTACACACACACACGCGCACACACACACACACACACACACACACACACACTGTGTTTCAGCTGTGTGAAGGGGCATGTGCTAAGGACTTCAGGGGTGTGTCTGTGGTCAGAGTGACAGTATAAGACACGGGCAGGTACACTGAAGTCTCCATTCAGCCACACAGACTTTTCTTGAAGTTTTGTGCCACTTCTCTTGCTTCTCAAGTTGCATTTAACTGTCGACTGTTAGATACTTATACAGTTTCAGATTTCCAGCTGTGCAGGCCAGCAGTCAACTTTGACTTTTCTTGCCCAGTCCTCACCAAAATACGACTTCCATCAAGTGCTTGAGTTGTCTCAGACTCTTTTAAGAAAGTTAGTGCATGCCTGAGTTCGGTCCTGTCTCAGCATTCAGCAGCGTACACAGCATCCTCGCCGAGTTGCCACGGCAACTGTGTCAGTCAGCTGCAAGTCTGGGGTAAGTATGGTATGCTGCTCCGTCCTTCTCCCCTCTCTCACATGTTCATTCTTACTTTCTTACACTATCTTCTCTTTCCTGCTTTCTACTTCCCCCCACTTCCCTTTCCTCTCTTCTCGTTCTTGTCATCCTTTCTCTGCACTACCCCATCTCTTCTTTTTCCTTTGGCGTTCTCCAAATGCCTCTCATGTTTTCGCTTCGGTCAGCGGTTGTTTTAAGAGCCTGTTTGGGGTGAACCAGTCTGTCAGCTACAGTTTCTCCAGAGCAGAAAGGAAAGAACTTCAGTCTGCTGCATTTTGGGTCGTCTGTTACGATCAAGGACTGAGGTTCTGCAGGACACGGTGTGATGGGTGCAAAGATGATCTGGCATGTCTGTAACTTTAAAAAGGGAAATCTCCATAAATAACCTGCTGCATGCTGACAGATCGAGCCCCCCCCCACCTCTTCCCACACACACACACTCCTCCCTGATAATACTGGTCCTGTGTGATTTCACAGTCCTGTAATTAGGGCGCAGCGCATGGCGAATTTGTGCTGAACACTTTTATTTTGACAGTTGCATAAATAGCAGGGTGCTGCAGGGTGCTGCAGGGTGCTGCAGGGCACGCGGTGGAAGCAAGTTATTTTTTTTGTCACCACGTTGTTATCGCAGTCTGACAAATCGTTATAATATGAGGTGTTTTTTGTGGGGTTAGGGATCGTTAAATGCTTTTAAATGCTTTTATTCTTCGTGGGTGCAGTCGATGTGGTGCACTTCAGACCTGTTATCACTTTCAAAGGAGTGAGTCAAGCAAATCTGGTGCATTGTGATAATAAAAAAAAAAAGCTTTTTTTAGGCTTTAAGTCAGAGCAGCTTGTAGGAATTTGCCTTGTTCAGTGATTTGTTGGTACTGAAACGTGAGCCGGTGATCGTGTCAGGATGCTATGAATGGACCCGGAGTCCACTAAATGCCTTGCCAACCAGCTGTTGGCGAGATTAGCAGGGGCGAGCTGCTGTCGAATATTTTCCGACTGCAAATATCTAAGTTTAGAGATGACGGCAGTGTTTTCCTGAAATACAATACAAGCAGCTTGGGGTGCACAGATCTTAACACATGACCCTTCAGAGCTGACTCAGACACTATCCTGACTGATTGAGCTCTTCCTGTCATTGATTGAAATTATCCTAAAATATGATAGCAGATATTATCCATTCCCTCCCCATGTCACTTAGTTTCGATCGCAATAATCCATAAAAAACGACCTTCTCTAATTTCTCTTAATGTCAGGGTCAGTGGAAGCTACTGCCAAGTGTTGGGAAAATCAGCACGTGCCTTCAAATGAGTATGCTGCAGCGTGAATAAGCGCTTTTAATGTGCATGCGAGTGGCAAAGGCACGAAAATAGCCACAGGAAAAGCCCCGGTTCATTCACTCCTGCTCGAAAAAAGAAGCTGATTCATGCTAAATGTTATTTACGGCGCCCGAAACTGCTCCTTACCTCCGTGTCACTCGGGTCGCGGCGCTCCGGATCAGTCACACCAAAGTGACTCAGGTGTTTTTCGCCGTGTGAGTGTGCGTGACTTTGTTTGTGTGTGTGTTTGTGCTCGACTGAAAAGCTCGTCATGTCGTTGGTTATGTTGTTATATGTCATGTTGTCATGCATCAGCCACATTTGAGTATCGCCAAGTTTAAAAGGTCAATGAATTGTGTTGGCTGAGGTGACATGTTTGCCTGTTTAAGCACCTTTGAATCCATGTATGCGATATATAAGAACCCGAGTGTGTTTTACAGTGTGATTAACCCTCCCTCTGCCGTCTCTGTCTCCTCTCTCCTTCAGATCATATGTACATAGAAGAATACATTGAAGAAGATGAGGAACCACCTTTGCTGCTCAGCTCTTGTCCTTCTCACGGTAAAATACGTGTTTGTGTGTGTTTGTGTTCGGACCATGTGCACCTCAAGCGCGTGTGCCCAGCTTAACTGCAAACTCCCACTGACTCACCAACTTGTGTGTGTGTGTGTGTATGTGTTTGTGGCTTCCAGGTGCTCGGCTGTGGTGGGACTGCAGCGGTGCAGTGTCGGTGGGGGGAAGGGTGTGTGTGTCTGCAATGCCCTGCTGGCCAGGAGCCTTCCAAGGTGAGATTATAAATTAGTATAAAGTAATTAATAACAACTTAAATCAATATAAGTTCATTATATCATATCTATTTCAATATATGTTGCTAATTAGGTCAATTTATGTCCTTTTTAGTGGTAAAATCAAACTCCCACAAAGTGTTTCCTTCATCATGCAGGGTGTATTTACCCCTACTTTGCATAATGTATCATACACAATGATTCACTGTGCACAGAAAACATGTATTCATGCACCTAACTGCATTTACAGTAAAGTCCCCTGGTCTGTGATTTTATTATTTGTTTGTGATGTTTATGTTTAGGGTCACCGCAGTCAGCAGAAAGCAAGTTATTTGCTTTCATAAGTCAGTGTTTAATGACGGCAAACATGCACATTTTACATTGCTTCATAACCAAAAGGGGGATTTTTGTTTAAGCGTCTTTTGTGGCAAGTTTGTATTTATGAAGTTGTTGTAGATCACATGCTGGTACCGATAAACAGAACGACCATTCATTACTTCGATATTTGTATTTACCTTCGTTGTGTGAAAGTGTAAGGAAGATGTCATTGTTTTAATTTCAGTTAACACAGAGTCTCATCAGGACTTATAATTAAGAGCCAACCACTGTGTTTAAGTAATTACAAGTTTTAGACTCCAGCTGAACCTTTGGCAGCGCCATGGGGATGCCTCATTTCGTGCTTTTGCAGTCTCTTTTTAGCCTGATTTTAGAAATGCTTTCCTTCCTGCCAGGCCTGTGGGCAGATCCAAAGTCCAGCGGAGGAAGTGCAATGCCGGTCGTGCCCGACTGGAAGCTTTTCAGACACGTCAGACTCTGAACTTTGCCGTCCGCATGCCTCCTGCGAGATCCTCGGCCGTAAGGTTGCGACCCCTGGCACTGCGACCTCTGACGTCGTCTGTGGAGACTGCCTGCCTGGGTGAGAACCGGCGGCCTGTCCCTCAGTTTGCAGTCCTACCTGTCTGCCCGTCATCGTCCTACCTGTCTGCCTGTCATCGTCCTACCTGTCTGCCTGTTAATCTGCCCGCAGCTGAATGAAACTATAGGCTTGGCATTCAAAGGGCTTTGCTCCAGCATGTACCTTGTAAACTTTTATTTGTTCCAAATTAATCCCTGTCATTTTCTCAGCACTGAGAAAACAAGAAAACACCCCCGCATGTGCACACACACACATGCACACACGTACACACCGGAACTATATCATTCACCACAGTGGGCAGGCACCATGAAATGCCAAGCAGAATATTCCACAGGCTAAACCTGCTGATTCATTCTGTCATTGTAAAGTAGTTCTCCCACTTTTTTGCCCTCTCTGTCCATCTCTCTAATTATGCTCTTTTCTCTTCTTTCTTTCTCGTTTGCAGGTTTCACTCCACTGCCACAGGGGAAGTTTCCACCCAAACTCCCTGTGTGAAAAGTAAGTCCTGCAAATCTGCAGCCCGCCAAACATTTAGTTCAGTCATCAGATAGAGATAAAAGCATGTTTCTTCTTTCACATCGCATTCTCTTCTTGTCCTCTTATTCTCTTTTCCCTCAGCATCTTTGCATGTGAGAACAGTGCGCACAGTGGGTAAAGGTCCAGCCGCCGGTGCAGGGGGGGCGGTCAACGGCACAGTGGTACGCAGCGCCGAGGAAAAGACGGCGGAGTACGCCGTGTTTGCTTTGGTGCCAATCTTCTGCGTGATGGGCCTGCTGGGGATCCTCATCTGCAACATCCTGAAGAAGAAGGGATACCGCTGCTCTGCTGACAAGGAGGGAGGGGATGAAGAGACTGCCACACCGCAGAAAGAAGGTGAGAGAAAAGAAGGAGAGTAAAGAAAAAAGAGAGGGAAAAAGAAAAAAACTGAACTTGGTGGGGAGCGGGATGGCTAAAACTAGCATTTACGCTCATGTTGTTGTCACGTTCGCCCATAAAAACGCCAAATTAGCGCGCGCACGCACGCACACAATGCGGTTAAGTGTTGTCAGGGCAAAGCAGAGCCAAACCCAAAAGGCAGTGTCACTGTGCGCAGCCACAGTCCGTGTATCTCTGCGATGCGACCGCACGCAAGCCCACACGGGAGGCTCTTTTATCTCTTTGAACTTTGACCTCGCTGGGGTCGTTAGATGTCACGCACGCGGTGTTTTCTTAAGCACGCGCTGTTATTTTTGTCAATTTCCTCTCCGAAAAGGGGAAAACAAGCATTCCCATCAACTCACTCGCCCCACTGACGTCAGAGAGAGACTGACTGGGTAAACACAGAAAGAGGCGTACTGAAAGAGAGACGCGGGAGGGAGGTGGGGTGATATTAACTGAAATACGAATAGATATCTATTAATGGAAAACTTAGGTTTCAAAGAGAAAGATAAAGACAGTGTTGAATTTGTTACCACACCCGTCCTCTGTGGTTCGCACAGTCTCAGAGTAACATGAGTGCTCTTTATCCCTGTCCTTTGTGTACGGTCACATTGTGCTGGAGGACTTCTCACAGACCTGGAGTGCTTTAGCCTTTGACCCCGGTGGAAATCTTTTTCCTCTCTCTCTCTCTCTCTCTTTGAGGCTGTTCTTGTCCGGTGACCACTGACCAGAAAAAACCTGGTTTGAACCTGATGGTGGAGCAAACATATATATTTCTATATAAACCTACTCCATCATGCACACAATGTCAGAAGTGATATACCCATGATCCCTTCCATTGTACTTTATGTACTGTACCTGTTCTCGGGTTTGTATAGCAGGTTAACACCAGAGTGACCTGGGATCTGTTATCTGCTGTAGCTTAAACTGTGGGACCAGTACCACAATGAAGTGTGGACCCGTGGGTGAGTTTCCATATAAAACGCATGACATTTTGATAAAGTGCGTCCATTTACGTCAGCAAATATTGCAAAGCTGCTTTTGTGTTCGCTCGGTTGCCCCACAGAAAACGTGGACATAGCGTAACGCAAGAGTTCATTTGAGAGCTATTGGGAAATACGCTCATTGAGAAATTTGATACTACCGTTATATCTGTTCTTTAGATACGCAGCTACAGCCAGCAGGTGGTTAGCTTAGGATAGTTTAGCTTAGTGCAAAGACTGGGCACAGGAGGTATTAGTGAGCAAATTCATTATTATTAGATATTAGGTGTAAATTAACAGGGTTTATGGATGCTAATACAGGGGATTTGAAAAGTTGTTGAGTTAAATAACAGGAAAATTACGTTATTTTACTTTCCTTACTTTCTTTTTCATTTGACTGTGTGTCTGTGAATACTTCCCAGTCCCCTGTAGCCAAGACAGCCTGAGTGCTCAGTTGTTTCTGCTGCACCGTACAGATGAGTACATACTATCCTCACCGGGTATTACACTCCACTGCTGCACACTATATGAGGGGAGATTCTGTGATGCACCAGCTTCACGCCACTGCTGCAGACAGACAGCGAACATGACTGACAGTTGCTGTTATGCAGTGTGTGTGTGTGTGTGTGTGAGAAGATTTAAAGACTAAGCTGGCTTTTCCCTTCTCACCTGATGGTCCGCGGCTCAGAGGAAAGCTGTGCGTAGACACAGGCAGCGGGAGCGTCAGAGGCACAGCTGCCGCCTCAACAGATCCGACTTTCTGTCAGCACACCCCGCGTCAAGAAGCTGTTTACATTTGCCCAACACCTGCTGCCATTAGGATTTAAAACGTGCTAGGTTTTCCACAAATGCAAATATCACATCATACCTAATTTCATTCACTTATACTCAGACCTGCCCCAACTGGAGCTTGTCCTACATGGTACAGTTACACACAAGGTTAACTGCACACGATGAGGTTGGGCTACAGAGGATTGTAACTCTAATTTCAAGACTTTATAAAAGAAACAATACACCTTTAGTCTTTTTGTTGGTGCATGAGTTTTTTACAGTACATGTGTCACTGCATCTTCAGAGCGCACCTGATCTTCTCATCTGTTTTAAAGGGGCTGCAGAGTGACAGACAACTCCTTAAACATCCTGATTATACCCAAATATATTTACACATGATCAGTGTTCAATTCTGGTTTACTAGGACAGACAGAGGTCGTAGCAACAACAGTGCTGTCAATGATCTCTGCCTTTTGTTTTCAGCGTTGCCTTGGTCTCTTCCTCTGCAAGCACTTTGTTGTGAAACTTAAGGCGTCCCTACACCGAAAGGGAAACTCCCTGAACCCCCGCCCCCCTGGCTCCCTTTTATCGGTCCTTCTACTCTCCATTCATCAGATTTCTTGGCTCCCTAACGCCTGCTCCGCTTCTCATCTGAACATGACACTATGCATCCATCTCTCCTTTCCCAGCCAGATCAATAATTCAATTGGGTCCTTACCTCGTGGTTTATGTCTCCTCTTTCTTTCTCCTTCTCTGTCTCCTTGTGCCTCTCTGGATTCTTCTCTGCCTTCTTCAGTTTTCCTCTCCCATCACATTTTATAATCTTCTTTGTCAGTTTCTCGGGTTTGTGGTAGAACTGCCTCGCTGTTTAAGCTGACTACACGTGTTCCCTATAATGACACCTTATGGAGTCCTCAGAGAAGTGGATTGTATGTTTTAAATTTAATTTAGGTGTGACATTTCTGATTTAAAAAAATGATATTAGCAATTTAAATAACTTAACATGAATTTATGACACTATGTGTGACATTATGCAGATGACAGTAGTGTATTTATGAGTTCCTAATTGACTTTTTCATCACTTCTAATGAACTGAAGGCACAATTTCAACCTTCATATACAGATAAAAGTAACATAATATGTATGCCAACATTCTCCAGATGTAGTCTTGTCCAGTAGAAGCGAGCAACGGCAACTTGAGTTATTTCAGGACACCTTATCGCCTCCTCCTTCACTCTCAGCTCCCCTCTTTCTCTCCTGCTAAACAGCTTTGAGGACAGATGATGCAGTGGCGCAGTGATAAGCTATAGGTCTGTGTGTGTGAGCGAGACAGATAAAGGGCAAGAGAGGGGAGCATGAGCCAAACAAAGTTGGGAAAGATGACAGCAAGTATGGAAGGATGTGACTGCAGGTAAAATACAGTAATAACAGAATTATCCGAGGGCAGTAGGAGGCTTTGGATGCTGCAGTGGAAAACGTTATCTCTCCCCCTCTTGTTATGTAACTATCCTTGTTGCAGTGTGTCTGTCTGTCTGTCTCCCTGCTGAAGTCCTGACAGGGCTTCTTACCCCAGCACTTTTCCTCATCATCTCCATTCAGGGGGAACACCCACGGGGACGAGCTGCAGCGAAGCCAAGCTTAGCTCGGCAGGGCTAAAATCAGACTCTGCAGAGGTAACTCTGACAATGCAGGGTTGCAAGGCAGAGAAAAGTTTGACTTGTGGGAGAGCGCCGAGGCAGGAAAGCTGAGGGGGAGAAACAGAACAGGACAAATGTGGGCGTGGGCAACAAGAGAGATGGAGATGGAGAGTCGAATCTGCGACTTTGTGTTTACGCTGCATGAAAACTGCGTTGCCACAAGGGCAGAGTCGAAAGGTAGTTGCTGCAGTTTCCAGTTTCTTGCTCAATGTGCATTTCAACTTGAGGGTCAACAACAACTTTTGCAATTTTTTTTTTTATAATTGTGCAGCTCAAAAGTCAGAGAGAGAGAAAACTGGTCTGAAAACAAGGTCACTGGCTGGTGCCTTAACGTGCCTGACATTGAAACGCATGGGTCAGACTTCGTTGAGTGAATAAATAGAAGAGGACGAGTGCACCACACTGTGAAATGGATGCCGTTGCCCTCGCATAGCAACAGCCACTGTGGAGACGGAGCTATTGTGGCCCAACAACAGCCTGACACTGCGTATGCAAGAAAGACAGAAACACACAAATAGACACAAATGCATCTATACAGCCACATTTTGCTCTGTAACACGCAGATACACATAGTCTAGTAAAACACACACGCGCACACACACTCTAACACTGTGTGCTTCAACAGTGCTGAATGGAGCGTGATCGCTGAGTGAGCTATTCTGGACCCCCCGTGCCCTCATCGCTCTCCTCTCAGCTGCCTCACTGTGCTGCGCTATTATGGGATGGTTTAGGGGATTGGTGGGGTGGTTGCCATGGAGGCACATCTATTCTCTGCTGTTCAGTCATCCGCATCCATCCTTATCTGTCCCATCGTGCAGTGGGGCACAATATCCTAGCAATGACATGCACTGTGTGAACTGTGCTCACTCTGTCTGACAGCTGCGAGTGAACTTGGAGTTTTAAAGCAGACTCATGGGCAGATAGAGTGTATTCCTTGCTTATATATAATGAATAGCCTGATTGTCGTACATTGAAATATAAAAAACAGTATGTTAAAGTTTATATTTGAACATATTGCCGGCCTTTTTCATACAAATTGTCATCAAGTAACTTAAATACAAAACAAAATCTTTTAATAACACACAAATCAGCAACAACATACATATTTATTTGATATTTCAAGTTAAAAATAACAGAATACTCAATCTGGAAGCTAAGATCTAGAAAATAATGTTGTGTCTGTTGCTGAAGAGTGATTTCCTCTGTCTCTCTGTTGTTTTGTGCTTGCTTTAGGAAACAGTTGTAACTACATATCCGATGACCTGAACGAAGATACCATCAGTGTCCTGGTTCGCCTCATCACCGAGAAGAAAGGTGGGTGCTGAGCAGCCTTGATGTCATGTACGAACCTGCGGTCAGAACCATTTGATCTCTTGTGGCTTTAGAGAGGAGCAAGGTATCATTGCAGTACGTCAGAGACGCGTGTCCGCCACTGCAAACGCAGACTGTCCACTGCTTGACTGTGTCTTACATGGGCAATATTAGAATGCAGAAGGGAAGTTTGACTTTTTCACTGAAGAATGTGAAAACAGATGCGAGTTTATATGGATTTAATCTAAATTCTTGTAGTGTGTATGTATTCTTGCAGGTTTATTTCGCAGGGACAGTGGGCATTCATAAAGATTGCTGTAAATGTGGCAAAGTTAGCCACGAGGCAACTTTTTATGTGTAATCTCTAGATCAATGTGAGAGTCCGAAGATTGGAATTAGTTATGAAGATCATCTAAAAGCATGCGGAACAACAATAAAAGGAATATTAATGTTAGTAAAAGAAACACCATTCAGGACACTGTGACCCTACATTATGAGATGCTACTTAAAACACATGCAAAAAGTTAAAATGAGAGATATTATTGTTACATTACAATACAAGCACATTATGCTGCATAGTTAGACTATGAAACATAGAAACGCAGACATGAAAAGCATGCTCAGTGGATGAAAGACATGCATTTGAATGAACGACTAAAGGTGAAACCTTAGGAAAACATGCATGCAAGTATATGGGCCCATCATCAGCAAGACCATGAGAATCCCATGATGATTTAAAGTTATGAGAAACTTTTCCTACCAAACCCCAATGGGCACAAATCTTCTAACTATTATCTGTGTTTATCTTCTGACATAGTCTGAAACCCACATTCCTGCAGACAGGAAGAGTTTGATCACTGTGATTTACAGCACAGGCCGCAATGGAAAAACTCTGTAGTCACTGACTGAATGTTTCCGTGTATGTTTGCGTTTCAGAAAACGCTGCTGCGCTGGAGGAACTGCTGCTGGAGTATGAGAGCAAACAGATGGCCATGAGCAAGGGCTCGTCAATCAAGTATGAGACCACACACGCGCACACAAACACACACAAACACACTCACGCGTCATCATAGGCTGTTGCTCCAACGTGTTGCCCAAGGTGAAGCTACTGTAAACACAAAGGACAGATCGGGAGAAAGCCACGCAGCAGCGAAATCAGCGTTCTCGTTACGCTGCTCCCCGCGTCAACCAAGATTCAAGACCGTGAGGCCATTTTGTCCACGAGGAAACCTGGAAATATTCAAGAATAAAGAAACAATCGTGTAATATACAGAATAGCAATCTGCCATTAACAGTCCATAATTCAAAGGGACAAAACTAGTTTCCATTAAATTCAGCTTTTGATTTGATTTCTGATGAAAACATTTATTTTATACACTGCATTTATGGTGCACACCTGAACTAAAACTCAAATAATGTAATGTCAGCTGTGATTTATTCTTTTTGTACTTTGTTCTCAAAGAGAATAGAAAGTATAATAAAAGGAACCTCAGAGCACAGAGGCTCCGTTTCCTCAGGGACGCTCTGCTGCGGCCTGATAACTTGGCGGTGACTCACTCCCACATGTTTGAAGTGAATGTCTGACACGCTTGAAACCGCTGTCTCTTGAGTCATGAGGCTTGAACACCCCGTCTGTCACTAAACTCATTGGCTGTCACATAGCAGCGAGTCACACGATCAACACGACCCGGTGGAGTTGGTGGTTGGATCTGCGGTTGCAGGCTGCGGCCGTTGAAATTGCTCAAGTAGTCAAAAGTTAATCTAACAAGTCCGGCAACATGTTGCCTTGTACCGCAGTGTCATCTGTCTATGCTGTGTTGATCAGCGCTGGCAGGAGAACAGATTTCAGTCCATCTCACAATATTATATGATGGTTATTTGATCCAGCGCACTCCAGCATATTGTGCCTCATCTGCAATAGTGAGAGGCGTCGGGGGGCCCTCTGGCAGTGCGCTGCCGCTCAATGGGCTGCTGTAACATGTGAGCTTCAGATTCGAGAACGTTCTGACGCACACACACACGGACACACGCGCACGATATGTACGCAGAAATCTGGAAAGCTTTCAGATCCTGCGCGTGTGCGGTGGCAGGTTTTGGGGTTACTACAGGTCACCGGTCAGCCAGCATAACACAGGGACACACGCAGCTGCATTCTCTGCACAAAATCACAATGGAAAGATGCAAACTAAAGAGAGCCGGGCGAGTGCAACACTTTCCATCTCTTTTTTTTTCCATTTGCACATTCGCACCCAACAAAGAAAGTAAATAGGATGTTTTTTATGTCGTCCTGGCTTCAGGCTTTGTTACTTAGCAACAGATAAATTTTAAACCTGTCCTTTAGGAGGCAACGTAGAGCCTTTTCACCTTCTACAGAGGCATTTTAGTGACAATATCATGCTTTTACAGCCCTGTATATGCACGTGGGATGAGCTCAGCCATCCAGTTTTTAAATATTCACTGATTGAATATAAATAATATATATATAATATCTCAACAGTAAGTTATTTGCTCCTTCCTCATCCTCTCCTCGTCCTCACAGGTTCCCGATGCTGTCCCCCTTCCGCTCCCTCCCAAGGCTGTGCCCCCATCAGTCCCACCTCCACACCATCTCTGGCCTCTCCGGCCTGGCGCCCAAACACGGCTACCGCTGCACCCGCTGCGCCCAGAGAAAATGGCCCCCGGTCCTCATACCTCCCCTGGACACCCTGAAAGATCCCCTGAAGCCCCCACAGACCCTCATCCTGCCCTCCCTGGACACATGCACCGACCAGCAGAAGAGACCCCTGCTGGGGGGAGTGTTTGTCGATACCCACCACACCCAAGCTGCTGTGCCAAACCCTGCACCGGAAAAAGTGGAGGGGACTGAAGTGAAGGAGAGGAAGGAGGGGGAGCTGACGGTGTTGTCTGTGGGGAGGTGAGACACTGCTTCAAACCACAATGTGACATGATACCTGGGGACATGCAATGCTAATATATTGTTACATTTGTAAATATTCATATAAGAAAGTACTCTTCTTAAGTGAATTAAGTGCATTTCTGATACTTATTACTTCAAATATTGCACTTTTTAGAGCTACAGCTATTTGTTGCTTTGCATATTAAGAGTTTCACATCCAAAACGCATGATCATTTTATGAAACGTGATGCGCTGTTGGGAATAAAATCACCACAGCTGCATGAAAACATTCCAAATGATGCCCTACTCATCCAGGCTCAGGCAGTGTCAGACTCGGTATCAATTACAGTCCATTATAATAATACAAAATTTTAAAATGACACCATTCTGCTGCATTATGAACATTTTTAGTACTTTTTTGTTTTACTTATTATATCTTATACTTTTTGAATGCAGCACTTTTACTTGGAATTTTACTTAATAGTTTACTTTTACTAATAGTACTAATACTTGCTATTTTTACTTAATCTACTTAGTCTAAGGATCTAAAAACCTCTTTTACTTCTTTTACATTCACAGTTATTTCACAGCGTAGGGAGAGTAATGAAGGCATACACACACTCCTGTAAGAACATGTGTGTTTATAGAGGAAGTCGTGATGCCATGATTTGCCGTGTCATCTGGATTTAACTGTGATTGCATCCCTGACAGATTTCAAGTGGCTCAGATCCCCGAGCAGAAGCCCGTCGTCGTGGAAACCAAGACATCATCCCAGGAGCAGCGGAACTCCCTGTTTGGAGGGAAGCCCTTCTGCTCCTCTTCCTCATCTGGCCTTAGGAGGTAAAACCTGCAACACACACACACACACACACACACACACACACACACACACACGCATGCACAAGCTCTCCATATCTTTTTGTTTCTTCCAAATGCTGCAAAGTGGTTCGAGATCATTAGCGTGTCCGCTCACACTGCTCTGGCCAACACTGAATAATGGAGTCTGCTTCACCGGAGAAGGAAATTACACACAGCATGATCTGTTTATCACAGGAGTGTCTCCAAAATGATTTGGGGAAATGAGCCTCTTCTGTTTCCTCAAACAGAGCCAGCAGCCATGTGGCCAAGTGGTCATGTGGCCCTGCCCGTTAAAAGGCTCAAAGTTATCCACTGTCTTACTTTCATTCTGTGCTCTGTGTCCTCCTCCTGACGCCTCCCTGTCTCTCTCTTTCAGATGAAGAGACGGAGATATGGTATAAGATAACGCTACCTCGCTGAAGACGACCTCATCATTCGCCGACGCCTCGACAGCCGGCAAGGGAGGGTGTTTTCTAGACGGCTGACACCAAGAACCCTCGAGACCCACCTCCCGCCGGCAGAAGTCATCTCTATTCACGGAATGAGAGGATAATAACTGTATTTATTATTACATAAACACACATTGTAGTTTACAGATGTGTCAGATGTACTATCATAGGAGATCAAATCACAGCTGCTTCATAAGGAGAGTTTTTGTGTTGGATACACACAAGGGGCAGCGTGGAGGGTTTAGGGTTTATAATAACAAGCTGTCAACACCTCACACTAGAAGGAGAAGGGGGGAACATAAAAGAAATGCACTCTTAGCTCCTGTATTCCTGCTTCCATGTAAAAAACACAAAGCACACATAGGCTCCAAGCAGCACACGTAGACAGACATATCTACATGTGCTCACTTTCCATAATACACCCAATATAACACGTGCAAAGTCTATCCTGTGTACGGTGAAGTGAGGACAGAACACTGTGGAACACGTTACTGACAAAAAGAGAGTGAAACAGATTCACTCAAGCGTGCGCAGTAAGGCAAAACGAAGAAAACATCCGCGATCGGCTGCCGTGTGACCATCATTTCAAACACACATGGCAGCTTGGCTGTGATAAAATCAATGATTCTGGGTCATGTGACACTTGATTAAAGACTAGAGTAGCACTAAAGAAAGTATTATGTGGAACAAAAAAAATAATTCTAATTTTTTTTTAAATATTTTTATAGGTTTAGTGAACACCAGGTGAGTTTTAGGCCTTCAAGATGCTGAATGTACTCAGAAGACGCTCTCTGAACTTGGTGAGCTGGGGAAAACCTTCATTCAGTATTTCAAATGGGCACCTACCCTCTTAGACTCAGTCCGAGTAGGTGATCCGGGGCCAAAATGTGTTCTCAGAGTGGGCCCTGGTACTGTATCACTGCAATGTTTTACATCCCAATGGCATTTAGAGGCTGCAACTGTCACATGGGTCCTGGGGTTAAAACACAAATGGGTAGATATCACTTTTGTAGAATAGCTAATGTAAATTAATGTACATATGTAAATATGGGTGGGCGTAGAGAAACTGACCATACCGTGGCTTTTATAATTATAGCATTCAGTATGTATGAGGTGAAAAGCATTGCACCGCCGAGTGACACGCGTGATCCACCAATCAAACGTTAAAGCTACATTTCTGGTTAAATTCAACATGACGTGGTTCTTTTCGCTGTCTGAGTGCAACGTTTCAGTGTTTTTTCTCCTGCAAATCAGACCGTTTTCCAATCTAATCATGAAATGCGCACTATGCACCCGCACACTCCAGTTATGCAATCTCAATAACTGTAAGAAACCACTCCTACATTAATAAACACACACACACACACACACACATGCGCAGACATATATTTATTTTTTATTGTTTAATTAACTAAACCAGCCCGTGGCTGCAGAGGATTAGTGGTCGAGATGCCTCAAAGTCATGCAGCTCAGATGGCTTCAGTTTACATCCTCTTGGGTTTTAAAGAGTGTACTATAATCATAGAGGGTTTTTAGCTACTCATTTTCATATCTTCTTATTATGTTAAGAGGAATACGACAACATGTCTGGAGGACTGGATATTTATTGGTTACAGCAGTTACATGTTTTCATTTGATCTGTTTTTATTACTATTCTTGCTATCATTAGGAATATTACTATTATGTGTTTTCAAGCTGAAGTGTTGCTGGTAGGAAGGAAGGGTTTAAAAAAAAAACAAAATTCATCTCATCGAGTTTGTAGATTGCATTTATAATATGACATTTTTCTGTATGATGTTTTTACTCTTGAAATAAAGAAGAGGTGTATTTTAAATGCCGTTTGCAGGAATGTGGCTTTGTAAGGTCTGTTTGCTGTGAGTGTGTGCCGTTTTGCGTAATTGGCGTGGGTGAGTGAATTTCTGGTAAACTACAAAGGGTCACAAATGCAGTTAAAACTCCTAAAGCCTCATCACGCAACCATCATGTAAGCCTTTCTTGTTTTGTAAGGCATTACAACCCCCTAGTGGTGGTCTTGTGTGTGGTGGATAAAAGGACCAGTGATGATGTGCGGTGTGGCTCAGCTACACTGCAACTAAGAACACTCTTCCCACAAATTACATTTAAACCCGCAGGCTGACGTGAGGACTGACTCCTCTGGTTTCAAACACCCCGCCCGGCTGCTCAGAGGCTGTGTGGCTCTCACACTAAGAGAGAATCAGAGCATTGACATTAAAGGATGAACTGTTCCTCAGCTGACCTCCCCCAATATTGTGCAGATAACCATTACTGCTTTGACAAAATGTGTACACATTAAGATTTTTAACTAACAATCATCAGTAATTTGGATATAATGACTAAATCTGATGTGACTCTGGCGGAAATGTTCACAGACCAGTTCATCTATTAAGGTCACATTAGCCAACCTTCTTCACAAGTTACTGCAGCCAAACGAAGTGAAGGAGCGCTGACGTCATTGACAGGAAACTAAAAAGAAACACTTAGCTCACAGATATCTCTGGGTAATCGGGTGATGTATGTCCAACAACCTAACAAAATATATCATGTACATGGATGCATTTTTAAACATTTCAATGCAGTATTGCAGCATGTTATAAACATTTCAAACAACAAATGCAGGACGGTGCAAGAGACGAACGATGAAAACCACACACGTTTTGTCAAGACGTTTATTATATAGATATAATTTTTTACTTCCTTCACATTAACAAGTGACAGACACACACACACACACACACACACACACACACACTCACACACACTCACACTGCTAAGACATTCAAAACAAGCTTTAGCAGCTAGAAACCTGAAAGTGTGCCCTTATTGTTTGATGGATGGCTGCGAGTTGGGGAAAACCCACGTGTTCCTGCGCAAACATAGAAACATCAGGCAGTGTACTTGGTGCAGGAGGCTCATTAACATAAAACACAGCTGTGGAGCATCATGCACTTTAGTTCTGTCCATACAGTTACACTGTAGCTTTTCTAACATAACAAAAATATGATCGCTAACAATCCTTTAAAGGCCTTTTTAATGCCTTGTGTCATGAATGCACTACGTGATTTAGATACCTATTTATTTTCAGTTATCACAACTGTTTTGTCCATATTTTATATTTACACCTGGTCAAATCAGTCACTTTTCTGGTTAATGATTGAAATCTGAATGCAGCATGCTCTGCTGTACTTTTCTGCCAGTCAAGTATGATTTTGGGTTTTAATTGCACACTCAATCCTTCATAGCGAGATTCCCACCCCTCAGAAGTCAAACTGACCGGCTTTGAAGATTAAACAGCGCACTCTTGAGGCAGGTGCGCGATGTGACACCTTGACTTGTCACCACAACATTACTAGTAGTTTGAGACGTTGGATCAGAGTTGTGTTGTCAAGCACTGGTTCCTAATTGTTTGCTTCAGTGTAGATGACTTATTCTTTTTGGTGAGGTTGCTGCGAGCATCCCGTCCAGCCAGGAAGTAAAGGATGGGGTCCATACAGCTGTTGGCACTGGCTAAAGGTCGGGTCACCTTGTAGGCCAAACTGGTGGCCTCCAGCAAATTGCAACTGATCTGAAGAGCATAGAAAAATGTGATACGTTCGGCTTTTAAAGCCATTTTGACACATTTATCATGTAAAGGAGAAGGTTTTGTCCTCACCTGTGCTGGATGGACCTGTCTTAGGTATCTAAAAGAGTAATAAAGACTCCTGGTGAGGTGGAACGGGAGGAAGCAGAGCATGAACGCTGCCAGAACAATGATGATCATCTTCACTGACTTCTGCTTGGAACGTTGGGCTGTCAGGCCTCCCCTCTCGCCCTCGGCTCCCCCTTCGGACCCCCAGCCGGGCTCCAGAAGCTTCCGCATCATGAGGCCGTAGCACACCATCACCACCATGAAGGGCAGGGCAAACATAAGAACTGACACGACTGAGCTGTACACCAAGAAGTCGTCAAAAAGCTCTGGGCTGGTGGTGTCGTAACAGATCCGCTCAGTGTGCACATCCCTGAGATGACAGATTACAGTTGTTTAGAATTAATACAAGCTCCTTGCCTGTCAGTGAAAAAGAGACAGGACTGATGAAAGACAGAGGCAATAAAATGTAAATTTGCTAGCTAGCAGGTTGGTTGCTAATTTAAGTCCCATTAAAGCACCCTAAGATAAGGTACTTGGAACAATTGGCTAGCCACAAAAATCAATAATCCACAGTTGCACACTTTCAGTATAATGAAGAGGGATATTAAGGAAGTAAAGGAGGAATGAAAATTAAAAGAAAGAATGACAGTTGAGCAAATTTAAATCACCTAATTCTTGAGAAATAGAGGATCGGTGCCTGGCAGAATAAAACACAGGCCCACACCGCCACAGATACCAGCCTGGCCCGACGAGCGCTGACCCAGTAGAGGGAGCGGACTGGATGACAGATGCCAATGAAGCGATGCAGGCTGATACAGCACAGGAACAGGATGGAACCTGCCAGAGTGAGAGGTATTTATTATCACAATGCGCACAGTATTGAGACTTACTAAAATATTATCATTATAAATTATATTTTGTCTATCCTTTAATGATAAGGTATCAAATCATTACATAGTTTATTGCAAAATATTGTATCATGAAATATCAACTTGCTGTAGTTACAGTATCAGTTACAGTAGTGTGCTTATTGCATCGTAGCATATGTTGTATCATATCAAATTTCATTGTATTGTACTGTATTATTGGGTCATGTAATGCCACTTAGTGTCAATTCAAGCCATTTCATATCACATCATCACATATTATATAATATTATATCATACTGCATTATTACATTAGATGATGTTTTATAATGTCGTACTGTTTGCACAGTTGTTGGCTAAGTAGCTTATTTACATTTATCTCATTTCTACATTGTACATCATTGCCATCACCTAATAATCATATTGCCATAACTGTACCATATCATATATCAAACGCATTATTGCGCTGCATTGTGTGGAGCTGTATCATGTCAGAACTGTACCATATAAGTTGGCGTAAAACAGGAAGCGTATGAGCTTGCAGAACGGCTCGCCGAAGGGCCAGTCGTTCTCATCGGCGTAGTAGTAGACGAGGAAGGGCAGGGTCAGGATGTAGAGAGTGTCACACATCGTCAGGTTGAACATGTAGATCGTGGAGGGCTTCCAGCGCTTGGTGCGAAAGACAATCACGTACAGCGCCGTGGAGTTGAGCGCCAGGCCCACGACAAAGACCAGGGCATAGCTGACAGGAAGGAGGATGTACTTAAAGTTCTCTTTGAATTCACAGTAGGAGCTGACATTGATTGCGTTGGTCTTGTTGTCAAAGGTGGCCATCTTTATTGTGAGAACACCTGAGGAAACGATTTGTACAAAGAGATATATCATGGATTTAGTTAGCATAAATACAGATGTAAAGAGCATAGAGATACAGGAAACTTATATGATGGGTATAAAAGTAATCTAGTTTATCCATGTCATTGACCTTGGCATGCCCCAGCAGCACAGTCCAACACAAGTCATACCATCCTCACACACAATGGACATTTCACAATCACACAATCCACTTTAAAGCTTGAGTCATCCCACTTCAGAGTCACCGTGCATTTCACAGAAACTACATCATTTTAGGGCCGACTTCCTTTAATTGCCTTTTTTATTTCTGAGTGGGTGGTTGAGTAAATGAGAGACGAATTGTGAGAGATAGTGAGAAGAGAAGAGGATACTTAAATGATGGCACCCACTTTATATCATAGGTGATTATCATATGTGGTCCCAAATCCTTTTCCTGGTCCAATAAATGAGCAAATGTGTGAGTAACCATGCAAATATAGAGAGAAGTGGGTAGGTCAAATTATATGGCAGCACCTGGTATGTGTGTAACAAGATGTTCTGTTCCAACATCTGCCCCAACAGGTTTACTTTATAAGGCACCTTGACATTTTGACATTACTGAAATGTTTAGTCAACTAATCTTACTGACCCTCCTTTCTCCTCCCCAAAAAGAAACAGCTCTCAGTCGCATTTGATCTAATCTGGCCTGCAGAGGATTTAAGCGAGGATTCGCACAAATTTGTGTGGCAACAACTTTTAGCGCAGCTGTGTTCCCACGCAGAACAACAGCCCTCGTTCTGGCACTTTGCACGTCAGACTTTTCCAAAACCTCACGGCTGCGAGAGGCAGAGACAGAGGAATAACTTTTTAACTCAAACCAGACCTTGTTTTGAGAGTCCGCTCAAACCTTTCTCTCCGCTTTTTCGTGTGCAGCATGCGCGCTGCATTCTTGCCTCGCTAAAATCTTCAGGCCATCTCTCCCTTCCTCTACAAATCTGTTTACCTAACAAACTCAAGTTCAAACAAGTCAATGAAACACCTGTGGCGCCTTAAAAACGTACATGCAGAAAAGGCTGTGCATGCCAGACTTACTCGTCGCTCAGTTTACTGAGTTAACCCACAGCGCTCTCCTTCTTCTTCTTCTTTCATTATTTTCTATGATTTCAAAACATTACTTCATCTTTCTTAAGAACAAACGTGCTCGATCCGCACCCTTTGCTCTCACTCCCTCTCCCTCTTTTCCCTTCAAAACAGCTGCGAGTTAAATTTAACAGATAACAGACCTGAGGCAGAGCGGCCCCCGTTGTTGTCCCCCAAGTTCTCCTGTCCTGCTGTGTGCATGCCATACCACACTGAGCACCACTTACTGTTCAGCAATAAAGCAAGTCTGCGTTCGCTCTCGTTAAATTGCGCAGTGCAAAAACATCCACATTGTATCCCAAGGCGTGTGCAGAAGCGCCCGTTCCCCACAGAACGTGCGAAATTACTCACACTGTGGCAAAGCTATCAAGTTTCAAAGACCGTCCTGCGTCGACCATCCTATGTAGTGTATCCACATCCCCACGAGCGCAGGCAGCGTTGCATCTGAGTGTGTTCTTCGTGGCTGAATGCGTACCTGAGATGCTTAACAGGGTGAAATACCTGCGGAGGTGTGTGCCTCAATGACAAGCCGTAGCCTGCATATATTGCGCAGCGGTTGGGCCTGAGGCAGTTGGTCTGTGTGTCAGTCAAGCGGACAATGTCTCAAACAACACCGTCACCACCTTGAAGCTGTTCAGATGTTTGATTCACACTTGAGCAAACTCAGTAAGACTTTTTTTTTTTAATTTGTAAAAAAAAAAAAGGTAGTTCTTTAATTATTGGATACTGAAAAGCAAAACCATAATTACACATGAATTCTCACATTTCAGGCAAACATGAAACCTTTGAATTGAAGCTGATCATCTTTTCCTCCTCCTCTTTTGTACTTCATACCGAATTACTTGATGATTTTCTTACCTTAATGCAGCCTATGAAAAAGAGATGCTCCTCAGCCAAATCACACGAAGACTCATAAACTAAGAGCATCTCGGTAGGTTCCTAACAAATGCAATACGATCCAGCAATGACTGTCAGCCATTATCCTCTGTGCCAAAGGCAGAAAGTTGTGTGTGTGTGTGTGTGTGTGTGTGTGTTTCTGAATATGCCCGTGTTAGTTTGAGCATTATACTGGAAAGAAAGGTGAGAAAGAGTACTTAATGTCTTACCTGCTCCAGAAACTCTGTGTATTAATGATTACACGGCCCTTAACCTTAACCTTGGCCATGGCACGTAGGAGGCAAGAGAAGTAAAATACGTTTCGCCCTTCAAGCTGCTTTTTGTCTTTTCTACTGTACAAAAAAATGCCTCCAGGGAGTCATATAATATTAGCACTCACTTGTCTGTTTTGTAAGACAATGTTACTCCGAAACTTGCCAAGCAGATAACAATCTGCTGTAGTTTGGCATTAGTGGAACTGACAATTGCCTTACACTTGAGGCGTATGAGCATATCAAGTTTGACTTAATGCATTTCTACAAGCATCAATCAATCCATCATTTGTAAATCTATCTATCTATCTATCTATCTATCTACATGCACGTGCAGGCTGCACAAATGCGCGGGGGGGCTTCATCAAAACAGCAGCTGCCGGTGCCAACTCATTACAAGGGTTTCGGACCCCCCTCCATTGTAATGTATTCCTTTAATTGTTCACTCAGCACCCACTTCCAATGAACCCAGTGACCTTATTTCATCCTGTGTCCTCCCCGACACACTATAGATGATATTTGTCTAGAAGACTACATGATAGCACGTGACAGCGTTTTATATACCACTGTTTATGTTGATGTGTGCTGATATAGGCTATGCTTGATTGTTATGACGGGTTAAATATTTTTTTGTAATAGCAATATTATTATAATCAATCCACGCCTCTAAAACTGATAAGATTTACTTCGTGTGTTTCTTTTCCATCTCGGTCTGTTTTTAAAATACTGTTTTTCATTTCTTCTCCGTGATCGATTTTTCCTTGATCGACTGCGGTTTCTTGTTGCTATGCAGGTCTGCGGGACGCAGCCTCCTGTCAGTGTGAGGCTGTTCTCCTCGAGTACGCTGCTGGGGCAGCTCGGAAAAAAAACCCCAATTACACAAACAACAGTCAGATTTTTAAGTTGTTATCATCCGCTGTTTTCTCTGTGCTCTTTTTTTATTTTAAAAACCTTTGTAAAAGAGGCAACTGTCGACGCCAGGCGAGAAAAGGCAGAACAAAAAGCATGTCTCTCCCCGGTCCCGGTGGTTTTCATCGGCTCAGATCAGGTGCAATCCCGGTGTTCGCCACATTGGGGAGCCGTTGAGCTAAGTTGCTGAGGGGGTTCCCCGTTAATATCGCCCCCCCCCATCCCTTCCCTCTGCTTTTCCTCTCCGCCTGTCTGCTCTCCTGCTTCACAGCACAGTACAGTACACACTAGTAGTGGCAGCAACCAACACAAGTGTGTTCAGTCTCTCCTCGTAGCTTCAGTCTGTGCTCTGTATAAACCAGCCATTTATCATCAATCATGGCCGCCGGAGTACAAATTTAACTCTCGTCTTTCCTCCCTGTCGTCCGGAGGGGGGGGGGATTTTTTGATTTTTGTTTTGTTTTGTTTAAGGAAACAAAATATTAGCCCCACACTGATTTGGATTTCCTCTTGGAATTACACTACATCTCACAGGGGGAAATACCATTCATGTCAATACTCCAAAATGCAGCCGCCGCCGAGGAAGGTGAGTGATTTCCAGAGTCCGTTATGTTCCTTAGCTTGGCTGTTATAGACAGATAACAGTGTCTGTAACCTCAGCGGCGTTTGACTAACCGCACGAAAAACGCCTGATGCTGCATGTTTAAGAGCGTTAAAGAGACATTTGCTAGCCCACATTAGCAGCGTTTGCTAGCTAGGTTAGTCGGTAACCTAGTGACATTAACGTGCATCTGTCCAACGGTTATAGCGCGAGCCGTCAGACGTCAAATACCGTTAGCAAGAGAACGCTAGGTGGGCTAACATGACACGTTTTATACAAAGCACCAGCCCATGTTATCAAGACAATATGATGTTTTTACTTGTCCTTTTAATACCTCACGTTGTGGGGATAACTTTAAATGAAAAACAAACGCACAATAGCGTTTTGCACGTTAACTTATGTCAGTGACGTTGTGACTGGAAACGCTACCGTAATTAATACACGGGCACAATCAGGCGTCAATGTAGCTAGTGTAACTCAGCACCGGTGTTGTTTTAATCGTTGGAAATACGGCGAAACAAAACAAAAACACAATAAAAGCTGTCGTTTCGCCACGTTGTGATGCTCCACAACCTTCAGTCGGTCCAGGGTCACACATCGTTTCATCAAAGCCTGAGCTGACAAAAGCTACACACACATACACACAGGGGGAGACTTGCTGGCAGAGCCATATCTGAGAGAGACTTATTGATCCTGTATAGGGCTGAGAAAAGACCACAGCCCCCTATAGCTCGGTACCCAGTTGTGAGAGTGTGTGTGGACGCGAGGGTGTGTTAAAGTTGTTTTCTATGAGTGTGTGTCCTGAAATAGATGCATGAGAGCCAATTACCCTGCTGTGAACCTCTGCACAGTTTTCTCTTAATTACCACATATTCCCCCAGTGCCATTTAAGCCCTGGGTTTCTACACACAGACTGAAACCATGTGCATGTCATGTCATGTCTTTAAAACACACGCACACACACAGGTCCTTTCATCAATGAGGCTGTAGAGAGACATCTATAAACGTTTTGCTCCTCTGGTCTCGGACATCAAATGCACCATTACGGTCATATTAATTTTGTAAGATCGCATTTGTCAGCTGTCAGTATTTTCCCTATTCACTCTGCTGTGCAAATGCCTCCACATATAAAACAGAATATGCAAGATACTGATGTGTTACCCTGTGCCAATGTGGCTGACTGGCTGGCACACTCGGTACACTCTGGGCACAAGTATTTAGCTGTTGGATACTAATAATTTCTCTCCCAGTGAGACATATAGCCCCTTAAGTGTTTTGTCTGTGTCTCAGCACATCTGCTTACAGAATGAGCTCATTTGACTCTCATACATGAGTTTTTTTGTGGCTTAAATTAAAGATGGCTGCTAATGAGGCTGAGAAAGGGCAATGTAATGCTCCACACGTTTTTCTGTCTATCTATTTATCAGGATATGACTAAATCTAATTTATCTGTAAACTTGTGACATTATCGAAGTCTCACTATACCAAATTTGCTCATTTCACAATTTTCAATAAACGTCTGGAAGAGGAGGAAACAACTAATTCCATCTTCTCATGAAGTTCACCCACTGGATTTCAATTTGAACTGCTTATAGTGTAATCACATAGGACATGTATGTCAACAATGAACACATTCATTGCTGTGTATATTCATCTCAATAGAGATTTTAGGTCATATTGCCTCAGCCACTGTTTGGTGGACTCATTAACATAGGTCTGACGCACTGTAAAATATGTGTTGATGTCTGGGTTATATAA
Organism: Datnioides undecimradiatus; assembly: GCA_008933995.1. NCBI lineage: Eukaryota > Metazoa > Chordata > Actinopteri > Lobotiformes > Datnioididae > Datnioides > Datnioides undecimradiatus. The sequence continues at coordinate 13,607,400 of WARS01000008.1, forward strand.
CACGAACTGATTTCTTATCACTGTAGACCTACCTGCTCCATCAGCTGCCTCTCCACCCGCTGAGCGTGTTTCCTCTCAGCTCGACCTTTAATACACTGAATATCTTTTATTTTGCCTCATGATTAACATCTCCGTACCCCATCCTTTCCACTGTCTGCTTCTCACTGTCTCTCCTTCTCAGTCTCGCCATCTTCTCTCCATCTTCTCTTGCTTACTCACCTGTCACACTCTCCCTCACCCATCCTCTCATTTTGTCCCCCCATCTCTCTGTCACCCTTTGCCCTTCCCCTTAGCGCCCTCTCTCCCTGTGCTTGCTGATGAGTGATAGAAGGTGAAATCAAGTAAAGTAATTTTTCCCTGATAATGTAATGAACCACTCCCTCCTTATCTTCAAAGACACAGCACATGAAAGAGACGAGCTCTGCAGTGTGTGTGTGTGTGTTTGTGTGCCAGTTTAGTGTGTGTGTGTTGTTGATTGTTTTGCCTAGAACAGTCATGAATTTGCCCACTGTTACGCTTGTGAATAGCTGATGGAATTCACCCGACAATACACAATGACCATCACAGTGATTCTGTATGGGTTGGCAGGAGTGTGTGTGTTTGTGTGTGTGTGTGTGTGTGTGTGTGTGCGTGCGCGCGCCAGCCTTTTGCACAAGGCTGTGTGAAAGAAAACAGGTACTAACCCCTCGTCTGACCACCATAATGAATTTGTGCAAGAGGCGATGCAATTAGCATCTTCTAACAGTGCAGATGGAGTCTGTCTGTTCCTAAATGCTGTTACGGGCTCTTAAAGTGGCTTCAGTCGCCTCAAACTGCAAAAAAGCCTTTCCAAAAGCCTGTCAGAGCCCAGACACTGATTATTACTTAGATGGATAACCGATGGGAGTGTGTGTGGTCCTTTCAGGTGTCTCCAGAGCGGAGTGCCGTGACAGGTGATTGGCAGGTAGATTTATGGATGGGGGTTGTATTTTTGGTGCATGTCTTCTGCATTTGTGCGTGTGTCTGTGTGTGTGTGTAAGTCACAGTGACCCATAAGCCAAATTCTTTGATGCTTTTATCAATAAAAATACACAGCCAGAGTTGTTCCTCCTTAGCGTAATCTATGTCCCAGAGCCTTCACCAACTTTCTCCCTCTTTATCTTCATCAACAAAAATATATTTTTAACTGAGATTCACTTTATCTGTGCACACGTGAAAACATTAAATCCACTGTATTCAGTTCTTCAAATGGTTTTGATTATTATTCTTTTAAGTCAGTTTTTCTGTCGACTGTATGCTGTTTCTGGCTTCTGAAATATGATGATTTCCTGAATTCACTTTACTTGTTGGATGAAAAGAGAAAATCGTAAATGTCACCTTGAGATTTTCGAGCTCAAGGTCACCGTTTTTTGACATTCTGTGGAGAAATTTCTTAAGAAGACAGTGTGACTGGACATGGTTACTGTGTTTGTAACACTGGTGTGTGACGTTTGGTGATTTCTTGCAACATTTAATCTCACAAGATGTGGGTGAATTTGCCACTGAGGAAAAAAAAATCAATTATTAATTGACGTGTGACTTGCAGACATTTGCAGCTCACTGAATTCTTTCATAACCAGGAAACTAGAATATTCCTTGATATTAAACATGTGAAGGTAAAAGACTTGTTGTAAGCACGGCATGCATGGCACGCGCGCAGGAGGTGGATAACTGAAATGACAGATCCTTTGCTTGACACGTCTCTTTGTTTCCTCCAGGTCAAAGTGACACAGGAGCTGAAAAACACGCACACAGAGCAGATGACAAGACTGCACTTTAAACACCAGACCGAATGCGACCTGCTGGAGGACATGAGGTATGGACACATCTGTATCACACGCGCGCGCCAACACTTCCCATCCGCTGCAAAACAGTCGTGGGACATATTCACCGACTGCCAGATGACTTTAAATCTAGTCATGATTGCTGACCGTGCTGCGCACGCCATGCACACATGGACACCGCCATGTTCAAAAAGAAAGCAGCTAATGAGTAAGAGAGGGATGGCATGGGAACGAAAAAGGGGAGGAGGAGTATTGTCATCTTCCAGTTTTTTTGTGAAGGACACAGGGTCGGGAAAATGACGAAGGAATTTCCTGCTGCCTTCTTCCTGCTCTCCGACTCCGTTTCTTTCCTCCTCTCTTTCATCTTTTCCAAATTTCAGTCTGTATCTCTCTCTGTCATCTTTTCCCTCTCCCCCCGGTTCCATTTTTTTCCATCTCTTTTGCACTGACAACCTTTTTTTTTATGTCTGTCTCCATATCTCTCTTTTTCATTTTGGCTCAGCTCTGTTTACTCATGACGTGCGTGAGTCTGGCAGTTTTCCCTTCTGGATTTGGCAAAAGGAGGAAAACCCTGGTTCCTTCACACGCTCTCATTTTCTGTGTTGACTAAGCATTGATTATTTATGACAGCAAACTCTCTAATACTCTCTGCTTGTCTGCCTCCATTCTTGCCTTTCTCTTCCTTTCTCATTTTCACACTTTCTCTGCCTCTTCTCTCTCTGTGACTTCCCTCTCGTCCCTCTCTTTTTCTCCCCCTTCTCACTCTTGGGGGCAGCTCCAGCTGTTCGAGAACAGATTGCCTTGTTGCTGCTGGGTTTTGGAGAGTGAACAAGGCCCCGGTCTCACTTGTGGGAGAAAGGGAGAGCCAGTTTAGCATATGCAACCACAATGTGTTAGTTCTTTCAGTCAGTGAGGGATGGGGCTACATGCCACTGGGTAAAGATCTTCAAATTGGCTTTGTCATCCTCATGGTTGAAAGACGCTTCCTGCAGTGTTTTCTCAGTATGTTCCACAAGCTTTTAATGTTTTGCAATTATTTCTGATGACACATCCTCATGGTGGTAAATCGGGAGTGGTGTGGTTGTGTACTGATTAGGAAGACCACCTTTTTTTAGTCTGTGGCCTTGGCTGAAGTCCCTGCAGCAACAAGCATCTGCTTTGTCGACGTGTCCTTGAGCAAGACACTGAGCTCCGACTCCCTTCTTCTGTAGCTGATGTCTCTCTCCTCTGACTTTATTGTAAGATTATCATGAAGATCAGACAGTGAAAGGGTTAACTGGAATTCACATCAGAAGCAACACGACCGCTGACTGCACACTGACTCTGACCGCTGTTGTCATAACCAGCTGTTTTTTCAGCAGAGCAGTACCTGAGGTGCTAAAAGGCAGCAGCTGGCCAAACTGTCAACTGTCTTCACTAATACCCCTGAAATGACTGATCTCTCCGTGAAAAAAATGTTTACGTGTAGCCCACATGAGAAGGAAGAACATGGGCTTGTGTTTATTTGTTGATTCTTTTTTTTTTTTAACCCACGCCCGCTGAAGCTTTCTAGTTAAACAGGAAAGCTTTACTTCACAGAGTCATCAGACTCTAGCGCTTGTAACAAATACATCTCTAACCAGCCGCACTGAAATGTTGATAATGCAACAGGGACTTCCACAGGAAGTAGCAATTATTGACCTGTCCCCATCCAGGGTCAGTATGCAGAGCTGCAAACCGCAGCATTGCTTGCAAACAGCTAGTGAACGAACTATAGTAGAAAGCAAGCCATTTAAATGTCCAGGCCACTTAATGTGCACTGTCCCTGTAAAAAAACACTTTTAATGTACTTGGACTGAAAGTACGACTCTTGTTTGTGTAGACTTCTATACTATGTAGATCACTTGGTTAGAGTTTTGCTAAGGTGTTAATGTCATGGCAACTAAATAACCTTTAAAAGCACTCTCTAAAATAGCTGGAACCTCCAGGACAAAAGTGTGGCCATATAATGAAACGCACGCACGATTGACAGGCACACATTCTCCTGCGTAAAGCCTACAGTAGATTTTAACTCTTAAATCCTAAAATCTGCTCTGAGCTTATTTACCCTAATTAATCCACAGGCTGGCTTTAATCAACGCACACACTCAAACACAAATGCTCAAGTTGCTAGCTGGGGTGCATTCATCCCTGTGTGTTTACCAGTTGTAAAAGGTAAAAAGGGGGAAATAAAGAGACAAGGAGAGAAAGGGAGAAAGAGAGAGAGACAAAAAGACAGACGGGGGAAAAGAAAGAGAAAGGGCAGCGTTTAATCCTCTGGGTCTGCATTTTAGCTGGACTAGTCTTAGGAGAGAGGATAAGAGAAGGAGAGAGAGGGGAGAAAACGATGACGAGCTGGTGGACTCAGGGAGTCAACTTGATGTCCTCAATCCAGCTAAATCCTCTATACCCTTATGTCTGCCTCAACAGCTACGCACACACACACACACACACACACACACACACACACACACACACACCACCAAGATCAAACCAGGAAAATAGGCAATTCTCAAACATACTTGTATTCACCTCATACTTATGTTTTGTTTTGTTTTGTTACATTGGCTGAACTGTCATACACCTGCTTGCCCTCCCTTTGGGCGAGCTCGCTTTTACCTCAACAACTGAGCGCAATGGAACACATTTTCAGCATCACATTTGGGTTGTATTGGTTTTATCTGTGGATTTGGGTGAATGAATGAAACCAAAGGCCTACGCAGTGTGCACAGTGTCATGATCGTGTCCCTTCCGCAAAAGCAGCACGGCATTCGAGCTGTGTTCTCTTGATTGGGGAGGCACGGTGTGGCTTTTAACAGTATTCCCATCTGAGTGGAGGGCATTTGTTTTGTTGTGAGAGAGCTTGTTGTGATGTGAAATGTATGATTTTCAGACTGTGAGTGCTTTATGAAGAATCTGCAAACAGCATCATCACCTGCGGAGAGGACAGTGGTGAGAAAACTGAGGACGAAGGTGCCAGTCTGTGTAGCTGATGCCTGAAGTGGACTGGACTAGAATTAGGGGCCCTGATGCGATTTAAGGACCCCCCCCCCAATCTCTGTTTTGTGTAGCACATTTGCATGGGACAAATGAAATTTGCATTTCGCTCAAATTTATTGACCAAATCCTAGGAATTATCAGCAGATATCATTAAAACCTAATGGGTCTCCATGCTGAGTAGCTAGATGAGTTCCTCCCCAGTTTGAACCCAAAATGCTATCAGCGTCCTCATTAATGCGTTTCACTGCAGCCTCCATAATTTAGGAAGAGGAGGAATAGAAAATCAAGGACTCATTGTGAGAAAGACCCAAATTAATGCAATGCTGATTCACACCCTCCTAATATAATTAGGGGACCTCTGTATTTGGCAATTTATGACACCACAGACAACCTCTGTTGTTATTCAAAATCACAGGACCCCCAGGTAATACTAGACCCGGGGGGGATAAGATGACAGAGATGACAGGATTTGTTCTGTTTCAAGATGGGGCGGTGGTGATTCATGACCTACTTAACCTTATTTTTAAGAGGAAAATATAATTAAAAATGTGTCACAGCCCAAACAGAGAGCCGAGGCACCATTTGCCTGCTACTGTATGACTTAAGGAAGCATTTCAAACTGTACGACTGAAACGATTTCAGTGATTTGCAGCTTAAACACGTTTCTGTCCAGGCTTTCTGTGCGCTGCAAGGCGGCTGGGTTATTGACATTATACATAAGAATCAAACCAAACCACCTCATCTGTTACACAAATGTCACACAAAGCAATTTGTTTACCGTATGTGGTGCAGAGAAATACCAGAATCATACTAAAACTGATTGCCATTCGATGCAGTGTAATGCAGTGGTCCTGCAAAGAATCCCGCCCTCATTATGCTCATGTTTACCGATGCTGTGTTAGAGGGCGGATTCAATTGTGTGGCCATGTTGGAGGCTGCATTTTGTGACGCTGTCACACTGGAGCTGCATTACACTGGAAGGATTTTCTAATTTTTTTGTCGTGGCGCGAAGCAGCAATTTCCAGATTTGTCTAATAGAAGACCCTGCGTTCAATTAACTTCAGTCCCTGTCAGGGCGATTGCAACAGATACAATTTCCTTTAACTAATTAACCGCGGCAGAGCACTAAGCAGTCAGCGCAGAAGCTTTATTTAGTGACAGATATCAGGCGTTCTACTTCAGATTATCCTGATCTGTGACAAGTGTCACCCGCAGCCTTTGCTGAGGTCGCTTCTCTTTCAAGACGTTCCAGTTATCACAACTGGTAAGAACAAGAGTTTTCTATGAGGTTATGGCCAAACACCTTCTATTAGATTCACATTGTGTTCTTTTCCATTGACACCCATCCATGTTAAGGTCAAAGCACGGTGTTGTTTGCAGCATGGGCCGTTTGAAACAGGTAGGAATTTGGGTGCCTTGCTTAAAAGAACTACACGATTCAACCCCAAATTTTAAACCCGGTTTCGCCCTAATGACTTGGTTTTTCATGGCTGTGGGTCAGATTGGACTAGTTTGTGCAAAGCGGAACAGGTCAGAGAGAAATTCTGAAGATGATCCTGTTTTAGGCTTAATTCACCACCAAACTATTAAGAGTTAGAGCACTTTTGTCAGGCTTTGGCATAATTGACAAGTATAAAGGTACTGCCTTCAGTGCTGGCACACAGCACCTTAAAGAAATGAATTAAGTTGTAGTGGAGCAGTCGCTAACATTCGCCTCAGTCTTCGTATTTTTGTGTTTAAATTGTATCATGGTCCGGATTTAAATCAACAGGGATTGTTTCTGTCTAAATGCCTGTTCCGTCTTGGAGTGGAAAAGCTACAGCTAATCTGCTCTGTTATGTCTTGTGGTGATCACGCAGCGTGAAAACATGACCACCCTCGTCCGCCTCCGTCTCTGTCTGTGACTCATGTTGCTTATCCTGTTGTCACTGATCTCAGACTGTGTCCTGTAAACCATTGATCTCAGCTGTTTTCCCACATTTGACCATTACTTCTCTCTGCCTTTGCACACGCACATGCGGTATACTGTACACACTCAGTGTCTGCGCTCGAGCACTTAAATGTTTCCTGTCAGACGCACACTCATCCGTGCACCTTTCTTCTTTGTGCACAGCTGATGCTGACACTGCTTTTTGACTCATACACCATGCACGCATTCACACACACACACACACACACACACCCTCTGGGAACATACATGCAGGATTGGCAGACAGAGTGCTGGGATAATAGAGAGATGAAGGGGGAGAGATGGAGTAGTGGAAGGAGTGCAGAGGAGGAAAGGATAAGAGTGGGGAAGGGAGACGCAAATGAGTAGTTGGAGGGAGGGTATGGAGAGGTTTTAAGGATAAATAGAAAGAGACTGTGGGCAGAACAAATAAAGGGAGTGTGCAAAGTGTAGGCAGCGCAGATGCACGGACAAGCATCCTAGGAGATGTCTGATGTATCCTTACTACATTCATACAGCAGGTCTTTTATATAAGGCTAAATAACCATTAAAGACTTAACCTGAAATGTCCAATTTGGTTTTTTTGTTCTGAAAATCACCACAGTATCATACACACATACACAGTGAGTGCTAATTGGTTGTCCATAGTTATAAATGAGGTCTCTGCTGCAGCGTAACCATGGTTGCAGGAAAAGCCCAGACAAGTCTGAAGATCCCAGTGAGGGTGTGTGTGTTTGCCTGTGTGTGTATGTGGGTGTCTACATGTGTGAACTGGTGTCGACGAGGCTTCAATGTTCCAGAGAAATTTACTGGAACCAGTCGGCACACCATCATCAGGGTTTGTCTTGGGCATCAGCTGTTCTTCTGTCAGTAGGCGCTGTGCCTGAGCTGGTTGAAGCACTTGTCTAGTAAACAGGAAATCCTGGGTCCGTATCTCAGCAGTGGCTTTTCAATAAGTCAGCACGAGGAAACGAGAGATTTGAGTCTAATTGAAGGAAACAGCTGTTGTTATCGACAAGTTTGTGTAATTTCATTCACAAGTCTGCAAATACAGCCGCTGCATTGATATTTGCCCTTAAAGCATTTGGTGCACCCTGCTACATGCACATAATCCTGCTCTGTCTTTCTTGTTTTGTATCTTTATGGTTTGGCTATTTTACATTAGCGTGTGTATGTGGCGCTGTGGCTTAGTTGGTTAAAGCGCCTGTCTAGTAAACAGGAGATCCTGGGTTCAAATCCCAGCAGTGCCTTATTAATTATCTGCAATCAAATTGGAGAAAAGATCTCCAGTCTCGCATTTGGGATGAAGGTCTTTACATATTTCATTAGAACTCCTCTTTAACAGTCGCTACACTGTTATTTAAAAAATGTGTTGCTTCAATTTCATGTATTTAAAAACGGTTTTACTTATGTTGTTATACTTTTCTGCCCATCTGTACACAGACACACTATGGGTTCTGTAGGTGCTCTGTGTGGCGCTGTGGCTTAGTTGGTTAAAATGCTTGCCTAGTAAATAGGCGATCCTGGGTTCGAATCCCAGCAGTTCCTTTTCAGTTACCGGCATAAGTCAGGAAATCGTCTGCAGTGGTGAATTTGCTGGAGAGATGTTTATGTAATTCCATTTACAAGTTCTCCTGCAGCCGCTGCAATAATGTCTCCTCTCAAAACGTTTGGTGCTTTCAACTATATGCAGCTATATCCACTAGATGCATATAGAACATTCATATTCTTCCTTATAGTGTTATATATTTGGATGCTCGTTGTCCATCTGTACTGTATGGCTGTCGTCTGGCGCTGTGGCTTAGTTGGTTAAAGTGCCTGTCTAGTAAACAGGAGATCCTGGGTTCGAATCCCAGCAGTGCCTTTTCTACTGTCCACTCTTGAAATTGTGGATTTTAACTGCTCTCTGGACTCTGATTAACTACTCAGACCCACAGACCTCTATCGAAGGCCAGGTATTATCAGTGTTTGTTGCTTTAGACTAAATTTGAATCCCCAAAACCATTAACATGATTGCTGTGGTTTAGCTAGATTATCTCTCTGTGAATAACGCCAACTCCACGTTTGACATAAGAGAGAAGAAAGAAGCATGTCGGCTGAAGAAATAAAGTGGAACATCATCTGCCCGGTCCCAGATACCAGTACAGCATTTGAAGCCAGATTGAGAAAACCCATACGCTTCGTTAGTTACTTTTAGTCCCCCAAAGGTATTGCTTTATATTGTTTTTCTTGTCTTTAGCCTTTGATACAATTTCCCCATTGTGGGACAAATAAAGATTTTCTTATTCTTATTCTTATACTCTATGAATGGCTTACTTACTTACTAAGTCTCTGTCACGTTTAGCATTGCTAAGCACCTTGATGACGTTCCAGCTGTCATCACTCTAACTGACATGTGAGGAGTCACTGGCATTTAAACTGCTCGGTGGTCGTTGGTGCCTTGAAGGTCGTTGACCCACCTTGCTTTCATATGATTCGTTTGGGCCACATGTGCCACGGTGCGAACGGGTGTAGCTGCCCAGGGAGGCATGTCAGGACTGTAAGTGGCTGATAAGTGGTGTCGTAGACCCCCCTCCTCTGTTAAGTGAGGGTCTTTCTTTTACTCCTCTCTCAGCCCTTGGTCTTCTCTGGCTAAAATGGGCACCATGCTATCATCAAATAAGTGTCACTTATCCTTCAGATGTCGGTGTACTTTTGCGTCCTGACCTGAGAAGTTGGCTCTCCAATGTTGTGCCATCACTGCATTCAGCTGCATTCCCTACATTGCTCTGCTCATACCTGGGTGTTTTGTCTGACAGATAAACAAGCTCCTGCCTCAAAGCTTCACTGGGCTTGAGGTGCACGGGGATACAGTGTTTGTTGAAAACCCTTCTGAGATTTTCAGATACTCCCATGAGGAATGAAAATGTTTTTCTGTTTATCATTATCTTTGTCTTTGTCTGCTCTGTATCTTTTTGTGGTTTGGACGAAGGCCCAGTTTGGGTTACCATATGTCTTAAGTGCTTCTTCTTCCTCCTCCTTGTCCTTGTGGACACCTTCTGTGCTTGGAGGTATAGGGATCCTATGAACCCCTTGTCGAGCTAAGCCAGAGTAACAAGCGTCTTAATACTTTCTTTGCTTCATAAAAGCTGCATCAGCTGCTCAGTATGCACACATCATTAAAGGTGATATACATTTTAATTCAGGTTGACAGTGACGTGACACCACGCCCTCACATTTAGCCTAAATTTCTCCAACTGTTTTACTTGATATCAGCTCTCACCATTAAGTGCTAGAGTTTTTACATGCCAGATGGTAACATAAATATGATTTTTATTGGTGTTGCTGAATCTATGAGGCGGTTAACAAGATAAAAGGATTGGCAGTGAAACTGATTTTGACTTCGCTGAGGCTGATTAAGGTGCTTGACTAAAGTGTGTGGCTTTTCCACAGTGAGTACGGTTTTTAGAATATCAGTGTGAAAACAGAGCTTTTCAGTTGTGGATTAGGCACCAAAACATTCTTTGTGTTTCTTTATCCTTTAGATGTTTGTAAAAATTGTCTTTTTGATGATCTTGAAAGCTATGGTTTATAAGTTGTACTGGTCATCTTAGGATCAGCTGAAAGGGGATGAAATATTTGCTAAAATGCTTAAATAATTGTTAAACCAATGTGCTACCTGTACTGTGACTTTAAGTATGGTTATATGCAAATAAAACCACTTGCTTATGGTTAGACCCAAGGTTAAATGCCTCTAACTGTTAAATGGAAGTGAGGGGTTGTTTTTCCCTTGGTGCAATGGTGAGATTTGGCAGTCAGGGCATCTGTGTGGTGCGCACTACAGGGGGCGCTGTGGCTTAGTTGGTTAAAGCGCCTGTCTAGTAAACAGGAGATCCTGGGTTCGAATCCCAGCAGTGCCTTTTTTTTTTTTTTTAAATTTCCTATTGTTTGTTAAGACAAAAAACCGTGGTGATTTGCTATCTTGTGCTATAAGTGCTAACTCTGAACAGCAAACGTGTCATTTGCGTTAAGAAGCTAGCTAAGGACAGCATGAAGCCAAGCAAACTGAAGGGACACCAAGAAAACAACACAGAGAGACTACCGGTGAAGGTCAGCTAGCACCATCAAAAACCTTCACAGACATCCAAAAAAGCATTCTGAAAGAGCAGGCACGGCTTTATACAGAGCCACAGAGGCGTCATTTGAGTGTTCTCTATTTACTGCCAAGGCTATAAAGCCAAACCTTGTGTGCCTGAAAATTGCGGCGAGGCTGCGGGGCCCACAGGTGGCAGAAAAAGTCAGAACCATTGCAATCTCTGAGAACACTGTCGATTAATAAAATAGCTGGAGATTGTCAAATCCAGCTGCCATTCGCTTGAATCAAAAGACAACGTCAAGTGTTGTCTGTGTTTATCATTTTTGTGCAATATGTAAGGATGACTTGACAAGACTTTCTTATGTCAACCTAGCCAACAACGACTGACAGTAGGCTAACAATAGGATAGTTTCATGGCTGTGGACTACCAACCAATCCAATCTGCTACATTATCCTATACTAACTCTGAATGTGTGGCGACACGTTTGCGCAAGCGCGCTTTGGATTATGGTAATTACGTCACGGTTTGTGCTATCAGAAAAATACTGTATCAACAGTAGCAAGTCCTGTTTGGCGCTGTGGCTTAGTTGGTTAAAGCGCCTGTCTAGTAAACAGGAGATCCTGGGTACGAATCCCAGCAGTGCCTTTTCAACATTCAGGACACGGTTAAATTCATGAAAATAGCCCCACTGGTATATTATGTGTGGAGATATTGGGGTCATTCCATTTAGAGCTTCTTGATTGCCGTCATTGCAATGGTATTTGCCTTTAAAGCGTGCTTCTTTCAAGTTCATCTATGTTATTGTGTGCTACCTTTATTTTGTAATAGTATGCGTTGGCTATTTTCTGTCTATGATTACGGGCTGTGGTGGGAGCCATGTGGCGCTGTGGCTTAGTTGGTTAAAGCGCCTGTCTAGTAAACAGGAGATCCTGGGTTCAAATCCCAGCAGTGCCTTTTCTACAGTCGCCTTCATACCTGACGCAAAAAAGAAATGTCTAGTGTTAATCAAAGTACAAGAACATTTCTGTGATTTTACTCATGATCTTCAAATCAAAGTTAAATGTCACATAGGGATCCAGACCTTTCCTTGTTTAATGCCACTGTAGCTTTATTATCTTTCAGGTTTAAAATATTTTGGAAATGTTTTATTTATGTACATGTACATTTTTAGATCCATTTGCTGAGGGTGCCAATCTAACCATAGCTCACTCAAGAGGTCCCTGTTGCTGTGGCTGAGTTAAAACACGTTTCCTACAGTGCAATATTACTCACGGACATTGTGGGTCAGGGGAAGGTAAATAAGAAGCTCTTGTAGGAAGGTGCAATCATGTCTGTGTGTTAATAGATGTACTCTGTGTTGTCACATACGGTGCAGTAAACAGACAGTCGTGGGTTTGAATCCCAGCACTGCTGTTTCACCTGAGAGGCAAAGTGCTATTGTCAGATGTCATTCTGAGTTTCCCATAGAGGCACTCTTCGAAAAGCAATACCCCTCTGTTGCATTCTGCTCTAGTATTGGTCTTTTTGCTGGACAGGATTTGTAACCACAATGCATGACCTTAATTTACCCTTGGGATAACAATAAACTTACAGGTCTCATGAACAAAAACTACTCAGTGCTATGACTTTACAATAATGCTTGGAGTTCAGTGGCTCTATTTTTAGAACAAGTGCTCGTTTTCAGTATTTGCTCAAGAGTTGTCATCATTTATTCAGATGGCTGGGCCCGGATGGCCAGTACACCCCTCGCTCTTTTATCTCTCTGATCGGGTGCAGATGTGTCGTAGCTAAGCTGCTCATGAGTCATTGTGATTCCGTGCATCATCTGTTTTGTTTGGAAAGTGGACACTTGAGACTCACAATGGCTAATTGTGGCTGAAACTCGGTCTACTCTAAGTAACGGTTGTGTAGTTGATTAGTATATATACACCGTATACATCATTAATAATAATAATTAGGAACGCTGCACATGTGTTTGTCCAGCAGCAAGAGGAAAGACAGCTGTGATGAGTAAGGAGACAGTTTTCCAGAAGGCAACGTCGGAGATCATCAAGTGTCAGGATGCAACGTAGGCTCACTTTGTTCACTTCATCTTGATGTGAGAAATCAGATTCATGTTGGGATTATATAGAATTATTGTTTTTAGAAGAATAGAAGAATAGAATAGTACTTTATTAATCCTGTGGCAGGAAATTGTGGTGTTACAGCAGCCATAAATAATAGTTTAATGTAAGAACTTCAGGTTACCCAAGATTCTTTTGTGGTTCATCAGTTTATAGTCCTGTAAATAGCAAGTGAATACTAGCTAATTTTCGTTTTAGTTGTGTTTTGTTGAGTCTTTTGCCACATGGCGGTGTTACTATGCTGTGGATCCATTAGGCTCTCAAATGAACTTCAAAACATCTGCCCCGTGTGAGGCTCGAACTCACGACCTTCAGATTATGAGACTGACGCGCTGCCTACTGCGCCAACGAGGCCTGTGGGAGCTGCTTAGTGTGTGTGTTTTAGACTGAAGGGTGGAGGGTGGAGATATATCTGTGAGCTCGGGGGAGGGTGCATGTAGTATTTCAGCGGACATGCACGGAGGCGGAGTTAAACACTGAGCACGTGCTCCAGCCCCTCGCAGTAGATCATTGACAGTTGGAATTATTGCGGTTTTGCATGTGCCTCTCTGTCTTTGTCTCTCTCTCTCTCTTCCCCCCCCTCTCTCTGTGCAGGATTTAAAAGACTGGTTCAGTCATTAAGAATTTCTCGTGTCTCTTTTTAGCTATTAAACCCTGAAATCTAAAGCAGCCTCTGTTTGGAAAACAGACGGAGCACAGCAGGTTTAACACAAAATGATGCCTTGGGAAACATTTGACAAGAAGCACTGCCTTATTTGTTTGGGCTGTAATTAGCATAGAGAGATTTGGCAGTAATTATGCTGTCTACGCTTACAGTAAGTGTTGTCTTCCTTTCTGTGTCTTCCCCCACCGTATTTCACCGCTCGAATGTAGCTGTTAAGTTCCTTCACGCAGTCTGTTGTGTGGAGTTTATTTAAAACAGTGCTGGTTCGTCGAGTTGAAGTTACAACAGAGCTGAAGCCGTGCAATGCAGTGGTGCACATTTGCAACATTAGGAGCTTATCCATCAGTAGAATTGGAGGAAATCGTGGAATTTTAGGTTGCCAGCACATGTTTTGTGTTTTCCCACTGACCACCAGGGCGCTGTGGCTTAGTTGGTTAAAGCGCCTGTCTAGTAAACAGGAGATCCTGGGTTCGAATCCCAGCAGTGCCTTTTCTACAGTCTGTCACATTTGTACTTAGACGTTTGACGCAATGTTCTAGAAAATACGTACCGTCTCATACAAAAGCGCGCACATTGTGAAAACAAATAGTGTTCAATACAGTTTCACCCTGTTCACTTGCAGTTTTAAGGCTATGCTACTTTATATGCTTAGTCAGCTTTAAAAGGAGTCAGTCATTAACAATTTAGTTTTGCTTTTTTGGACATCCAATGTTGAGTACAATATTAAAATACAAGTAGTTGTAATTCCTGTCAGATTATACAGGTAAAATGTTTGTGCGGCTGGTGAGGTCATCTCCACTGTTTTTTCATTCAGCAAACAGAGCCAGTGCAATTATCTGTCTGTGTAATCGTATACCTAATGTCGTGCTTTTCATTCTGCACATTCCTGGGCCGTGATAAGAGCTTTCACTGTCTCTGCTGCCAGGATGTTGTGTGATGTAGGGCAAAGTTTGTGCATTTTTGTCAGAACCGTTTCTTTTTTCTTAGGGATGCACCGATACCACATTTTTTCAATCCAGTTACAAGCACAAGCTTACATTTGAGTACTTGCTGATACCAAGTGACTTCTTACTGCCATTACACTTCGTACATTTACTTTGCGTCGTGTTGGTTCTTTAGATGTTTTATCAGATCGATTGTGTTGAAAGTACTCGCTTTCGTCCCTCCTTGTCAACTTTGCAGAGCATAATTTGCAGTTCACTTTACTTTTGTCACCATCATCCACTTTGAAATACCTCCACACCGCCGACATCTTCTCTTGTGCATAATGCTGAAGTCACTGAATCGGCTTCTGAGATGTCAGAGGAGCCAAAACGGGATGATTGCACTTGCTAAACTATTAATGTATTAAGCGTATATTCTTTCCTCATCTTAAATTGTTATACTTTATAGCGTACAGACACTGAAATGTGTTTCTTTCTGTCTCTGTAGGAGCTACAGTCTGAAGAAGGGGCAGCTGGAGAGAGACTATGCACAGGTAAGCCTGGCTGGACTTTTGCTGATTAGCTGAATACTTGGTTTTTATGACTTTATGACACTAGCTTAAGGGAATCAGGTTATCGTCGTAATCCAGTCACCAAGTCCGTCACCTAACAGAGTCTTCTGGCTGACTTCTGGTTTAGACTTACACCAATTGAAATTGGATAAGAGAGAACGTGAGTGTGTATGTAAAAAGTCACTCTTTTGATTTAACTTTTGACTGAATCATTTCATTTGTGGGAGTAATGTCAACTATACTGTTAACACTTTCTATTACAGCTTGACTGATATGGGATTTTCATTAGAAACACTGAATTAGATTCACTGATTACCGATATTATGGCTGATATAGTGATTTAAAAAAAAACAATAGAATTAAAATAGACCTTTTCTGTGTGGACTATGCTCTGATATGGCGCAGATTTAAGTATGCAAGTGGACTAAGAAGGCTGCCTTGAGGCCAGGCGCTGGGACCCGATGCCAAAGTGGCTGCTTTCCTTGCTGAAATGAATTCGATACATTTCAACAAATACAGTTAATAAAGGAGTTGCACAGTAGTGCGAGTGAGACATAGCCTGACCTTGTCTTTTCAGTTCACACAAGCTGGTAGCAGACGAGAGCGGCATGTCGGTGACAATGTGCTACTCCCATGTCACTTAGTAATTCGATTTGCACAATTCATTCATGCAGCCACTTCAGACAGCAGTGATGGGGTTATCATCCCCTCGGTGACTGGCTCAAGGTCTGCCTCAGTCTGCGGGCGGCGCTGTGGCTTAGTTGGTTAAAGCGCCTGTCTAGTAAACAGGAGATCCTGGGTTCGAATCCCAGCAGTGCCTTTTCCCACGGCCTGCGTTTGACTGTGGATTAGGTAAAAGTGGAGCGTTGTCCTCTCCTGGATTAACCATTGACATCTAGTCACTTCTATCCATGCTGCACTGAGCCCTCACCTCCCACCCTTCACCTGCTACGTAAATATAAATCCCCCGATGCTTGAGGTTAAACTCCAAGTTTCCACGTCTGCTGGGATCAATGTTGGTGTGTTTTTAGCTTTTGCGATCTGAAACCAAATTTGTGGTCTAAAACATGTTGTAAATCCAGTGTTTGATGACACTTTTTGCATTCTGTGAGCACTGAGGGAGCCCAGGATTAAACAGAACCATGGAAAAGCAGCACAGGCAGCCGTCATGCACAGTGATGACGTAAGCCAACATGGGACCATTGGAGGCAGTGGGAACCAAATTTCACTGATTTCAATAGTTTGTTTAAAGTCCTGCCTTTGTCAATTAACTTCCCAAACCAGTGAATCAGTCGACCTCTAGTCTGCTCAGGGTTTTTGTTTTCAAGATTCACTGAACGCTGTTTTCGTGTCTATCCTGACACGGTTTCCTTCAAAAGGAGACGCGGCACGTATTCTCCGCAGAGCAAAGAGCTGCTTCTGGGATGTTTCTGAAACATGCTGCAGGGCATCCTGAGGCACAAGCGGTGGCTGGAATGGCTGTGATCAGCTGCAGTGGCTGCATCCCAGCTGGAACACCACATAATCAAACTACAACACCTTGCTCTAACTTATCATAATCTGCAATCTGTTTATGGTAATTCAATACAATATATTGCTTTCATGAAATTTTACTTTGACCTTGCCCATCGAAACCTTTCAACCTTGAACTGAGGCCTAGAATCTAATAAAATACATAATGTTTATCCTGTAATATCTTTCAGTTATGAAAATATCACAGTAAACGTTCATGTAATATTATTGGTTATAAGATTTTGAAGCAAATGACATAAATAAGATCAGGTTAGTAGTTTGCAAAACTCAGACCTGCTGCTTTCTATTTGATTCATTCTTCAGATGCAGAAAACTCACAGATGTGCTGCAGAGCACATTTGGTTTCACTTCCCACAGTTTGGTTATTCACAGATGTTTCGGTGCTTCGTTCTCTCTCTCTCTGTCTCTCTTCCTGTTTTCAGATTTATGAAATGCTGCATAGTGATCATGAATCTTGTTAGTTAGAGGCATGTAAATAAGTCCTATATTTACTCAGCGAAAGACTATGTAGCCATTTTTTCAGAGTATACTGCTTCTTATTTTTGCCTTTGGCAGTTCTCCCTGGCAAACAGCCCTAAATGATCTGAGTAGTCAGAGCAGACTTTTGTAACGTAGGCAAGATTTCAGTCTCAGTGCTCCCAAACCATCAGAGCCTCTAGTCTCTGTGTTGGTTCAACCAACTTACGAACTCAATTGCTCTTCTGCCTTTTATTACTGAGGGCTAAAACCCTGGCGGACTTAGGTAACTGCTGGAGAACTTATTTAATATCACTTGTATAATCATCAAAGGGCCATTTGGTATAATTTCTTACATTTTATATAAAGTGATTGAGAGGAGAACAGGTAGGTTAATGGATGATAAAAATAAAAGTACATCTGCTGCTTCTCTTACGTCAAGGAATGAGTTGCTTGTCTGTACTGCTTTAAAATGCTACTCTTCGTGTATTTTAAGATTTTACAGAAAAACAGTTTTTGGACCTTTGAAATGGAAAATGATTTTACGGATAAATGGCAATAAAATCCAACGCTCAGTCTTGAGAGAAAAAAAGACATTTTTGAAGTGTTTATATTTTCAAACGCGCCGGGCAAAAAACGACCGCTTCCTTACCATGAAATTATTTTCATCCATTAGACAGCCACTTCGACCAACCAAAACACATTTCCCAGTAGAAGGCTGCGTCAGCACACTCCTCCTAAAAAGCCTTAGTTGAGCGGTGTCTAAGTAGAAGCCTACGTAGCGATGCCTCCTAACAGCAACGTGACTGGCTGTCTCATTTGTATTGTGTTTTGATGCTGCTCAGCTTAAGCTGCCTTCACATGCACCTTCACGCACGCGCATCTATACAAACACCCTGACAAACAAATATCCTGGCCAATATCCTCCTGTCGCTTAATGAAAAACATTGCAATACATTACCCGCAGCTCTTAACTACATATTAGCATACAAATATTCACTCAATACGGCTGTCCACACAAATAACCCTTGTTTCGCGGCCCCGATGTCCTCATCATACATATACATGCGAGAGCTTGAGACGGAGAGAGTGAAGACGACGGGGAGGGAGAGCAGAAAAGTGCTTGTTTGTCTTCATTTGCATGTGGTTTGAATGATTAAGTGTGAGTTTCCTGTGGTCAACCCCACTGGTTTCAGACACTCATTATCTCCCCCTCCACCTCACCCTGTCTTGCTCTCTCTCTATCTCTCACCATTATCCCTCACGCTGTCTTGCTTTCTCTCTATCTCTCACAGTTCACCTTAGAAATAGAGGTTGCCTAGCAACCCCCCCCCCCACACTCAGTAGGACAATGGATTCCCTCCTAATTGTAGGTGTGTGCACGTATGTGTGTGTATTCATGTGTGGGAATGTCTGAGTGTAGCGGTTCTTTTCCTTAGATTCATGATGAATGGGAAATAGATTTTGTTTCAACATCCGATAAGTGAGCCCATTCTTTTCCTCCTTTAATCTCATCACAATAGCATTTTATTATGGCACGTCTGCCCTTGCCTCTTGTCTCTCTCTCCACTCGACACCCAGTTAGTCGACCACTGGAGGTTACTCAGGCAAACTCTGCTCACTCATTGGCCCCCTTCTGGCGATACAGACAGAAATCCAGCCAATCGGCTGCTCCGACCGGGAGACAGACGGGGAGAAAGTGAGAGGAAGGGGCAGAGGAATAAATAAACACGAGCAACAAAATAGAGAGACAGAGAGCAGCAGGCTGGTGTGAGGACGACAACAGACGAGAAAGAAAGTGAAGATGCTGTCGTTTAACCTCTGTCCTCTCACTGTGACGTCCTTTCGGCCGCAGTTGCCAGCCGTCAATCATACGCTCCATGTTTTCTTTGTGTGTGTGTGTGTGTGTGTGCGTGTTCATCGTTTGTCCTGCGCTCTCCTCCCACCAGCGGCATTACTGAAATAGTTTTAGGCTGGGGTCACACTTCACTGTACTGCCCAAAAAGGCCAGCCTGCTGTGGCTGTCGCTGTGTGTCAGTGTCCCTCTGCGCTCCCGCGGTGCACTGTTCCATGTAAATCAGCTTTAACATTACGGGTTATTTTCATGCTCTGTAAGTTCTCTAAATAAATGTGGAATTCTTAGGTCGTGTTTAGACGTCAGATCTGAAAAAGTCTGCCCGCACTAGGCAAAATGCAAATATTAAACACACTCAAAACCAAGTTATTTGTCAGTCTAATTATATTTTCTCCTCTCCTGTTAATGCTCTCCACGCGTTACATAACAATATGTTATTCATCCGTACTGTATCCAGCGTTGTATCAATAGTTGATCTACATTGCTTTTGACAAGCTTAGTAGAAGGGAAAGATGTCTGAGAACAGGAGAGAGGTGGCAAAGAGGAAAGGATGATTTCTCTTTTATCTCTCACACATAAACACACACATCACACACAATACCTATTTACAACACGCCACTGCTGTCTGTTGCACACTTCGTTTTTTTTTAACACAAAAGCGCTTTAGTTCTGTATCCCCAACCTAACGCAACGCACGCACAAACGAGGCAGAGAGCTTCGGGGCAAAGAGGTGCAGACAGGAAGAGTCGGGTAGGAAAACCAAGTATATTGATTCAGGAGGAAGTTGAGAAAGTAAGACGGTTAAAAAGGAAGAGACACAAAGGCATGAAGAAATCAGAGCTAGAGAGAGAGAGACAGCAGACAGAGCGACCGAGCAAGAGACGGGAGAAAATGAGTGAGTGGAAGAGCGAGAGTAAACAGAAGGCTGAAGTATCAAGGTGACTGTCTGCTGAGTCGTTTGGCAGGGTGTGCAGCTGAGAGAACACTGACGAATGGGTGGCAAGACCGGAGCTGTGAAGGGATGAATGAATAATAAATGATGATTCTGACGCGATTTAATCGAGATGACCTCTCGATTAAGTTTGCTTTAATCATCAGCCGCTGTTGTATGGACAGCTCAAGCACACTTGGGTGTGTTTTGGGTGTGGAGGAATCAAGCATCGAGTCTGAACAAATTACAGTCACCTTCCAGGGAAATGAATAACAATTATGTCACCTTATTTTATTTTTACCTGTAATTGTAGTGTCTACCGCAGACCTGCATGTAATTTAGCAAATAACAGAATGCAGCTGTAAACACACAAATTAACTTGCAGACACTGGTTTGCAATAATGAAAATAATTACAGGCTGTTAGCTTACTAACTCTGCAAAATACACAATATTTAGCCTCATTTCCTCTTCCTTCTACTTGTTTCCCCCTTTGTCCATCAACCCCTCTCACTCTGACTCACACACACACACATACACTCACACACACTGAGCTCAGGATATCCTGCTGTCTGGGTACCCTGTTTGCCACCCGGATCACAAAAACAGGATGTGTGTGTGTGTGTGTGTGTGTGTGTGTGTGTGTGTGTGTGTGTGTGCACGTGCACGTGCACCCGTTGCCTCTCTTTCTCTCTATATGTGCGTGTCTCAAAAGGAGCAGTTCAACCTTACCCGGGCCACACAGGAAGGGCAAAGGGGTTGCCATGGCAACATGCCGTTCAGGTGGCTGTCAGGTGATGACAGCATAGAAAGGAAGATGGAGGGATGATGATGTCCTATAAAAAGAATGAAGCTGGCAGACAGAGAAATATAGAGGAATAAGACGTAAGGGAGTGGAAAACGTATGAGGGGCATAGGAGAAGAAGAGGAGACAGTTGGAGAGGGGAAGAGGGAAAATGAACGAGCCGCAGATATCCTCCCAAGTCGACATGCAGCACCTCAGTGAAGCTGTCACAAATCAGTCACTCTGTGTGCTTCTCGCCATTCGGTCACTGCCAAGTTTAGCCGTCGTCGCTCTTGCTCAGATGACAGGTCTGTCACCATAAACTCATCCAAGAGGCTTTAACTTGTGCGCTGGCATCAGAAAACGCTTCGGAGCCAGTAAATGAAGGTGGTCCGTGTCACATCTGGCAGGGTCACTATGAAACAATACGGAGACAACATCAGTCACTACTTCCTGTTTTGGCTTGTGAAATACTCTTTTAGTACATATCTTTAAGTACGTGAGGAATACGCCCACTGAGGTGCCCGTTATTAGGAATACTATGGTCTGAGCAAATACATGCTTATGATTGGCTGCAGGGCTCTGGACAATGGACACTAACTTAGTGCGCCGGCTAGCACCACTGTGTTTCTAAAATGAGTATCCATAGCAACAGGGACGCGGTCGAAGCGTTTTTCTTTAATTCATTGCAACTTGTTAACAAACGTCCAGGGATTCCACATTGTTTTTATGCATTGATTTATTTGTTTTATTTGGTGCATTAAATCCTTAAAAGCATCGAGACCTTCGGAGGACACGCGCTCTCTCAGAGTAAATGTGAATTGCTTTATTGTAGAAAACGGATGTGCGTCTCTTCCGGCTGAGCGACCGACATCAAAAACTTTGCCTTGTAGCCAGATCGGGCCGATCTGTCCCAAAGTTACAGGCTGTTTCCTCTGGAAGCGTGTTTGCCGGGGATCTGTGCACAGACAGCATAAAGGGAAGAACACAATGACCACTGACGTTCACAGTGCACATATGGGAATGTGACAGTTACCTTCAGATCAGCCTTTCCTTTAATGGATGGGTAATGCCAGCTACTTAAGTGTCCACTAGGGGACACTTAAGTAGCTGGACCAAATTCAGGATGTCTTGACACATGTCAACAGTTGCAGGGTTCGTACTTTTTCCTCTACAGTATAAAAGCGTGGGACGCTTGCACAGCAGCCGGTTTCAGGTTTTGGAGGTTTGACTAATTATCAGCGGGATTGATAGGGAGCGTTGCGGTGTGGACGTCAAGCTGTCAAATCAGCTGCTCTCTCAACCTGACAGCTCACAGTCAGTGGCTGTCTCAGCTGTCAGACACTGTCCTCGCTTAACCCCCCCCCCCCCCAACAAGACACACAAACTATATTTTACACATGAGCACCCACACATAAATGATCTCTGTTTATACAGCAGGAAGGCAATTAAATCCCAGGCACTTCTATTGCAATTTTAATGTTTGTGCTTGTGTGTGTCTCTCCAAGCCCGCCCTCACACACTCTCCCTCTTTCGCTAACAAACACACTCTCACGGTCTTTCATCATAACCGTCCACACCCACTCCACCCTTCCCTAGAGAGAGCGAGAGAAAGAGAGGTTGACTATTCTTGAAGAAAGTGCGTTTCCTCATGCACCGGACGGGGCCGTTTCTGTGCCTCAGCCTTTTTCTTCGTGTGTGTGTGTGTCTGAACTTACGTTATCTGGTATTTTCCTGGCATTTGCACCCTTCACTGTAGCTCACGTCAATGAGAGTGGCATTGGCTAACCATTTCCTCTGTTGACCAGTGCAGTTAGTTACAAATCAGTTACCTCTTCTCCTCCACGTAAGCCACACTCATTTCCACGGCAGCTCTTACGCACCGTGACCTGAAGTAGCACTGACCTCTGCACTCAGTTTAATCTGTGGCAAAATGCTTATCCAACTGTCGGCTGCCAATTTACTCAAACAGGAATGCTGCGGAGAAAAGAAGAAGCGGCTCTCAGATTAAACTCTTCCACTTCTTCCGGTGGATTTAGTGGGTGGATGCTAAGGGTCACTGGACCAACGCCTCCTCCAGGACAAGAGATTGTGTGTCAGCTGGAAGGAACCTGAAATTTTCAGGTCCAGGGAATAAGAGGAGGAGCTGGTACATGCTTTTTTTTTTTTTTTTACGGTGGCCTCATTCACCATCTGTGAAAGGTAAAAAGGGCACGATGAGAGAGAGAGAGAGAGAGAGAGAGAGAGAGAGAGAAAACAAAGACAACCAAGCAGCTTGATATCAGAGAGCACAAGAGAGGAGGGAGGACGGACGGAGATATGTGGAATAGAATGGGAATGAATGAACGCTTGAGAATAGGCCTGAGGGAAGAGTAATGCTAGAAATGAAGAGGCAGGGATGAACAGAGACATAAGCAGTGTGTTGATAACTGGATGACAGAGATTTGAAAGTGATGAGATTTATGTAGAAGAGTGAAATAGATAAAATCGAAGAATGAGTCTTGGAGGGATGGAGTGATCAACGTGTCCCTATTGGGTCGCTGTAGTTGCTAACGACTGTTTTATTAATGAGGATCTGCCCTCCCACCAACCGCCACGCACACTCATCCACAGGCACACAGGGGCAGAGTGTCTGCGAGTTGTCGCTACTGACACAGTGACCCACTCCAGAGGATGTAGGTTACCCTTTCTTGCAGCCCTCGGGTTTCTGCTCGTACTCACAGGAGCTGACTGGCTGATTCACTGTTGCTGACACAGGGCTGGTCCATTTTATAGTGGAAACAGCCAAGATCTCGGCTGCGTGCAAAAATATAAACGACTGTTCGCAAGGAAACAGCACCCGAGAGGCGACCGAAGTCCAAATCAGCCGTATCAGAGCTGTCCACACTCAGTGGGATACTGTGCTAGTTGTTTTGACCTGGTTACCCTCCTCTCACCGCCCAGAGAAGAACATAAAAGATGTAAAGCATGTGAAGTAAAAGCTGTTAAAATACTTTGTACAACTGCTTGTCTTTTGCAGTGCACAAGGTGCATTTAGCTGCAAGTCATATACGTGTTCCTGCCTTAACTTGTGAAACAATAAACATTTGTCACCATTTTAGGATGGATTAAATAAATGAATGAAACCCAGACAACCTTTTTCCATCTGGTGAAATTGTACAGTCCCAGATATAGAAATAAAAACAAAGAAAACGTTTGCTTGAGTCTCTCGCCTCGGTTACTGCAATTAGGACGCGGTACAAACCAGTCATACATTCAGCGCTTTATCTTCACACTTGTGCTTTCAGGCTCTGCAGAAGTTAGCGAGCCAGTACCTAAAGAGAGACTGGCCTGGAATCAATCCTGATGATCAGAGAACAGACTACAGGTAGGTGTGTGTGTGTGTGTGTGTACGCATTTGGTATATGGACGTATGCAGCTCTGTTTCCCCACGAAGCACAGCACAAACCTAATTTCGGTCTGGTACCTACATTCAGTTATGGCACTCAGATGAAAGCCAAATCTGTCCTCTGCTGGATTGCGCCAACATTTGAGAAAAAAACATGGTTTACAGCACAAGTATGAGTCATTATTTACCGTAGCAGAGGCACTGAAATCTCAAACCTAAAACTGTTTCCAACTTTTTGTGAAAACCAGAGATGTAGGCAGTAACTCTGCAGCACAGAGATTCGCAGGTATTTTTGAGTGTGTGGCTCCAAGCAACAGCTGCAACATTTCTACACTGGTCTCTTCCCCTTCCAGGTGCACGCACGTATAGTTTGTCAGGCCCACAGTGGCAACCGTACTAGTAGTGTAAGGAATTTAAAAATTCAGCCACTCTGCAGGAGAGCTTTATGATTTTCTAGCCAGTCGCTCATGGGAGTGTTGGAAGTTACACGGCAGCGGCCATTCATATTTATGCTTTTTCTTCTCCCCAACTAGGAATGTGTATGCAGTGTGGCGGTCCTACTTAGAGGGTACAGTGCAGGTGAGCCAGTCCAGGCTCAACGTGTGTGACAACTACAAAAGTCAGGTATCAGAGCCGGCTAAGACTGTCAGACTGTACAAGGAGCAGCAGCTCAAAAAGGTGAGCAAACGGGTGGACCGGGAGAGTTACTCACAGCTTCCTGAAGCAGTCTCTCTACGACGTCCCCATGTGCAAACACGCCGAGTTAATGTGACTCATGTCGGTCCGCTTCTTCTCTACCAACTTTCCCTGTTTTTCACTCTCCCCATGCAGACCATAGATCAGCTGAGCGGCATTCAGGCGGAGCTGCAGGAGTCGGTGAAAGAGCTGGCCAAAGCCAAGAAGAAATACTATGACTGTGAGCAGGTTGCGCACGCCATAAGAGAGAAGGCTGACATAGAAGCCAAGTGAGTCCATTGCGGTGCTGCGCGCACATGTTGCCGTGTGTTGCCGTGTGTATCTGTGTGCAGGGATGTGCCTAAAAATTAAAACGACGCGACTCAACAGATGGTCTCCATTGTCAGAAGGAATACTGTCAAGAAAACAAAGTTGGTTAACTTCACAGAGAGTGTGTGTGTGTGTGTGTGTGTGTGTGTGTGTGTGTGTGTGTGTGTGTGTGAATAAGAGAAAACACCACGATAGCATAAGTACAAAATGTCTCCAATCACATCTCCAGAGATCTAAAATATACACTTTTGTTGATTTTTCCCCTTTGTAGGGCAAATAAAACCTCTATTAGACGTTATCTGATGTACCACAATTAGTACCAAAGTTTGATCCAGTGCTGACGAGTGTTGTTTCCACCCCAGCGCTAGGTAGCCGTAGCTATGGTGACATTTTCACTTCATTGACTTCCCGGCTGCGGTTAGCGCCCACATCGATTGGCCAGTCAACACTTTTCTGTTCTCTATCACTCAGTAGAAAGACACAGCCACAGAAATTACTGCATTGCTGCTGTGTGTGTGTGTGTGTGTGTGTGTGTGTGTGTGTGTATTTCAGTTGAGAAAAATGCCAAGACATTAGTCATTGCAGGGCACAAGGAACACACAGGGAGAGGCTGGTGTGAATGCAGGGACACAAAGTACATTTAATAGTTTCAACACCGCTTGGCGCTCAAAGTAAGGAAGCGTAAGTAGAAACACGCCGAATGCTCTGACACATATAGTCGAGCGACAGACATCATCACATGCTCTAAATGCATTTCGCATCTGCGCTTGTGAGTGTTCATGGAGTACACACACACACACACACACACAGCCTTCACGTTTTCATGCACATAAGTGGCTCAGACCACACACTTGCATGCTCACAGGCTCGCGCCATCATTTTATCAGGCGGGTCTTTCTCATGTCACCGTCCGTATAAATCAAGATGGCTGAATCAGGTCGAGATTTGTTGCTGTCGAGCTCCGGCCGGCTCAGGGTCAGCGTGTGATGCCTGTTCTGAAGCAGAGGCTGGAGATCAGAGTTATGATCTTTGTGGAAATACCTGGATCTCATTCTTTTTTTAGTGGGTCAGTGTTTTTACTAGTTTTATATGTGACAAATTCATATGAATGTGTTTAAACTGAAATGAGGTATTGCTGAACGTCTTTGCGTGCGCTTTTGTTTTCTCTTTCAGGTCCAAACTGGGTCTTTTTCAGTCAAGAATTAGTTTACAGAAAGCAAGTGTAAAGGTAAGAGCACCCACTCCCAAGGCAGACGCAACCAGCAGCTTTTAAGTGGATTCTTTTAATCCATGATACAAAAACAAAAATGGTTGCTTCCCTTTGCTTCTTAAATGAAAACTAAAACTAAAAAGAGACTTATGCACTCCACTTAAAGCGTAAAGCTCCAGTCTGTTGCTTTAATGCATTTCTTCAATATCCCCTCTCTCTCTCTCTCTCACTCCAGTTGAAAGCTAAGAGAAGTGACTGCAACTCCAAGGCGACACAGGCCAGGAATGATTACTTGCTAACGCTAGCCGCCGCCAACGCTCACCATGACCGGTACTACCACACAGATCTGCTGCACTGCATACAGGTATTTGCACAAACTACTACGAATCTAGTAGAACTGAAGGATGGGAGGGGGCGTGTGAGAGCGAATCAGCGTGGATGTTTCAGGAAAACTGCATATTTATGTAAAACAGCATCCAGGCCGCTGAAATCGTAGTTTGCAATGCCTTAACCTAACAACTCTTTTTCTTTTACTACAAGTATTGACTTAAGAGTCTCATGCACTAATAATACCCAGAGGGATTTTCCAGGAGCGGGGACACATTTTCGAGTTTGAAAAAAAATTCAAAGTGGGGAGCTACTTTGAATTAAAGCTCAATTTGGGATGAAATGTTTCCTTTTCATGAGTGCACGAAGTCAGACTCCTTTTCAGTATCATCTGAGGTATTTAGAGGGGGAAAAGTGTACATGAAAAAGTGATGATTTCACAGTTTTGTGTGTTCAAAGAACGTCATAGAGTTCTCTGGATTTATTATTTGAAAGGGGCTTATGTGAGGAAAAATCCTGCAAAATGAGCCATCCTTACCAAACGACTGGGAGGCATTAAATTATAATTTGCCCAATGTTGAATGAAGTGTACCGAGAGGAATTCTCAGAGAGCCTCGGCGCGGTTTCTCATTTCAAGCGCTGTTACAAAAGGTCATCTGAGGATGGATGCAGATAGGTTTGCTGCACCAGTGATGTTTTCTTTTTCTGTCCCACACCTGGCACTGTCATATGACATGCAACTGTGCATCGCCACATGCAATGCAATGTTTGTCTTGATGTGGAATGGAGTTAGGTTTCAAGCAATCATGTTTAAGCAAACTCTCCAACTTTAGGTGTCACACTGAGACGTAGAAGCGTGTTTGCCGCCACCCCTCACATCTCTTGTATAAATAGTGAGACGCCGCTGTTTGTGTGCAGAAACCCCGGGTTCCATCTCGTACTACATAAGCATTTTGGCACATGCGCTGAATCAAAACACAGGAGGACATCGCACTAAAATATCTACATGACATTGTGGTTAAAATACAACAAATCCCACTCTGTTCATTCAGACTTTAACTTTAGTCGAACGCAAAAAACAATCCACCAAAACTGTAACAATGATACTCGCGGGATATTGTCCTTATTTGGTAATGATCTAAGTATTAGACACACAAGGAAGCGTGACAGGCACAAAATGACCTCGTGCACGGGCAGACCAGACCCACCTCAACTACTGTGTGAAGTTAAGCAGCTGAGTGTCGGTGATGTCATCCTTTTAAATACTGCACAAACATGTCAGTGTGACACACACAAACACACACACACACACACACAGGCACGCAGACGCCACATGTGGGAGGGTTTCGTTGTCTTTGTGAGTCTGAGACATGACCAGGTCATAGCACAGAGCTCTGGTGCTTTAACACAGTCAGTCTGTATGGGATCCATTGTAGCATCTTTATCACATGGGGGCCTTGTGTGCTCAGTCCCCTTCTCCCCCCAATAATACTCTGACTTGGCACTTAACATACTGCATAGCTTGTTGACTGTCTCGTCTGTCCAAGCAAAGAAACAAATAGAATATGTTCAGAATTAATATAACATTAAGGAGAAACTGAAGAGACGCTCCTTAATGTTACTATCTGCTCCTCTGGCTTCCTGTTTCTTCCTTTGCTTTTTCCCATTTGTGTAATTTCTTCAGATGCTCTTCCCTGTCTCCTCGTTTCTCCTTCCCCCTCACTCAAACACGCTCTGCTGCAGGCTTGTACGAGCGTCTATACTATGAGGCCATTCTGAATAATAGATCCTCAGCTCCTCGTGACAGAAGGACAGGACTGCGGGGAAATATGCACATACACAAATGCATGCACCCAAACACACAATGAGGATGAGGGGCATTGCCGGAGGGAAGCAATCTGCTCGTCCCCTCTCCTTCCGCTGCAGTTTCATTTGCGGTGTTTACAGGTCTTCACCTGAAAGTCACTGATAAGAAGGTCCCTAACAGGGGGCCCGAAATCTGCATCAAAAGAAAGTACCGGTTCTTTTCACAGCCCTGCGCCACAGAGATATGTTGACAAACACGGCCCGGAAAGCTGCAGCATCAATGGCAGACATAGGCATAATAACAGCCGTAGAATATATGCATAACCAATACAACCAACAAAACAACAACACAGATTGATTGCGCCTGTCCATTCATTAAAAAACCCAAAACCACACATCATGGTTCTTCAGCGCTGCCTCCATCTGACAGTACTTACATTCCTCCTATAGTATACATTGTGGTCTTTGAACACAATTCATTGGATGTAGCCACGGGAGGACGTATTCAGATACTTTACAGACAGTGGTGATAGAAGATTATGTACTTAAAGTAAAAGTACTAACACCAAACTGTTAAAACACAAAGTCCTGATTTTAAAATTGTATTTAAGTAAAGCGTATGTAAGATGATTATTGGTTAGCAGTGCCCATGCATTAATGTGCATGTAAGTAGCATTTCTGCAGGTAGAGGTGGGTCTATTTTGACCTATTCTGATGCTTATTTCCCTGATTGAGTCACTGAAAGATTTTGCTTTGTAGGAAATGTTGTCACTGTTTCCCATTTGACAGCGTTTCTATTGCGCAACCAATAGCACAAATTTATTTGAAATAACTGTATGTATAAGAGAAGCTTAAGTTAGTTTAATGTACAGCAAAGCAACACATTTTGTAAGCAATTCACCTGCTTTATATGAAAAATACAATATATGAATGAGCTGTGAAATGATTGTAATAAATGTTAAAGTTTACTATTTCCCTCTAAAGGGAATACTCCAAAACAGTAATTGAGTAAATGTACTAAGTTACATACCACAAGACCTGTTCTGGCTTTATTATTAAACCCTATAGAGGAGGTTAAATGTGTCTGGGGTGTAACACAGTGGTTTTCTACAGGTGACAGATGAGGACAGTAACCGGAAGCCCCCTGTAGGTCTGAACTCCGCTTCATAAACACCGACTGTGGCTGCAGGAATAACATGTAACTGAGAGCTACTGTCCTTGTCAATGCGACAGCAGTAGTGAGAGGACAGTGGAGGAACAGACTGCTCCACGTCTCCCTCTGCTGTTGGCAGCCGATGCTCCTCTAACTGTCCATCTACTAGACACACACACACACACACACACACACACACACACACACACACACTCTCAGACTTGCACCTCTGCTGCCCTGTCTGCTCCACTGTGCTGTACTTATTGTTCAGGCTGATGCAGTCATTCAACCCCAACACACACACACACACACTGACCAGTGATATGGGGACGGGGCTTTTTCTGGAAGCTGACTCACTGTGTTTCAATACTACCGTAAATGGATGGAAGGAGGAGGGGAGGAAGAGATGAAGGGGGGGAGGAGGAAATGAGCAGAGTGATGAGGGAACATTTAGGGAGAAGTCAGCCAGCAACACACCCTTAATGACATAATTTCCTCGTCCGTTTGCCATTGTTACAGTCCGCGTTTGGCGGCAAGCGCTGCATTTCTGGGGTTCATGCAATAAAAACAAAACATGTTTGTGTACGCGTTTACAGCCTGTGCGTATGAAAGAACAGTCAGAGTAGGTGTTAGCGGGAGACTGCAGGTTCGGCCCCAAACAGCCCCTGTCGAGCACAGAGCGAGTGCAGGTTTCTGAGAGCGCGAGCTTTTATAAAGTACTCCGGCCAGCGGAGAGCGTCTGAGTGAGAGTGTGTGTGTGTGTGTGTGTGTGTGTGTGTGTGTGTGTGCGAGCACGCGTGTGTCTGCGGTCTCTGTGTTTTGTTGAATTGGAATCTGAACCCCTTCACCTTCCCCTGCAGCTGTTAGAAAGCTATCCAAAAAACACTTCACACACACACACACACACACACACACACACACACACACACACACACACACGTCTCCCATACTCTCATTTTTCTGTCTGTCTCTCTCTCTCCTTCTTTTATACCTTTTCAAATGCTCACTCTTCCTCTCTCACCTCCTCCACTCTTCCTCCTCTCCATTAGCCCCCCCCTTTCCTCTCTGTCTATTTGGCAACGTGGCCCACAGCTTGGCAGCGCTACCCCAGCCTCCCCATAGAAAGGCTGTTCGTTTGGACCGCATGGTTCATTAAAATGTCTTTATATCGACGCATCAGAACATGCAATGATAAGAGCCGTCAAATGAAAACATCTGCTCGGTTTCTGTCCTTCCTCTGACTTTCTGCCACCGCGCTCTCGCCTGTTGTTGTTTGCCCCTTTCTCTTCTCCCCGTCTTTTCTTAGTTTAATTCATAAACGTTTGCGTTCTGCAACGTGAAGCAGCGTGTAATGTGCTGCGTTTGGACTGGAAAAGTTCGCTGCCAGTCAATCACAGTGTGCACACGCCCACACAGTGGTGAGGAGAGCTCTAATTAGGCAACACAAGTGAAAATATCATGACCTGCGGGAAAATACTGACTCGTGTCTGACTCGTCAGCTATTGTGACACTCACAGTTCAAGTGTGTTTTGGTTGCTGGTAATGAGTATAGATCGGGCAATTTGCCTGTTTTCTTTGGCTGTCCCATGTATTTAGCGGCAGATAGTATGTTGTTTGAGGTTGCTGCGTGTCTTCCGACAGTATATTCATGACAATGTCAACATGATTGTGAAGAATCCAGCTTTTACTCTGTGTTTCCTTCTCGTGTTAGAAAGTTAAACAAACCGGCACAGACGCCTGAGGGTGAGTCCTTCCCCCAGGCTCAAAAACACCAGGACAGGACAGGAAGGACACAAGCTTTGCTGTGGTCAGCCTCCCTGTTAGAGGTTAAATGATTGCTGGAAGTGTTTTAGGGAGAAATAAGGCGCTATTGTTAGCGTGTTGCTAAAGCTTTTGTATTAACTGGCTTCATTCATCTGCTGTTTGACCCTTTTTTCTCTCCTCTGTCTCTTTCTCAGTGTCTCCCGCCGACTCCCTCGTACTCTCAACTTTATTATGAAGGATTATGGAATTACACTGAATTAATCCTTTCTTCATTTTAACCTCTGGGTCCGTCTCTCTCTCTCTGCTCGCTAGGCTTTGGATGGCAGGATCTACGAGCATGTGAAAGACTACCTGGTAGCGCTGTGTCGCACAGAGCTCGAGGCCTCCCAAGCCACACACAACACCTTCCAGTTCCTGTTGGACAAGTCCACCAGGGTGAGTCAGATGTGGTGAGAGACGGGAATTGTGCCAAGGACCGGAGTTTCTGAAGTGTTGCTCACAGGCCGCATTTCAACAAAAGCAATTTCAAGCGTTGCCGGAATGCTAACGAGGCATCGCTAAAGAAACCAAAAGATAAATTCTTAGACACAGTCAGACAAAAAAAAATAAAAAAATCTGCCGCGTGTGTCTGCGTGCAGCTTGCAGTCCACTCAAAAAGGAGAATGATGGACCCACGACAACACTGCACCGCGATTGGTGTTCAATCAACAGAACAGCCTGGTTGAACGCCTCTCATTACACCATCACCTGCAGCTGCTCGGCCGTGTTATCTAACTGGCTCTTTGCTCATTCTTACCTAGAGTTATGTTTCATTTTGCTCTTTCAGTCTGAAGGAACTTGACTCGACTGAGCTCCTAGCCCAACTGGGAAGCTTGACACGGATGCCATTAAAGCGATACTCCAAAATACAAAACCCCACAATCTGTTTGCGAATTTGAAAGGCTCACCGAATGTTGGTTTGAAGTGCGGCTGCGGCTCGGGAACGAAGGCTGCAGTCAGCGTGGATCCTCTGAAGTCACGATGCTATCCGTTCCTGTCTTTCCACCAGATCATACAAGAGTTCAACCAGCAGTTGTTCATGCAGGAGAACCCGGTGTTTCACAAAGCACACGACTTCCAGTTCCAGCCCAGCGAATGTGACACGGTGAGACGCACGTAGCTTCACGCACATCCACTCTGTTTGTATCCTCACACATGCACCCGCGGGTTATTGTGCTTCAGGTAGTTTGCTGTCGAAGAACTTGGCTTGTTTGTATATAAACCTGCTGACGTACCCGGACAGCCATCACTCATCTCTCCCTACTTACCTCTATCAAACACAGAGATCATAATCAGCCTCTCCTGTTGCCACATGTATGACTCTTCCCTCCTGTTACTCTTTCTGGTCCCTCAAATATTATATTTTACATGCGTGGCTCAAGTACGAATCACCGAAACACAAAGTAAATCCTTTATTCTAACGATTTTAGAGAATCCCATTAATACATCTGGGACAGGGAGGCTTGCCAAGCTGGAGATCAGAGAGCCAAAGCTCTGATCATTCATGTTCAGTGGAGAGATCTTTGGCTCTTTTGTTTCCAGCCTTTGGAGATTTCTTTATGTTAGGATGGAGCTGTCCAGTTAACCAGTGTCTGGTGACAGCACGATAGAAGCATGAATCTACTCTGTGTTCTAATATTAAGCATTTCGGCGCCAAATGTTATGCGCCCACTGGGAACTTTTCTTTGCAGCCTTTCGCTCTGCTTTATCATTTATATGCAAGCTAAACTTTTTTTTTTTTTTTTTGGTCAAACCGAGCGGTTGCGGAAGATTAAAAATATTTCAAATCGTTGTAAATCGATCAGCGCCCGTGTGATCATAGCGCTGCAGTGGGAATCATGCTGTCTCACCCCTCCAGGGGCTTTGTTAAGTAATATTGGCTGGAAAAGAGATGAGTCCCAGTGGACGTTGCTCCTAATTCCTCTCTAGCTATCCTTCTCTCTGGTGTCTGAGTCATTTTGTGCTCTCTTGTTTCTCCACTTCTTTCCCTCTTTCACTCTCTCTCTCTCTCTCTTTCTGTCCCTCTCTGATCTGTTTTACATAAACTGGTGCTCTAACATTTCTCGAGACAACAATGTGCTGTTCCTTCCCTGTGCCTTCCTCCTCCTGTTCAACCTTCTGCTAACACTTTTCCCCAAACTTTTCTTTCCATTAACCTCCTCCTTGTATTCCCGTGCCTGTGTGCTTGCACCGCTGCTCTCGGGCGTGTGGGCGCGCGGGTGCTTTGCCTCGTGTGCGTGCGCGCGTGTGCCAGACTCTGAGCTCGGTGCAGCAGTTGGTGGACATTGAGCCGTCGCCCGTCAGTGCCATGAGAATGACCCTGGCACAGGTAGTCTTAACTGTTGTTAGCATTCATCTTCTACTCCATTTATGTCTATGTATCTGTCTGTCCTGGTGACATTCACCTGAACATGTAAAGCCTTGCTAATACTCTTAATAATGCAGTTTTGCTCTTAACACCTGGCACACTTATTGACAGTTTGCTTTCCTGTAGCACTACATTTCCTTTAACCACAGAACTTCTGTATTCCCATACATGAGTGCAAAGCTGTCATAAACCGTATTACACTTTACACGTATTACAGCAAGTGTCTGTCTGGCTTCATAAAAACTCCTCTTAAGAGAATTGCTGCCAGCGTAGAGCAGTCCCGGTGCTGCATGTGGAGTGTTGATGTATATATTTTGCACAAGCAGCCGCAGCTGTCAGAGACCAGTATCACTCAGTGCAACTTAGTGAAATCTTCTTTTAGGCAGCTAAAACCTTGATTCGCTTTCAAGGCCGGTACACTTGCTGCTTGCCATCATCCTACATCCATCACAGGGATATTACTCTGACTGTGGATAAGTATGTAAAACAACCACCCATCAGAAAAGCATCCCTGGCATTTCACTTTTCTTGTGTACAGGCACACTGGGTTGCATTTGCATTTCAGGATCGTAATTAAATCAGATCTGGATCAATACATTTCACCTTGTTGAAGGTGGGTCATGCGTGCTATAGCTATATAAAGGGCTGTCTGTCTCTGATCGTGACATTATGGTTATTATACATACCCATGGTTTACGAGGAGAGCCCCAATAACTGTAATAAAAAAAACAAAAACAACAACTCTTCCAGATCATTGACTTGACAACACAATGTTACGAAATACAATAAATACCACTCCCTGCCGATGTCGAAGTATAAAATGCTCGTGTGGACATTGCGTTCTTCCATGACCTAACCCGGAGTGACTGCAGACAGTCACAACACAGTGCGTCAACAACACTAACCTTTAACATCCCAGTTATCCTTCCTGGCAAGCAGTGTGGACCCATCCCTCTCCCTAAACAGAGAGTGGTGTAGCTATTACAGCATGTCTCGCCAGCTTCAGCTCACTGTCTTTTATCACAGGGAACTACGTGAAATATTAGTGCAGACACACTCACAAGGCCACACAATAGACTTTACTTCTGCAAAAGTTACTGCACAGTACTTCATCTATCAGAATCCACATGTCTGTTAATCATAGTAACAGGTCCACGAATGTTGCATGCCGCTGCATGACCACACAGTAGGAGTGGCTACTACGCCTGTGACATCATGGCCACTGCTGATATTAAAAAGTAAGAATAAACATGACAAATGTGTGTCTAACCCTGGATTACGGGATTGGATATACCCAGTCATGACCTGTGCAACTGTCAACAACAAATATTTCTTATTTTGATACGTGATAAACTCAAAATTCAACCAGCTGTCACGACTTTCCATACTTACTGTCACCCCAGCAGTTGCAGTTGGATGCATTTTGAGACAAACAGTTAATTAAGCTTTATTTACTCTGGAAATATCATTGGGATCATGATCTGCTTTGTAGTGGAGACACCTGAGAACAAATTACATATAGACAAGATCATAACAAGAAAACTGATTCGCTATTATTATGCACCCAGATGGCCGCACTAATTTAACAATCGCATAATACTAAAGTGGAACGACGCAGAGGAATGATCCCCGTGTAGCAGTATATTCCAGCAGTGAGTTGGTATGAGGAACTTTTAAAGCCGACCCATCCTGCGATCTGAGGTCAAATGAGCCATTAATGTAGATGAGTTCCTGAATCATCACTGAGATGCACTTGTGGGGGCTAAAAGACAAAAACTTGCTTCTAGGCTGCAAGGTTTGCACTCAAAGGTCATTTCACTCTCCTGTCGCGCTAACTTAGTGCAGTCTGAGTTGACATTATCACTGCTGCTACCTGCTGTTTCACACCGGAATAGGTGGCATGCTGGCTGGCCGCAGCTGACAGACGTCTAGCAAAAGTGTCATATGTATAAAAAATAAATAAATAAATTGGAAATGCAATGTTGCAAACGATTTCACCTCTAAACAGCAAGTTGCATCATTTATAAATAATAAAAATGACCATATCACTGTTACCATGACTTTCTACCCACTGCTGTGCATACATCATTAATAGCTTAATAACAGTAAACCTACTAAACCTTATTCTCTTTGTTGAAGTAATATTATAAGAGCTCTAGTTTAGTTGCTCCATGGTAATGCTAATGAAACAAGCGAGCTGCATTTGCTCGATTGCTGGATACCAGTGATATAACAGCGGCTTCACTGTACTGCTGTTACATTGTCATGTGCTGGTGAGCAATGCGGTCCCAGCACCAAGTGACTCATTTGATGCCGTAACCCTGTTGCTGTTGCCTCATCTTTTGAGACATCGCTATGCTGTCATCACCCTCCTGAGGATGAATGAGTCAAACGTTTGCTGCGTGTGATTCTCATTTGCACATTCGTTGCGTGTTATGGGTTCAAAATATGATAATCGCAGGCAGAATGACCGCCTCGGTACTTTTTGTTATGTTTTTCTTTTTTGTTGTTTGTCTGTGCATCTTTTCTGCGTTGAGTTCTGTGTTAGCTCACCCTTACCAAGCCGCAACAAATCAAGGTGCATGCTTTATGTAAATAACAAAGTACGTTTATCTGCATATGCAAGCAGGAACCCATAAAATAGAAAGTGTCGCCCTGCTTTTAGTAGGATTACACCTTTTAATGGGTGTGTCTTTTTGCCATGAATGCACGTAATGCGTCTAATCATAGCAATGCATTTGTCACTGTCAGACACTGCTGTCTGTTCTGCAGCAGGTTCTACACGCACCTTCGAGTCCCCGGACCCCCACTGCTTTTAAAAACCCATTAAAACAGCACACACAGAAAAACTGCTGCCTCCACTTGAGGGTGTCACACAGGTGCTGTTCAACGTGTTATATTAGTCAAGACAGCGGTACGTCTCTGCAAGCTGTGCAGAGTGATCCTTTTTTTAGAAAACGATGGGCGCCTATGACTTGTGTGAAATGATGCAAGCCTGCATTAGAAAAGACAGCAGCAGCTTGTTATTGTGGCAAAAACATCATTGGGTTGGGTTAGTTATATGACAGGAAAGACCTACAACAAGTGTTCAGGGTGAGGGGATGAGACAGAACAAGAGTCCTCAGCCACGATTAGAGATTACCGTTTGTAACAAGTGTCTTAAACAAAACAAAAATAGAAAAAATAAACTTCCAAACACACACACTATCCCGCCACAACATTATCATCATCCCATTCACAAAGCCATTCTCACCCTGTCATCCCTGTGGTTTCAGAATAACACTGTTGTTCTATACAGTCCTCTAAATGACTGTTATTATGACAGCGGAGGTTGTTATTGAAGTACAGTACGATCACTCCGCATTGAGTTCGCCACGCTGTAATTCACATTTCCCTGAGCTGGCAGCCTGTCCGTCCTGTATCACATCCACAGTAGCTGCTAATGGGTTACCGCTGTGACCCTGATAATAAATGAATATTTAACATTGGCACATTAACACAATTTGATTACCAAGGGTCATATTTGATAAAGGGCCCCACTACATCATGATAATTAAATATATAGTTCGTACTGTGCTGTCCCAGGTCATGCATTTGCTTACACTTGCCTAACAGCTGTTTTACATTAACAGCGGCCGAACATTTTAAGTTAAAATATACAGATGTTGTCGAAACAAACAGCATCACAGACAGATCACATGCCCAAGATTTAAAGTGTTTCAGACGCCAGGATTCATATTTTCTCTGCAACATGTAAATTCTCTTACGCCACCTTAACAAAACTCTTACTTATTCTGTTTACTCTGTTAACATTACACCAATAATTTTAGCAAACTATCAAAGCACAAATTAGCTTAACTCCCTCCACAACGTGTCAGTTCAAATCTATTTTTCTGCCTCCCTGCCTCAGCCCCCCCCCCCCCCCCCCGGCCATACTCCCTTGCCTGAATGTAATTAAGCTGTAAATCTCCCATGTAATACTGTTCGTTTCACACCTATACTTAGCCAGATTTATGCCCTCTTGTTACTGGAGCAGCACATAATTAATAGATATGATGTGCACGGAAACTTGCAATTAAAATATCGTGTTCTTTGAGTCTGGGTAGCACTTTTATTATCAGATTATGGAAACACCGCAGCCTCTCTGGGCTGTGAGCACATATCAGTGACGCTGAAAGTATGTATATCCCGGGGCTCAGTTTGTTTTTGTCCAAAGTGGCAATTTTTTCCTGTCAGTGGACAGAATAGATGTCATGCTTTACATTTCTGATAATTTTCAAAAAATGATAGGCCATGGGTATAAACCACTGAAGTGAGCAACGCTGTGTAAATGTTCAAAACACATAAAGTCTAAGTATCTTTTCAGCTCTTAGTCTGCCACATCCGAATGAGGACACAGCTTGAATAGGGGACACATTTTATTTTATTTTTTTTTAAAGAAGTGAAGCAACTGGGACAACAAATTTATGAGTCACACTCAGTGCTAGAAAGTATCCTTTTTTTGTTTCCCCAGCCCTGCATGACCCATATTTATGGTAAACAGCGATGAAAAGATCAAATCTGAGTCACATTTCCAAACAAGTGAAGAGAAAAACATTAACCGGCGTCATGAAACTGACCTTTTGAAAACATTTTCATAACCAAGAGCCAAAAGCGCGATGTATTTAGGTGTGCGATACACATGCGCAATGTAAATATTTTGAAATGAAAGGATAGAGAGCTCACCCTTTAGCTTTTAGTGAGGTGGCTTACAATATAATTTTGTTTATTGGTATTGAAAATGAAACTTTTTTGTGCACTTGTCGACAAAATTGGCACCTTTTAGATGATAATAACACAGTATTTTTCAATTAAAGTAAATATAAAAGACTAAATAATAAACAACCAAAGTATAGAAAGCATTAAAGTTGTTATTTATTAAGAACCTAACATTCAAGAACTCTGTGATTCTGCATTGTCAGGACTGTGTCGATGTGGCTTGATCAGACTTTGTCACCAAACAAATCATTAATAAGCCCCGCCTATTTAAAAAAGAACAGAGAAGAGATGAAATCTAAGTAGCTCTCAACTGAAATAGGCAAAACTGTTAATTTAAATTGTTTTTATGGCCTTTAAAATAAAATGTGTACTGGCTGTGTCATTGGTAAGCGGTGGTTCAGAGACTAGGTGTGTATTCTTGGAACTTAGAGATGCATTTAACCCACGAGTCTGTGGGAGAAGTGCCACGTTTAAAATCGATATTGAGCGTCTCAGTGGAAAGTCGTGCAGATTCTGTGACAGTTCACATTTAAGGAGGCCCGTCACCGTGCGGCTCCTGCCCGCTCACTGAGAGGTGCACACAGAAACGCACACGCACGCTCCTCCACATGTGGTTTTGGTAACTACTTCATTCCAAGAGGATAACAATAGAGCTTTGCAGCACACACCATGTTAATTATGTGAGAAGGAAACAGTCATTCTCTCACACTTTCTGTAGCTTAATTAACAGCTTCTGCAGATCACACACCTTGCATCGTCATCGCTGACAGTTTACTTACGTGTGCACTTGTGTAAATGTTTGTGTACCTGCCATACTTGTGTGTGTGTGTGTGTGTGTGTGTGGGGGGGGGGGTGGGATCGGTGGATACACGTGTGTTTACCCATGCCTGTCTGGTGTGTATGTGTGTCTGTATCAGAGTCGTCAGCTGGAGTCGGAGACGGGGACGACGGAGGAGCACAGTCTAAACAAGGAGGCCCGGAAATGGGCGACCAGGGTGGCCAGAGAACACAAGAACATCATACATTACAAGAGAGTAAGATGGACACACTCTCATTCAGCACATGTACCCAAAAAGCACACTATTAATTAATAATTATGTGTTTGTGTGTATTGTTTTCAGTGCCTGGAGGAGTGTGAGAGCCATGGCTTGCCCCCCACAGAGCAGGGGCGACTAGATCTGGAGATGAAGATCGAAGACACCAAAGAAAACATGCGCAAAGCTGAGGTCTGTGGACAGAAAGCCTTTTACAGGAGGGGAAACAATGGGATGTGTTCCTTT
Source organism: Datnioides undecimradiatus (assembly GCA_008933995.1). Taxonomy (NCBI): domain Eukaryota; kingdom Metazoa; phylum Chordata; class Actinopteri; order Lobotiformes; family Datnioididae; genus Datnioides; species Datnioides undecimradiatus. Next base: position 13,647,181 of record WARS01000008.1, read on the forward strand.
AGCATCTACACTCGACCCTTTCTGTGTGAAGTTTGGATGTTCTCCCCGAGCCTAAGCCACGCTCCAGCCTCTAATACCATGGTGGTGTGGAGAATGAGTTTTTGGATAGATGGAGATGCTTCTCCAACAAACCCTCAGTAAACAAACTTCCCTAAAATACACATTTTGAATAAAAATCTGTGGTGGGCATAAACGTTGCATATCGTCGTAGACCCACTTCCTGCTGTAACGTGAGCGGGGTAAACTTCAGCCATGTCCCACATTACCTGTGCTCACTGTTTGGGTTGGGCGGCTGATTATTTGGTAAATACTTTTTAAATGCAAACAGAGGCAATTAGTAGCATCAGGTCTGCACATCGGCTCGGCCGATGTGGCAGGGTTGCAATTACCAGACTCGGCCCAGGGTTGATCAATACACCTTTCACATCGCAGGAGATGTCAGATCATTCAAGTTATTGGACTTTGTTTGTCCACAGAGCCCGCTAATCCCCCGCCGCTCACGGTCTAGCTGTCCTCCCTTCAGGTGTAGAGGTTCAAACACACTTGTTTGTGTCTGTGCCTCGCCTCTTTTGCGTTCTCATCCCGTGCTCACACTCCCCCTCGTTTTCCCCTCCACGCCCCTCCGCCTCTCCACCTGCAGAGATATCCATCATGCATGTATCGATTCGCACAGACATAACCTGTCACACACACTGAATGCGATCGCAGCGTCATCTCTCATCCTTCTCACCACGATCCTGCCTCTGCTCTCGCGAAACGTCTGCGCTCTTTTCATCTCCAATTTCACCTCCCTTCCTTCACTTTGCCGAGCTTGCTCTCTCCATAATGCCGCCTGTCTGCCTCCGCGCTACCTTTCTTATCAGACTTTTATATATCTGGCACCCTCTGCTGTCAGGTTTGCTCCAAAAACATTTCCCTTTGCGTGTGATCATTCTTTCACTACACATGCCCAAAGTTGCTTTCGCAAATTATTTGTTGAGCATATTTTCTGTAAGGTTACCGCCGTTATTGATAGACACGCCGTTATCTCAGTCTGCAATACACCGCGAGACTATTTTCAAAACACTTCCAGTAGCCTGTGATCTCACTTTCTGCAAAATATTCACTGCAAACATGTGATCGCTCCACCTTTTTCCTACCCCACCCTCTCTCTCTCTCCCTGCCTCTCTGTTTCAGTCTCTCTGGCTCGCACTGACTGTCTGCTATTCTTTGCTCCTCTAGGCCAGCGTTACCTCGAGTAAGATGATGAATATTTTATGAGCTCATTTGGTACAAATGGCTTCATCACAGGGCTCTTATCACAGAATTATAAAGGGAGTGAAAGCAATACAAAAGGCATTATCCAGGTTTGATTACAGCATTATCTGGATAGTGATTGCGCCATTCTTTCCTTTTACATGACGTTCCATGTACATCCCACCAAGGATCTCACAGTAGCCTTTTAAAGACCTTATTAGAAGGAAAATGAAGCTGGATTAAAAGATATTTACGAGGCAACTGTGCTCATTGGAGGAATGCATGGTGGTTTTTATCCAGGTTGTGGTTTTTCTATCATGATCAGCTGAAAACTTGGTTGTTTCAGTGGCAGGGTGTTTTAAATCCAAGCCTGAGCACAGAACGTCTCTACCAGCCAGTAGGAAAAGATGGACAGCGTGGCTGGCCTCGCCACCTGTCCTGTCATTTACTGGTTTTTCCATAAATTGCCTAATTTGCTCGTGACAACATCTTAAACGCTTTGACGGCCAACTGAGTATCAGAATCGATGTTCGGAGTCAACGCGCTGCCTGCGCTGAAAAATGTGACCGTTATTTACTGCATGTGAAACTGCAGGCGAATCAGTGGCAGAGATATGAGTTTCAGGTTTATTTGAGATTGGATAGGCTTAATGTAGATACCGGGGAAAGAGTAACATCAGCATGTTTCCCTGTCTTTTCCAACAAATCTCCATTTGAATATTTTATGGGAAACATGGTGCAGGGAGAAAAAAAATATCAATGCCCCGAATCATGTGAGACTTTAAAGAGCCCGTATGCTTAAAGGGAAGGGTGGCTGTTAAACTAGACAACAGGCTGGATTGAGTGGTGTTCAGATCATGTCAGGTCGAATTAGATTCTTGTAGTGTAGTCACAAAATATCAGATATTTCTCAGTTGCGCTGAATGCACTGCTTTATTGTCACAGATTTAAGCAAACCACCAACACTTATGCGACAAAACTGAAAGAAGTAAAACAACCTAGATGTTTCATGCCTTTAAATCTGCTCTGCAGCGTTCGACATTACGCCCCTCGATCTCTAGAAGGATCCTCTTTTTCTCGCCTCTGTTTGAATGGAATCAATAAATACTGAAAGTGAGGGTCGAGTTATGCGTTCGCTGCTCTGCACAAATGCCCGTGTGATTTTATGGCTTCTGCCTGAGTGCCTGAGAAAATACTCTGGATACTGAAACCGGAGACCGCGTTTCTCTGAAATTACTCGAATAGTTACGACTGTATTAAAATTTATCAGCATGATTAAGGGAAACATGCTTTGATAAAAGTCAAGTGGACATTTTCCAAATGTGAAATTAAACAAATGATATATTCTTATATGAATAATATGCAGTGACTTTTGCCCCAGGCAGCCATGTTTACTTTACTGGATCTTTCTTTATTAATAGAGGATAAAAAAGGATGAAGTGAGTCACATGATATTACCTTGGAGGATAGTTTGTAATAAAATCAAAGAAACAATAAAGAGAAACAGTTTTAATCTCTTAATCAGTATATTAATATATGTTATATATTAATCTGATCTACTGTCAGGGCTTGGTCACAAGGAGAGAGCTGGACCCAAATGCAGACACGGACAAGGGGCAACAGATATTTCAAAAGTTTAATTAAGGGCTTAGGCTTACGAGTGGTCAAGGCAGGCAGGGTCGAAATCCAGGTAATTAGTCCGAACATGACATGGTAATCAAAATCCAAAATCTCAAAGAACACACAGGGAAACACAAGGAATCGAGGCAGGAACATGGAGACTAACACAGCGAATGAACCGACAGAGAACAAAGGCAATGACACAACTTAAACAGACAGGGGAGGGCAGGACAACGAGACACAGGTGAGACCAATGAACTAATCAAGGACAGGAAGCAAGTGCACAGAACACACAAGGGAAACACTTTTTCAAAATAAAACAGGAAATAACAAAACCATGACATTTACATAGCATCTGCACTGCATTTACTACAGAAATACAGTATACAGAAATAAGTAAATGAAAATTAGCAACCATGCAGAATTTCCCCTGTCTCCTCTTTTCACAAACAAAAGTGTGTATTAAACTTTATACCTGGTGGAAAATCAAAGAGATCTTTCTCACAGGTTTGTTTTTAATCATTCCTTCCTTCTTTGAAGCTACAGGAATGAACTTTTGTCTCACATGAACAGTGACAGGCTCAGCCATGCTTCTTGTTGCTGTGGCCTACTCTGTAGCTATGGTTGCTCTGGTACCAGCGCGCCTGCTTGCATGTGAATGTCACACCAAACACCAGATAAAAGGACTCTGAAATATACAGAGGTGTATCTGACAGACCGAGGCTCGGTCAGCACTGTGTGAACTCATTTAGCTGAAATGCAACTGATGTTCGCTTGTTTGTACAAGTCCCCACACTGTGGCTTTAAATACAGCAGCGAGGTCATCTGAGATTCCCCACAGTGACATTGGATGATCACCGACCTCGTCTCTTCTGTTTTCCACTTTCTAAGGAGTTCTCAGAGGATGAGAGAGTGAGTGTCTCCATGCTAATGAGCTGTTGAAGGCTGCGCTCAAACTGGCTCCACCAGACAAGCTGGCCTCATTAACACGTGGCATCAAAAGCCTTCAGACAGGGGAGAGAGAGATGGGACTGAGCTCTCGGCAAACAAAACTAATAAGGATCGGAAAATTGATTAGAAGGGTCTACTCATAATCTCACGGCCTCATCTGCACTGTCATATTAATACTTTTGGTAAACATGCAGCATGATATTTGTTGATAAAACACAGTGAAGATCCTCAATCTGTTCCCTGAGCTGGTGGTTCTGCTTTTTGCTCAGCTTCATCGTTTCGACAACAAGCAGTTACCACACATATTGACAATAACTGAGTAGCGTGAGCCCGCTGTGTCTCTTTATGTTACACGCTGTATGCAGCCTCTTCTCGTCTCCTGTTATGTTGTTTTAAAATGTTTTTCAGACTTTTTAAAAAGCAGTAGTATTCGTAAAAGTTTACGTCTGCCTGTTTTCTCCCTGTCGATCTCTCCATCTGTTTTTCTGCCCACCCTTCCGTCCGTTTTATTGATTTGAGCCGCCCAGACGGACTGTCTGAGGTTACGCAGTCTATCCACAAGTGATCTGTGCTCACACTGCTGCCTGCTTAGTCTATCGACTTTAACTAAAGAGTGTATTCCTGCACAGATGCCTGATTACATACCGGCCACTGTTTTAACTTGTTTACTCTTTAGCCTGATATGATTCAGGTCCAGCAGCAGCCAACGCTTGTGCTTCCCTTCAGCGTTTGTTGGGTGCTGCTAACGGAAAGGGGAGGCACTTAAGGGCCTCAGGTCTTTATTGATCAAAGCCGGGAAGTCTGTCTTGACAGCGAGTCTGTCCGTCTGATAGCACGTCTCTCTGGGAGCGAGCTACATGCTATCAATCTGCTCTGTCAGCATCAGCGAGAAAGAAAAGCGGAGGGTAACAAAGAGGAAATTGATGGAAATGGTGAGAAACAGCAGGGAAGAGGAGAGAGAGGATCAGAGATGAAAGAGAGTGGAGGAGGCGAGACAGACTGAACGTAAATCTCAGGGGTTTCCCGACCGGTGGTTATAGCATCATCATCATATTGTCTCATTAGGAAAGAAGACAGCTCATGTCCACTGCTCACAACTCATTAAAACAAAGCACAAGTTTTGGTTTGCCATTTGTGAGGCTCACTCTGTCACCGGACAGTGCCGCATGTGATCTAATGCAGCTGAGACTTCAAAAGAAAAGAAAAGTGCGTATTTTTCCAGAGAGGATTTGATTTAAAATGGCTACGAGCTTCCACTTGAGTAGCTTGAAACATAATACTGCATCGAGAGAGGTGGATCACGAGTTGAGACAATCTCTCATTTTAATGTCTGCTCTGTTATACGGGTTCACTTCAGGTCCTTTCTCTCTGCATCAGTTCAAAAAGCCATTATATAGTAGAAATGGCTCCCATCTGAGGGCTTACTTTATATAGTGATGTCTGCTAATAGCAAATGATATTGTTTTTATCGATTCATGTTTGTTTGGTTTCAACATCATGGCTAAAAAGATATTTATTGTGTCTTCTCGTCTCTCTGATGTTGACAGTGATGTTCTTGACTGATGCTGGAAACGCTGTGTAGGTCAGTGATACACCTGATGCTCTTAACATACTTCACCCCCTCTCTCTCTTCACAGACAATAAAGTTAAAAGCCGAGGCCCGGTTGGACCTTCTGCGGCAAGTGGGGGTTGCTGTGGATACCTGGCTGAAGAGCGCCATGAACCAGGTGCGTACTTTGTCTGTGAGTGCCGGAGAAGATGTGTACCTAAATCCTTTCATGCATGAAGGCTAGTTGGTGTAGTGTGATACGTGTGTGTGTGTGTGTGCGTGCGTGTTTGCAATATGTGTTTAAACCCCACCCGTTCGCTCTCTCTGTGCATGCTGTAGGTGATGGAGGAGCTGGAGAATGAACGCTGGGCCAGCTACACTTCCCACGATCCCTCACTGTCGGTGAGACACCTCCCCTCACTGTGCGTGCGTTGCCGCTCTCCTGCCAAGTCAGCAGGTCTTTTCCTGTTTGCGCAAAAACAAAATGTTTATTAATGAAATTTGAAAACATTGGAGGAATAAGTAAACAGAAGAAAGTGTAGATGTAACATGAACCCAAATGTGACTACCAGTATGCTGATACTCAAATACACCACAGTACGAGCCCAAATTATTCCTGTCAGCAGTTTTCAGCTGCTGAAAGTTTCAGAGGAGTTGTCTGACTTGGCTGGAAGGTGCAAACCTCACACCTACAAATGAGAAATAGAGGCGCACCTTTTCGCCACACTGCGTGGGCTGTAGCTGACGTGTCTTGGATGCACGGCCGCCCTTTTCACCAAATGAAACTCACCAGACCACTGAGACATGTCCCCGTGCGTCCGTCACGCATCAACTTCGAGCTCGTCTTTGTCTTCTCGCGTGCAAATTCCCCCTTGAGGCGAACGTGTGATTTGTGATATCGGGCTATATGAATAAAATTTGACTTGCCTTAAATTTAGCACCCTCAGAAATGTCACTTTAAACTCCGAGGCACTGGCTCATATTCATAGACTTTTGCTTTCTTTATGATTTCATTACAAGCGAAAGCCACCCAGCTAGAGCAGTCCTCCTGACAAATTACTTCCCGAATGATGTAAATTGCGAGATAATTGACCTCAGCCCTGCTGCCTAATCATCTGTCACGTCAGTTACAGCCTCTTAAAACGCCCCGCTTCCCCGCAGGAATACTGAAGTAGTCCTCGCACAACTTGCAGTTTCTATTTCATGACCCTTAGTTTCAATGGTAAGATAGACCGAGCGCAGATCTGAAGTCTGAAGGGACCTTTTTCTCATCACCTCAATGTTTTTGTGAGTGTGTGTACTTACTGTACGCATGTCAGCGGAGAAGGAGGTGGACACCAGGCAGTTCAACATCCCCCCTCGCTCATTATTGGCAGCAGTAAAGTGTCATTTCTTGGCGAGAGCTATGGGAGAAGATTGATACCACTCTCATGTCTGCACGGTGAATATGTAGCTGGAGCTAGGAGCTGTTAGCTTAGCGTAGCACAAAGACTGGTGACGGAGGAAAATGGCTAGCCTGGGTGTTTGAAATATAAAATAATCAGCTACCAAACCTCAAATGTCAATTTTGTTTTAATCCATACACAACATCAGCGAGCCTTGGAGGCACTGGTATTTGTGTTTTTCAACTCTTCTGCAGAGAGAGGCTTGGTTTTTCTCTCCGTTTCCGGTCTTTATGCTAGGCTAAGCTAACGGGCGGCAGGTGGTAGCTTCATATTTACCGGGCTGCTGGCACCAAAAGTTCTTGGTGATCCTGTTGATATTTATTAAATTTGGGTGTGATAAAGCTCAATCACACCATTAAACTGATTTATAATTATGCACAATCAATAAGGCAACCCTTATATGCGTTTTTGTGTGTGTGTGTGTGAGTGTGTGAGTTATGGATATTTATGTGCATTTTTATTTGTGCATTGTGCGTTTCTGTCCCTACACTGGGTATCGGGGTGTACATGCGTGACTAGGAGTGTAATCCCACACGGGACTTTGTGAGGGGACGCGCGAGGGTGTGTTTGTGTTTGTGTGCGTGCGCGTCCGTCTGTCAGCAGGACTAAACATAGTCGGCCTGCTCCGTTAGAGGCACTTGACACTCAGCTCACTGGGTGTGAGAAAAGGGAGAATGATGGAGAGAGTGTCCCAAGAAGAGAGGGAGGGACGGTTGAAGGAGGCGAGCAGTGACCGAGGGAGATACTGGAAAAGATGGAGAGAAGGAGAAGGAGCTGGGAAAAAGAAGAGGTGGTGTGATGAGGAGGAGAGGGTGAGGCAGTGAGGTGAGGAAGGAGCGGTGTCAGAATGATAATGTTGAAGCAAAATTGGATGCAGGGGTGATAGAGATGGAGGGATTGTGAAACCCTGCAGAGAGAATAGTTCAGTGTAGTGTAAGGCCTCGCTAATCAGCAAAGAATATCACAATTTGCACGGCTGCACAGACAAAGTGGTGACCAAAACAAAGTGCTTCTTACGTCTGACACAAATCCTTTCATTATGCAATTTTGTGCCGTTTATCGACGTCTCCCACGGCCCGGCGATTTTCTTTAAACTTCCTCTTCCCTCATTTTCGGTTTGACGCGAGACTTGCTGAACATTCCCCCGTTTGACGTGGGTGTCATTAAAAGAAACAGACCAGGAGGCACACTCAGCATTCGTTTGACAGCGGTCCAACAGCCTTTGATTTTGTTCGCAGCGTACTGGAGCTTTAAGAGATTGACAGCGGCAAAGAAAGAGGGATTATCATAACAAGGTGCAACAGAGGAAACGAAGAACGAGGAGAAAACAGCGGGAGGGACTGTTAACAGCTGTTTGCTGATTAGGGAGAGGTTAAGATGTGACCGGTGGTCAGAGAGAGCAGAGGGGATGGATGGATTGTGAATGATAATCCAGAGAGGAGAGCGCAGACAAACAATGAGAGCCTTGAGCGGGGCCTTTCTTCATTTCACTCAACTTTATTATTACGACGATGAAATACTGTAAGCCGTGAACCGTCAAGTCCCTCAGGCAGCCACTCTCTTCATTACAATATCACTCTCACTGTTATTACCTCCAGGACCAATAAAACTGGCCGTTGGTTTGCATCCGGGCTGTTCAGTTGGTACACACACTGAGATGTAGTTTTGGTGAGATTTTATTGGGTTATTACTGAAATACGTGCCGGTCATTTTATAAAATGGAATTGGCCCTGAGGCAGTGCCTTTAAATCAATGCAGTAAAGTGGATAAGACAAAAAATATGACCTTGCCACCAAAACTCAAATACAGAACTGGACAACAAGTGGTTCTCCATCACACTGAAGTGATCTATTCCCTTAGTGGTGTATTCCACGGCCGAGTCGGGAATCACTTCCTGTTTACAATATAAGTAATGTCACTGCACACGTAGCACTCGGAAACGATTTGTTGCTTCTGTGGCGACTGACTAACACCAAGCCTTGCTGCTCTACCAGCTACAGACAGGCCACAACAGTTCGACCCTTCTAACTCTGAGTGTGTACCTGCTCTGTCCGTGCAGCTTTCAAACTACACTCAATATGACCCGAGCAAGAGTCAGTCAGTAAATGTCTCAACAGCTATTCGATGGACTTGGATGGACTTCATTCACGTTCGTGCTCCCCAGAGGCACCATGAGGTCGGCTTTGTTTGAGTAGTGAAATTTGGTGCGCACAGTAATGTTTCCCTCAGGGTGAACTGAACCCCGGCAGTCCTTTGGCTTCTCCTCAAGCACCAGCATCATAAAATGCAATTTGTCCAGTACTTTGTGGTTTTTCGCCCCAAATTGCTTCAAAACCAGTGAAATTCCCCTCAGCCTTCAGCTGCACTAATGTATTTAGTGTAGCTTAGCTAGTGTTAGCGTGCTAGCAAGCACAATTATAACCATAAACGTGCTGACATCTTTGGGGAAATTCAAGTGTCAGTAGTTAACTGCACAAAAATTAAATTACAATTACCGCGATGCATATATATCTGATACGCAGTTCACGACTCCCCGACGTGGCATGCAAAACATTAACATGTTGAACTCACTGCTGTGCCTAATTACAGCATTGCATTACATATTGCATTTATGTCTGTAAAGCTGGAACGGCAGGAAGCGTAGAGGCATGCAGTGTATGTAACTCAGTGTTAAGAGTTTTTACAAAACAAGTGGAGAGCTTTGAGAGTGTGTTGCATATATATTTCTATTAGGGAACACCTTTGGACCACACATGAAGGTTAGTCCGTCCCTGGAGAATGGATTCTTATTTCTAGGAGACCAACTTGGGATATCAGCTCATACACACATCTGTTTTGTTCTCCGCTGGTGTAGAGTTTACTGTGTCAACAGAAATCTGATGACTAAACACAATGACCTAGGAATGGATAAACACAACACACACACACACACACACACTATTGTAATGGCCAGCTCAGCTCGCTGTGTGTGATGGATCTTTCTACCGGCTAGATCACATGACCTTCATATAAGCCAGTGAAATTCTCATGGAACAAAAGAGGGCGGGGCTGGACTCGTGTGAAACGTTAGCCCCTCTACACCTGTCTCTAAAAGCTGTAGCAGCCACACTGAGCCAGGCAGAGACACTCAGGCTCAAAGACAAGGTAAGCACTGCTGCAGATTAAATCGTGACGCTGGCACAGAGGGAGAGTGCAAACGCACTCAGAAAGATGGGGAAGAAAGGGGGTAACAAGTGAAAGTGTGTCTTTGTGAGATGGACGGAGCTTGCAGCTGGTAAACAAAACGCACGGGAGGTGGAGGAAGCAGAAGCTGGGATTAATAACACAGCAAGGGTGTCAAAGAAACCAGGTGAATGGGAGACAGATACCAGCCGTCGCAGCCAGAGACATTCAGATGAATAACTTAGGTGGGCATCACACTGGTACATCGGGAGTTGGAGGCAGCAGCTTGTGTTAAAGTGATTTTTTAGAGTTTTTGTGTATTTTAACTGTCATATGTTTAATATTTATATAGAAATAGCATTTTTTAATTTATTTGATCTGCCAAACAGCACTGTTTTTGTATTCTGGATCTTTTTTGAGACCTTTTTTTCTCCATTTGTCCTTGCACTTATCAGGGGTTTTGACTTTATCTGCCTGTGTTTGTGTGTTAAAGGGCACAGTGGACTTGGAGCGTGAGGAGGGAGAAGAGTGTGAAGAGAATATGGAGGTTTTTGACGACAGCAGCTCCAGTCCTTCAGGAACCCTCCGGAACTACCCGCTGACCTGCAAAGTCCTGTACTCATACAAGGTATAAACCAGCGCGCACACACGCACACACAGTTACCAGCTGCAGTTACATGGCCGCGCACACATACATATGAAATGTCTGCAGCTACATGCAATGCACAGTATCACCCACAATCACATACATGCATGTTTTTAACATTCATAGGAAGTGTGAAACAGCCATTGGTAATTCTGATTAAAACATAAAGTTAAACTATTTTAAAATCATTTTACAAAAAACATACAAATCATAATAACTGAAACACAAGATGATGACGATTCCTACAGGATGTAATCGTCATGAGTAGATTTGATTCAGTTCCTCACTTCCTCTTTCTCTCTGTCTGTCTGTCTGCCCTCCAGGCCTCGCAGCCAGATGAGTTAACTATTGATGAGCAGGAGATGTTGGAGGTCATTGAGGATGGAGACATGGAGGACTGGGTCAAGGTGCGCAAACGCACACACACACACACGGATGGGCCTTTTTGCTCAGAGTTACAACAGCAGAGGCTCGTGAGCGCTGCGTGCTTGGTCCAGTGTGTTTGCTCTGGTTGATTTCACAGCCTTGTTCTTTCTTCTTCATTCTGTGTGTCTCCTTGTGTGCGTGGGTGTTCCCCAGGCTCGCAATAAGACGGGCCAAGTGGGCTACGTCCCGGAGAAATACCTGCAGTTCCCGACCTCCAACAGCCTGCTGAGCATGCTCCAGTCTCTGGCTACGCTCGATGCTCGATCACACACCTCGTCCAATTCCACCGAACCGGAGCTGCACTCCAACTGCATCAACGGCGATGCAAACAGTAAGTGCTTCTAAAATCAAGCAAGCGGCAAATTATTCTTTGAAACACTTAAACTGCGTGCCGGGAGTTCGGTAAAACATGCTAGCTCCAGTCGTAGCGATGTAAATGAGTTTTTCTCTTCCCATAATGAAATTGTTACGTGGTACTGATGAAGGCATTTCTCTCCTTACTGCTCCACTGGAGTTGCTCAACAACAATAGAATAAGCAAGTGTGGGTTGTCTGACTCGGTGGCAAAACAAGATAAAGAATATTTTAGTGGTTGCTGTCACCAAAAGAAGTGTCTGTTGTTGTCTCCTTTTCATTCTTTTATATTAATGTTTTTAAAAGCCACCTTAGAATAAGGGGAAATGTTTTTGTCACTCCCGTTCCAGCGCCTTCAGTGGAGCAGGAAAAAGGGGGCAGGCGGTTTTATAAAACTGGTGAAAAAAAAGCACACGGTGGCTGAAATTGCAGACAGGTTTCATAAAGAGCCTAGCTTTAACACAAACAATAACCCTCTTTGTGCCCTCTCTCTTATTTCTGCAACACTACTGGTTGTCCACACGGACACACGCACACTCTTTGGGTGTTAACGGCCCGTGCAGTCGGTATACAGTGTGTTAAAAAGCCTCGTAATTAGCCACTCCTGGATATTCCTCCTCCGCATGCCCACCAGGCTTTTGTTTTTTTTTGCTCGCGCCTATTTGACAGGCAGCGAAATCTCACTTAATTAACTCCTTACTTACACCCGTGGCACCTGATTGGTCCGACGTATTCCCGCAGCATGCCAAAACAAGAAACAACCCCATGAAAGCAGCGCCACCGCATTATTCGTCCTTCAGAACCTGCTTCCTTTCTTCTCCTGCTCTCTCCCTGAAGACGTAGACCAGGCACATGTGGAAATTCAGGCACATAATGATTATTACAGTTACGCCTGTCTGTCTTTTGTCTGTCTCACTCGTTCCGGCGGTGTGTACCATTCTCTATATGATAATGAAGGCGAGGCAGACAAGGAACTACATTTCCCCAGGAATAATTACTCCTCCTGTCTATCTCTTATTGTCTTCCTCTCTGTCTGCAGTGATGTACGTCCGCGCACTTTATGATTACGAGGGCCAGGCGGACGAGGAACTCTCCTTTTCCGAGGGAGCGGTGATCCGCCTGCTGAGCCGCGACACCCAGACCGACGACGGCTTCTGGGAGGGGGAGCTCAACGGACGGGTGGGCGTCTTCCCCTCCGTGCTGGTGGAGGATTTCACTGAGAACGGGGAGAGCAGCGGAGGAGTGACGGGCGACATACAGGTACGTTAGACACAGTCTCACAGATATAAAACACAAAAAAAGTAGATTTAAAACTGAGACACACTCTGAGTTCACTAACACAGACGTTCAGTGCGTCACTCTCGAGGAGCTGGTCTTATCAGTATTACCTCAGGGCAGAAATACCACAGATAGAGCGCAGTCTACTGTGCCACCCCCCCCCCATCTCCCCATTCTCCCCCTCCCATCCTGGCTGTTGTCCAGTAGATCTATCAGCAGGGCAGAGTTCACAAACAGCGGATCAGTGCTGCCGTGTTCCTGCGGCGGTCTGATAAAAACGCTGCGCTGCAATCACAGAAACAGGCCTTATCTGCGGCACCGAGCGCTGCCCTATTAGAGGTTCAGCAACAGGAAGGATACGGCCTCTCCCTTCCTAGAAGCCTGTAGACATAACACACACCAAAACAGCTCCTAATGTCATATTTAGGAAAGGCTGATGACAAGAATGTGAAAAATCTGAATCCGTCTGGTTGCTGCCATGGAAGCAGTTGAGTCAGAAGAAAGTCACATCAGCAATTAACATTAATCCTGAGGCTGCTATAATCAGAAATGATTTTAATATAAAGGGGTTGTCCCTAGTGACAGATCCACAAATGATTATCATCTGACTATCATATGGCTCTTTAGAGTATTTCAGCATCTTTATATTTGTTGTATAACTGTTCACCCTTACAGCTCACATAGGTTTATTTTAGATACCTGCAGCGGGTCTAAGCTCTAAAAAAACCCACTGCACAATGTCTGCTTGGCACCAAATGACAGACGGGGTGAGCGACTAGCTGGCGAAGGTAGTGGAGCAGGATATTTCCCTCCCAAGTTGACCGACAGCGGAGCTAATCGAGTGAAAATCTCAGAGTTAAATTCGTCCAGCGGTCAGAAATAAGGCTGCTCATTAATGCTAATGTTGCTCGTGTTCATGTTCTGCTAGGTTTACAGCCACGCCACTGTTTCTAAGATAATAATATGCCTATGTAGGGCTTACAGCTTGTGTGCTGCCCCCAAGTGGCCAAAAAGATCTAGTTTCTCAGCTCCTTATGCGACTTTTCATTTGTGTATAATTGCAGGTGCACTGGTAGCTTCAACTAGATCACCTACACTACATGTTTTTACTGTAACTGTCATATGCAGTTGTGTTTTCTTGTTTTAGCCTTTATTATGGTTATATTCAAGGCTGTTTAGCTGTGATTGAATAGAGCTGACTGTGCTGTGAAGAGCATTGCATTCAATCGTGATCGAATTCCCAGCGATGCATTCTTCTGTTTCTGCACCGTTCCCCAGATTTCTCCATCTCTGAAGCTGCCGTCATCTCTGCCACCTCTCCCGCTGTATGACCAACCTCCCATCAGCCCTTTCACAAGCCCGGAGACCTCCACCCCGCCTCCTCTCCCGCGTTCACCCTCCACCGCACTCAATGGGGACCACAAGCCTCCGCCGCCCGCCTCGTCTCACAAGGGACCGCTGTCCACCCACAGTATGACGCACACAGACGAAGTTGTCTGTGTTTGAGTTAGATTAAAACGCGGCTGTTGTGTGTTTTTTGACTGTGCATGTAAAGAAATGTCCGTGTCCTTCTCTCTGCAGATCAAAGCTCGGGCAGGAGTCCAGTGTCTCCAGGATTTCCTCAGCCTCTGAGGTTCACCCCTGAAGGAGGCCCAGGAAAGCTACGACCTGTTAGTACAGTACTTACTTCAGTGGAGTGTTTTGTGTGTGAAGTGTTTCTGCTTGTTTTACACATGTTGCAGTTTATTAGTACCATATGTTTTTTGGGAAATCTAACGCAGTCTTGTTTCCTGCAGGGTTATCGGGACCTTTATGATGCATTTTGTTTAGTTGCCGCGAGGCTTGATCAGGAGTTTGGATCAGCTGTGTGTGTGTTTGTTTGGTTTGTTTTACGTGATCATGAACTTTCTGTTTGGGTTTTGGACCGATGGACCTCTGCGGCGTTAGACTTGAGGAGAAGTAAACAAAATGAACTGATAAGTGTTAGTTGCAGCTTTATATAACAAACAAATGAGTTAGTCAGGATGATTTTATACCCAAGATTTTAAAAAGGCTCTAAAAGAAGAGAAGTAATTCCTTCTGGCAATAAATTGCTTGTGTCCCACAGCAGGAAATGAACGTTACGCAGTTTGCTAAATGGAGAAAAGTAGGGCATCTCTGTTCTTGTCTTGACAACAGCGTTCCCTGCTTTTTAAAGTTATACTTGTTATGTTTTCTTGCAGGTGCGAGCCGCTCCTCCTCCACCCAAACAGCACCCCCGCCGACAGCAGGAGAAGAGCGACAAGACGGAGGAGGTGGAGATCACGCTGGTGTGACAGACAGACAAGCTGGCGGGCGGTTTATAGAGACGTAAAAAAAAAATATAAAACCAGATGACAGACACACGTACGCCACAGGCTGGGGAACCGAACCACTCCGAACTGAAGTCGACTTAAATAAAGTGATGTGAAGTAAACGGAACTGAACCACGTCCAACGCCCCCGGCCTCTCAGCGTCTCCTCTCCTCCCTAAAGTTGAGGAGCAGAGCGGAGAGAGGGGATAGAGGCAGACTCTCCAATTAAATAATCTCCATATTAGCTTCCTAATGAAGTGCAGCAGTAGCCGCCCCCACATCCCTCTCCGCCCTCCCCCGTCCTTCCATTCTTGCCTTAAAACTTCACCTCAACGGGCAGCAAACCCGAGCACACTGAAGAAGAGGAAGAGGAGGAAGAATGTTTCGAGAGGGGGAGCGTGAGAGAAAGTTAATGATGAGCTTGGCAAGTTTTATTTTATCTCGTTAAGCTTCCTTAAAGATATTGCAAGGCGGTTCATCTCTCTGAGCAGGAGGGTCTTTCTGCTGCTTTTGAGAATTTTGACTTTTTCCACTAACTTGATAACAAATAATAATGAAACTTGAGAAACGTTATTTCACCCTGAAACTGATAAAATGCAGTTATGCAGTTAAGAGAAGGCAAAAATACAACGGAATATAAAATAATATTGTTTGTTAGAGCCGGTGAATGGCATAAAAAACTAAATCCAACACTTTGTGCTCACACTTTTAGTCCAAAACCTTTTGTCCCTATGCAACATTTGCTTTTCCTTATGCAAATGATAGGAAAACTGCTGGTACTTGCAGCAGTGGACGGGGCTGTGTGGCCAGCTAGCTGTATAAACTCTGCTAACAGCACCTAAAGCAATCTAGCCCACGAACCAACGCTAACTAAGCTAGCTCTCTGTCGCTGAAGCACAAAAGAAGCCGGTGAAACACTGAAACTTCGTTGTGCAAGTTGTATTTTTGACTTTCTTCTCCACAATTCACAAAAGTTTGAGGGCTCCACAGACAGAGTGAGCTCGATAAGACTGAATTAGCGTGAAACTTGCCAAACGTGTCATCGCAGTCGGGGTTTAAGTAAAATGGACAGTGGTGTGTGGACGCAGCCCCCCCCCCCTCGCCAGCCCTTCCCTCGCCATATATAGTCCTAATCATCATACGTATTCAATGTGTATTAGTACAGTACATTACTGTTGTCATAGGAATGTTATGCACAGCGTTTCATATAGACTAACTCAGCCGAGTGGAAAACCATGTCTGATATGTAGTGGAAGTCCTATCCTCATCTTATACTGAAAGGGCATTGTAATGTAAATACAGTATGAGGGAGGGATGAAAGAGGAGAGGGAAGGAGAGGGATGAGAGAAGAAGAGAGAAGGAGGCTGGATCCTCCCTTCTGCTCTTTTCTCCGCCGCTCTTCCTTTCCTACTTCCTTTCCCTCCCCTCTTCTCTCTCTGTTCTGTCCATTGGCAGTCAGTGTGAATCGGTGGCTCTCATGCGTATACACGGTTACATTATATAACAGACGCGCTTCTATATCTTCTCTCACTCCGCGACCGTCTGTGCGCTCCTGTCACCGATTGGTTATCGGGAGGAGGTCGGCGGTGCTTTCGGAGGCGCCGGTATTCACTATGTGGTGACAAAGAAAGGTTTTATTTGAACTGATATAGCTAGAGATGATCATATTTGGTGTCTGGAAGGTTTTATTGATCACAGAATGAACTGTATAGCTTTTATTCCTACAGATCATATCTCCTCTCACATCGATTTCGCTTACCTATCACATATATCCTTGTTTAGATGCCGTGCAGGTATTATATCTCTCTGTTGTCCTGCCACGAAACTCCATCACATCACTACACGAGTCTGGGTTTTTAACGCAGCAGGGGAAACATCCGTGAAAACAAATCAACCCTTAACGTCTCCAGTTCGACATCATCCTTTTGTTTGGGTCTTACATTTCGCAAAAGCGGCGAACAAAAGAGATTGTGCAAAACATACATCAGGCTAAATGGACAGAACTAGCAGACGACATTCAAATGGAGCTAAGTACAAATCTTTTCGTGTATTTTTTTTTGTTTTTTTTACTCAAAAGTAAGTAAATCATCCCCCTTGAATACCCCCCAAGCCTTTAAATCTCCTTGCCTAAAGGGCAGCGTAGCACTTTTATTTATTTGTACCCTCCCTGGAAAGTAGCAGTACCTGAACGCAGCATTGGGATGGATAGAAAAAGACTTTTCACTCTGACTCTGCAGCGGATCCTCTTTATTTCAGTGTGACTGATGTATTTTTTTCTATTATTCTCCACTCTTCCAAAGAGATGGAGAGATAATTGTGGACAATGTAATTTGGTGTTTTCCTTAACTTATAGAAAACAAGAAAAAGACAATTGAGAGGGATGTTTTGAATAAAGACGTGGAGAGAATGTGGGTTTTCCGCGGCCCTGCGATAGACCTGGCTGTGTGTGCGCTTGTTTAAAGGAGAGAGTCGTGTTTGACTAATAATGTGTAAAGATGTGTCCCGGTTCCCTGCTACATATTGCTCTTCATCATACTGTGATTTAAAAGAGCGTTTGCACCGAACTGAATCCTAAATTTAGGTTCCTAAATTTGAGCGCTGTTGATGGACAGGTTTGTCCCAAGATGCAACACATTTGCTTCTCAGCTCCTTGTAGCTTGAAACAATTCAGACTAATTGTGCCCCGGTGCAAGACGGCGCCAGAAATAAGACAAAAACCACGAACAAAGCATCTGATCTGCGTTGCTTTGTCGTTGTTGAGGATGTTATCAGTTGTGCTCCGAAGCTGCAGTATTATAGCGCATTTCCTGTTGGTGCACGACTGGATAAGAACATGAATTTCTTGTTTACCATCAGCAAAAACAGTATGAAGTTCATCTCCATAGTATTAATATGTAGTGTGAAGTTGGGGCACAGCTTCATGTTTTGTGTACGAAGAGTAAAAAAGTCTTAATCTTGGTTCAAACTGATTGGTTTCCTCTTTGCAAGGCGGTGTTGAATAACATCGAATTGAGAAAACAGATGCAAGAAGTGAAGAAAACACCGATATTTTTCTCTTTGCATCAGCTGTTACAGACTTTTTGTGTAGCATCCATGGCTAAAAAAGTCAAACATGCTGGAATCAGTTACAGTTGTGAAACATCTGCTCCTCCACCGTTGCACGAACTCGCATCGACTCGAACAGCGGCCTCGCCTCGAGCTCTCTCAGATCTTATTTATAATGGTTTTCAAACTTGTTTTGGAGCTTGTGGTTCTCAGCAGCGCCTCACAGAACCTCTCACCATAAACGCTCAATCAATCCACGTGTCTCATATAAGATTTATGGCTTTTCGTTGCCGGTCGCCACTTTGAACATGGTTATTTTCCCTTTTTAACAGCCCCTCTGTTCATCTGCAGTGTTTAATTATTTGGTATGGGCCTGTTTTTGGTTTTTATGTATCATACGATTCTTTTATTTTCAACCCTTGGATTTGGAGCAGCCGCGCAGCTGCTGCCGTCAACAATGTGGTGGAAACAACTAGCCTTCTCACTCTCTCTCTCTTCACAGACTGTTGCCATGGTGACGATAATGAGAACAGGTGCAAAAGTCTTTCTGCATATTATTATTGGCTGTACAAAAAAAAACAAAGTTTGTATTTATTGTGTACAAATGTTAATTAATAAAAAAATATTGAAAAGTTGTCGCTGTGTTATTCTGCTTTTGTGTGTGTGTGTGTGTTGTGTAGATGTTCTAGTTCTCTAGAAGGGGGCGTGTTCATGATAACACACTCTATAAACACCAGAGGCCAGAGTTTCCTGAGTGGAGCAGGAGGGAAGAGGAACAGCAGTGCAGAGGAGGAGCAGAGACCTCATATTTGGGTCGTTTAACACCATCACGCTAAAAGTTTTCATCTAACATTTTTATTATTTTAATTGCAAATACTGATTTTGTCATGCACTGGTCTTCAAAGTCCAGCCACAGCTCGTCCTGCGTGAAACTCTATCTGTGCTCCAACCCAGAGGGTATGTAGATGATCACTTGTTCTGCAGTGTCGTCTGAGTTTACTTCAATTTAAAAAGGCAGAAAGTACATATTTGTGTTCTTTGCTCATGTTTAATGAGTTATTGTGTGAATAGAGGTGTTTGTGTTCATGTACAGATAGTGTGTTGGAGCGCAGAGCACTGAGAGAGACTGTGTTCCCCAAACTCAGAGAGCACTGTCGACACACTCTGGGACTGGACTTCAGGGTGAGTGCACACTGTGCTTCTCTTTCTTTCTTAAGGAAGTTGACTTAAATCCATTTAACACCACTAACGTGGATTTGATGCATGCAACTGTTCACACATCTCTAAAACACCAGGTGTTATGTCAGAACCATTGCATTATTAATGTCTTTTAGAGCTACAAGCAGGAGACATTTTACTTTTAAAAGTAAAACAGTTTGAATAAAGTTACAAAATATAATGTGTTTGCTATTAGAGTGCTGTTATGTGTCTAACTCAGTGATCTTTGCAAATGTGCATCTATTTCCCATCAAAACAAGTTTATGTCATCTCAACTTTAACCATAACTTTATCATTTTTAACTTTTCACACATAAATGATTTCTGAATAGTCTTTACACCCCTTTTTAAAGCAGTGTAATTCATGAAATGTTAAATACAAGGGCAACTGCTGATGTTATCTGCAGTGAAAGTTGTAAATTTAAGATCGTGTTCAGATCAAAAAAATGTATGAACAACATTAAATCAAACTGCTAAAAGCTGCAGCCAGCAAATTAAATTTCAGTCAGTCAACTAAAAGAATGATTGACTAATTGTTTCTGTGCAAACACTGTGAGACTGATGCGTCCTCACGACTCACCTGTGCAGCATCGCTCACCGCCGTGCAGCACAGGAGCACCATTATTTGGCAGCTTCCAGGTGTGTGCGTCCCTTATTCTATCGCAGTGTCCCCCTGAGGCCGTTCCTGAAAAAGTTAATTCTGCTCAACTAATTAAATCTGACAATAAAAAGCGGACGAGCAGCTGCAACGTGACTCTGTCTGTTGGTGTTGTGTGTGTGTGTGTGTGTGTGTGTGTGCGCCAGTTTTGAGTATGCCGTCTCTTTTCAGCAGCTCCTGTAATTGCAAAGATGGGAAAATATCACATGTCACTGATCCTCCGCCTCCGCCAATTGTTATCACACCTCACTGCGTGCTTTTCATGAACTGATTGTCAATCATCTCTCCTTTAGGTTGTTTTAGCCATTATGCTGTGTGTGTGTGTGTGCAGGTGATAGACCCATTTGAGTCCAGTGATCCCAGTCGTTGGCCGGATGCAAACGCCAGACAGCAGCTGATTGAAGAATGCAGAGAGGGCTCCGCTGGACCTTTCTTACTGGTTAAAAGGATTCACTGAATTAAATCAGTCTTTAACATACCAACAACTTCTGAACCAACAACACTGTGTTTTGGTGACATTTCAATAACTCAACCAGCTATCATCATGGCATGGATACCTACCTAAGTGGATTATAAAAAGTCAGTTGTAACTGCAAGTCAGTTTATTCTAATTTGTTGTGTGAACTGTACGTGCACAGCATGGACAAAATAACAGAGAACACCAGTTTGACAGCCTGAACACAAATCAATTTACTGCAGGGCCTGATCAATTGTTGCATCTTAGTCGGGTGCATTAAAGGCCCAATTTAAAAAAAGCATAAAAACAAAACTCACCGATGCAAGTGTGTGCTAATTAGTACTAATCAGTGCATCTCCCTCTGTGTCCACACGGCGGGGCTGCAGGCTCTGGTGGGGCATCAGTATGGCTCAGCGGGTCTGCCAGCGCAGGTGGAGGTGTCAGAGTATCAGCTGCTGCTGCAGGAGAGCCAGCAGGCGGGCGTCAGCACCCAGGAGCTGGAGCGAGCTTACCAGCGAGATGAGAACACCATCCCTCCCTCCTACTGCCTGAGACCTGCGCACACCTGCTGCCCTCAGGTCAGTGCGCCCCACCTCCGAAACACACGACTGATTTCTGTATTTACCGACTACATCCAGATCAAATTAAGATGTTCTTGTAAAGCAAACGGGAGCAGCTGCTAATTAAATGTAAGTATGATAAAGAATGATGAAACAGTGTTTATGAATGAAAAAGGTCTTAAATACAATTCTCTGCGCAAACCAGTCTCCCTTTAAATATTAAAGGAGTTCATATCACAGTTTATATATTAAAAACATTTTATTTCTAATTTGTATGAGCTCATATTTTAGATATAATTTGCCTGGATAAATAATATTTGTAATTACTGTGATGCTGTTTTCTAAACTATTCTGTCAGGCAGCGGTTAAAGAGGAAGAGGAGATGAAGATGAAGGCTAAGGAGGATGAGCTGAGGAAGGTGTTTCAGACCACTGTGAGTCTGTGCGTCCACAGCGGTCACATGACCCCAGACGGAGCCCGGAGGTACTACAGATCAGGTGAGCTATACCGTGTACCTGTGCGTATTTGCGTGATGTTGCGGTGGGATTTATTGCGCATATGCGCGTCTCTCCAGCCCTCGACGCGGATCTGCGATTTGCTCTGGACAGCCGTCCCGACGGTGACATCATCGGACGCTGCCTGGTTTACGTCAACAAGGTCATCAACGCGCGAGGAGAGAGAGAGAAGAGACAAGCTGAGCCGCGGTCAGAGGTTAGGCGCGCGATCACGATGTTGATTTGTCATTTTATATTAAGTTGTTTCATATCCAGAGCATGACATGTTAATGAAGTCATTAGTATTTGGAGTCTAATCTTATGTTTACACAGAATGATTTAACAGAAACAACACAGACACTCCTGTAACTTTAGCTAATAAATCACCTCTGTGAACCACTATAAACATCCAGATTCTTCATTCAAGTAAATGTGTATATCGTATATCATGAATACTGCTGCCGGTAATGTGCAAGTACATTGATAATGAGTCCTCTCAGCCCCAAAAGCCTCTGCACCGGCAACAACTGCAGCCTGTACGCCGAATGGTCGGGGCTTGGTGCAAACGTCCACCTGAACTCAGGGGTGAACTGTTTTCATGACCGAATTTTAGATTCATCTCATGTTAAAAAGGTCAAAGGTCGACTTCAACATCACCGTGTTCAGCATAAGCACTTTGTGGCCGTTGTTCAGCACCAGAACTCAGGAAAAGAAAGGGAGATCATGACTGTGTTTCTCATTTGGTCAGACACTTGAAACTGTGCTGATCCCTCTGTGCCGCGGGGCTGAAGAGCCTCTCTGATGTTAAGCTTCAGGCGATTGTTGTTGCACCATGTGATGAAGCTTTCATCAGTCCTGATGTTATTTCATTTTATACCTATTTTTAATCAAATTTTAATTTTGTTTAACTCTTTTTTTTTTTCCCTTTTCCCTTTTTTCAAGGCTGCGACCTTTGACCTCAGGTTAACACCCACCGATGAGCAGTTATTCTCAGAGCTCTGTCACATCTTCCTCCCCGGTCTCATCACTTCCTCGCAGCTTCTGGTCTACACCACTACCACAGAGTGTGACCGTCGCCATGGTTACACGACAGCCAGGAGGCGGGGCTACACCGAGTCCCTGTGCCAGCAGGCGTACTCTGACCTCGTGGGGTTGATGGACTGTGTGAACATGTCAGAAGCCGGCGAAGAGTCCCAGATCGGTGACGCTCTGGCCAGAGAGCAGGCGGAGCAGGAGGAGTTACGTGACATCCTGTCCCGATTTTATGATGTCATTCGTCCAGAAGAGGAGAAGGTCAGTATGAGTTTGCCTCTAAAGACAGACGGTGGGATTAAAATGTCAGATTTTCAAATTCTGACCTGCTTATGATCAATTTATCAATTGACATCATCCATATTTCCACAGCTGTGTCCTTCTTTTCATTTGTTGCAGGTCAGAGCTTATGTGGAGCAGAGCGAAGAATGGCGCCCACTCCTGGTGACAGGAGGACCCTGCACGGGGAAAGCCGTGCTGATGGCACACTGCGCTCAACAGGTTTGTGGACTGAGGTGAAACGTGTTTGCTCACAGGGATCTCAACTGTTTCCTCTAAGGAAACAATAAAACACATGCTACAGTATTGGAAAGTATCGCTAAGTGCATTTAAGTACATGAACATTTACAACTTTTACTTTTACTTTTATTAAAAAGACCAGTTGTCTGTCTCAAAAAGAGAATGTAATTAAATTTACATTTTTTTAAAGCACAAGTACCCATAATTCAGTAGTTTTAGCCACTCAATTATAAATATTTTCTAATTTTAGGAGTTTTCAATGCAGATGGATATTTTTCTTTAATTCCTGATATTTTATAAACTGGGCAACTAATTGATTAATCTGGGAATAAATCCTTATATTAATTGATAGTAGCAATAATCATCAGTGTCACCTCTAGAGATTTGATATACCCTAAGTGACTGAAAGAGTTTGAAAATAAATAATAATTAAATACAGGTGCAAACAAACCCAAGAGCAAAGCACTGTCAGACAGTACAGGAGGAGTCTAAATGTCCTGACGGCCTCTAGACAAACGTTCTGTCTCTCTCCGCAGATAAAGTCTTGGCTTCCAGACCGTGATCCTGTTGTGATCACTTATTTTTGCAACCTGTCGATCAACCCTTCGCCAAAGCACCTTTTGTCCAGCCTGTGTTATGAAATTGCCGTTAGATATGACGGCAAACCTTCCTCTGAGCAGGCTCACAGCCACCTGGGTGATCTGAGCAGCGTCACTAACAGTAGAGACGTCATAAAGCCTGACATTTGTCTGTCTGAGCTCAGAGAACGTCTCTTGTCCCTCCTCTCCCTGAAACCTTCCACCAAACAGCCTCTGGTTCTCATTCTCGACGGTCTCGATCACATCGGAAACAACTCAGGAGCTCAAATCATCGGGAGCTTCTCATCCCCTCTTCCTCCCAGCGTCAAACTCCTCCTCACATCCTCCGCCCACCGAGCACAAGTCCTGCAAGCTGTAAACCCTCAGAGTCCACCTCAGTGTGTGCCAGAGGGCGGTGAGAGGGAGTCAGGGAGTGTGTGTGTTCCTCTGGGAGCGGTGGACAGGAAGCAGTGCGTGAAGATGTTGGCCTCGCTGCTAAGCAGCTCAGGGCGGAAGGTGACATCAGGCCAGCAGGTGCTTGTGAACCAGGCGCTGACTTCCTGTGGTCTGACTCTCTACGCTCGACTCCTGCACCTGCACACCTCGCTCTGGCACTCTGGTAAATTTAAGATTATTCAACGACAAAGCTGCTGATATTTTATATTTCTGGTTCTTAAATACATAGATTAACCTTTTAAGTGATTCAAGCTTCTCCTAAAGTCGTTACATCACATCCTGTCTGTTTTTTTCTTCTCTCGTCGTCAGATTCAGATGTAACTGAGTCATCCCTCCCTGATGGCGTCCATTCGTCCATCTCTGCCCTGCTGGATCACCTCGAGCTGAAACACGGCTCCTCGCTGGTGCGCCGCGCCGTCTCCTACGTCACCCTCTCCAGGACGGGGCTCACTGAAGCCGAGCTCGCTGATCTGCTGTCCGGCGATGACGAGGCGCTGTCTGAGTGCCTTCAGCGCGGTGGGATGTCCAATACAAGAGTCCCGCAAGTCAACGTGGAGACGCTTCTGTTGGATTTGAGGAGGTTTCTCGTCAGGAGGACGGTAGCAGGGTCACGTGTTTTGTTCTGGGTGAGCAGGCACTTCAAGCTGGTTGTGGCTAAAAGGTATTTAAGCACTCATGAGGTGAGGACGAAGATTCATTCAGCACTGGCAGACTATTTTGGCCACCGAATGGCTTGTGGAGGTGCTCAACCACTTCTTCTAAACCACAAATCAGGATTTGACAAAGACATTCAAACGCACAAAGGCAATCAGACAATCAACCAGCCGTTTGTCTTCACCTCTCCGAGTGGCCGAGTGAACGTGAGGAAAGTCTCAGAACTGCCACATCACTTGCGTGAAAGCGATAAATGGGAGGAGTTGGAGGACGGGCTGTTAAAGTCTTTGGGGTTTCACCAGGCTATGCTTCAAGCCGGACTCCTGGTGGATCTAGTGGACATGTTGGAGGGTGAAGAAGGGTCAGCTCACTCCCGCTTCTCCAGGGAAAGAGGGCTCATGGCGAGCATATTGAAGTCCTGTGCCTGCCTGCTGCAGAGCTCACCCCTGCAGCTGCCCGCGGTGATGGAGACGAGCCTCCTCCCTTACCTGGAGGTCTTTCCTGTGTTTGAGGGTTACGTCAAAGAGATCAGACAGCAGAGGAGGAAAAGAGGAGGATTAGGAGTAATGTTATGCCCTGCTCCCTCCTCTGTGCCCGTCATTCAGTTTTTGAAGTGTGCAGTGAAAACAAAGGATGCTTATGTTACAGAAGCAGCCGGGACTGAGTGCGGGACTTTAGTGGAGATGATGGATGATGGCATCGCTTGGGTTTGGAGAGGCTCCGGGTGCATCGTAGTCAAACTGTCGCTGAGCTGCGAGCAGACGGAGCTGAAGTTTGCAGGATTGAAGAGTAGCGGTCAGTTCGTGCTGCTCTCCACGCGATGCAACAAGCTTTTCCTGTGGGATGTGACCACAGCTCCGGAGAGGTTTCTGCAGCTTAAGGACCCTTTGAAGACTGAGTGTGAACCAGAGTCAAGCCAGAAAACACCAAATATAATTGAGGGGTTTGTTGCATGTGAGAAAAAGTTATTCTTGTGGTGGAAAGATGAAAGTTTTGTGAGTGTGTTTGACGTCTCCAGCGAGAGCGTGACTCATTTCCAGTGTCACAGCTGTGTGACCTGTTTGGTTTGCTCCCCTAATGGCTTTTACGTGTACTGCGGGCAGGAGGAGGGCACCGTGTCCATATTTGACACCGACACCGGCAGTCTCCTTGACACATGTTCAAACCCAAACCACAACGCGGTTACGCTGATGATCCTGTGTGAGGATAAGTGTGAGGTGGCTTGTGTCGACGGGACAGGGAATGTGACCCTGTGGGATGTTTCAGCCAAAGCGAAACCACCCAGGCTTGTCAAAGAGAGCTTTACTGGGGATGAATCTAGTAACGTCCTCAACACAGACTGCGCTGATGAAACACACACTTTGTTGGTGTGTCAGTCTCACCGGGTGACACTGTGGGATACATGTGACTGGGAGCTGTGGGACCAGTTCTTGGCTCCACAGGGGAAGGCCTTCACTCAAGCTGTGCTTTCCCAGGACAGCCACCACTTCCTGGCTTTGTTAGGCACCTGTCCCCTCGTCTTAGTGTGGAGGATTGGCACAGGGGAGTGCATTCTCTCCTTAGAAACAAACAGGGAGCCATTTGCGCTCCTCAAAACAGCATCAGATGTGATTTGTGCTGCTCGGGATGGCTCCCTGACAGTGTGGGACTCTGAGATGATAGATGCTGCGGGCGCAGCTCCAAAAATGCGGCGTGGAGTGACAGAAGTGGTGGTTGATCAAGCGGTGGAGTGGTTTTATACGACTGACGGGTCAGAGATGGTGTGCAGGTGGAGATTAGAGACAGGACTTCCACATGCCAGCTTCATACATGAGGGTCCTGTTGGAAAACTACGCCTTTCGCCAGATGACGTCCACCTTGTGACGCTCTCCGTGGGGGAAATTTATGTTTGGCGGACAGAAACAGGTCAGAACATCCTGCGAGTGAGTGGCAGCAGAGCCACAGACGTCCTCATCACCCCCAACGGTAACTTTGGGGTGAGTATTTCTGAGCAGCGGTTGTCCCGGGTTTGGAAGCTGGCACATGGGAGCATTGTGTGCAACATACACCTGTACCTGTCTGACGCCCAGGTGTCACCTGAAAGCACCTTCCTTATTGGCTGTCGCCGTGGGGACCTGTTAGCTGCCAGCCTGTGGTCGGGTTCGATCAGCAAGCGTTTCTCCTGTGTGGTGGACTCAGAGGAAGTTGTCGCTTTCCACACGCTGTCAGAGCACCCGGACTTCGTGGTGGTGATGGCGGCCTCAGGCGCAGTGTACACCTGGAAGGTAGCGGAGGAGACGGTGTGCATGCACTTTCAGCTGCCTCACATGTTTCTGTGTCAGCCGCGAGACTTCCAAATGTCCTGTGATGGGAACTACGCCCTGCTGTCCACTGAGGACAAGGCCATCAACCTCCTGGACCTGTCTCAGGTCAGACTGTGCTCATTCAAGGCTGAGGGTCCTGTTATTAAAGCTTGTCTGGATAAAAATGGACGCTATGCCGCCTACTTATCCCACAACACCGCCGGGCAGAGAAGCTGCACCTGCTCCCTGCACACGAGGCCCGTCCTCACAGTCGTGCAGCTCACAGACGGGGAAGTTCTAGGACGCGTGTTTCTGTCTAAGGCTCCGCTGACTCTGGCTGCACGTGAGCAGTGTGTGTTTGTGGGCTTTGAGGACGGGTCTGTAGGTGTGTACTCTGTTACCGACGTCACGGCCGACGAAGATGAGTCGGTCTGGTGCAGAGATCTTTTGAGTGATCGGTTAAAGCAATGCCCCTTTGACACAGCGCCATTCAGATGGTTGCCACTAGCAACCGCCAATATTACATGGATTTAAGATTATCATACACATACGTTGTGTGCTCCAATACTTGCACACAGATGATAAATGTGAAAGCACACAAAGTGAATAATGCATTTCATGTGTATAAATAAACATAAATAAACATACTGTTTACTGTTTAAAATACTGTTTTCTACACTTATGTGAGGCGTGATAGAGCAGCAGCACCTGCATATAAACCCTGCAGCACTTTTCGTTTCATTTTCAATTGAATCCACGATGATGATGATGATGGTAGTGATGAAGATGCCACACCGCCCTGCAGAATCTATTTCTGTGTAAAATGAAACCTTTGTGGAAACGCAGCTAACCGCTCATCTGTGTGTGCTGAGTCTGCTACCTGTGCAGGCAATAAAAAAATATTGTTAAATAAATAAAATAAACAATGCATCCTTTGATAAGCTTACATTACATGTTGTGTTCATGTGCATTTTGCGTGTAAAATGATCAAACTTGTTTTATTACTAACTTTTGGGTCAGTTCACCTTAAGCACAAATCAATGTCACGCCCATTTAAGTTACAAGTTATACTGTATTTTAGGCATTCAGCTCACTACATCCAAAACGACTTTTAAATGGCATGAGCGACTCGTGCTGCCTTCCATGTCATCAGCTGAGCTCGTAAACTAGTGTTTTCCTCTCGCTTTTGGTTTGTGCATTGGTTTTATTTGCCTTTTTTTGAAAGCGAATGAGTAATTGTATCCGAGATCAAACCTTTAGACCTTCACACATTTACAAAAGACCTAAACACTACGCTGTACTCGCGTAATGAGAGGTTCGAGAGCGCTTTCCCGATTCAGAATGTGATATATCCGACAGCGCATGAAAGCAGCATGAGTTGAAAACGCACGTCCACCCGTCCTGCGCTCGTCAGTTCAGTGCGGGTGGAGACATGGTGCAGCTGTACTGCTGGGGGGACAGCACCAGTGGACAGTTCGGTCCACAGACAGCCCTCAGTCCGGTGTCCTGGACTGTCCCCGGGATCATCGCCGACATCTGCTGCGGGGACCAGCACACTTTATTCCTCACCAAAGATGGTGGCGTCTTATCGTGTGGACACAACTCACGGGGACAACTTGGACGAAAGAAACGTAAAGATGGGAGGACACCAGGTGAGTTAAAGGGCAACGGGAGGGGGTCGATATAAAAAAGAAAAAAATCAATTTACAGCCACTTTGCTTGCAGCATCATAATTATTATTGAAAATATTATCATCTGATTCTCTTTCACGAGTCTATCAGGACGCGTTAATCTGCTAAAGAGCAAAAAGCAGTGAATCATCATTGCAAACATCTGTGCAGGCTGAGCGGCAGTGCTGAGTCTCAGTTTCGTTTCCCTCTTGTTAGTCCAGGCAACGAAAGTTAAACTAAAGTGCGATCAGCGTTGAGTTCACGTACAGATGGAAAAGTCGGACATGGGGTTTACTGCTTTTTCCGGTGAATTTAAAATGAGATATGAGCGGAAGTTTTAAAAAAATATTGATCCGATGAATAACGTAACAGCGAGTGGTTAAAATATTTAGATTAAAATACAAATGTAACGTAAAATGCTGGTGCCTTTAAGATGTGCAAAGTGTCAAAAATGGAAAAACCTAATATGCAGAATGGCCACTTTAACTTTCAGATTGATCAATTATTATTATGGATGCAACCAGCAACATTTTTCTATAGCCGCAAGGGACGCTGGGTTGAGGAGAAACAGTCAAACAACAGCGTTTCAAACATCACAAGATTCATGACAAACATCGAGACGATCGCACATACCCGCCCCCCGCAGTACTTGATGTCAGGTTTAGTGGACTGTTTCTGTCTGTGATTCTCTGCCTGTCATCCTGTTTAAGCTCGCGTGGAGGGGCTGGGAGGTGTGGTGTCGGCGGCTTGTGGACGGGACTACAGTCTGGCCGTGTGTGCATCTGGACACGTGTTCGCCTGGGGGGCGGATGACGATGGACAGCTAGGGTTCCTGCCAGACCACCCGGGCAACGGTCACAGGCCAAGGCAAGACCCCAGGCTGTGGGATTATGTAAATACACACATACATCACTAAAGGGTTTTCACTCTTTACCTGTTTGTGTCTCATCCACATGCAGACAGGTGCCCATTCCAATGCCAGTGCCAGTGGTTCAAGTTGCCTGTGGAAACTCCCACTCCCTGGCGCTGACCAGAGGTGCGACAGCCGGACACGCTGATGATGTCATTGCGTGTTCATGTGCAGCTCCAGGCTGACAGCTTGTAATGTTGTCAGCAGCAGCGTCAAGGATCCATCGCAATATATCAATATGATATCGATATCCTGCAATGAGACAAGATATCATCTCTGCCTCTGGATGTGATATGAAATACATGTTATGTTGCATGTTATTGCATTTAATCACTTTGTTACAATATCCTCATTACTGATGATTACTGAGTCTTGTAGCCATCCCTACAGTAGTGTTAGGTCCAAAATATTGTGATATTTGATTTTGTCCATACTGTGCAGCCATACGACAGCACCAACTGTAAATATTTCAGTACAAAGAGATAATTGTGATTAAATAGATTTTATATTTTAAATAGAGGAGTAATAGAATAGGTGGTCTGGTATGATAAATGTTCTTACTGAGACAAAATGTAATTTTCTTGAAACAACTGCTGAATATTCAGGAATAATATCCATTAAATACTCTTTTTATTCTAATTCTTATAAATATATTATTACTACATTTCTAAGCTTTAGTAATGACTTCTGGAGCTTAATTAGCTTAATTATTAATGATGGTAGTCACACTGTGAGTCATCCAGAAGCTATTGTTTCAATATGAAGTACGTCACGTGATTGTTTTCCACCTTGCAGGAGGAGACGTGTTCTCCTGGGGTTTGAACAGTCACGGTCAGCTCGGCCTGGGAAAGGAAGTGCCGCTGCAGTACAGGCCCGTCCTGGTGTGCGCTCTGAGCGGCGTAGCGGTGACCCGGATCTCAGTCGGAGCCGCCCACACTCTGTTCCTCACACTTCCAGGCCTGGTGTACTGCTGCGGGGCCAACAAATCTGGCCAGTTGGGGCTGAACAGGGTGGATGAGAAGGGTACAAACGATATAAACACAGTCACGTGATCACATTAAAACAAACCACAGTGAAGGTGGAGCTCTTTGGTTGTTGTCACGGCTGTTGTACGATCTGAACACTTAGGCCTGTAGGTGGCGTAACGTTTTCTTAGCTTAGCTTCGTGACTTATACAACCCAACTTCAATAAACTAAAACTAATTATAACAGAGTGTTGTTTAGGTATTTGCGACTTCAATAATCATATTTCAGCTAATTTACCAGAATTCATTATATGAATCACCATTTGAATTTCTTATCATTGTCAACAGGCCGGTTTAACATCTGTATGGTACCTGCCCTCAGGCCTCTGGATGTCTCCTTCATTAGCTGTGGAGAGGCGCACACCGCAGTCTTAACAAAGGTACAGACTTCACTGCTGAGCCTGATTCTCGGCCATGAATCCTGGATGTGGCTAAAACTGGGTCGGTGTTTCTAGGACGGCAAGGTTTTCACTTTTGGGGAGGGGCGCTACGGTCAGCTGGGTCACAGCTCCACTGCTGATGAGGTGAAACCCAGACTGGTAGACGGCCTCGGAGGACCCGCCTCACAGATTTCGTGCGGCAGGTAAAAACCAGGAGGGCGTTTAGGTGAAAGCTGAAACTGTTTCTTAAATTTAATAAGACTGAATTTAAGATTCAGGTTTCTGCATCTTCATTTAGATCAGATGTTTGTAGTGTCTAACTTGAGATGCCTGTGTTTACAGTTCATGAGCTGTTTCTTGTTTCCCAGACGTCACACTCTGGTTTTGGGCTCCTCTGGCCAGCTGTGGGCTTTTGGTAACGGGGCCAAAGGTCAAACTGGGACAGGACAACCTGAAGACAGTCTGACTCCCACTTTAGTGCAACTTCCATCGACCAACGGCAACGCCATACCAGCAGTGCCAGCAGGTGGGGCGGGGTGCTGTTTGGCAGATTTTAATCAGGCCTAAGACGTCAGTCCGTCTTTGATCTCCCTCACATCTCTTCCCTCTTTAGACTTATCATTTTTCCCAGGAGGGCATGTGCTGTGTAGTAGTATCACGGCCGACTTCCTCACTGACGTTCAGAAGTTGGCAGGGAAACATTCAGCTGTGTCATGCTGAAAGTGGAAAACTGGCACATGTGTTTTCAGTGATCATTTCATTTCATTTGTGTGAGCAGACTTGAAAATATCAGCTGGATGGAACACAAACTTCGCTTACAGCTCACCTGCGGAGGTAATGTGCTCAGCTTTTCACAGACAGGTGCCCAGGTTTTTTGAAATTAACTGCCTATTGATGACGACGTTGTCGTGTAAATAAGCTGCCCAGCTTTGAAATCACATCTGCTTTCTGTCTTTTAAGAGCTCTGGCCGAGGACAAATAACTGGGAGGCTGGATGAGACGAAGCTGCAAGGATGGCTGACAATGAGACAGGAGAACGCAGAGGCGAAGAGGTCGCTGTTTAATTACGATACTGCTGTAATTATGTATCTGCACACATCAGCCTCGGTGTTTCTAAGACTCCTCCCTTTCTATTTTTTAATCAACAGAGAAATATCCTCGATGTTTTTCACAAGCTCAAGTCTTGTTGCAAGTTTCACGAAAGCCAAGTGAGTCCTCTCTCTGTCCCAATCTCACAAAACTCAGTTACGGTGTGAAGATTAAGGATTAAAGGGTGGTCTCAATGTCATTTGCACACGAACGTACTTGGTTTGATCGCTTTGCCTTTTGTGTCAGCAGGCGTCCGTTGGAAGCAGGCGCCCTGACTGTGGACCTGGAGGCAGCTGGCCGAGCTTTCGACCAGCTTCTGGCAGTACCGTGGATCAAACACTCAGTAAAGACCACAAATGATTCTCTTGCATCTCCGAAAACATCTGTTAATTTGCTCCAAACATAACCTGAGTGAATGAGTCATGACCTGCCACGCGAGCTTTTGCACCTACAAACGTACGCCCGCTGTGTAAACATCGCCGTGTCATCTCACAGACGTCTTCTCCACGCAGATAAACCTCAAAGTCCTGATCGACTTGCTCGGGCATTCGAGGTTGGTCCTGAAATCACCGGAGATCATCCTGATCCTGCTGACGTGTCCCCTTCTCCAAGAAGACAGCAACGTCATGAACGACGTTCTGCCGTTGGCTGTCATTTTGGCAGACCTGGCTGAGAAGAATCGGACAACACTAAGTAAACAACTTAGCAGCTGAACAGCAGCTTAATAGCAAAATGCTCATCAGTGCATAAATCATTGCTTTGAGATGTGACATACTGACGTTCTATAGGCTGTATAAGTCCGACTGTGCCCTGTGTGTTTTTGGCTCTGCAGGGAGCTGGTGGTCCTCCCTGACAGCCTCCACGCTAATCAAGCACATCTCGGTGTTCAAAAACGCCCTGGCCTTCATGCTGAGAAGTAGCCTCTTGGTAACTCACAACCCAGGAGTCAGATACCTGCTGGAAGCCCTCAAGCTGCTCTACAAAGTCAGTCGAGATCAATTACGCTTTGGACTTTTATAAAATATCTGTCTGGGCATTTTCACTGCATAGATCTGGCACGTTCTGGAAAATGTGCTTCGCACTTTGGCGCCGTCAAAGCTACAGCCGAGTCTGAAAGTGGCCGCTCGAAATCACGTCGTGAAGCCGTCTCACTGCCATTGTTCATGTATTTTGCAGCATCTTATGTAAATCATTGCTCTGCGGTTTGTGTTGTAGTTCTCTTCTTTGGAATAAATGTGTGTTTTTCACAGGCAAACAAAGTCGGGAAGTGCTACAAAGTCCCGCTGAGCACCTTTTACGTCGAAGAAATCAACACTTATGTGCATCCGGTGGAGGACATCACTCTTTGGCGGGAGTTTTCTCAAGTGAAGGTAGAGACATACGGGACGGTTTGCACATTATGCCGATATTTCTAGAACAATCTGTCCCCCGCTCGAGTAGTTTTTACTTCCTGTTCAGGCTGCGGGACTTATTTCTCACTAAATCGCTTAAAAAATTTTCTTCAAGGAGGATGACGTCGACACACCCGCCATTTTCTGCCGCTACCCGTTCCTGTTCAATCTGGTTTGCAAGGCGTCAATCTTTAACATCTTTGCACACATACTGAAGGTACAGTGCGTATTTAAAACACTCTACTGAAGGTCTTCGTTAATGATATTTCATGTTACTGCAGCAGTTGTTTCTTGATTCGCATTTATTTGAAAGAACATCGATGTCTTGATAATGACTTTCTTTCTTTCTTTCTTTCTTTTTTTTTTTTTTTTTACAGAAAGCACACCACTTCATCCATAACTGGGCTTTGATTTGGCCTGATCAGGTGAGCTCACAGCTGAGCTCCTCAGACTCTCCCCCGGCCCCGGTCTTCCAGCTAACTGTGAGACGAACTCGCCTGGTCGAGGACACCTTCAGACAGCTCGGTGCAGCCGACCACTGTGCCTTCCAACGGGAGCTTTTGGTAAACGGGCAATATAGTTTCCTCAGACGCTGAAATGTCGCTGAAACACTAAATAGAAGTGACAGTGTAGATAAAAAGGGCTCATTAAAACACAACTATTATTATTTTCAGCTGATTGCACACCATAAATATTACTCTGAATATTTATTATTTATTTATTTATTGCTTATAGATCCCCTGAAATCCCACAAACTGTACCTTTTAATATTTTAAATGAAGCTAAATGCTAAATGAATTTTATGCTAAATGAAGGTATATTTTTAAAGTTTTTAACCTTTTAAAAGTTTTAATTTTCCTTTAACGGGGTCGGTAGTTTTCAGAGAAGCAGTAATTCCAAACAAATTTTAAGATGCACAATAGAAAATTAGCAAAGCCTTATATTAAGTATTATAGTACTTATTAACTAGAACATTTCTTTTATTGTAATATAAAAATAGGCAAAAATGAAAATGTATTACCCAAGTTAAGACTTTAGAGGTGTGAATGTGGGTTAGTAACGGCAAACAGTCGACGGTCACTCAGTTTGTGTCACTTCAGTAGGCTAATTTAAAAAACACATTATTCTGTCCTCGCCAGGTGCAGTTTGTGGATAACAGGGAGGTGACAAATGTCAACAAGAGCGACCTCTTCCTGCATCTGTTTGATGAACTGATAGCTCCCGAGTCTGAAATGTTCATATTCAATGACAGCAAGACTCTGGTCTGGTTCCCGCCCAGGGTAAGACTCATTCATACAAACATACAAACTTTAAAACCCTTTGTGGTATTGGGTTCTCCTCGGGAGCCACACACGCATACACACACACACACGAGCAGGCAGGTGATCACAGGTGTACAGACTGGTTTTTATTTTCTGTTAACGAAAAGCACGGCATCCACGCGCTCTGGACCCGTTCGACCGCGATGCCGGTATCCTCCTTCTCCTTTCCCGGGAGCGAGTCTTTTAATCCCCCGACCCAGCCGCTACTGCAGGCAGAGGAAGCAATTCAGACAGATTACTCACACCTGTGGCCAGAGACGCATCCGTGAGCCACTCCCCGTCCCTCTCCCACAGCTGATGCTGAACCACACCCCCCTACCACACCCTTGTACATCTTGGTTTCATTGAATTTACCTGTTGATGGTGGCACAACATTTCACAGTAATGATTTCAATGGGACAGTTTGGGTTTTTTGTTTTGGGGTTGTTTGAGGCGCTCATCCACAGCAGGTGTAGCATGCTGTTTGCCTCGACCCCAGATGGGAGAAGCAACAACATATTTTGGACACCTAAAATAAATCTGTGTCATCTTAAGTGTATATTTAGACTGTGTTAACAGTTTTACCTTGCTGCCAGACACTGAGAAACTAGGGAACTGGGAAAACTAAAGCGGTTATGTCGCTTTCTACAAACCCACCAGACTCCTTTGAGAAAAAACAATATTTTAACTTTCCAGGACTTGCTGGTCTACCACTGCCTTGATCGGTTTGTATGCATTATTGGGTGACTTTGGTGCTTTAAAGCGGTTTAGTTCGGGTTCACCAAAGTGACACAACAACACAGACAAACTAAATTGAAGACAGCAGCTCCTGAGCTCAGCAGTGTAGAATTACTGTTTTTGTCAAGGGAGTCTGGTGGCTATGACGTGTGCGCCGCAATGATTTCAGATGTCCGATGAACACTGGACGTATAAATCAGTTGATTACTATAAAAGTGCGAAGACAAAGATGATGAAATCATCAAACGTCAAACATTATCCTGTGAGTTGCACTAACTCGCTTTTTATCAACCGAACAGCCCAAAGCGGAGGAAAAGACTTACTTCCTGTTTGGCGTTCTGTGCGGCCTGGCTCTCTACAACAACAGCATCGTCCACATGCCTTTCCCGCTGGTTCTCTTCAAGAAGCTGCTTCGAGTCAAACCCTCACTGGATGACATGAAGGAGTTTGAACCCGTTCTCGCGGAGTAAGATTTACAAATGCAGTGGCGAGCACGTGACGTATCAGTCGACGGCTTCATTCAGATAAATAGTCTGTTGTGATTTGAAAATCTTGATGCTTGACTTGTGCGTGTCACAGGCATGTCAAACTCATCTTTCTGTATGTATTCAGGTCATGGCGGTGCATATTGGAGGAGTACACTCCAGATGAAATCAAAAGCGTGGAGGCCACTTTTGCTGTAGGTTTACTAAGTCACACTTCAACTCCGTGGCCCAGAAGTGTGGCCTGCATAGTTGTGGCTGCAGTACTTCACTGTCGTTCATTACAGGTGACCTGGGGAGGCGAGACTGTGGAGCTCGATCCAACAGAACCTGGAAAACCTGTCACGGCGTCGAACAAGTATGTTTGCAAGGCTGAGTTATTCTCTTATTTTTGGTTAATACTGATAGAGAGGAAATGAAGGTGTCGGTCAGTGAGTTAGATTCACAAGGCGGCCACTTAGCTGGAGGTGGTGCCAGCGTGAAACAAACCTCACAGGATGTCACATGGATGTGCAAATCAGACTCCATCTGTTCGATCGTGGCAAACTCCGACTTTTACCCTGAGTTACTCTGAAATACGCCGTGATGCGGAGGATACACACTCTTAAAATGCCGCTTTATCTGAACAATCTTTATTTTGCAATAGGAAAGAGTTCGTGGCGGCCTGTATCGACTATGTTTTCAACAAATCCGTGGAGGGCGTGTTCGAACAGTTTAAGAGAGGGTTCTTCAAGGTGTGTGACGTCAACGTGGTGGACTTCTTCCAGCCGGAGGAGTTGCAGGCAGTGATGGTTGGCCAGGAAGACTACGACTGGGAGGTGTTCAAGCAGGTCTGTAGATGAAATCGAGTCACTCTGGGAGGTAAAAACCCAGATTTAAGATCGTTCCTACAGGTTTTTTTGCGTTCAGATGTTCGTGGGGTCGTCCACCAAGACTTTAATGCAGCGAAAAGGACCAATTTCACTTTCTCAGTGACAGTTTGTTGTTGTTTGTTTGCCAGACTTTCTGGCAGCTTAGCTCATGAATTTTTGTGGTAGTTTGGAAATTTCCTACAATCACTTGAACACACCATCATAAATGTTGCAGAAGGAGTTTTTTGTATACTACAACAGGACAAAGAGATTAAAATTAAAATCTAAGCTGTATCCTTAGAAATGATACTCCTGTTATTATAAAATACATTTTTATAGTCAGCGGTGGGAGTATTCAGATTATTAAAAATGATAAAAGTGAAACCGCTATGTTTAAAGTCCTGCTTAAAAAAGTGATTTATTATAGTGTGACATTATAAACCAGCCCAAGCTAGCCACACAAAACATGTCTAAAGGGCTGAAGATGATAAAAGTTGAGAAAAATAAAGAATCTATAGAAATAATTTTTATTTTAAAGACACTTTTCACTAATCTTTGTTTTGACTTTAAATAACTTTACCTCACACTGTTAAATAAAGGTTTCAGGGGGAGTTGGTGAAACTACCAACAACTCAGTGCGACTGACGACTCGACTAAAGACTCTTTCACCAACACAAGGCCAAAAAAACCCACTAATTTAGTCTTAAATAATATGTAAATAATATGTAATATATAAATTGTACAGCTGTCAGATGATTGCACTAAAATAAACATTACAGTTATTCACCTGAGTTGTGATGTGGAAGTAAAAAGTGGCAATACTTAGGTAGAAATCCTTGCGTTCTATCAAATAAATATGGAATAATTTATATTAAATGATCTAAGTGTGTTTTATTTGCATTCTTCCGAACAGAACACAGTTTACGAAGGAGACTACAATGCTACCCATCCAAACATCGTGATCTTCTGGGAGGTGTTTGAGCACCTGACAGCGGAGGAAAAGAAAAAGTTCCTGTGTAAGTGTAACATCAAGTTTTGACCGTCTCTCAGTTTCAGACTTGAGGAAGCGCCGACAGAAGATGTTTAGATGTTTCCCTCTGATGTTTTTCTCCAAAACTCGTCCGATTGTTAATCTCTTCCTTGTTTGCGCTGCCAGTGTTCCTCACAGGCACCGACCGCGTCCCCTTCCTTGGTATGCAAAGCATCCAGATGGCGGTCGCTGTCCTGCCCGACTCCTCCGACCTCCACCTCCCAGAATCTCTCACCTGCCACCGTCTGTTATTACTGCCCATCTACCAGAGATACCCAGTCGACAGAACAATGCGGATCAGGCTCCTCCAGGCCATCAATCACAACAGGGGCTTCTGGAAGGACGTCACTGCAGGCTGAAGTCGGGGCAAAACTCATTTAACCTTGTTCAGATTAGGCTTTCTTGTTTGTCTTTGCATTTTAGTGTTTCTCTTTTAAATGTAGACATATTAATATTCAAAAGTAGGTACTTCCTTGGCATCCACAGTAATACTATAAGGGTAAAGAAGTCAATCAGCAGCAGAAACTGGGCTGTAATTCACGTTTTGTTTGCTCGTTTTAAATATAGAAATCTCATCTGATGAAGCAGTGCAATCTATTACTAAGAGATAATGTTTCCACATATTCATAAGCTTTGGTGAGTCGCAAGGTAAACATACGCACAGGTAGGAAAGAACGAAAGGAAATGGTTAAATCTGGAAATCCTGTCTGTGTTACACACGAGACCACGTGGACGATACCAGGCCCGAACTTCCGAATCTCTCTACAGTCTTTGTTGTTGCTCCTCTCCTCGGGTCCGCCGTGTGATAACCTCACCTTTTACTGGACATCTTCTATCATGACACGCTCAACATTAAGTACTCTCTGTATTTGGTACACAAGCTACAATCAGCAAATAGTTTATGGTTAAATGTTATTTCCCTCCCCTTTGTGCTTTTATATCCTAATAAACGAGGTTCTGCGCCAAACTGGCTCGCATTTTATTTTAAAATTCAGTGAGTTTAATGTTTAAAATGTATAAAAATGACTGAATGTTTACAACTTGTTTTAAATCTTTAATTATCCAGAAATTCTTGGATTTATTCCCGGATTTATTTGAGATATTTTCCAAGTTAAAAGTGGGTGAAACTGGTCATTTTCTGTATTAAATGCCACTCCTGAATTCTTTTTGAAGGCCTAATGTCTGCGTCAAATTAAAAAGAGCACATTTTTAGACTGAAAACCGAAAAGCCGTTAGATAAAAGGCTGCAAATTGTAAATTTGGCTGCAGCAGTGCTCTTTCACAAAGCAGTTCACACCCGAGAAACACGACTCGCACCTCAGCAGCTCCATCAGTCAGACTTTATTATCATATAAGACGTCGTATATTTCAGTGGCTTGATTTCATAAGTTGCTTCTTTGACAGTCAACGCTGGGACCCGTTTGCGGCTAATCTTAAAAACAAACATGTAAACTGCCCGCTACGCTGAATGAATTATCATCTTAACGAGATGCTGCAACTTCTGGATTAACATTGTAATCGAGCACTTTGTGGAAACAGTTAAATGATGGCACCTCGGTGAAGCGCCTTCATCAGTTTCATCTGAGGAAAACACAAAAATCCAGAACTTAGAATCGGTTCCTGGATGAACTGAAGTCAAAGTGCGTCTCCCCTGGTTTGGCTACATTAAAAACAAAGCAGACAGCGCGTTTCATAGTGACATTAGATGATTTACAAGCACGTTAAAGCACAAGAAAGCATTTCTGACATTAAATATTTCAAGTATCTCGAGGAAGCTAAAACATCTTTCACAGAACAAACCAGCTCATCTCTTCCCTTTCTTTATTCCGTCTCACTTTCACTGAATAATTTACTCGTTTTGTATTTTTTTTTAAAACTTGCTCTCATCGCGACGTCTACAACGCAACGTGGCTTAAACGGTTTCTGTTCAATAGCCGTCAGGCAGCAAAGCTCATACGTGTATCAAAGCACATACAAATAGATTACACAGATAAAATGCAGGTGGCACTGCACCCGCGCCGACGCGCCGGTTGGATCAACCTTGTTTCCACATTCAGTGAAGACAGAATGTAGTAAAAAAACCCCAAAGTGGAGCCACTTTAATCACTTTTACACCTGAATTATTCATCGTGGTTCATGGACGTTTTGTTTTTTTGTGCTTGCTTCCTGTTGGCTCAGAAAAAAAAAAAAAGATATCAAACAAGAGCGACATCTGCAATAATACTTCTGCTATACACAAACATACAGTGGGGAGCGAAATTTGTGGTCTCGGACTTTTGGTCCCCACCGTAGAAACTTAAATATTCCTAAAAAACAGAAAACATAATTACAAACAAATAATTACAGAGTATAGAAAAAAAACAACTTAAAGCCACTTGCATCTTGCTACAAATGTTTGAAGACATGACATAAAAAAAGACAAAAGGCAACACTAACGACACGGGGCTGTGCAGTGAGAGAAAAGGCAGCGGCGCCTCACTTCTTCTCTTGAATCGTCTTGTAGCTCGTGTTGTTCGGCTCCACGCGTACATGGAGCGAGTCTTGTGAATGCGTGGTTCTGTCTTTATGTCTGGGAGGTGACGGGATGTCGTCCAGACAACGGCGGCCGGTGTGTGTTTCATCCAAGTCCAGCTTCTCCGATGTGTGCGTGTGTGTTTTCTTGAGGGTGTTTAGGGGATGAGATGCCGTTTAGACAGCCAAGTTCATCTTTTACACATTGAGTGAGAGTGTGTAGGTGTGTGTGTGTGTGTGTGTGTGAGAGTGTGTGTGTTCCAGGTTTTATCTGATGAGATGGTAGGTGAGCCAGTACATGAAGATTGGCTGTGCTGCTGCTATAGACATGGTGAGGTACATCCTCAGCTGGTTTCTGGCTCCTCTCACCAGACGCCCCTCAGCCGCCGCCTCAGATAACAGCTTCAGACGCAGGGTGCGGATCTGAGGAGAGACGCCACAGAGCAAACGGGTCACGGCCGAGCCAATAAGTTAATCGTTTGTTTTCTTTTTAATGGAGCTTTGACAAAACATGTGACAAGACAGATTTTGTTTAGTCAAAGCAGATGGAAATTTATGAAATTTCATATTTTCCAGAGTAGAAAAGCTGTGAAACGCAAAAAATAAACAAAAAACAAAGCCATTAAATGAGGTTTATGAGAAAGTTAAGAAATAAATAACTTACTGGTATCGTGTTCTCTTAAAAGGCAGTTTAACGGTTGGTGGAACAAGCAGATGTTGTTACTCACCATAAAGACAAAGATGGCGACACAGCACCACAGTAGAGAGAGATAGTATGCTGGTCTCCCAAACAACAGGCCTGCTATCACCCCGATGATCATCCTGAAGAAACGGTGGCGAGAGAGGGACCACACACACACACACACACACAGAATCACAGGTCAGCACACACATACAGCCTTAAATGAAAATGAATACCAAAAAACGTTTTATCTTCAGCACTGATCCAGAGGAAAAAACGTAACCAAAGTGCAAAATACAAGTAACAAGATGGAAAGATGCCGTACACACCCAACATATTTGTATCCAGAGAAGGCCAGGAGGTCTATGGTTGTGAGGTCTGTGTTAACCGTCACAAGGTAGAGCGACAGCAGGACAGCCAGGACCTCCATGATGAGCCACACCAACGCTGAGCTGGCCTGAACTCCCAGCAGCTCCGGAGAAAACCTGAAGGGTGAGCAAAGTGACGCGGTCGCTATCGATTCACACAGTGAACTCCAGCAGCAGACTCCTGCTGTGATGAGTCGCTCATGTCGGGTGGTACAAATGAATTCCCTTGTGTTGTAGTCTTCTGCTGCTGATGATCATTGCTTTGACAAAACCAAACAAAAAACAATCTAATGATCATTAATCTCGAGATCCGCGCGTCTTCTCAAGTATGTGTGTACCTGTTCTGCGTGCCGAGGGCCAGTCCGGCGACCAGGACGTACGTGATGAAACCCATGGCGGGAATGTAAAGATCGGGAGCGTTCACATCAAACCGTGGAGCCACAGGAGTGTCCTGCTGGTAGCTGACCTCCCAGTTCTACAACACACACGATCGCACACTCAGAAGTGACTAAAACCTTAAAACAAAGGCCTGAAGGCAAGTGGTTATTCCACAGGTAACGCCCTGGATATCAGAAATTAGACTCCTGGTTCTTCCCAAATATAACAACAGGCTCACGGGCATAGAGGTGTAAGGTTTGGATTAGAGAACATTTGCCCTTCAGCAGGTGTAAACACACTGACCTCATGCATGTAAGGGAAGACGAGAAGTCCCAGCTTCTTCCCCACGTACACTGTATCCACGGCAAAGTAGTATTTCAGCTTAGAAATTGGGATGAACCGGTCCAGCTGAAGCAAGCGATCACACAGACACACAGTTGTATTTGATGGGGTATGTCACGTGTCAATAAGAGCTTTTGATTTGTTATTGCGAGTAAGTTTTTCGAGCCCTTTGACATTAAAAAAAACACGTCTTACATTCTTGTCCACCATTTCCCTCCCCTGGGACGCCAGTGAGCTGCCGTACGCCATGGCCAGGTTGGACATGGGGTCTGACAGGATGGACTGGCCAGGAAATCCTGCTGCTTGAGGCCCGGCCCGCTGGCTGCTGCAAACACGAAACAAGAAAACGGATCCACTGAAAGAACACGCTGGACGTTATCGGCTAAACATGCGCTGAAAACTTATCTAACGCGATGAAATGATAGTAATTAGGACGGTCGTATGATTCCTCTTTCCTAAGGAGTGAAAGTGAAAATTGTAAATAACACAAACGTGCCAATAAGAAATGTGCAGCTGTAGAATAAAAATGAATATATGATCATAGATTAGGAAATCCAAGCACTTTTCTTCTGAGTTTGTTTCATTGTCGCGGTGTGGAACTACTTCAAAGTGTATGGGACGGAGGCTGCACAGGAAAGGCTGCTTCTGATGTATGTAAATGGCAATTGGTGGACCTGCAATACTGTTAAACAGCTGCTGTAACATAACAAACAATCATCGGTGCATCTGTACTATTTTTGCATCATGAGTTTGACATAAAGCCCAACTTCAGCTTGGATGGCAGGGTGCCCACCTGTACCCTGTCTGTGATCCAGCCGCAGCTCCACTCGTATCTTCAAACAGCTGGCTGCCATCTGGGCCATCCATGGAGGTGTTCCTTAGACGCATATTAGGCTCTGGATGAAAACAGAGAGTGAATGGAAATACAGATACATCAGACAAAGGAGTGGATGTGCGCCTCTCAAATCAATGGATGCAAAAGCTGGGGAAAATTAGTAAAGTGAGTACATGCAAGGCAGCCAATATTAAAGGAAATCAGAGCACATATAAATTTATAAGTGCAAGCTTTCTCTCACCATTTTCTGTAGATTGTAATATTCACATTCACAGATATTTAAGATCACTGGCACTGGATTTCCTGTGAATGTGCTGCTGAATGTCAGAATTTCTTCCTGCATGCACACGAGTGCATTTCTTGCTGTTTTAACGTACTCAAGTCATTACTGAGGTCATTTACAGCACATTGTTGAAAATAGGAATGGCTGGAGATGCAAAGTGTGTCCCAGCTGAGGCTCTGTTTGTTCACGACGAATGTGTGCCATAGTAGTTGGACTACAAATGTGTGATGGACAAAGTGAGCGGTAAACATCTGCAGCAGACAGTTCATGTTCCCCCTCTGGACGGGCTATGACTTGAAAAAGTCCTGCTTAAGTGACTGAAGTGTCACAAACCCTCAAATTACGTGTTAAATACATATAAATTCAGGTTTGTACACGAGTGTCAAGTTCTGTGTTTAACTATACACACAATACCAGTGTGAATGCTCTGTGCAGGAGTAAATGGTCTCTAACTCCATACCCTGAGGGTGTAACAACATCATCACGCTTATCACAAGAGCACATTACATCATCCTGAAGAACCACAAACATAAGTTTAGTGTGGACGTACGTTCACCGTCATCCCTGACAACAAAGACAGTATAATGCATATAGCATGAAACTTGCAGAGTGACTGGACCACGCACAAACACACCTTTGCATCTTTAAAAATATTAAACCTGAC
This sequence comes from Datnioides undecimradiatus, assembly GCA_008933995.1. Taxonomy (NCBI): domain Eukaryota; kingdom Metazoa; phylum Chordata; class Actinopteri; order Lobotiformes; family Datnioididae; genus Datnioides; species Datnioides undecimradiatus. The sequence continues at coordinate 13,691,060 of WARS01000008.1, forward strand.
ACATGAGGCTATCAACAGTAGACCTGTGATTTCTTTCTCTGAGCTGCCTGGAATGTGTATACTTGAATCTTCCTATGTTGTTTACATTTTGCTGATGCACATACGCCCCTCTTAGAGACTTTAGGTAACATTAAATCACTTAAATTGACCAACGCCTCCTTACTAATCCTTACACGCATCAGATTTGAGGCATGTCTTGCAGAACACAACACCAAGACTGAAACCAAAAGAAGAAGAAACAGGTTAACTTACACTGCGTATTAAGAAACAAATACTCCAAATAGATCAATATAGCACCACAGTTTGACTTGTTTAGTCTACAAATAAACAAATATCACATTTCTTTGCAGGACACAAATAGAATGTAAATTGCAGAGCATCTTAAAGCAGCTAAGAGAGACTACAGTTAGATAACATAGCCTTTATAGCGTTAGGTAAATTAGCTAGTTAGCATTATTAACCTCGCTAAAGTTTAATAACGGGCGAACTACAGGATAACAGTACAAATTAAGACATATTCGACTAACTCATACTCTCTTCCACATTGGCGGACGCTGGACGTTGGTGGTCGAAGCTAAAATTAACGTGTCGGCTCTGTTTTCACAAGTTGTTAGGCGTTAGCGGTTAGCCTCAACCGGCTGAGCAAGCTAGCAAGTACAGAATGTGCACGCGCAGCCAGTAGCGTTACAAACTGATTTGATCGATAAAGTCACGTACGTAACTTACGCTGTCTGAACCCACTTTGAGTTGCAGTGTAATCCATTTTGGACCAACTTGATGGTAGCAGTAGCTGTCAGTTGACTAACTCTGCTGTGGTGCAGTTGCCGCTAGCAAGCAAGCTACACGGGGAAGTTGGAGTCATTCATAAAAATTTACACGGAAGTAAACGCCGTCTTTTTCTTCTTCGTTAGTTTTGATAATAATCGCAAATCAACGCGAAAGAGGAATATCGCCACCTGTTGTATGGAAGTCAAAATGCCTTACACACCTTGTTTATTCTAACAGATCCTTGTCTGACAGTTTACTTTTCACAGTGGTGGAAAGTGAATTTACTCATGTAGTTTACTTAAATACATTTTGGTACTTTACATAGGTATTTATCATTTTGTGCTATTTTATACTTTCAGAGAGGAAATGTTTTCCAACAGTACATTGATAATAAGATAATAAAATAAGCTCCGCCTCTAGTAACTACAACTTGACTGTTTACATGTTTACATACACAAATCAATAATACAAATCTAATTACAATGTAATACTGAGAGGTGGCATTCTGCATGATAGATGTTTGCTTTTAATACTTAATGTACAATTTGTTGCTTAGAGATATGCACTCCTCCTTATATTTAATTTTGTAAGCTTGTCTTTGGTCTTGCAATTGATCACGTTTGTTGTGGTACTTTTAATATATATACAATATATGTAATACTGTTCAATTTATGTTTCATTATGTCCTTCATGTTTAAGCCTTGATATTAGCAAACAAACTAGTGACCACCTTGCAATTGAATCATACCAGCTGTGATACCCGATGTCATGTTGACATGCCGTTGTATAAGTCGCTATTCAATAGTTATTATTGCATTATTACGAGTACTCAGTGCACAGTATTCGTGGGCCGAACAACACTCCTGTATTTTGATCTCAGCTACACACCTGTAAAGTTTTGTGATGGTTTTGATGCTGTCACATTGAAAAAAAACCTGTCCAGATAAAAACACATGGGAAATTACTCAAAATCAATCCTGTGACAGTGACTCCTACTGTAGATGTGTTCAGGAACTCATTCCAACATGATGACACACAAACACATAAGGAGAAAACAGGAGTTTATTATTATTATTATTATTTAGCATAACTTAGAGCAGGGGATGAACCAGGTGATTCCCATGCATCTTTAAAACAGGAGCAACCACATTCCAGCAGTAAATTACAGTAACTGAGTCTTTAACCAGTGCTAATGCAGTGATGCTAACATGCTCTCAACCACAATGCTAACTTGCTCCTGTTTTACACTTATAATGTTTAACATGTTAATTATTGACAATGGATTGGATATTTCAGGGCATTTACTCTCAACTACTGGTTTTTAGGTGGCGCTTGGCAAGTTAGCGCTGTAATATTTAGCCTTGCAGGCAGCAGGTCTCTGGGGATGGTCATTTTGGTTGGTTGGTCGACCACTTTGCTCCAGACTGAAATGCCTCTACACAGGTCACTTCTCTGAAGTCTTCAGACAGCAGTCAGCGTAGAACCAGTTAGACAATGAACTTCACAGCTACCCCTTAACGGGAAAGCAGTATCTGTTCACCTGATAGATTGTCTGATGTCTTAATTAGCTTGCAGATATAGTGCTTAGATCGCTTAGATTGCATTTTATTTTGAGAAAGAGACCTGGAAGCTCATGACTTAACAGCAAGTGGTCTTACTAAAGTCTTCAGAGTGAAGGTTTAGCCATCAAACAGAACTTTTTGTCTGTATGTGTCATCTTTATTTAACATCTGTACATTATGAAACGTCACGTCCCAGAAATGTTGTCAGTTCAGATATTCTCCACAATGAAACATGTAGTTTTCCACTCCTCCCAGCACAAGAGAGACCTTTACAAACCAGCAGTTCTCCTGCCAGAGCCTGCCAGAGAAGACAGAAATTTGTGTAAAACTATGGCCTACAGTTTTCGGAGGCCACGGCAGAGAGATGCTGAACAAGATGTGACTACAACGAAAAGAGGTAAATCTCTAATTTCCTGCTCATTTTAACTTTTTGTTTATTTGACAATACTTGTGTTTTGTTGTTTGATTGTTGCCTGATGTGGAATAAATAAATGCGTACTTAGCTGTGGAAAAATCAAATAAGACATATCTAGCTGAAAATCTAAAAACAAAGTATATTGACTATAGATTATTTAATTATCTTAATTATTTTTTGTGTGATTCTTTTTAGAAACACTTACGGCATGATTTGCACTGTACATAACAAATAACACTGATTTACAAAACATGATACAGTTAATTATCTTTTTTTTAAAAAAAAAAAATCAATATTAAGTATTACTAATTACAATAATTAAGTGTTACCTATAACACTTTGCAGCAAGGGACAGAAAATTCAAGTAGCTAGCAAGCAAATGAGGAACAAAGGAGGAAGTAAATGCTTGTTAATCATTAGTTAATGAGTAACTCCTAATTCAATTTTGTAGAGCAGCTGATGATTAGTACTAATACTAATACTAATTATCTATGGAGGATACCAACTATTGTCCCTTAATCTTAACCAAACTTGTATAAAGCAAAAATAATGAAAGATATTTATCAAAGTTTGAGTGGAAAATGTATTTTCAAGACTACAGAGTTTATATACCGCATGTCTCATTTTAAGTTACGATTGTTCATTTTAATTTTTTAAATCTTAACACTAAAGAAACACATTTGCCTGCACATCTCTTGATAAAAAAATAAATGAATGCAATGTAAAAATGAAAACGCAACCACTAACTGCCTGCTGCTGAGTTTCACTTTCAACGGTTTCACTTTCACTTACACATGAGCAATGTTATTGTCTAGCTTGCTGCGTTTAAGATTTGGCTCCATCTGTAGAAGACTGCTGTAATTACAGTTACAGTTAAAAAGCATAAAGCAAATACTCCAGCTCAGCTGCGACACTGTATAACTGTCTCTTTTCACACAGAGCAGGAGGGTCCTTGGAGAAACAAATCAAATATTAGACCCTAAAAAAAGCTTAATTAAAATTAAATAATTAAATTCAACATAGGTGCTTAATATTTCAGGGATTACAATTGCATGGATTGTACCAATGTACCAAACATATAATTAAAAATGTAGCTTTGTTACATTATTTTTATTAAAACATGATACAGCTGACTGACTTAAAAACCTCTAATCAGTGAAAATGTTAAAATAGTTTCCCTTAACAATGTGATGTAAACACAACCAGCGAGTACATAGTAACTTTGATTATGGCGCGTTTGTCAGATATGACGCACAAGACAAAACACAGAAAGGCTAGCTTAGCAGCTAGTCTATTTGCAGTGTAAAAGAAGTCACTCCCCTGTTAAAGTGTTAAAAATGTGCATACATGCTAAATTTGTAGTAAAAAGGGTAATGGTGGACTTTATAAAATATTAAATAACTCCAAAACCAAACAAAGATGTTAAAAAGGTAATTTCGGTATTGTTTTGTAGGTTTCAGTCCATATGATGAGATACGAATGGTGCTCGTTGGGAAGACAGGAAATGGGAAAAGTGCATCGGGAAACACCATCCTAGGTCGAAACGCGTTCTTGGCCCAACTGTCTCCAGAATCTGTTACACGTGACTGTGAGAAGGCCAGAGGAACAGTGGCTGGACACAATGTCGCCATCACTGACACACCGGGAATTCACGACACAAAATACAAAGAACACGTGGTGACCAAAAATCTGAGGGAATGCATCTCCCTCTCCGCTCCTGGGCCCCACGTGTTCCTGATTGTCACTCATGTGGGAAGATTCACGAGGGAGGAGAAGAGGACGGTTGAACTCTTGCAGACGCTGTTTGGTGAAAAAGCAGCTGATTACTCCATGGTTCTCTTTACTCATGGTGACCAGCTGGGAAACACAAGAATTGAAGACTTTTTTAGAAAGAGTGACCGTCTTAGCCACTTGATTGCCAAATGTAATTGGAGATATCATGTCTTAAACAATAAAGATTCCAGTGACAGTCAGGTGAATGAGCTGCTTGATAAAATAGAGAGAATGGTCCGCGATAATGGAGGGACATATTACACAAATGAAATGTTCCAGGAGGCCGAGAGGGAGATTGAAAAACAAGCAAAGAAGATTATGAGGGCTAACGCCGAGCAAAAACGTAGAGAAGAGGAAAAACTGAGAGCTAAATTTAAAGGAGAAGAGCTGCAAGAGAAGCTAAATCATCTCGACGACGGATTTAAAAAAAAATCGCGAGAAAAGGCGGAAAGGACAAACAAATTCCTGCACACAGGGCTGGTGCTAACAACTGCAGAAGTGGGTGTTGCAATCGGAGTAGCTGCTGGTACGGCAGGAGGTCCACTTTGCATCGGCATAGGAGCAGCGGTGGGAGGAGCTACTGGGGCTTTAGTTGGACTTTTGGCACCAGCTGCAGCAAAAGCTCTGCAAAAGAAATGCACCGTGCAATGAAACATGCAACTACCATGCCAGCTGCCTAAAGGAGAGACAAAGCTACCTGTTCTGTATCTTCCATAACAATCTTCAATTACGATGGAGTGACCAACTTGAATGCAAATAAACAAATATGCTACTGTGTCTTCTGTCGTTTTCTATGCACACGATCCTGCAATAGTTATGATTTGTACCATGTTGCATGCATATTTCTTACAAACTATAAAAGACATTGCAACGCTCGTGGAGGCTGCTGTTGTCTCTGTCATAAATGTCATGCTCTTGTTCATAGCTTTTGTGTCTACAGTGTGTTTTTTTCCTGCAACAGCAGAACACATTTGTGCACAGTGAAAGCAGACAGAGAGCAGCTTTTGCATGTTACTCATCCATTCGTATGAGAGTGTGGACTGTGTGTGTGTGTGTGTGTGTGTGTGTGTGTGTGTGTGTGTGTGAAGCCTCTGGGGGATCAAGTTTGAAAAGTGCCTTTGTGGCTATAGTGACATTAACTGGGGTTATTTCTTTCTTCTACTTATGTAGCAAAGAGCTGTTTGGGGTTATGGGAAGTGGACGTGTAAAGAGCAGCACACAGCAAAGAGACACACAGATGCACTGCAGGGAAATTCACCCTGTGTAACATACACAACGAAAACACAAACTTGCAAACTATGATGGGGTCATGTTTTAAATAAATATGTGTGGAAATAAAAATAAAACAACAACGTTAATTACCTGTGTCTCTATCGGGCCGTGCTTCTTCCCTTTGTGTCTCCTTTGGTTGAAATGACTTTGTGCTGACAGCTGGAGTCGATGACCCTCGGGGTAAACGGCCGTCTCTCCTCAAATGGTCTGTGCTGTGCATAAAAGAGCCACACACTGCTCCGAAGCAGCCCTGCCTCACATGCCCATGCACTCACATGTACATGTAGGGCACATACATGGACAGTCATTTTCTCACTCACACTTGTAACACACACACACACAAAGGACAGAACGGGGGCTATTTTAAGGGGTTTCTTCATGTGGTAGTAATTGTTCTAAGGGCCGCGGAGTAGAATAGAGGTCTACGGTTAACAGCTTGGTGCGCTGTGACACTGGAGACACATAAGTGGCTTGGGGTGAATCTGTCTTTGGAAATTAAATTCAACAACCCAGACAAGTTCATTTCGAGCACAGACAAGCAAAAAAAACTGAAAAGAGAGAGGCGTTCGCATGTGTGCCTGGCTCGAAACAGCCGTCTGTGTCGCTCTTAATGCGCTATAAATGTGTGAGATGGGCATTAAAAGGAGAAATTTGAGGCTGCGATGGGAAAATAGGTGTACTGATGAAAGCAAGATGTTAAAACCAGACCAAACCTTGACCCAGACGACAGTTTCACCACATGAATCCGTGGATCCAGATTTGCGCTGTGAATTGAGTCAGTGAGCGATGCCTGCAGACGAGTGAGTCAGATACAGTCGATGCAAAGATGCGGCTGAAACGCTGTGACTTACTTCACACTAGACATACATTATGTGGCGCCCCTCACCCAACACATACAAATTCATACAGAGCCAGATGGATGATGTAGGTTAAGTAGCTCCCTGACAAGTTACGTTTGCTGACATTCGCTTCTGCTGAGCTGTAGAAACAGACTGTGGTTAAAACAATTCAATTTAAAATGCACAGTATTGTAACAATTTAGTTGGAAAACCACAGTGTAGTTTTCATTTAGGATTTTATTAAAGGTTAATTAACCAGTCAGTTATAATAATTTAATACGATTAAAAAACTTTAAAGATGACTTCATTAAGTTAATTAAGTCGTAAGTAAGTAAGGGCTGGGTTAAAATGAAGACAACTGGTTCTCATGACGCGTGGCCGATCCAGGCTGAAAGCTGAAAGTGTTGCCTCAAACAGCCACACTTGAGGGTGAAATGAAACGCCTGCTGTCTCAGAGAGAGAGAGAGAGAGAGAGAGAGGCACGATGCGATATCAACGTAAATATGTGAATGATGGCGCATATTTTCAGACCGTCTGTCCTCGAAGGCACGTTCCACTCAGCTGTTCACACGAAGAATGAGACAGAAGCTCAAATCCTGTTCACTTTACTACCTCCACACAGCTGACCGATCAGTGCAATATCATTATTAACATAAAGTTACTGTAATATTTTAGGTGTGCAGACATGGATATGCTGTTAATAAACAGATTTTAGTCCATAAAAGCAGCCCTGTCATACCAATGAATTAAAAAACTTTCTACAGTAGAAAGTCAACCCAACAGTCATGCATGAAGGGGATACACAACATCTCATTACAACCAGGCAACTCAACGGTTATTGTTATTAATGCATTATTTCTCATGTATTAAACATTAATCGTAATACAGCCATTAGTAATAATTTATTAAGCCTTTATAAAACTGATAGATGCAAACAAACGCGTGCACAGAGGTGGTTTCAATGTAAATTTTCAGATGGAGATGAATAATTCATCAGTCTACGAAATTATCCTAAAGTGGTTGCAGGAGGAATGCACGGGGTAACGGTGTCAAAGCGGCTCGCATGCAAAAGCCACACCAGCATCAATAATTCTGCAAGGTTTGCCTGGCATGCTCCAAGTTTGCCCCTGCACCCCCGCCTTCGCAACATACACAGCCATACAGAAAGAGAGAGAGGGGGAAGAGAGAGAGAGAGATGTGCAGAGTGAATAAACTCTTCCTTGAAGCATGAAAAGCATTGCTTTGTGTCGTTATGTAGCACATCCACAACTGCACTCATCCAGCGCACTCGCAGCTCTGCAGTTTTACAGACCTTCCTCACACTTATCTCTTCTTTCCTTTTCCTTTGCATTCTTACTTCTCCAACAACAACGTGTTCCTCGTTGATCCAGGAATAATGGAGTTATCGCTGATGGCAGCACAGGTAAGGAAGGGGAAATGCATTACTCCGTTTGACTATTACTTTTAAAAGGGTTTAGTATTAAGGTGGAGTAGTGGATTACACAGCAGGTAGCGTCACATTATTTTTTATTTAACTGTAATAAACCCTCCATCCAAGCTTTGCGAGGGCAAGTAGAGCTAACTGTTTCATGCTTCATGCCAGTTCTCTGCTTTGGCTTCGTTTGAAAGGTGTTTTTTTTTAACAAATGTGACAGTTTCTTTTTGATATGTGCTGGCAAAGTATTTGTAATATTCAGGAAAATCAGATCAAATCAGATAAAATGTCCCGCATTTCTGTGTAAAGCTGTTCCAAGAGTGCGGACGCTACATGGTCTATTTTTATCAGCCACAGAATGCACAGAAAATTACTTGGGGAATGAAACGTAGCTGCACGCACGGAGCCCCTGGAGGGCAAAGAAAAGTTTTTTGTACTACTTTGTTTAGACTTGTAGGGTGTATACAATTTTAGACAGTGCACACATACAGAGATGACTCAGAATGCAAAAGAGGCTTCTTCAAAAGAAGCACGCGAGCAGGGGCCCGCGCTTGATTTAAACAACTGAGTCACGACGAGGCTGCTGTTTTTGCATGCTTCCTGTCATTTTAACAACTTTTTAACGGAGGGAAGCACCCGCGAGCCATAAACACGTGCGCTGCATTGAGGCGGAGGTCAGCTTCTCCTCACTTGACGACAACGTTCGACAAAGATAGTCACCAGTACAATTAAGAGGTGAACAGTAATTAAAAGGGGTTCCACTTGTCAAAGATATTTTAATTACTCTCTTTAACTCCACAACATTTGTTCTGTTTACTTGCTAGTGTGTTTGTTTCCTCCTATCACAGTCACTGCAGCAGTCTTATCCGTTCACTTGCTCTGCATCGTGGTAAAACACTCTCGTCCCATTTTCTGCACTTTTTCTTTCTTTTTTCTCTCTGTCCCCTCTGACCTATGATGTTGTGCTTTAACTAGCCCGAGGGCAAAGCTTTATGTTACAACCGGGGTCCCTTTGTGAGGTGTAGAGCTATGCAGCCTATGGAGATGTTTTGAAAGCAATTACTGTACTGTGGCTTTCAAGTGCAAGCACGGAGAGAAGTCCTACTTTCACTGCACTGGATGGCTACTTCACTGCTTGATTCATAAAAGAAAGCAATTTAGAAACTTTCTCCCCATATGGGTGATGGTCTGGTGAGGGGAATGGTTTATTACATGTTACATTTACTGCATTGCACGTGTCTTTAGATTAGAATCAAGTTTTAATCCAGAATATTAAATAACAAATGAAGAGATCAATGTGTTTCTGTGTGGCAACAAATTTAAATACATTCATTTTCATTTTCATGTCCATGACAGAATCTGGTACATTATTTTAGTGGTACAATTACCTTGAGGATTGAGAAACACTCAGAAAGTTAATTGAAAGCAAATATTTATACTAAGTGTGGTCCAGATTGATGTGAGTAGGGTGGATCCGGGTTTCAGGTAGGAAATGAACACTAAACGGTGTTGAACTAAAACATGCCTTCGTGATTTTGGACGGATGAGAAATGCACAAGTGTATTATGTGAAAATATTCCAAATGATTAGATTTCACTGTTTCCAGTGAATCTGCAAATGTGATTCATCTCATCCCAAACCGTGCTGCCAGTCAGAGAGGGATCAGGACATGAGCTGCCTGCTTAAGTGTGAAATCCTGCCATCTGCTGGTTTCATCACACAAAACAAATCATTTCATTTCATCATTCATTTACAAATCAAACGTTTGATGACACTGAGGTCAGTTAAGAGTGAGTTTAAATAACAAAGATGAAGAAGAAGAAGAATTTTGATGATGTGACACATGCAGCAGTCCTGCTGTGCAGATGACGTACCTATTCTCTGCAGTATACCCAGTCCAGCTGTGCAGATTTGATGGAAAATCCCCTATGAAAACCATCTGCCCAAAGGCACTAAATCATTTACCCTGTGTGCAAAGACAAAATCAGGTAATGGCAAAAGATGCTGCAGTCTTGACTGTGGGTAAACTGTGTTTAAGTCTATACATTCCTGCGCAGAAAGTACACTCAGGGTTTTATTTGGTGTTTTCTGGATTGAGCGGTGTTCCCCTTTAATTCCCTGATTGTTGTCACCGAGCCTGCTCCAGACGTGAACCCTGTCCAGCTGAAGGAGTTTGATGGAAAGCCTCATCTGATAGCCATCTGTTCTCAGATAGTTAATCAGGTGTGCTCAATGTGTGGTCCTTAATCACCCCCACGCAAACTGTCTCTGAACGCTCTGCAGTCAACGCCTCAACGTTCTAACTAAGGAAAACCGTGCACGTCCCAAAACTTATTTGCCTAAAAATGACTTTTTTTTTTACATTTTTTGGAGCTGAAAGCCTCTGAAATGCATCATGTACTCGAGAATTAAGTGATGTTCCCACGCAGCAGCAGGACAAAGTCAGCATATTGGTGATGAACAACATCTTCAAGTCCGCTAAATTTAAAAGACCTAAAATTTGGAAATTAATATAAATGGGTTTCAGATACACATGGTACATGGGTCAACTGATGCTAATTTCTGTTTTGGTGTTTCAAGTGTCCTTGAGCAAGACGCTGCGCTCAAACAGGGACTCTTGGCCGACCTCTCTTTCAATCCCAAACCCCCTTTTTTTTCCGGGAGTGAATGTTAGATTGGTCTTAATTAAATCACGTCTATCAAAGTGTGTGTGAGGGAGAGTTAGGTCAGATTACCATCTGCTTAAGAGTACTTGGGGGGTGGGGGGTGGGCATCTCTGTGACATGGACAGCAGATCTGATCCATAATGAGTTGCTATTCCGTTAACGTAATCCAGAAAGTGGGTTTGCTTTAGAAACTTTGACCAGGTTCTTATATATTTCTATATTTATAGGTATAATTTAAAATTGGGTGTGCCGCAGATGTCTTTAATGTAGTGAAGTTCCCACAAAGCATTGTGGGAGTATACTGCAAAGCCATGTACATAAACACTATTTATTTTCTTTACTTTTCCCCAAACATCCATTCCTGTCATCATACTGAGCCACATATAACATTACATTTTCTGCTTTAAGGTCCACTAAAAGCAATAGGAATCCATGAACAGCTGCAGTATCCAGGTCATCCATTCCCTCAACACCCACACTTTGGATTAATCAGCTTCTGAGATGCTGGTATGGCAAAGGGATTCCTGTGTATAGCACAACATTAATTTTCTGACTTCCATCTGCAGCCTTGTGTCTGTTTCGCTCTTTTTGCAGGGGTGCTAAGTAGCTTTATTGATACGTGTTATTAAATTGTTATTTTTAGCCCTCCAAGCTGGAAGGATATCTATATAAGGCGCTTTTATGAGGAAAATGGGAGAGCCCTTCTACTTCACAGTGTCTGTTCCTTTGTTATTTCAGCACAGGGAGTTGAGATAACCTCTAGTGATAGGCAGAGGTTTTGACTCTGCTGAACACATTAGGCATAAAGGCAGATGAGTCACTCATGGCACGCATAGTATAAGCTCTGCAATGCTTTATTCATTCAGGACGGTTGGCATGACAGATTAGACACGTACACAAGCGTCAGACACGTATGCGGATGGACACAATTGCACTTTTGTTACATAAATGAGACTGCTGTCAACCCACGCTTTACCTCAGGGATTAGTCCCTTCCTTTATCATGAGATTGTTGAAGAAACTTTTTGTTTTTTTAAAAAAAAAATCCTATATATTCCTTTATATATATACGATCCTGTGCAACCTGTAACCTCATTACATAAAACTGTACCGTGTGAGGCAAAGCTCGTTTCTACACTACATTTAATCACACTGCTTAAGCTTTAATTTAAAATGCAGTAAACAGTGAATTCATTTTCTGGGATACCTTGGCAGTATGGCATTATCTCAGCTGTTTTCAGAGTTTTTTTGTTTTCTTTTTTATTAGAGGATTAGGATAATCTCGCTCTCACACAGCATATATCACTTACGTTCCATTACATTATAATGTGGCTCGACGAAACCCCCTGAACCATCCCTGATAAACCAGTTCATATACCTAAACCTTTACGTAACACAGCCTGCGGGAAAATGAACTTTGCATATAAACAAAACAAAAACTATGTGTACATGTTGTACAAGTTGAACAGCAACAGAGGAGGAAAGTCACATGGTGCAACAAGTCCCTTGTATGTAACTAGGCAAAATGTGAATATTGAGGGATGGCAGCCTGCCACAAAAGATCCGAGACTTTAATATGGACAGCAACAGAACGTCCATAATCATAAATATGATGAAGACCATCATGCAAAAATGTGAGCGTGCATGTGAATTTGAGTGCAAGTTATGGATTTTCAGGATTTTAACTAAATTGTGAAGGTATTCACTTTTTATTAAAACAAACAAAAACATGTTTAGCAGTCGGCCATACAGAAACCCTGCCACGATCTTGGTTACATGCACCTTCACTCACTTAATGGGACATCCCAGGACGTCATCATGCATTTACAACTGACGTGACTCACTGTATTGTGATTTATAAAGAGGAACCAGCTCCTCCCAATGCTCCCTCAATCCTCTGATCGTGACAGAGGTGGTGAGACCTGCCTCTTTAGGTGATAACAAGAGGTTTTTAGGAAATACTTAGGAGACCTCGTATATCAGTGCATACAACAGCAATAGGGCTAGTGTGTCTGTTCAGCAAAGCTCAGCCTTAATGAATTGGAGCTTTAGCAGAGCATGAACATGTAATGTACCCTGTGGTGACCCTGAGAATAATTGGAAGAGCAGTGTGTATATAGGATGCAGTGTGTCTGTGTGCAGTCACTGCAGGCTGTGACTGTTGTGTGAGTGTACACTGAGGTGTTTGTCTGCTTTGTTTGCAGGTTTACTTGTTTATTCACTAACCTTTGAATTTATATTCATATCTCGCTTACTGTACAGAGAAACGAGTGGTTTAACATCATTTGTTACAACTAATTTTTTATGTTGCTTGCTAAGTAAAGACCTCTTTTTGTTTGGCATTATCAGATAGCAGAGACAAGCAGGAAACGTGATGAAAGAGGGACATGACATGCAACAAAGGCATCCAGATCTTCATCTTTCTGCAGACCAATGGAGTCCTTTACTTTCAAGTCTAGAGCTGATCACAACGCATATTCATATTGGCCTTTTAAAGATGGTTTCTAAGCCTTTGGCAGTCTAATTTGGTATTATAATATATTTGTATGTAAAGTAATATTTGTTATACTGGAGATTTTTTAGTGTTGTGTTTGTTTTTGGGAATTCATTGTTGTGATTTATTGTGTTTTTATGCTTGGTGATTATTGCCCAGAGTTAGGGTATTTTTAAAGATAATTTTGTGTTTTTCTCTTTAATCAAACGCTATTACAGTTGGACATGAGGTATGGAGGAAGAGCACAGGGAATCATGCAACCAGGTTGGTATTTTGGCGGAAACCCCACAGCTGTGGAGGTGGCTGTGGCTCAGTGGTAGAGAGGGTCGTCCAGAGGATTGGTGGTTCGATCCCCGGCTCCTCTGGGCTACATAAATTGCCTCTGATGCTGTGTCACTGGGGTATGAATGGTTAGTTTCGTTTGGTGTGAATGGATGAATGCCGACTTGTAGTGTAAAGTGCTTTGAGTGGTCAGATGACTAGAAAAGCGCTATATAAGTACAGGCCATTTCAATACCCAACGGGATACAGCATAGTAGTTCTTCCTAGCTGAACAGCTCCAGTAACGTACCAATTACATATTAATACTATTAATACATCTTACATAGGGTACCAGTGGTCCATTAATGGAATAATATAACAGGAACCATTCTGCATTATAACTATTTTTGCTTATGGCAGATAAAGCGCATTTTTAGCTACTGCTTCCATACTTGCATTAGTGTGTTTATTGACATCTTGCCACCACTTGTAGGGACAGTGGAACAGTGCAAAACCATTGGCTGGAACATGTATCAGGCTGTATTCAGGCTAGAAAAACATTGCGGCTTGGGTTGAAATGGCTACAGTGTTAAGGTGAGGGGACCTTTGTTGTTGTCATGGTTACGTCCATCCTGTCATACTGCATGTTGTTTTGGGGGCTCTTGCTGAAATGACTGATGCTGTTCTTCTTCTTGGGCGTTTAGGAACAATAATATAGGTGGTTGGTGATTTGACGGGACGCCACACCTTGTTGTTAGCAGCATTACAAAAATGCATCCCCCTTGTCACCCCTCTTCATCCCCCCTGGAGGTCACTAATTTTAACCTGGCTCATCTTTACTCCCCTGGCCCAGTAAAGTGGGCACCTATATGCAAGAACTTGAAAACATCCGTGCACACGCATTTGCACTTTTCAGTATGTGCATGTGTGTTTGAAGTTGTATGAGGTCACTTAATGATGTCAGTGAATGCTGTTCTTCGCTCGTCTGTCAGGCTCTGAAGCCTCAAGCGAAACTCGCCAAAGATTCAACCAGCCATGAGAACAAGCCGCGCTCTCTTTTTCTCACTCATCATAACCTACAGACCGGACACCTCCGCCTTCTGTCACTCATCTTCCTCGCCTGTTCTCTCTTTCTTCCCCTCTCTCAGTTATTCTTGTTCCCTCCGTTCTTGTCATGAATTCAATCAGCTCGGGTCCCCTCTGGACATATTCTAGCAGCAGTATTTTATTTTCATCACACGCCTCAATAACTTGGAAATTACGAATATTATTTTCAGCTGCTGCTACTTTTTAATATGGTTTGCCTGGTGTCCATTATTTCAGGGCATCCAGTGAGACTCATTTGAAATGAACTCAATCAAAAGGGTTTTTATTTAAAATCAAGACCCACGGCCATCAGCAGACAGTATCTGCAGCTCTTTTAAAAGTCTTAATAATATCAAATAATTTAAATATACTGCCTTATTAAAAACTTTAAATTCCTATTCTGGGTTTGTTTTTTTTTTCTTTTTCAACTAAGTTTCATTTTGATGCAAACCTGAAAGTAGACAGAGGCATTGACTGATCATTTAAATTCAGTGATTTAAAAGTTTTAATGTGACACAAATGAAATGAGGAAAATACTGCGTGTGCATAACTAAAGATCCAACTCAGCAGCCATTGCACCTTGTCCCCAGTGCCTCAAATCACCAAAGTTTGTCGTACTTTACTGTTGCCTTTTTAATATATCCAGTGTAGAAAACTCATTCTGATCTCAACTCATAAGAAAATGTTGAATTATGAAAGTTAACTGTACTTGACTCCTCATGTAGCGCAGTAACGTGTGTTATTTTGAGTGGATGTCTTAACAGCTGTTGGGTGGATTATCAGGAAACTTAATGATTTGATCTCTTAACTTCTCACCATGAGGCTTTAATTTGTTTTAAACTTTGGTTTGTGACCAAATATCTGTAAGTCTAATGCTACTGAGGCCCAGCTCAGGTCTACATTGTATTTTGTGTACACAGCAAATGTTAGTGCGCTAACATGCTAACACAAGATGGTAAGCGGTATACTTGCAGAAGGTTATGCTAACATTATGAGTGTGTTAATGTTAGCATTTGGTACAAAGCTTTACCAAAGTAGCCTACAGCTTCACGGAGATGCAGGTGTGACTATAGACTCACTGTTGTTTCAGTGCAGTCTAATGTCTATTACATGTGCACCGACATGCACAAACACACAACTTTACTCAGGTAGGCAGCATACTTTAGTGACAAGATTAGTTGGCACAGCATTTTCTCTATCTCTTGACCCTTTCTTGCCCTCTCCCTTGTTTCTCTTCATCTCTTCTGTAGTTTCTTCACTTTGTCTCTTTCTCTTTTCCTCCTTCTATGACAGATGTTTCAGAAAGGAGAGGAACATCTGGCTGCTGTGGGGCTGTTTATTCACCCTCTAATTTTTTTCTCTTCTGTCCTCCCCCTCTATTCTTTCATCCTCGTTTTTCCATCGAGGCGGTCACAGATGGAGACTCAAATTTCCAGCCTCGGAAATATATGTTTGGTGAATTTAAATTAAAAAAAAACAACCCAAAAAACAAATATAATCCTCCTCTGTTTGGTGAAGTTGTGCATTTGAAGACTCTGAAATATTCCACTTGCCCAGGAGCAAACGTCACGTCACAGGCTACACTAATAGCTTGTGAAACAAATAGCTTGTGAGACAAATGGCTCATAAATGATAAGTGAGCTCTGCCCGTTTTTGCCCCCTACACACAACCGTGGCTAATTACGGGAGAGTTCTTTTCTTCCCTCACCCCAAATCTCCTTATTCTGCTCAAATTCCCCTCATTTTAAATACCCCCCAGTCTCCAGTGTGATTGCACTTCCAGTGATTGATGAGTGTGTGTCCCTGCTGCATATGTGTGCGCATTCATTTTGTGCTTTGCGTGTGTGCGTGCGTTTCATCACCAGAGGCAGTTTCTGAGTCTCTTTTCAACGTGGAAGAATATTACATAACTTTATAAAACATCACTTTCCAGGACACACAGACACGCGTGCACACACACACACACACACACACACACACACACACACACACTCTCATGCACATGCAGCCACACGATCACACAGAATGAATGATACAGAGAGGAGATTCATGCACCTGTGCATTTTACAGAGACAGGCAAATACATGCAAACTGATCCACAAGCACGCACGCGTGCACACACGAAAGCACATACAGACAAAGACCACACACATGGCCTTCCTCCCTCTAAGCCCCCACAGGACACGTACTCACAGATGGGCACATGAAGCAGCCTCATATGCCCACTTATTATACACAAAAGTTACGTTGTGCACTTGATATTTCATGCAGCAAAGATTTCTCATTCTCAGAGATTTGGAGGATTGAAGCTGTATACGTTTGTCTTTAATCCTGCAATGCCTGCAGCCCCGCACGCCATAACAGGATGTCCCGTCTGTGTGCAATCAGTCACTGCTCTGGGATCATGGTAGGGATGGAGGGATGCATGCAGGGAAGGATGTAGAGAGGAGAAAAAAAATAGATGATGAGGGTTAGAAGAGGTGAGGAGAGAGAGTGCAAGAGTCATAAAATGATTTCACCAGTGATGACAGAGTAAAGGTGATCAGGTTTAAACGAGGACATAAAAGTCTGCAGACAAAGAGATGCAGACAAAAAGAGGGGACAGGAGGATAGTGTTGAACAGAGGTGGGTAAAAGTCTGGATATTATGTCGTAAGATAGGACAGGCAGGTGGCTGAAAGTTTGATTTAAGAGACAGTGACAAGAAAGAGGTGAGGCACAGAACAGAGGACCGTGCTGAAGCCAAAAAGCAGCTCTAAAGAAGGAAAAAATGAGAATGTGGAAACTGGAAAGAATACGAGGAGTCACTGCTGTTTATCCTTATCTTTCTCCTTCACTCTGTTGATTCTCTGATTTCCCCTCTTTATTCCTTCTGTATATTTTTAGCATTTGTGAGTAGAAGCTAATAAGACAAGTGGTGTCAATTCAAAGTGTTAAAGAACAAAAAAGTGGAAGATTTTCTCCTCCTGCAGGCACCGAAATGTGTATTAGTAAGGTTATTAGATTTAAATGTTCCACTTTTTCTGTTCCTTTGCAGAAAATCAATGTGGATAAGGCACAAATGATGTGTTAAGACAGATGTTTTCCGCATTGATTCACACACACAACACAGAGAACAAAGACACATGTTCTCTAACCTGTGCATATGCATTCAACCATGCATACAGATGCATGCTATTAATATTTGTACAGACACACACACACACACACACACACACCAGTATACACACATACTGCCCCAACATACACACAGATACGCAGGTGCATGCCATATGTACATGTATGCATGCGTGTACAATGGACAGGAAACCTCATTTTTGTGTTACTTGCCGTTACCTGCGTGCCCGCACACTCTTAGATGTCGAAGCACAGAAGCTGAGTGTCCCCGTGACTCAGGTTGAGTCCGCGGCCATGTGCTCTCAGTCGTGGTGGTTCAGATCTGACTGAGGGATCTCTGTCACGCCATGTATGCAGCCACCCCACCGCTTTTGAGTTTTTTATTTTTATGAATAAAGAAGCTTCAGAACAATTGAATCGACAGTTTCCCTTTCACTGAGACGTCAACGTGAACCCTTTTAGCACTTAACACCTTTGGAAAAGACGTACTCTGTATTTCATAGACACTGTCAGATTTCACTTAAGCTGTCACACAAAAGCCAGCTTTGAATATATAAAGTGCAGCTGTTTTAATGGTTTGTTTTAGCGCAAACTCAGCTCAGCTGTAGTTTGGATGTGTGAGGCCAGAGACATCCAGGAAAACGCCACACTTTACAAAAAAACCAAAACACCTCCACGTCCACGCTGTGTTCTGTCTGCTCACACACAGCAGGATGTCTAAATCTGTCCCACACACATGCGCTCACAGCGTGCGCTTGACTCTCTCGCTGTCACTGGGAGGGATTTCTCTCTCTCTCCCTGTCTCTCTGTCTCTGTGAACACTCCCACTATCTCTCTCTGTCTCTCCCACATGGAGTTTGGTCTCTCAATCTCATGAAGCGCAGCTCCTCTCTCCCTCTTTAGATGATGCTCTCAGTCTAAGTCTGGACAGGACAGGACACACAGAACTGATCTCCTTCTTCACATACAGCCGGCAGTAGGTACAACTCTCTTTCTCGCTGTGTTAACCTTTTCTGGCGTTGTGTTTTTATGTAACCTCATCTCTTCTAGTTTAATCTCATCTCTTTTATCCCAACACAAACTCTGAAAGCGTTGCTCGTTTTGTAACTAACTGAGCTTCGATGGTGGAATGGCTTCATCTGGAAAGTTTGATTTACTAGAGCAACTTGAAGACGCGTGTGTTGCAAACGTGACATGATGCCCTGCTGCTCAATATGCAAGGCAAACTTTGACAGAGAAGATAAGATAACATTTAAGTTCATATCTCAACCCTATGTGCACATATTAGATCATACGTTTGGATGTGCATAAGGTGCAGTCTTGTATGAGCGCGGAAATCTTGACATGATAGCGGCGATCGAGCGTGTATGACAGTAACGCTGTGAAGTTTGATATCTCTGAATCAGAAACAGCAAAAAGGTCTCCAGTTGCCTGTCAGAGTAATATTTGATAGTTTCTCTCAGGGGGATCAAATCTGCACTTTTTTTATTTTTAATCACTAATTTATCGATATTTTGGCTCTGCTGCTTCTTGGTTTTACCCTGTTTAATGTTGACTTACTACATTTATCTTTGTGGCTCCTGACTACTGTTACAGCTGGTGTCAGTTTTCTGTAACGCTGCCTGGTGCGCAGTCAAAATAGCACTCATCAATTATGAGGTGTCGCCTTACTTTCACTTTTTGCTTTTGTTTGATTTTATGAATTTTGTCTGGATTACCCCTATCTATTTATACATGTTTTTAACATTTAAAATATCATAAAATATTATATAAGTGGTGACTGACGCAGCGACACTTGTTTGTTTTTTTGTGTAATAATTGTAATTGGGGAATCACACTTTTATGATCTACAGTTTGTTTTACAAACAAACAAATCAAACTAAACATTAATAACATGTGAGGTGAAACTGTGACGCGGTCATAGAAAGGTCAGTTCGTTATATAACTGTAAATTTAGTCTGAATGAACAGATTGCTGCCTTTCTACACAGCTTGACACTTAGCGCAGTGACTGTGAGTGTCTGAGTGTCTGAGTGTGTGTGTGTGTGTGTGTTCCTGTTCCCACTTCTCATTCAATATTACATTGTATCTACGACATAGACACTAACTAAGGAAACAACGGACAGACTGACATCTACCTGGAGGATCTAATTCTTTTCTTGCAGCTGGTTTAATATTAGCAGGCTGAGTCCTTCTTACACAACATTATGCAGGATTTTCTTATGGAAAGTCAATAAACTTGCAGGATTTTACAGAGATCTCATGGATCCTGTATGAGCTGAGGTTAACACAAAGTGGATGATGTGGTGCAGCAGATTCATGTGAGAAGGAAGATCAGATCTTACTGGCTGTCAAATAATGCAGAAGCAGGGTTCGGTTTTAATAGAGCACGTATCTGGACAAACCTTGAAGGAAACAGCTGGTCTGCACAAGTGTTTTCTGTATGCCTTTTATTTATCATTCAAATCTGCGCAGTGCCTTTTAATCTATTTTATTTCTTTATTCCATGTTTTCTATGTAACTCTTTACATAGCTCTTACAGTGGCCATTTGGTTCATCAAAAGCATTTTTCCTGAGGATTAAAACTGCTCGGTCCTCTAGAGTAGATCAGAAACATTTAAAAACCTTCACCTTAGTTACTTGTTTGACTTTTGGTGCATTTTTGGTAATATATATTCACCTGTATAGTATGTATATTATCCTGTACATACTGTAGATACCCTGCACTTGCTGCTTATTGCACTTCTGGTTAGATGCCAAACTGCATTTCATTGCCTTGTACTTGTACATGTGTAATGACAATAAAGTTGAATCTAATCTAATATTATAAATGATAGAATGATTGGATGAGAAGCCCATGTGACATTAATTTAAATATTTTTCTGCAGTGTCTTGATGAGGAATGGGGCAAAGGTGTACAGAGAAAGCCAATATCTGATGGGTGAATACTGTGACGCACCGAGTAAACATGAAGACAGAGTTGCTCGCCCCTCAATCAAAAGCAACTGTGGGCTTCAGTGTTTAGCAGTGGATTCATGATCAGCTGGGCAAAAACTTAAATCAATAAATTTATTCAGCTTCCACAGTCCTACCAAAATATCTCACATTCACATTCTCTACTTCTTGCCCCGGCTTCTAAATAATAAAACATATTTATCTTCTTCATCTTTAAAGTAAATGGAAAAATGAGACTGCAACGCATTTCTGATCAAGAACCCACTTAAATAGCCACTTTCAGTTGACCATGCAAAGTTGCAGCATACATTAGGTATTATGCTTTTTGGTCTAAAAATGAACTCATTATGTCTTTGGGTAGTTTGTCTTCCAGGCGTGTGGTGTAATAACACTTGCTCATGCTCATGCACTCACTGCTGTTTTTGTTGATGACCTTTCCGTGCCGTTGTACTCACAGAATGAGACACAGCTTCTGGGCAGAGACTCTTTTAATGAGGTGGAGGTAAATAACTGCACCGCTCCCTTTGCTAGAAAAGGTTTGTCTTCGGGTCGCGATTGTGTCCATGTGAGTCCACAGTCGGTCGCCTGTTTGAGTGCTTCAAGTTGTATTCTTACAAAGCGGCAGCAGAACAGCAAACAGTTCCTCCGCTCATGAAAAACCCCGGGAGGCAGTTTTAATTAAATATACATATTAAGTGGCTGATGTGAGAGCTCTTAAAGTTTCCTCATAAATTATGCTGCCATATATTAACGGCTGCAAGATTTTTGATTTTTTTTTTTTTAATTCCTGAGAAGGAATGAAGGCATGCATACACACAAGGATGATGGTTGTCTGTGTTATAAGGATGAGATGAGATAGTCGTGCATGAATAATGATGCAGAAAGGCGAATCACCATCTGTACATCAGTGGGATTGAATGTACACCACGTAAGCGCTGCAATCTATACGTACTGGTTGGGATATGTAGCAGGTACGGTTATATATTTATATTTGTATGCAGTAGGGGAATTGAGGAGGGATTAGAGAAAACGCCATCCCCCTTGTTAGCGAAATAAGATGCATCCCCCTTGTTAACCTGCCATCCCTCTCTATCCCACCCAAGGTCACTTTCAGGTTGACCAGAGTCAGAATCTGACCCCAGACGTCACCCTCTGCAAACCTACACCTATAACCCATACATTATTATAGCTTTTTGTCTTGGTTATAATAATGTATGGGTTATAGGTGTTGAATTTTTTAAATTGTCTATAATATTAATATAAATAGCATTTACAGCTGCTCTAGCTACCCAGGAAACTCACATTATGCAACTCAGCCAATCAAGTCCGTGCATTTATGAAAAGCACAGTCAGTGGTTGACGGACAGGATGAGGAACAGCAGTTAAAGAAAGAAGTGAAATCTGTCTGCAGGAATTCATCTTTCCTTTTAAAAATGATTAAATCACCTGCCGTCTGTATCCCTAAAAATGTCTTTTGTATCAATTATTTCCTTTATGTTGCCATGGATACAATATTTAGGACTGACAGGAACTGGGTGAGGAGCGTCTTTATGTCAGAATATATAGAGGGTTGTTTATTTGTTGAGATGTCTAAAAAGGTCTCTCTAACTCATCCACAAACTTTGAAACCCTCCTCATATTTGCTGTAACAACAGACTAAAGAAGACATTTAAACAATTTATCAGCCGCACACACTTTCACTCAGTCAGGCGGTGTCATATAAGCTCATGTTACGCTCCAACTGGGTCCACATTAACCCAGTGGCTGACTTATTTGATTCAGATTGCTCTCTGGGGAGTATTTTTAGTTTAAACAGCTTAACCCCCCTGTGAAAACATTAGAATCTAATGACAACAATAAGTGCTAATTGAGCTTTAGCACTTGATGTGTTATAATGGCTTTCCCTTGTAACATTCAGCAGTAACAAAAACTTCCCTCTTCCCCTAGTCGCCTCAGTACTGAAGTCACATCTGCCGTTTGGGCGCAGAGACAGGGTGCGTGAGGACACAGGAGGAGCCTGAGAAGCACTTGGGCTCCATCTGAAACTGATGATGGTAGAAGCATCCCAGAGTCACACAGGCAGGAAAAACAAAATGTATTTACAATCACAGGGGTTTGACCTCAGCTGCGGCCACGCTGACGCAAGTCTCTGAAACATTTATATGTCTGATGATGAAAGTTCATATCTGTTAATACAGTTTGCACCCACATATTATGGGACATGAATTATTAAACAGATGACTGTAAATCTACACATCCGGTTGAACAAGTCCTTTTCCAAACAGTCAGAAAACACGTGATGCTGTTCAGTAATCGCAGAATTGTGCTTTTACGCGCTAAAACACCCGCAAGTTAAGGGGTCAAACTCACTTGAACCTTTCAGCTGTCAGCGTGAAAGCTGGAATTATTAATGGTCACTGAGCTGTCTGTTTGTATCAGACTGTTCAGTTTGTATGAAAGAGTCCGAGACAGCCTGTGCGCTTGTGTTATTGTCTTTCCTTTCTTTATTACTGCAGTGTGTCGTGAGCTTGTGTGAAGTTACAGTAGATTAAGTTCACGCACCTGAGTTTACCAACTGCTCAGCTGAGCGTCTGCAACACGTGCGTCACACCGCTGGAAAACAGAGCTGCGAGCAACCCAAGCAACTTAAATTAGAGTTGTTTAAGTGTATTAGTGTGTGTGTGTGTGAGTGAGTGTGTAAGGGAGAAAGACATTGACATTTCAGGTTATTAATTACCACAGAAATCTTCTTGTATATCGATGGAGTCTCTTTCCTGTGTGCGACTGGGTGCTATGGAAGCCCCCAAGGGACAAACACATCCAGCTGAGACAAAAATTGGGATTCATTATCCGCCTCGCTTGGTTTTTTTTGTGTTGGGTTTTTTTTTTTGCCACTGCCTTTCTCTTCCATGCTCTGTGTGTGTGTTTGCTGTCTCAGCTCGTATATGTGAAGCATGTGTCAGACCTTGTTAATCCATCTGAGATTTAATCCCTTTGAGATGCTGATTCCTCGTCACCGTACAGTACAGCTGTCCTGAGACCGAGCACAGCTGTTGGGTTAACCTCCTGAACAGAACATATTATTGTTCAGCCACGTCATCCTTAACATCTTATTCATTTAAGGTGGAATGCATCGGATCTTTTAGTCCATTGAGACTAAACAATAAGAGTAAAATGTCACTGCCTGCAGTCTATATCAAACATTTCTGTTCCTGTACTGACCGTAACAGGAGTTTTTACTCTCAACTATCATATTCTTGAATTCAGTAACTGGCTTTAAATGTTCCTTCAACTTGCAGCGCTCAAATGAACCTTCACAGACTTTCATCTGAGCTCCTCTCTCTCCTGACAGCATTTCCCGGCTGTGAGCGGGGCCTTCATGGATTCTCCGTACAACGGCAACACGTCCTTGCAGACGTCCACCTCCAACCTCAACGCCGGCTACTCTCGACCCTCAGAAGCAGAGGATGATGGCAAAGTGTCCAGCGACACCATATGGCTGTGGATCGCTGTGCTGGCAACAATTGGCAACATAGTGGTGGTGGCTGTGGTTTGCGCCTGTGCCTTCTGACAACATGGAAGCAAAAATACTCCAATGACGGGAAAACTTGTACAGCCTGAAAATATATTTTTCTTCACAAATCTTGTAAAATAGCCTTACTTTGAGATTGATGACCATGGATTTTTGAAGTGTGAGCTTTAGTTTGAAAGGGAATTTGCATGGGATTTGTCACTCTATTACATTTTTTTCAACAAATAGGAAATTAGAAATGTAAATGTAAAACTATTTATTTCTATATTTATTTAAAGCTTTCATCAGATTGATCTGATAGAAACACAAGTATGTCTAGCTTTATCTCTTTATCAGCCCTACAGTGCGACAATTTTACACGAAAAGCCACAAAATTGAGGTAGGACACGAGTCACGATAAAGGACTTCAAGAATGGCAACGGAAGCAGACGTTACTTAAAATACTGGAAAACCTCATGCAGACCAAACAAGACCACACACAGACAGATGCATTTACTTTGGTGTGCATTTTATTTTACTAACCAGCACAGACAGAAGGCTACCCAGCCCAGACTTAGAAACCAAATCAAGTCTGTAGATCACTGATAAAAACAAAACATGTTACTTTGATTTTAAAAGTTCCCAAATACATTTGTCTGAGTAGATGCATTGCTTAAGAAGAGCATCATTCACTGACATTAACCTGCTTTTTTGGCAAGTCAGCACCCAGAAACCTTTCAGCCATTAGCTTTATATTAATACCCTTTACAATGAAACTATAACGAGCAATACTAGATTTACTAATTTTGGATTCCTGGCTGAAAAAAAGCTGTGGCCTTAACATAGCAGTGCTACGCTTGCCAATGGTCAGGTGGTTATGCAAGCCATGCTGGTTGTTACATAAACCCATTGAAGTCCTGGTTACACCACAAGCTCAGCAGAGGTCAGCCTCTGAGCTACAAGGATTAGACAAGATCATAGCTCGATCTCTTAGTGGGATCAGAAGTCAAAATGAGATCCAGCTGAAGCCGTATGACAGCTTGTGACATGCTGCTGATGCTCGATCAAAGCACTGAACTCCAACCTGCGCTGTCTCGCTGTTCGTTTCAACTCCACTGTTTTTATTTCAACATTTTCAGCAGGCAGTATGTTTACTTGACTAAATTCAAATACTCGGGCCAACAACAGGAACTGCTCCTTGCTAAGCCCAGCCCCCCTCGGTTACTGTTGCTCGGTCTGTTGAGGCGTTCCATTCTTGCACTTTTACAATCATAATGGTAGATACAATATATACTATTATTTATTAAGATCGTTAATAGTAATTCTAATTCAATAAGTAGCATCCACAAAAGCTCTCACACTGTGAGAAAATAGTACACAGCGGATTTAATGTTGTGTGAAACAAACATGGAAGTAGGTTTGCGATGCCTAACATCACAAATATCACAGTATTACAGTATCATGGTATACAGTATTGCACTATTATTAGTATTTTTATTTAAGAAAAGTTTCTTTTTGTCCAAAAAATTCAATATTTTGTACAAAATACTATCCTATGTCTTCACTACTGCCCCATGTACAAACCCAAAGTTTGACAGGACTGTGTGCCTAGTTACAGTTGCTAAGCTTAGTGTTTTAGTGCGTGCTCAATTATGACAACCTCACACCATGACTAAGGTTTTCCATTTATATTAGTTAGGACTTCTTCCCAGGGTCCACAAATATCCACTGAGAGCTAATTTAAGAGCTCTACTTCATCTGACACTCATGTCTTGCATTTGTAGAAACTGCAGCACCCTTAAAAAGCCCAGGGGAAACAAAGTCCATTTACAAAAGGAGCAGGGTTCAGCTGTGATTGAGCAGTGATTTGTTGAAATTTAACGAGCGAGTAAGGTCATGGAGGGGCATTTCTTTCTGTCAGGGCTACTTTTCCCCCCATTATCAGCATAAATACATCATTAAATGGGGTCGTGCCATTCACTTTCAGCTCCCTTCAAAACACTCTGAGATTGTTAGTGAGGAGATGAAATCTCATAAAGCTGATAGGGAAGAGGCAGGAAGAGGGTACATGAGAGGAGAGGCGGAGATACAGAATGAGAGAGACGAGGGTAGATCAGGTCGGTGGAGGTCAAAGAGCGATAAAACTGGAATGTAGCAGAAGAATTTAAGTATATTGTTTATCAGTGTGTTTGTTTTCTGCAGTTTGCAACTTAACAAGCAAGCTGAAAAGCGATGCTTTTGATAGTGATGAGATAAGGCTGCAGGCCATAGAACCAAAACACCAGGCTGAAAGACTGTATGAGGGGAACTTTAGGGATATGTGACGTGGGTATGTCATTGTGAGCAAAACCTTTCATGTACAAGTAGTCCTTTGGCACTAAAAAGAAAAGTTTGTGAAACTCTTACCAAGGCATTTTTGTGCCTAAACTGAACCAAACATTAACCGTGGTGTTGTTCTATCAGAAAACTGTTTTTAATGTTTGCGGTTTCTTTGATTTGTAACTGTTTTAGAGACACTGACAAAACATTTCACTCTGTTGACAAGTACCCGAAGACAAGTTTAGAGTTCTTGCTGATCCTGCACGGTTATGTCAAGAGTATGAAAGTAATATGGAGTTTTGGACATCATCAGGCAATCGAGGACTAAATCGAGACTCAACAACCGTCAGCTGGGGTGGTTCTATATGTTCTAACGCCATTCTTCATGCTGCCATGCTGTCTCAGATCACTTATCAACATACTTTCCTGCATCATGTAGCTTTAACCCAGTCAGTATGGATCATGCAGCCAGTGTCTTTTCACTGCGTGTGTGTGTGTGCGTTTAAACATCGGCACATGCCCCTCAGTGTCTCTCAGCTGAGTTCCAGCCTGTGTGAACTGCCTCATCGTCCTGTCAGCGCTCAGCAGACTAATGAGCTGTAATGCGCCTCTTGAGCTTAAGATCCAGTTTTTCCTTTTTCCCCTCCCTCGCTCGATATCCCAGAGGGAACTGTGCCCCCGGCAGCTATTAGAGCGGTCAGAGCGCATCGTATCGCTGCGCTTGACTTTATGAAGCGACAATTTTACAGACAGAATAGAGCTAACTTCAGCCAACAGAGACAAAGATAGAGGCTAAAGGAGTGGATAGAGAATTTATAACATTAGTCATTTGAGATAAAGCATGGCGATAAGTGACACATGAAGAGAAAAAAGGAAGCTGTGGAAGAGAGAGGGGAGATAACGAGGCAGGAAATGCTCATTTTCATTAGCCCTGACAAGGATCGAGTAGTAAAGCAGAAAAAGGACACGAGTGTATGAGGAGAGAATTCAACAAGGCAAGAAAAGTAAAGGGTACGGTTGTGCTGAGCATCATTAATACCGAATGTGACTTTATATGACTCTTTTTTATAAAGAAAGAGAGACATCATACACAAACAGCATGCAGTAAACCCTTAAACTACTAAAGTTCAAACAAGAAGTGGATTTATCTTTATTTAGAAACTAACAACTGATGACACTTTGTTACTGTTTCTGCTGTATTTTGGCATTAAAACACAAGAAGAAGTTGCTAATGAGTCCTCACAACTTTATCACCACAGCTACTACACTAACAACATAATCAAAATAACTAATCTACAGACAAAGTGTGTTTGTGGTCTTTATTTGGTCGGTCAAGGCCTTGGCATCCGCTGTTCGCCACCACCCACGGTCCAATCAGCAGCAAGCTTCTGTGGACTGATGTACACTCTACTGCATCATCCAGTTAGATACCTTCAATGTGTTTCTGACCAGTCAGCTCAAGCTTTTGGAAAGACTCAGTGGACTCGACAAAGAAGAAAGCCTGTAAACATCTTACTGCTGAAAAGCTTCTCTCTGAGCCGTTACATGAATCGAGCAGTGAAATCTCGGTCTGGCTGTCCAAGTCCAGTCACCTGTCACCCACCCAGTAACCCCAGCATCTCAACCAACCAGGCAAAAGGTGAGAAGTTACATTCTCTTGTTACTGTTGTTGTGCAGCAACCTGCATGAAGAGCTCTATCTATCTATCTGTTTAGTACACTGAGAACAAATCTCTGTACAAAGACTCAACTAGACGAAGGAAACAAAGTCTAATCTGTTAAAATAGTAATTATTAAATAAAAACAGCAATTTAACCTTTGAAGGGTAAGGTAATGCAGGCCAGTACACTGCAGTAATTCATCAAATGTATGCTCTAAATGTATAGTACACTTATACTCATTGCCATTTTATTTTTCTGCTTTCTTTCTTCTCTAACAGCAGCTTGTTAGCGGCATCAGTGCAGCATCACTCATTGAAAGCGATGAGCCAGTCTGCTTACTCACCAACAGCCTTTCTGCTTAAAATCAGACTTTTTACTCAGCTAGGAGATCCCCCCCCCCCCGGGGAACATTTTTTTCATTTAAATGCATGAATCTGTAGCACTCTGAAAGTAACTAAATGAGACAGACATGCCTAAATTTTGTGGGAGGAAGGACAAAATACACTTGTGTTGTTCTCAAAAGCTGTAGTTTTGTCAAGGCTGGGTTACACAAGAGAGCAGGACCCAAATGCAGACACGAACAAGGGGGCCAAAGATATTTACACAGTTTATTTCAGGTCTTAGGCTCACGAGTGGTCAAGGCAGGCAGGGTCGAAAACCAGGTAATCAGTCCGAATGTGACACGAAAAGCAAAAATCCAAAAACCAGAAAACCAAAATCTCAAAGCACAACCAGGGAAACACAAGGAATCGAGGCAGGAACATGGAGACTAACACAACAAATGAACCAACGGAGAACAAAGGCAATGACACAACTTAAACAGACTTGGAGGGCAGCAAACGAGACACAGGTGACACCAATCAATTAATCAAGACAGGAAACAAGCAGACAAAGAAACAACAAAATAAACTCAACTCAAAACCATGACAAGTTTAGTAAATTAATAAATTATCAGTAGACTATAGAGCACTGTAATCTGAGTGGTATGAATTAAGACATTGCATTATGAATCTTTAAACAGTTAAAAGGTCTTTAAAGTATACAGCACTCATCATATATGCTTTATTTCTTGTAATAGTAAAGGTTTCTTGATTTAATAGGCTCCCATGCGGTACTTTAAAGTACTGTAAGTAAACAACTTAAGTCCTCCACACTGTATTTGAACCCAAGATGGCAGTATAACAAGCAACATGATCGAGGGAACTGAGCTGACAGAGGATCTGAGCGGCAGGGAGGGAGCTCTGCTCCACTCAGTCAGACCCAGAATGCATCATCTGAGTTTGTTCAACAGCTTCACCCTGGATTAGTTTGTGCCATAGAGTACTCTCTGTCTCTGTAAATGCATTTCATCCTTTCCTTCTTCTGTAATATAAAATAAGGCATATCTACTTACTGTTTCAACAGTCTGATTATTTAAAAAGCAGGATACACACTGAGGTCTGTTGCTCCTTGTGTCACGTTTTACCCTCTGCTCTCTTCCTTCTATCTCTTCCTCTGTCGTACATCCCTCCTTTCATGCATGTGAGGCACCAGACCGTGAAGTCCACATTGTGAAAATCCTCCTCTGTGTACACACACACACACAGACACACAGACACACACACACACACACACACACACACAGACACACACACTGTCCTCAACAGACCTCTGATTCGTCCTATCTCTCATTTCTTCCTCCCTTCATCTATCTTGTGTCCTCTTTCACCATTTCTCTCATTGGCCATTTATGTAACACATCATTGACTAATACAGTAAGAGTGTAGCCTCAACCTCTGGCTCAGAATGGAGTCAACTTTAAGGCTGGACACATACTTGCTGCTAACTAAGGGTTCGCATGTGTTGTGCACATCCTCAGAAATGAATGCTAAACATAAGCAATATGCAGTATGGGCATGTGGAGCTGGAAGCAAATGCCTTTTGCTAGAAAGTAAACTGACAAATGCAAATCCAGAAATCCTATAGGACAAGACAAGAAATGTGCTGAATCTGTCTTTTTTTGCATGTTTTCTGCCTCTGTAGAGATCCACATCATTGATCTTCATAGAGGGACCGCAAACAACGACTTGGAGAGGTGGCAACCAGACTGATCAGTCTTCAACAAAACTACATTCTGACACTGACTTTGTTGTGATTCACTCGTCTGGATTATAACAAAATCGTGAGGATACGGGTGGTTCAGGACGACCACCTTCTTCACCATCACACAGAACGGATCTGCATGAAGAATGTGTAAAACCCGCCGTATGGTGACATGAAGGTCTTTGCCGCATGATAAGACAGAGACAAGGAAAAGCAACGACTGCCTGTGGTTTGGTTGCCCAATCAACAACAGTTTGAAGATCCCTCCGCCAGGGAGTTATTACTATATTTTGGAAATTAAATCGAGATGTTTAACCATTCAAATAACATGAATAATGACATGAGTAATAAGGATGATACTGTACAGACATTTAGACTTCATGCAGCACTTGTCTAATTAAGAAAACGCAATACTCATTAAGTAAACTCTTGCTTTCTTTGTTCCTGAGGAATGAATGATGATGTACTTACTACAAGGTAAGGTTACTGTGAGGCTGGGCTGCGGAGGCTACAGCAAAATGTTCAAAATGAACACGTTGATGGTTTAAGTGGATCACTATGCAAATATGAAACCGAAAGAGTCTAACTGAAAACATCTGCAGCACTGTTTGTTTAACGGCAGGAGGAGCAATGTCAAACGTTGACCTGCTACCACTGTAGCATTGCGTGGACCTCACTTGACATGCATGACGACAAGCGGATTTCCCTCAACTGTCCTCCTTAATGGACTTTGCCTCTTCACAAATACCTTTCAGTCATTTGCACGAGTAAAACAACTTATACTATAAGATTTATTAGTTAAATTACGTGTTTGGCTTCAGATTGAATTCTAAATTTCCTTCCTGTTTTTTTTTTTGGTTTTATTTGGAAAATTCCTCCCTTGAATCATATTTTTCGATTTTGTAAAGGTGGACCTGTCTACTGAAACATCATTAAACTCCGCCCCACCCGGTTTGTTTATGTATGCTTGTCAACTTATGAGAAAATCATATTAGTCAATAAAGCTTCCTTTGCTACAGAGGTCAGTATAGCTCTGCTTCTTACTGTTGCCTGCAGAAGACTGAAGAAGAGCTTACGAGCAAAGCCAGCAGAACTGTAGCAGACAGGAAGTTGAATAATTAATGCTAATGATCGTCACATTACAAGGGATATATTTATATAACTGGTCTTTTTCTTTGTATGAATGAAATTAGCTCGAAATGGTTAGTCTTGATATATATGTGACATGACAGGACTTTGTCTCGACTCCTACTGAACATTAATTAATGTAAATGCGGCTTCATCTTGACTCAGCTTCCTCTGACATAACACTGATCACATGGCTGTCCTGTGTCATCTAAAATAACTGCAGCTTCATCATAGAGACACTACTTGTTAATGACGATGAGATTATTAAAAACAAATTAACAGTACAATACTTATGAGGGTTTAGTAATACTTCATATGTATTGTGTATTTCATTGCAGGCTGCAATGAGCTGAACAGAGAACGTGCAGCGGCTGAATAAAACACTAAAGACTCTCTCTAAAGCCAGTCTTTGGTTTGGATTATTATTTTCAGGTGATTATAAACTAATTTTAAACATAATTTGGAATACAATATTCTATTTCTGCTTATAGACAAGCAAGAAAACACCTTCCACTGCTTGGACAACACTTCACATGTAAAAACTTTCTTTACTTTATAAACTTACTATGGAACAACAGAAGTATGAAGAAGCTACAAGTTGAACAGAGCAGCACACGTTTTTGGAAATGTGTCATCAACGCACAATATACTGCTCAATGTCAGTAATGTTGGAAAATGCCAGGGAAGGTTATATCAGTTTTAACATTTTGATAGCCTTTTACATATTAAGGATGTGTGCATCGCTATAAAGCCAGACACATGACTCCAGCTGAGAGATGTTCAAACTAACATCTAATCAATTCACAATAAACAGTTTTTCTTCTTTTGGAATAAGGTGATCTTAACATGTGGATCACATAAAATTAATTTTATCATAATGGCCTGTTGGACTCCTTTTAAAATACATTAAGATGCATAATGAAGCCAAAGCTGTTCCAGCTGTTGATGGAATTAATTATTTGCAGTCTGATCGATTGAGTCATGTCATAGAGACAGAAGCCGTGGTAGAGAGGAAGTTAATGACAATAAACAGTTCTAGGTACACTTAAATATTTGTTTGTGTG
Source organism: Datnioides undecimradiatus (assembly GCA_008933995.1). Taxonomy (NCBI): domain Eukaryota; kingdom Metazoa; phylum Chordata; class Actinopteri; order Lobotiformes; family Datnioididae; genus Datnioides; species Datnioides undecimradiatus. Next base: position 13,723,464 of record WARS01000008.1, read on the forward strand.
TGATTTTTATCTGCCTGTGAGCTTCATAAGGCTTTCTTTAAATGAGTAATAGTGTGTGTGTATGTGTGTGTGCGCGCGTGTGTGTGCGTGTGTTTGGGATGTTAGTACTTCAGGCAATCCCAGGCACTCCATCTGTAGTCCTGCCAGGCACGGCTGTCTTTAGGGAGATGAGAGATCCAACACATTCAGATGAATGATTCAACACGCGCATGCACACACACACACACACGCACACACACACAAAACTGTCATGAACAAACACAACAGGGAATCTACTACATTGCTGAACAGTGTTTTTTTTTTTGGCCTATTACTGAAACATTTCATCTAGATAAAGACTCAAAGCACTACAACTTAAACTGTAAGACTTTAGAATTAAATAAATTCATAATTATATAAATAGGTCCATCATATCACCTTTACCCATCGTGCTACGAGTTGTCATAAACTGACTTTTTGTCCGGCTTTAGGCCACATTACCACAATATATCTTTTAGATCTTGATTATAAATTGTATGTCTTAACCAGATGAAGGATTTAAGTCACTGGATGTCTGGATTTTAAGCCATCAGCGGCTCAGCTACCAGCCCTTTCAGGATTTCATATATTTCAAACAGTGTTGGAAAAACTACTGAATTTAAGATGAAACGGCTTTATTCAGTTCGGTTTTGACCTCCAGGTCTGTGCTATGGAGAGAAAGAGATGTCTGCAGAGCATTCGGCTCTGGGTACTAACCTCCTGAACCTAAAGTTGTGAGCGAAATAACACAAGCAAACATGCAGCATCTCGTGTCTCGACACATAATGTGTCGGGCAGGCAGTGTCAGAGAAACACTGATTTTGAATATGAAACTGCTTAAATCATTGCTTTTATCGGTTTGGGTTTTGGAGAAAAGGTGATGCTTGCAGATAATTCACATCCTGTTAAAGAGTCCCTAACAATGGGATAAACAGACTGCAATGATGGGAATGGAAGTGAGGCCAAATCCATGATTCCACACTTCTTTGCATATGTTTAAATTGTTTTAGATGGATTATAATCTGCTTGTTTTATTGTGAATATTGTTTTATTCAATGGACAGACTGAAGAAATTTGAAAAATGGCAGAAAGGTGGTTGAGTGGTTACCATGAATGACTAGGGAGGGAAAGAGGGCCCCGAGAAATGTTTCTGAAAACAACAGATATCCTGTCACCAATAACCTCGAGGAGAGGATCTAATCTTCACGTTGACCAAATGTGTCATGTCATCACTGGAAAACAAAGGGTCATTTGCCAGCAACTGTTGTCAAGGTTGTAAAAGTACAGATCCTGAAAGCAAAACAAGGCACTTCATCTACAGGAGGGAGCATTAGAAAAACATTGAGTGGCTGCATAGTGACAACTCACCTTCCTCTTTGGCAGTACGTTTAATCGAGTACGTGGGCCAAGCCAGGAAAGGAAAGAAAAGGACTGATGACTGATAAATGTGCACAAGGAAGCATGAAGCAACAGTTTCAAGAAGCAGACTGTTGTTGCACAGTTACTTGTTATAACTCTTTAGTGCCAAGAGGAGGGCTGCCTGACATAAGAGGCTAATCTATGAGATAAAAAAGTTGTTCATGCACCAGAATCTAAATAATAATTTAAAAAGCACTGATTTTGATTGTGTCTACCAAAGAAGTGTGCTGTGCAAGCTGAAATGTCTTTTTTCTTAATACTAGGTGCATTTTAATGCATATTTAAAGGTGATATATTAAAGAATGTGAAGTAATTTAGGTATCAATTGCTTAGTATTGCCAATGCGCAAAGGGACTGTAAAGTAACTTATACATTCTCCAACTTTCTCGGCTGCTTATAACAGCCAGTGGCCTGATTATTATGTAAAAGGACTACATTAGTTTTATTTAATGGGAAAATCCAAAGGATAATGATACGTATGTGTGCTCCACAGTGCTGTTTCTCTTTTGCTTTCCAACAGCAACATCCCTGTGCAGCATTAGTGCTAACTTGGAAATGGGACGGCTAACATCAACAAATGACAAAGTGCTCAACACAGGAGTCCAAATTCAAAGCAATACAAAGCTGAAGGTACTGGAAACGCCTGTAAAAATATACCACCAGCTGTAACCCCGACCAAAAGCAAGACCGTCCCTGCATCCATCCTCAACACTTGGGGGAACCCAGAGGTAAATGCAAGACATTAAACACCGGTTGGGATCCTGGACACAAGGAATTTCTCTGCCTTACCGTGAACCAGTGTGCAGGCATTGATAGTGCACTGGGCAATGTCCATGCCTGCATCTTTGTTTGGGCTTGGCTAAATCCTGGAGTGCCCGACTGTGAGCACTCATTTCACCAAGTGACTCTTTTTCTGATTTTTAATGCACAAAGATGATAAAAGACTACACAACTGTAACCTAACTAAGCTAAGCTCGGGTTTGCCCATGCTAGTTAGTATCACGGAGCAAATGACCCAAGGTATAGAAACATTTCAGATATTAATATATTGTGAAATTTATTTTGCAGCATTTAGTGTTCATCTCTGCATGTAGTCTTGTGTAGGTCACCTCACTTGTTTGGTCCAAAGTGTTTTTTGAATGTTACTTACAGGACCTTTAAAAAGTATATTAAATTGAAGTTTGACTATTTTTAGAGAACAAAGAGTCTGTTACGAGAGCTCTGCGCCCCATCAAATGTCTTTCTCTTGGTCTGACATGCGCAAAAATACACACACAAACACCACTGTGTTTTTACTGAATAGCTGCACCAGGCAGGCTCAAAGATGTCTATATATGGTGTGAGAGGGGCCGGGGGAAAATAATGATGTAAACTAGGCTCGCTCAGTCTCGGTTTTTCTTGGCAAACTGGCACTTAGGTTTTACCTTAGCAGGTCATTGTCACCTTAACGGGCAGACCTGCTGAGAGGCCAGTGAAGTCTGTGCAGTAGCAAACACTCAGGGTTGAGCTGGTCAGATAAACTGAGCTCATGACATATTTACATTCCCGGTGTATTATTTGTTTGCAATGCCAAATTCAACAGCTCACTCTTGCAATATGCCAGTGTCTGACTGTGGAAGTCTTTAGAGGAATAACATTCATATCAGTGCATTCCTGCAGCACACAATTTATGTGCATATTTTATAAACACACGCATATAAAGAATTTATCTTTATATAACTTAACACTGATAGAATTAAAACAATTAAAACAAAAAAATTTTGATTTACATTTATGATTTTTTTGCTTGCTTTATATATGATGCATCTGTCTTTTGCTGCAGTTTATCTAAATTTGGCCTCATTGTCATTTACACCTTTATTTATGCATTGCTTTTTTGACAAAGGTTGTCAAATATAAGATATTACTGATGTGCATTTACTGTATATATTACATTATATTTCACATGTATACACAGCTGCATATGCACGTGTGTTTTTATTTATCTAATTATTCTATTATTGACTATTTATTGATATTTGTATTTTATTCAAATGTATTACTATATATTGTTTTATATGCTATTATATTCATGGCTATTACGCTGTACTCTGGAATGTACACCATTGATCACACCTGTGAAAGTGTGACAATAGCAATCTTGCAACAACTTTCTTACTATCACCAAAATGCTGGAGAGCATAACAAGGGTTAAATAAGGACTGTCTACTTCCTGCATTACGCTGATAAGCAAAACAAGGGCACTTAACATAAAACAGATTAACCCAATGCCAAAGAATGACCAACTACCTCAAGATTTGCAGAAACAGCTGCTCACTTCCTGTGTGGGTGTGTGCGTACAAGAGAATAAAACAAAGATAGAGACAAGCTGTGTGGAAGACAGTGTGCCATGATAACATGGTGTGTGCGTGTGTGTGTATGTGTGTGTGCGTCTTTTCCAGTAAGGAATGACTCACTGACTCAGTCATTCTAGTCATTTTAAAGATTAGCACATTTTACAAGTGGAGTATAAACACACATCTGCAGAAAATGCTTTTAGCTCTTTTGTGGTGCAGGTCTGATCATGTCTGGGCAGATCTGATCTTCTCATGGCTTTATGACTTTGTAGACTTTCATTTTCTAAAGCAAACAGCCATATAAAGCCCATGAAAGCTTTTGAGAGCTTGGCACATAAAGACCACTGATATACTGACAGTGTCATCGAAGATGACTATGTCCTGAGTGAGCTGATTAACGTCTTTGTTATTGCTGTATTTTTGTCACTGAAACGACCTCAGCATTGCATACTGCACCAAAAAGCGAATAATTACACATGGAGGATCGTTTATTAAAAGATACGCGATCAGATGATTTTGATGATTTTATTCTAATCAGCAAGATTTGTAGCGCTGTGATGAACTGTGAAGTTGTATAACAAGATAAAGTGCCCATCGATCGATTTAATCCTGGGAACGTCTGGCTGTAGACTGTTTGTCTATCTGACAGTGCGGAGTGATAAAGCATCTGACAGACAACCAGCCAGATGGGAGTCACTCTCTGATTTGAAAGGTGGCTGAGCAATAATGAGACACAGATGGTAGAGGTATGTCTACACACACACAAGCACAGACACACACACACACTACACAAACTACATGCACATTGACACACTGCTCGTTCCCTTTGTCTATAAAATGCTCACAAACCTGACATTTCACTAACATTTTGGATAAAAGTTCTGTTTTCAAGGGATTATAAATACAAATTTAGTCAAAAGAAATAACACAGACTGATATATTCTTTTAATAAATCACAAATGAAAGCAGACGAAGATGAACTGAGGAGCCAAACTGTCATTTCACTGTTCACACCAAATCTGCTACAACATTGGTCTTTGCTTATTCAAATCTGCACTAACAGTGTTGTGTTTCATACCCAAAGGGGCAAAAAACAGTAAATCTGTCATATTATGCCCCTTTACATTGCTGTGGTAAATAGGCTTTTTCCTATCTAGCAGACATGGGGGAACATTAGCATTCATCTGAGTTGTGTTTCTAGCCACCAGTGTGTTGTGTGTTTCTGGCTTGTTTTTGGTCACTACCAGCTCCTGTAAGATCTGATATGTCTCATTAACAGCTAAACGTTGGTCTGATTGCAAGCGAATCCTTAAGTGTCTCTCCAATGTTTGATGCTCTGCTGCCAAAAAAACAACGTAATGCGTAAAGTGAAAGTGAACCGAGACAGCACGATCGTCGGCAAAATGAAACGACGAGCTGAAAGACGTTGTAAATCAGTCAGGAGCGGCAGAGTCTGGGGATGGGCTCATCAGTGCGAGTGATACCCTTCCAGAAGTAGTGATGCAATCCACTGTTTTGTTTTTTTATTTTAAAAAAATCAATTTTAGCTCAGTTAAATAAGAGAAAGTGACAGTGTGCAGCTACAAATACTTGAAGCAATGAAACTGGATGCAAGTGCCCTGCTCTTTAACATAAGATTTGGATTTCTGCCTGGAGAATCCATTGGTCTCTACTTCCAGCACACGTCCTGATTCATCTGACCACACATACACACACACACACACACACACACACACACACCAACTGAGACGCACAAACAGTGTGAGTGAGGCTGTCTGGAAACGGTAGACACAGAGAGGAGGTCTGGGAATGCTGGAGAGGGGGAGAGCCGGGAGGGAGGAGAGATGTGGAAAGTTGCAACTTCAGGGCAATATGGACCGCATGCTATGGAAAGGAATGCACGTGTCTTTGTAGGAGAGTGAAGGAGCAAATGAAAAGAAGAGGAAGAGAGGGGAGGAGGAGGAAAGAAGCGAGGAGGGAGGGATCTAAGCTAAAGGCTGCAGCGTGGCTCTGTGTCTGAATGAAAGAGCCTCTCTCTCTCCCACTCTCTCCTGCTGTCTGTGTATGTATGGCTTATGTCCGCTGCAGCGAATGAGCACATGTCCAGAGCAAACACAGCGAGACTTTCCAAGTGACTCCGAGCTGGAAGTAAATATTTTGCAGAAACTTTGGCTGAAGCTGCAACTTTAAATGTTCAAATGCTTTTTAAATTTTGTCCTTTTTTTTCCCCTAAGAAGCTGGATTACTCCTTAGCAATGTGGCCGCTTATTTAGCAGGTTGCTTAGCAAGAAAAAAAAACCTTTTGAGAAATTGTCATGTGTAGGACATTCAGTCTGAGCTGCTGCAAGATTTAGAAACTTTCTGTCTATCAAGAACTGGTTTTGCAATCCATGGGTGTTTTTTTTGTGTATTCTGTGTGACAAGGACTGAATCTCTCCACACCAACGGGACTGTGGGACACTGGAGGTTGGCAGCTCCACACACCACCTGGACATCTCCTCGCCATCAAAAGGATTCACTGGATCTGGAACCTTCTGACCTTATTTTACCGTATTTACACACAGGGCAAATCTGTGCGCTTTGTAGTGTCTCTGGCCAACTTGCAGGCAGGTGTGATGCTGGGCCTGTGTGTTTGATACACACACATAGTCACACTTTTACGCGCACACATGGTTGCCTGAAACTCCAGAGGCCGGGGAAATCAAATGACTACATCCAATACTCTAAACCTTTTCAGACTTTGAGACTCACACCTGTGCTGCTGGTGGAGATGTAACATGTACACTGTTACCAAGGCGCCCCTTATCTAGTGAAATATAAAGTACAAGCTGCTTTGATTTACTGCATCATTGGGTCAAAGATCAAACAATCCTGAACTGAAAGACATCATCTTCCACACCATGACCCTACAGACCTGGAATCTGCAGCATGCCTTCCTCCCTCACCTCCTTCTCCTCATCCTCTTGTTGCTCCACCAAGCCTGGTGGGGGAGCTGTCACCCCCAGTGTTTGGACTACAAACCACCTTTTGAGCCCCGGCAGCCATTGGTCTTCTGTAAGGAGTATTCCAAGTTTGGATGCTGTGATCTGGAGAAAGATGAGGAGATATCAGTCCGGTTTTACACCCTCATGGAAAACTTTGACCATTCAGGTTACATGACCTGTGGCAAGTACATGCGCAGCATCCTCTGCCAAGTAAGTGAAACATTTATTAATGGTTTGATTATGTGGCCAAGTTCACCTCTTCTTGGGCATCCGGATGTTAAATATATGCTATTAATTGCATTTGATTATGTAACTTCTCCTTTCTAAAGCTAAATGGCAATATGACACCGGAAACTTTCACAGTCATTTTCAATGTGAAATCCACTTTGTGTTGTACCGACCAGAGTCTATGAACCTAAACATGTCTCTCACACAAGGTGTAAATTTGTTTTACTACAGATGTTTGCAAACCCAACCTATTTTTAGCATCCAATGCACTACACCTGAGCATTAAAGAGCAATTTATCCCACTTGTTTGTTCTCTTAGGAAATAATGCCATTTATATTTCATTGGATACCAAATAATCACACCAAGCTCGTCCAAAAATACAAGTCCCTGCGTCGCTCCAAAGGAAACTGTGGTGTGGTTTCTCAGTGAACCTGATCTCAAAAACACTGACCAACAAAACATGTGGTTTAATGCCTAGCCTACGTGAGTATGCTGACATCTGTTAGCTAGCACTTACTCGCGCTTGGAGGGCGAAACCACAGCCTTAACTAGTGTTCATGTGTTTTTGATGGGTTAGCTTGTAATTGAGCTTTGTGAAACTAAACAAGGCAAATAATAGAGCGCATTAAAGGACACTTTCCAACTTCCAATGTGAAGTGACCGATTTCATGGGAACGTTACAGTCAAACCGTACGAGCCAAAACTTTGATGAGTTCATTTTTGACATGAAGGCGGTAATAAAATGTCTCAGAACACCAAATTATCGACTTCAGATGGACAAACAATGGCCTGGCCTATATTTTCTAACGTAATCCACAAAGAGTAAACTATGCCTCGTCCCTTCCAGATTCCCAGAAAACTTTGTTTAGCATCTTTTCACTGACAGAAGTTAGCTGAACTCCGGACCCTGAAGCAGAATGATGAAAAAATATCACAGCGCAGTTTAAAAACACATTTTCAGTATCGTTTCCTTTATGGAAATCCCCCAAAACAGACAGCATGAGATTTGGAGTTGTGGATTTAACAGAAGGGTCAAAGACAGCAGACAAAGGGTGAGTGAGTGAGCGATACAAAAATACAATTTGACTGTTGAAAAGGTATGAAAGTTACATAATTCTTCTCTTAAATGACTAGCGTGACAAAAACTTTTTGAAGTTAAATGTCATCAGCGATGTAGTAGAATACAAACACTGCTATTTCCTTACAGTGCGATTGCGGTCTTTGTTAATGTTTGGGAATGTTATTTTATCTAACGAGCATTTCTATTTCGGTATCACTACGTTTCGGTCTCTTTTCCGAGCTGGCTAATCTTAGACAGATCCCTGCACTGAACTCCCACCTCTCCTCCACTGGCAGAAGGAGCCATGAAGCCAGTCCCACATACTGATTGCATAATTGGGTGCTGACTTGCAGCACAGACAGTTACTACGTGCAGATCGTGAGTGCAAAATAGACGATAGGTGCAGCACAAATTCGGCATGGCCCATACGTGCTACAGATAAAATCTTCATTCTGCAGAAGCCAGAACAAGCAGGCTTTCCCACAAATAACACCTCCAGCTTTGATACCAACAACAAAACAATGGAAAAAAATGACTTCTTGGCAGTTTTAATACGTCACATACTATGTTAAGACGGCGACAAATCATCCAATTCTAAAAATATAGGTTTCTATCATTGTGGTAATTACAGCCCACTGTGGTTCTTTCCAAGCAGGGCAGGCTTGACAGCGCTGCAGCGCACGTACGCCGGAACAGTTTGAGTATAACACAGTCAAGGTTGAGAACAATATTTATAGCTTAAATAAAACGCTTATTGTGCCTGCATTTATTTCTTCAAAGAGTGCATTTACCTTAAAAGTCATCTTAAAAGTCAACAAAACTATTTTGGTTTCAAACTTTTTCCGTTTTTCAGTCTTCAGTCCTCAGGGTTGCAGCAGCACCAGGGCTGTGTGGCAGTTCTTTCACTGACTTATGAATATTCATGTTTTCATAAACCGTTTGTGTAGATTTTTCGAGCCACTCTGTGGTTGCCAGCGCCAAAGTCGATGGTGTGAGTTAAAAGATGCCCTGGAGGTGGTCAAGTTACTCAACTGCCAGGGCACTTATGCTGGGTAAACCCACCACACTGAGGCCCTCTGTTCCAGCTGCACTGCAGGAGCTTCCTGGCACTGATATCAATGAGACAGTGAAGAGAAAGACAGACGGGTGGAGGCAGAGATAGACAGGAGGGAAAATGAGCAAGTGTGTGCGTGTGTCAGGGAGACAGGGGAGAGATTGTCATCTTACCACCAGCTAAACTGACCAAACAAACAACCATTTCCTGCTCCGGGCAGGGGTACAGGATATATCAAGTTGCTGCATGAGAAAGAAGGAGAGGCAGAGTGGGAAGCAAATCAGTGAAAACAGATAAAGATATAATGATGCAGATGAAACACAAAAATAATGAATAAACTCCATAAAGAAAGACGGACATATAAAAGGTTGAAGAGACCTTTAGTTAAAAAGTTAAATTGTTGCTGTATTAGAATAATGTGTGTGTTTTAACAGCGCTTACTACGCAGCCTTTCTCTGCCTTATTCAAGGGAAAACACTCAATTATTACAAAAATACAAAAAACCCAACTGAACCCACCTGAGGCCACTTCAAAACCATTTAGTGAGCACTTAACACAACAGCACAATAGTGAATTAAGTGTTTCCCCCACTGAATTTTTAATAAGCAGTTTTCAACAGTGTTCTCTACGTCTTTCGGGACTCTCCTCTCAGTTTACGTCTGCTTGCTCTGACAGCAGCAGAAAGTTGCAGAAAGTTTCCAAACGGCACATGAACGCACCACGCCACAACAAATCTCAAACACACTCTGCTGATTCTTTCTCCTCCTCCTTCTCTAACCACAATCATACGTTCTGGAGCATAACATCCAGAGTAACTGACTCCGTAAGATTTACTCTACTGGGCCTGCTTTTGTAGGATAGTTGGATAGATGTCCATTCATCTTTGTGTCTCACTCTCTCATGGCCTCCTCTCTCTCTCTCTCTCACTGGAGGTCCAGTCCAGGTTCACACATTTACCAGCCATGTGTTTGCCATGACTCTTCCCTCTCTTAAATATAACAAACAACCATGTGGACCTTTTAGTGCTGCATGAACAGCCCCAAAGACAAACAACTAAAAAAACTGGCTTTTATTTTCCTGTTGAAGTTTGAAATTCAGTCTATTCTAAACTGTACAACTAGGGTAAACACCAAATTATGGTAGTTTGAAGTGGCTGCATTGTTAGGGAACAGCTGTTAGCAGTTACATGCATTTATCTTACCCTATGATAATAGGAGCCAAAATAAGACAAAGTCTCAGAACAGAGCCTTTTTAAACTTTTAAACTAGAGAAGTACAGACACTATAAATCAGTGATGACGAGGCAACAAACGACTTCGAGTACTCCTGCATCATTTTCTCTATATTCCATTTTCCAGAATTAAAAGCACAAACAGACACCTTTATGTGAAACATCTGAATGACTTTGGCTTTAAATACAATATAAATTGAGTCAATCACGCCTCCATCTGCTCCACATCCCAGTTTGCTCCTGGAAACGCTTTTCATCAACAGGTCCAGCAGCTCAGACTGAAAACAGCTTTTGTTTTACTCTGAAAAAAGCTGTTTCCCAGGAAGGCTCTGATCTCTGCTCAGATATGTACTTTCATGTCATTTGACAAAGATTCTCTGTCACAGTTCTGCTTCTTTTTCTTTTTTTTTGGGGTCAAAATGATTTATTTATCATTTTTAGCTTTGGTATATTTTAAAAAGGGACCCACTGAGGTGGAACAGCGGTTAAAGTTGCGTGAGGCTGGCCACATAAATGCATAACCACATTATACAGTATATCATCATGTGGAAGTTATTCATATGCTATTATATTCAGTATAGAGTTATTATGAATCCTTGCAGTGCAGTAAACTGACATAATTACAAAACTGAACTTCATCTACACAGGTAAATCTAAATACTAAACTTTATAAATAACTAATAATAAATATAAATAACTAAATTTTCAAAAAGTATTGACATATTTAATTATGAAGGGACAAAGGGCCGTGACACAAAAAATGTATTTGAGGCACACCGATAAAAGCACAAAAAAGTACTTGCAGCAACACCCTCTTCCAGATACAGACTCACACACATACACATATCTTTTCTTTCTTTTCTTTTTGGGAAATTCATAATTGATAATGTGTCACAGTCAATGGGAATTTTTGAGCATGACACACAAAAGGAAATAAAAGTGGAAATAATTTATAAGCAGCAGATCCAGGTACAGCCTGGACCTCAAAAATGCGCATGCGCGTTGTTTAACTGAAGCCTTACATGCTGACTTTATTTGCTTGTTTAAAGTTATGTCTGCAACTTAGGTCAAATGGTAGAAACCAGCAAACATTAGCGTTCATCCGTGGTGACTTGACACATTCTAACTGAGTGACAATGAAGGTAAGAAAGCAAAGTGTATTTAACTAGCTCGATAGCTAGCTAGCTAGCTAACTTACGTTCACCAGCAGTGTCTTTAGCTTGCGCGACGCACGCGAGCACACAACGTGAAGCCGTGATGGAAGTGATGGAAGTGAACGAACGTCAAGTTTGAGAAATGGTATGGTCCAAGTTAGGGGTGTCTGAAATCGTATTAGATTATTCTTTGATGCATGAATTGGAAAATATGTTGTAATATTAGGTAATGAAGGTGTGTAAATGTTTTAAGCCCACTAAACTGTTGTTGTTACCTCATTTAAATGAGAGTGAAGTTTTAATTAAGGAGTCAACCCCCACCCATCCGCTCTGAATGTAATTCATTCATTTGATGAATAATCATCAGTAATGAAGATATATTCACTAAGTTGGTAAAGGAAAATAATAAAACGGGTAGAACAATCTGGTAAGTTTGAAAAATCACATCACTATATTGTAATACAGTCCATAAAACCAGAAACACTTAGGTTTTCTCACAATATTAGGATACCCAAAATCTTAGACAGTTAGAGTCAATGGCGGCTCCTGAAGAGGTCACCATAGTTGCTGCTATAGCATCAGTAATATCAAAACTGGATAGTAACTCTCCAGATGATGTTTTAGCAGATGTTTCTATGTTAGATTTAAACCAACTGATACGCCAGGTTTTCCAGTATAAATGAAATACATAATGCACAATAGATTAATGTGTCATATTTCTATTGTCATTGCTCCCAGGAGGCTCTAGACACACATAAAACATGCACTTAATTGCAAGTCTTGGGTCATATTTGTGTTTTGCCAAACATTTTGTGAGTAAATAAGTCATCGCTCTGTGCTTTGGGCTGTGTTTCCCGGTGATGATCGGTTAGGCTGATCTGGCAGTGAGTAAAAGAGCCCAAGACGACCACATGATGGTTTGGGTGTCGTGCCTCCTGTGCCTGCAGCTCACCATTCTGGGTGTGGACAGTGTGGTTGTGACTTAATAACTGACTGGACCTTTCCTAGGATCCATTTATACCAGGCTGAACTCAGACAGCCTGTATATAACCCAGGCCTGACCATTCATAGTGAGGTGGCGAGGAGCTGCGGTGGAATAGGCACACGAATCCTATACTTATTGTGATCTATACATGTCCTTAAGTCTACCTCTGAAACAAACATATCACCTAAAAGGGGGTTAATAAGTATAAACACTGATTAGGATCTTTTTAAATGGAACCAGAAATATCCATCACATCAGTGGCACAGATTTAATAAGGAACATCTGCATTTATAAGAGACGTTTCACATCCTTCCCTTTGCAGGAGTGTTCTCCATATGCGGCCCACCTGTATGACGCAGAAGATGCCAACACACCTATGCGGATGCTGCCCGGACTGTGCGGTGATTACTGCTCCGACTACTGGCATCAGTGTCGGTACACGCTCAGCCTCCTCTTGGAGGAATTGGGCAGCCCGCAGCAGTTTGCAAACCTGACTGCGACAATCGAAGATGATCGAAGAAGGTTCTGCGACTTTCTGGAGCTGAAGGACATACAGTACTGCTATCCTAATGTATTAACAAATGCAGGTACGGTAGCATACACGTGGACAACAGGCCTGCACACACACACACACCAAAGTCACTTTCAGGCATGTCTAGTTGTGAGGAAATAACTCGTAAGGTAATCTTATTTGATTACTCCTACTTATATAAACAGCTAAAAATCAGGTTGTCATTGACATAAATAAAATTCCAAACTGCAAGAACATGAATTTGTGCTAACAAGAAAGTCTAATTATGATTTATGAGCAGACATTGCCACTCCTTGCTAGTCTGTACAAGAGGTTGGCTGTGTGGTAAAATTATAAATAATACCAGACTCTAGAGTCACTGCATTTTCAGCAGCGTGATTACGAAGGTTAGAAAATGCCTTGACCTTGTGCTTATGATGGTCAATTTCTCTCCTCTATCCCCAGAGCTAAATGCTAACCTTGGCTTTGTGCGTGAGGATCCCCAAGGATGTCTGGAGTTATGTTTGCAAGAGGTGGCCAACGGGCTCCGTAACCCTGTGGCCATGATCCACGCAGATGATGGAACTCATCGATTTTTTGTGGCGGAGCAGCTGGGTTATGTGTGGGTGTATCTTGCCAACGGCTCCAGGATCGACCGTCCTTTCCTCAACCTCACCCGCGCAGTCCTCACATCACCGTGGTCTGGAGACGAGAGGGGATTCCTCTGCATAGCCCTTCACCCAAGGTTTACGCTTTATGTAATGGTATTAATGGTGAAGCTTTGCACCATTCTCTGTGTGCTTGTGTGCGACTTGTTCTTTCATCTCCTCTGTGCACAGGTTCACCACGGTCAGAAAGGCCTACGTGTACTACTCTGTGTCTGTCAAGAAGGAGGAGAGGATACGAATCAGCGAGTTCACACTGTTACCACATGATGACAACCAGCTAGACCATGCCTCTGAGAGGTGAGGAGAGAGGACCTTTAGGCACTGTGTTGGTATATTTGAAAGTTCTGGTACTGATGTTGTACTTGATGTTGCGTGTCTTGGTTCAGAACCATTCTTGAGGTGGTAGAGCCAGCATCCAATCACAATGGAGGACAGCTTCTCTTTGGCCATGACGGGTATCTGTACATTTTCATTGGTGATGGTGGCCGAGCAGGGGACCCATTTGGAAAGTTTGGCAACTCACAGAACAGGTAAGTTGGATTATGTCTGACTTCAGTCTTTCACCTTACGTTGTTTTTCTTCATAAGCACATTGTTGTCGTAAGAAAATATGTTTTCATGCTACAACAGCAACCTGAAAAGATTGATTCATAACTTTTTGAAAAATTGCTCTCCTTGCAGAGGTTCAGCCTTGTAATTTAAAATAATTGGCAAAATAAGATAAACACATCCTTTGGATTGCTTGAGGTGGTGGTTGAAATTTTAAATGATAAAGCTGCTCATCATGTAAAATATTACGAGACACCGCCGCGTCGTTGAAGTGTTGGCCATGTAAGCATAAAGACTAGTTAGAACCTGCCAGTTCTGTCAAAAATGAGTTATCATATGAAATTAAAATCCAGTTAAATTAAGAAAAGGATCAACATGATGAAGGCGATAAGCTCTTAAGTTTCTGAGTGGCGACTATATATGAAAGCTTATTAAGACCGGTTATTTTCCACTTATGAAAGTTCATATAAACTGAGGATCTTCCTGGGCTGGGAGGCTGCTCGTATAATTTAGATTATACTTTGAGAGTACATGTTAGTAAACTGTGTACAGAAATGATCATAAACATGTTTCCTTGACACTTGCTAGGCCTTGTAGAGAAGTGGTTCTCAAAGTGGGGTCTGGGGAGGGAGAGGCAAAAAGGGGAATCGTGTATTTCCATCCACAAGTATCAAATGTTTTCAAGTGGTCCAGTTTGTGTCAGTTTAGGGGTCCTTGACATGAAAACTTTAAGAAACACAGCTGAATGGTACTTTTTATTAAAAGATTAAGTAATAAAATCAATTTACTGTCTGAGTTGTATGGTTCATTGAGAAAATCCTAATGATGAGTGTGTTTTGGAAAAGGAATGTGTGTAATTGCATTAACAGGGCTGAACGTGAGCTTGCCACTGAAGATTGTTGCAGGAGCAGCATGAATGAACCGTCCAGTGATCAGGAGAGACAGGACTATCCACTAATAGACTACACGTCTGAAGTAATCGGAGGGCATTGTCAGCCTGAATACATTACATCATACTGTCATGTGTTTATTCGCGGTGACTGGCAGTTATCGTCTTCTGCCTTGTGGCTGGATTCGCCAGAAAAGAGCAGAGAGGAGAACCTGTTGTTCTCACTCTTCAGGCCTTAGAAACAGTGACTGGCAGAAGTTGTAACAGTTTAAATTGTCAGTGAGAGGTGGCATGATGATACAAGCTGAGGGAGCACATTGCAGTTTTGTTTTTTTATTTGATCCACTGTTAAATGTGAAATGTATTTTAATGAATTTAAATAATTAATCTAACAAACAAAATGATCAGCGTGGCTTCTCCCTATCATGCTAAATATAGTTATTAGTCATTAATAGGTTGAAGGGACTGCAGGGCATTATTCTCCTTTTACCATGTTGGTAAACATTAGTCACCTCTTACACCACGTAACCTTGACATTATAATTAATTTGATTCATTCAGTAGACAGGCTAGCTGTGTCTTAAGGCAACATATGTTTGCATCTGGATGTTAACATGAAACCACTGTGAGTGCCGCATTCGTACGCCCGGATGCTGTTTTTCACTGTCATGAATGTCATTCAGCAGTAAATTACAGCTGCCACTCTGCATTCTCATTTGATCAACCCGCAGTGACTTTAAATTTTAATTACAGCTGAAGGACAAAAAGGTAGAAAGTGCAGACATTACTGCTCATTTGCAGGATGCACATTGCACCAAATGCCCAAAACATATCCCTTGGAGGGCCTAAACTGAAATGTAAAAATCAAGGAACCTATATATTAAAAAAGCATTTTTACTTCACGGAAATTAAAACTGTATAGATAGCAGTTTATATTATGTAGTATTTTAATTTTATTTTTTATTGGGGTTTTTTTGCTAGAAACATCCCACAAGCCAAACAACCACAATTTGAAAAGCACTGTCAGACACAATACTAGACGCAATAGTATGAATTGTGGATCTCACAAAGGGGACTAAAGTAACGTGTGATTATGATATACATTTGCTAATGTGCTTGCCACTGCAACAAGAAGGAACAGTGGGCTGCTACTCTTGCAAAATGTAAATTAAAATAAATTTGGCGTCGTGTTTCACAACGCAGAACTCTTAGTTTAATGAAATCACATGTGGCATAAATTGCGTGGACTTGCTGACTGGTGGTGTTTGCCTGGCGATGCCAAACAGTAATGTTACCCACCATTTAATGTAGTTAACTAGTTAGTTCACTGAAGAGCTTTCAAATTTAAACATTGGTGGGAATGAGCAGTCTTTCATCAGAAGTCATACGAAGTCATATGTTATGATTTACTTTATACTTTAAATGAAGTAAAATGTTATTGGAGTCACTAAACTCCAATTTAAAAGTGTCTACTTTATTTATGGAAATCAATAGATTGATTGCAAACATACATATAACTGCATATGCAAACGTGTAGGACTCATAGTGCCTTGTGATTTAAATTTAATGTTGTGCTTCTGTAAGTTAAACACCTGATGCCTGGAGTGAGCTTCGAGTCTGAGGAGGAAGGTGTGGAGGGAGACTCCTCCCTCTGGTATTTAGAATTTAGCCAGCAGTACCCGTTTCAAACACTTGCTGTCAGTGTTATTCATATTCCTCCTCCAGAGTGTCAGCAGCAGGTGAATGACATGGTTTACGAAACATTTAGCGCGGCGTATGTGAGATGCTGACAACATTTCTCCAGACAGTTCGAATTTAGCTCTTTAGCTGCTTCTGAGGGATTCTTGTTGACATGCTGTATTAGCTGCTCTGGGCATGAGGGAGGATACAGCCTGCCAAGTCTAATATTGACACTACACATTGCGGACCGCCACACACTGGTATGTGGAGGGGAGAGAGAGAGAGAGAGAGAGAGAGAGAGAAAGGTGGGATTGGAAAGAGTGGAAAAGGGGTATAAGGAGAGCGCAACCATGGAGCAGAAAGGTGCAAAAGACAAAAAAAGACTGAGAAGGTGAGAGTCAGTAAAGAAAAGGACAAGCTTTTAGGGATCAGATGGATGTAAAGAGGAAAAGGTGAAGACAGAGTGGACAGTAATTGAAGACAGGAAGATGTGCATGAGAAAGAATGATTTGCAGAAAACTCTTAAAGTATGCAAAAGGTGCAGGGTTGAGGAACAGATGCAGACAAAGATGGGAAAGACAAATGATTCATTCGATAAAAGAGGAGAAGTAGAAAAAAGTAGACACGAAAAGACAGAAAAACACCTCAGATTTGAAGCCTCTCTCCGAATCTGTCTGTCTGTGTCGGACAGGTCGACGCTCCTCGGCAAGGTGTTGCGTGTGGATGTCGAGGACAATGACAATGGCGCGCCGTACAGCATTCCCTCAGACAACCCGTTCCTGTGGGAGAAGGAAGCACGACCTGGTAAAGCTTTTAAAATATCTCTGCGTGTGGACATGTGTCTGGCGATTTGAACTTTTTATTTTCATTTTAGCATGTCACAGTGCCTGACTGCAGCAGGACTGTCTCCTCTTACTGAGGGAAACATGACTCAGCGGATGAAAGTGAATGTACTTACTAAACACTGACATTTTTTAAACATCTTCAGGCGTCGACGGATGCACAATCACCATCATTCCAGAAATATAAGCGTGTGGTTTCTGTAGGCAGTTTCCCATGCTATTTGTGTCACTGTGCAGTCTTCTTTGCTGTCTTCTGCAGAGATTTATGCCTATGGAGTTCGCAACATGTGGCGTTGCTCCATTGACCGTGGTGACCCCAGCACAGGCCGAGGCAAGGGCAGGATGTTTTGCGGCGACGTAGGCCAAAACAAATATGAAGAGGTGGACCTTATTGTTAAAGGTGCAATGATATGTCTTGATTTTTTTGGTTTGACTTTCACCTTTTAAAATACCGCTACATTACCAAGCACCCGTAGATTTGAAAGAGGCAGAAGCATGAGGTAAGATTGTGAATAACGTCCTTTAAACACCTTGGCAGCAGTGAGCAGCACCAAGTGGGACAAATAACTTGAAGTATGAAGTATTTGCTGCTGCTCATGTATCCCTTAGTGTGACTGCCCAGTTAGTTATCCCACTCACAGCATTCAAGACCTTTTTCCCACCACCACAGCCTGTAAGAAAGCTGGTTGATGGTTGGCTGGCGCTGCAGAGTACTGTTTCCAATGTGGGAGATTCCCAGATTCTTGCAGTGTCAACACAGTAAAAAAGGGAGGGGTCCTATATAACAATGAAAAAGTTCCTCCGCGCCTATTGTCTCATTATCACCATGATGTCATACGCAGTAAAACTGTTTTTTCAGAGACCACACAAGCAGTGAGTCAGACATCATGGTTAAATCTCGGTCCTCTCCCTAACAATTAAGGTGAATGAGATCTGGTTAGAAATCCAAAAAGGGGCACGAAGTAAACATTCAATTACAGACTGTGGAGCTTAATCCACATCTTCTCTCAAGCCATACAATGGCTCTGTTTTTTTTTTTTTATCACAGTGTATTTTACGGCATTATGGAGCGATTTCATCTAGAAAGAATGGTATGATAACTCTTTCACTGAGAAGCTGACTCTCTGGCTTTGTCTTTAAATGTTTAAAGGAGGCAACTATGGATGGAGAGCCAAAGAGGGATTCAGCTGCTACGATCGAAAACTCTGTCAAAACTCCTCGCTAGGTGAGTCCATAAACTGAAACAAATATTTACACAAATAGCTTCTGAATAATTCATTTTCAGGGTCAAGTTTGTAGGCTTATGTGTGCTGTATATCACTGTAATGTATGCTCTATGTTTAGATGACATCCTGCCTATATTTGCCTACCCCCACAAGTTGGGTAAGTCAGTGACTGGAGGATACATCTACAGAGGTTGTCAGATGCCCAACCTCAACGGACTCTACATCTTTGGGGATTTCATGAGTGGGTATGTGCTTTATTCTGAAACCTAAGTTTTTAAAATCTACTTTCTGCAGATAATAAGCTGCACATACATTGCAGTACCATGCACAGGCTTGATTTCATGTTTACAGTAAAAATACCTGTAAATGAAGGATCTGTGAAAATAGAGTTGTTTGTTTTTGTTTATGTACTGTTTGTTTCTGTTCAGGCGTCTGATGTCTTTAAAGGAGAACCTCACCTCTGGCGAATGGCAGTACAATGAGATATGCATGGGGAGACACCAGACCTGCAGGTTCCCCAAACTCATCAACAGTTACTATAAATACATCATCTCTTTTGCTGAGGATGAAGCAGGTAATAACTATCTGTGTGTGTGTGTTTACTTTTTATGTATCACTGCCAAGCATCGCAAGCTTATTTAACTGTGGCGTAAGGAGGTTTGTCACTTATGCATTGTTTTGAATAATAAAGACAAAACTAAGAAGGTAATTAAGGTGTGAGACAGTTAATTTTTGTCTAAATGAGAATTATGTAAAGTGATCTAGCTTAAGTTTGTTTCCTTTGAGTGTAAGTCTTCATAACAGCCTCACTTCCGGAGAACCCAGTCGAGGGTTGCAGTAGGTTCGACTAAAAATCTGGTTTGAATCAAAGACGCTGCTGACTTACTTTGGGGGAGTGCTACACACATGCAGCTGGTGTTGAATAATCTCTTCCCTCCCCCTAGAGTGCCTCAGAGGAGACTGAAGTGGAAAAGTTCAAGAAAAGTCCAAATCCCTTCTCCGTACACAGATTTTGTAACTTGTGTGTTTTCACTTTGCCGTTTTTTTCCTTCTTACCTCTCCCTTCTCTCCTTTCTCCCTTCACACTCATTTCAAATATCTCCTACCCTCCATATCCCTCCTGTTCACCCTGCTGTCCACCGTCCAACTCTTTGTTTCTTTGTCTTTTACTCTCTACCTATCTCCCTCTGCATCTCTCTCTCTTTCCCCCCTCTGTCAATCTGTTCTAGGTGAATTGTATTTCTTAGCCACGGGGGTCCCGAGTGCCACGGCCAGAGCGGGAGTCGTCTATAAGATAGTGGATCCTTCCAGGTAGCTAACCATTGCAGCACATCACCTCAGCAACAAATACACTTTGTTAAAGCCTGTAGCAGTGTGTGGTGTTGAGATTTAGGTGTTGCAGGCCAGACCTGACACATAGTCAGGCAGAAGTGCTATAATGGTACCAACTTATGGACATTAGCTATTATATGTAGACCTTAAATCCTCCTTCCTTACAGCCACTGTAATCCCATTACATCAAGATAACAAGGCAGTTGACGATAATGTAGAGCCTGATAAAGCCAACCAACAATACGGATATTTGAGAATTGATCCAAAAAACTTTCTATGAGCTGCCAATGTGTAACCATTTGGCATAAATGAGCATCTGTTGTCTGTTTATGCTAAATCCTTTGTCTGTTTATTTAATAATTGTCTGAAGCCTGTTTATTAAAGAATTGTTGATTTTGTTCCACGCAGGATTTTTTTAATTAAAAAAAAACAAAAAACTTTTTAAATGACCACAAACATAATGTTGCCTGGTCTTCTCTGCTGCTTTTTGATCGAAATATATGTGGGTAGAAATGTACGAGTGATACGCTAATCAGCCAACATATCTTGAAAGTTAAACAACTCATATTAGAAGACGCTAAAATTAACAGTACTTAAAAAACACCACAGGACACATAAAGAATGGGATGCATATGCTAATTTCCTCTCTCCTGACCACACAGACGAGCACCGCCGGGAAAATGCAACATTAAGCCTTTACCTGTTAAAATTAAGGGAAAACTAATTCACTTTCACCCCAAAGAAGGTAAGGGAAGTCTTAAAGTAATGTTTCTTTCTCTTCTGGATCTTTGTGTTTTCCACTCTTTATGGAAACATTACACTCTATGAAAACCTCATCAGATCGCCATCTGCTGAATGATAAATCTATTATTCTCATTGTCTTGTCAATGTGCAACACGAGGTCAAATGAAACAGACATCAAAGTCTGGATTGGTTGCTGACTTTTTTTTCCTTTTCTTGTTTGCAGAATTTGTAATCAACAAGAAACCAACCACTACAACTGCACCAACGACAACCACAAGGAAAACTACAACCACAACAAAAACACCACCAAGAAGAAAATCACCCATAGTAATTATAAAGCCACCAATGCCGACAAGAAAACCAATAAGAAAAACACTTCCAACAACAACAACAACAACAACAGTAGCAATGACAACAAGAAGAACAACACTACAGACAACAAGAAAAGCAACAATGAGAAGAACACCACCCACAACAGCAATACCAACAACTATAAAATCAACAACAACAGTAAAAACAACCTCAGCAGCAACAATAAAACCAACAACTGTCCAGACGGCAACAACACCCACCGGTAGGCCTACTGGTGCACCTGTGTACCAAGCCAGCTCCACTGGTTATCAAACCACTAGGTCCTCTATTCACACAACCACTAGGTCGACTGTCAGGACTAACATTAAACCGACCAGTAGACCGGTGCACACCTGGGTGAGAGGAGAAGCCACCAGCCTCAAGCCAGGTGGTTTCTCCCTCTGCGCTCTGTTTACGCTTTACATTTTAACACGCTAAAGGCTATATTAACATTTTCCATCTCTCCGCGCATATTTTTAAATGAACAGCTTAAGTTGCAGTTTACTTTCCTGTGATAATTCATGTAACTTACCTTTCTGATAAAATCACACTACTTTTAAATGAGAAAACTATTAATCATAGTTGCGCAGAATTGCCGCAGGGGTCTACAGGGTTACAAATGTCAGCTACAGGCTGCCTAATGACTCATAATTATAAATAATTATGTAGATAAAACCGTAAATAGTTTAAGTAGTTTGGCAGCTAAGTCTAAGATTACTGTAGACGTGGAAAGGAGCGTTTTATTTTCACTTTCTCACCAGTTTCTGGTGTGTTTGTCGGTTTAAAATACTGCATGTTAAAAACTTACATCATTATAGCTAACTGTTGACTATTATAGTTATTTATTGAAGCTCTGTCATAGTTTTACTGTATATGTAGAAGCAAGAATATGAATAGTGTAAACTACCAGATCTCTTTTAACACAGCTTGTATAAAATGTTAGAGACGAGCTAACAAGCTCTCAGGTGTTTTCTTGCATGGTCAATATAAAAAATATTATTAAACGGCAAGGAGATACATAAATTACAGTAAAACTCTTAATTGGTAAATTAAATGCTAATGTATTTATTTTAAATTATTCTATTGATTATTTGTGGCAACAGATTCACAATCCATTAAAACTCGTGATTAATTTCATTGCTTTAAATTGAAATCAAATGGTCTATAACATGTTTTAACAGTAAATTGTTAAAAAAAATCAAAAATAATTAATTATATTTATTTTGTGAGAATCCTTCAATCAATATGCGTAAAAACAGGTAATTATGTTGACACAGTTTTGTTCTTTTACAAATGCTTCTGATCCCTTTATTTGGAATATTTCAAGAAGCAGAAAGAAGAAGAAAGAGAATTACATTTAAGTAGTATTCACCTCAAAAGTGCAGTTAAGTTGTTAGCAACCTGGAATAAATAACAGTACTACTCAAACGCCTCAGCTTATGTTCTGCTTACTGACTTAAAGCAAATCAAGGACAGGTTTGCCTGTACGGATGTGGATGGTGAGCATGAGCCTTTTGCACAAGCTTGTGTCAAACTCAGGTGCAAGGGAATTAGCTAAAGTGGCATTCATTCCCAACTTTAATTCCTGCTGGCATGTTATTCTTTGGCTGGTACAAGAGTCTAAAGCAGGGTAAACGGTGCTTATTTATGTCTTGGGTATTTGCACTACTTTAATTTAAATCAGGTTCTTTGGCATTATTTATTTTGAATAAATGGTTCTGCATCAGTCTCAGTTTGGACATTCATCTTTGTGTGTCTGTGTTTATGTCTTTACTTTCCCTTAACGTTGCTTTAAAATAAAACTGAGCTCTGTAAAACATACTTAGTCTTCGAATTAACTATTTGGTGTATTTACGAATGTTTGACATTTTGAGAAATATGCTTATTCACCTTTCTTGCACAGATTTGAAAGACAAGATCAAAACCACTCTGTTAAATATAACAGTTAGCCAGTTGGCTTATGTTAGCCTGCAGACAGGAAATGGTTGCTCTGTGGATACAAACTTTGGCTAACATCTCTAAAAATTCACTATTTAACACTTTATATCTTTTTTGTTCAGTTTGTGCAAATGAACATTTTGTAGAAATAAATATTCATGGCTTTATTAGTTGCATCCAACTATTTCTTGGCTGGTTTCACAGACTTCCTGGATGCTTTTCCACTTGTTAAAACTGAACTGAATGTCTTTGTTGGTGAGCTGGTAGCTAGATATTGTTACCTTTGGACATAGCCAAGCTAGCTTATCTCCTTTGTTTCCAGCCTTACGCTACGCTATATATATATCTGAGACTGGTATCAATCTTCAATCTACACATGGCAAGAAGATGAATAAGCATATTTCCCAAACTATAACTTACAAAAAACCAAACATATTTAGCACATAATTAAACTACGTATATTCAAATAAAGAGGGTGATTCTGTTTCTCCCTCAGGTTATCGCACAACCCTCATGACTGCGGCCTTCTCTAGGATCGCTCAATCCCCAGTCATCATCACACCTCCAACCAGGAGACCTGGGAGACCCCTTCAAACCCCTTGTACCACATCCCAACCTTTAAATTCACCACCACCTTCTGCATCGACAACATCCCTGAAAAGACCCCAGATGGCTTTGACCTCTGCACAATATCGAGAGCGCCCTGGAGTATTCACCACACCCCGGTCGCCATACTGGAGCCAGAAACCCACAGCATCAGGCTTCAAGCCCCTGAGACCAGCAATCAACACAACGGTACTTAAGTCACAAGAAGACAAGCTGTGGCTTGGTGAGAAACTTGAAATCGCCGGGGAGGGCAACCAAGTATTCAAGAGGCCCAGAGGAAGAGGTAGAGATAGAAGTCATGGCTTCAAGAGAGGAAGAAGGCTGCGGGCTGGCTCAGTGCGACTGGTGAGTGCTGATGGTTTGTCAGATCGAGGTAGAGTGGAGATCTTCATCCGTGGTGAGTGGGGGACAGTGTGCGATGACCTTTTCACCGCCAAAGCAGGTACTGTAGTTTGTCGACAGCTTGGCTTCACAACGGCATTGGCGGTGATGAAGAGGGCCACACTGGGGGAGGCAGACAAGGGTGTCAGGATCCTGCTGGATGACGTGGAGTGTGAGGGCGGGGAGAGGTCTCTGCTGGAGTGCAAGAGATCCAGGGTTGGGAAGCACAACTGCTCACATGGGGAAGATGTTGGGGTAATCTGTGGCTAGCTCAAAGGTGAAAGTTAAAAAGTTTAGGAAGGAAAGGAATCATGTGTGGGTATCACATACAGGAAATGCAAGCAAGAGGAAAAGGAGGAAGTATTTGAAGAGGGTGTAAAAGGATGTTACAGACTGCACATTTTTGAGCATGAATGTTGGTGATGTCAGTTTAAAAATGTCCAGGAATTTTTTCATGTTTTCCAGTTTTACATGTTGATGCTCCAATTTTTTAATCAGTGCTATATGAAGGCAACTGGACTTCTTTGAGGTTCTTGAAGATGTTTCTCCTCAGATATACCACGACCTGGGCGACTGGGAATCTTCAGGGACTTATTGCTACCCATGTTAAGATGAACGCCCTGCCTCTTGTGCGATAAAGAGACTTGCCCTACATGTTTTCCTTGGAACTACAGACTTCTGACTTGGCCTACTGCTTTAACCTTCAGAGAATATGACCAGCTGTTGTCATGGCCGCCACCGAAATGCTGTCATTTCACTCAGTTTGGACCCCTCCAATGCAAAAAAGACTTTTCATGCAACCCATGAGTCATGTGACCTTAACGACTTTCATGATGGCCAGGTGAGACAATGACCTCAATGTGACCTCAACAACTCTCAAGGTGCTAACGACCCAGCAGGAAGTTACATGCATGTGATTTAGGTAGACCCTGAAGAAGCCTTTGGATGAGGGGTGAAACATCTTTAAGAACCTCAGCCACATCCAGTTGCCTTCTTATAGTAGTGACACGTACCCTGACCTTGATAACTGAGAATATTTACACACATTTTTCATTTCCCATCTACTGCTAAATACAAAAAAATGTCCACGTACATCACCTTAAAATCCTTTTTTACACATGCCTGTGTTTCTACTAAACTCACTCAGTCCACTCTCTTGAAACTTCAACAGTTAACTAATAATATCACCGCATTAAACATTATTTCAAATGTCCAAATAACTCTCATAGCTTACACAGCCACTTTAGTGCTGTTCTTGGTAAATATGGTGGCAGCTGATGAAAGATCATTGTCACAAAAGTGTAACTGATGATTGTGGTGTAACTTCTTCAAGCTTTAACAGCTTTTTTAAATGAGCTCAAATGATTTTGTGAAGTGTAGAGTGTGGACTGAGTGAGTCTTTGAGAAACTATAAACATATTCAGGCTGTGTTATGTTTACATACTTAGCATCCACGAGGCAAAAGAAGAAAGCATATCCTGTTGCAATGGTGTTCTGAGAAGATGTTTGTATTTTTGTATTCTATAATTTCAGCAGGTCTATTTTCTAAAGCAGCTTTTTATAATTTGCATTTTGATACCTTCTTGAATGTAGTTTTAAGTTGAAAAAAATAATTTTAATAAGGAAATGCTGGACATTTGGGATTATGAATGTAATAAAATGGTTCCAGTTTTATATAAATAGATTCGAGGGCACAGAGTGCCTGTGATATGAATAAAGTTTCACTGCAAAATGACTTCCTTTTTATTCTCTATTATTCTCTGTCAGTGTGATCTAATGTGCTGAACAATAGCTCATATTGATTGATATTGATTTTTCTCCAGCAGTGAGCACAAAGACAGACTTTCACTGTGAAGCTCAAACTGTTCCCCCATTACGTGACTCTGCAAGTGCGACGGTGTCCTCGGTTCCCACACATTTCCATAAACCGTGTTTACAACATACCTTAGGAAACCCTGTAAGGAATTTTTAACATCCCACAGTTTCTCACCTTGTCACTGTGACCAAACAGAAAAGAGTGCAGCTACGTAACCCATCAGCTCTGTGAGATGGGCAGCATGTGGTAGCCAGACAAACATGATGTGACCAGATGGAGAGAAGAAAACATTCAGGGTTTCTCACTGTCTTGTGATGAAGCCATCACTTTAAGTTAAAGCACATAGAGATTCATTTCCAATTCAAGTCTCCTGCCTGTGTAAATAACTTTCTTTTTCTTTCTTTCTTTCTTTTTCTCTTTCTTTCTTTCTTTCTTTCTTTCTTTTTAAAGAAGATGCCTTGTAGGCATTTAAAATATTCAACAACATCTTGTGATCTGAGAGAGCATTTGCTTTGGGGTTGAGAAGGTCGCGGTGACCTGCCTCCTTAAGTACAATGCTTTCAACGTAGCATATAGACAGAAAGAAAACCAGAGCAGACAGTTTACTCTTTAACTCTGAAGGAATCACAGTTCAGCGAGTTGGAAGCCAGCACACGGTGATACGGTGCATTCACTAATACACAGGCCAAATGGTATTTAATCAACAAACAATGTTTGTGGTAGAAAAGAGTCAGTGGATGGTTTCAGAAGAGAACAACTTGCCATCGTGTTATAATAATTATTTTAATACAAAAATCACAGGTACACACAGTCTGGTCTCCTAAATGTCTTTCACAGTATGAAACATATTTATTATATTACTAAATTGCTAAACTGCCTTTTCAGAGAAGTTATTTTAACCAAAGAGACCATGTGACAGCGCTCACTCCTTACTATGCCTCAAAGTATCAATATCACACAACATTTAAAGGGTTTTTCAGACATAAACTCGTATAACATAACATATCTCTTTGTAAATATGCAATGTACTGTCACTGAGTATTGCTAATAGATGTTTTATTGTAAATGAACAGATTTAACTGTCTGACAAACAGACGTGTGTTGTTTATCTCATGTACAATAATGCTTTACAGATTGTTACCAATAAAGGTGCCACACAATGCTCAGTCACAGAGGCTGTCATGAATGAATGAAGAAACGCTTTAGACACGTGTGTGTGAACATCATGAGTGTCTTTGTCAGTGTACAGTATGCGTCTATCCATGTCTTTTGTATGCATGCATACCGTTACATACAGTATGCCTGATGAATGAGTGCATGTCAGCAGGAAGTCATGCTGCAAAGTCTAACTTGCGGCACATTTGACTTCAGCTGACTAAAGTGAAAGCATTTTTTTTTCAACATGTAAGTCTTATTTTAGATCTAGAGAGTCTCCAGTCAGTCAGGCAGGTAATTAGGCACTGGAGCAAATGAACAGGGCGGTGTTCTTCAGCTCTTTGTGATTCCACTGAAAAATGTATTGTTATTACTGCAGACAGAGCAATTTCCGGCCCAATCAAGTCTATCCTTTACTTTTTTTGACCATGCAGAGTTGAGAAGTACAGGTTTTTAATCATTTTTGCCTCTTCTTCCAGACCAGAGGGAGGCAGTCATGTGTCACGTTTTACCACCAGTAGAAGATGTGAGGAAAAAAAGTGCTGAAGTCCCTTTGCACAAGTAAAGAGACATGTGTATACTGTTGGCGGGATGAATGCAAATAGAAAAAAAGCCCTTGAAGTGATGGAGCTCCATCAGTTTACACTATTTACATGAAGACCATGTAAAAAGTCATTGGAATGCATCATATAATAAAGGCAAGCGAAGGGAAATAAAATAATATTACATCACATTTATCACATGAATCTGCAGTCAGTAGTTAAAATTGATTTTTGTCTCCTGCTTCTTAATTACTAGCTTTAAGTCAATGAGCTCATGCTGCAGTGTTTTGTATTGATTGCGCCATTTGCACGCTTTAGTCAGTTATTCGAGATATAATCAGCCAAACTCTCACAACGGAAGCCTGCTTTAGGGCAAGCTGGCCACAGCTGTTCACAATGTTCTATAATGTGCTAGCTAAAGCCCCGGGGGAAGACCTTGTTTCAGACACAGGATTTTAAATGTCATAAAGCATGCACCAGGTGACTGAAAACACATTGCATCAGTGGCTGCAGCCTGGAGAAGGAGTTTCTGATGCAAACGGAGTTGCATCCATACATGCACATGCACACCTGGGCTTAAGAGAAGAATAAAGCCTTGCTCAAGGGCACGTTGCTGGCAGCAGGGCAGGTTTTCTCTGTCCAGACACAGTCAGAGGATGCAGTAGTCAATGAAAATGAGTTGTAATATGGAAATAAATTATGTAAAGTCTGAATTTACAGTGAAAATTGAGGCTTTAAACGAGGTGAAAATGAGCAAATAAGTCATTGAATATATATCAAATGATTAGTTTGCAGATCTGTGACTAAACTACACAAATCACGCAGTTACAAAACGTCCTGCAGACCCAAATGTCAACACAAGGGGGAGCCGTAACCCCGTGCAGTTTATTTAAGCTGCTCCTTCGCACAGTCTGGCAGTCTGGTGTTGACCCAGATTTATGCTGAAATGAACACATGTGCATCAGTATATGTAGTGATGCAAATGTGCACATGCCTTTTACCTTTTTTTTTTGGTGAGCACTGTATATTTTTGTTATGACGCTGACCCCTCTGTTACACGTTACACATACAGAACTGTTGCACGTTAGCTTGTGTGTGTATGCACGTGTTTGTGCGGGATCCCCTTATAAAAGCTTTGCTTTAGCTCTAGTTAGTGTGTTTGTGTCAGAATTGGTAGATTGTATATTAAGAAGACAAATAAAGAGACAGACACTGATATATAAAAAGAGCGCGGGGGGGCAGTAAATGACAGCAGTGACAATAATTTTAGCCAGCAGACTGTTAACTGTGACATTAATTATATCTAATGGATCTATGTCTGATTAGGATGATTAATATCTCTGGACTGGATCGGATATGGATATGCAATGGATGGGGTATCCTGCCGGGCTACAGTAAAACATTTCTGCAACAGCATCACTGTAGAAGAGCATGCATAGTATGTTTTAGATTATAAAAGTAACAAAGTTTAACCTAAACCTTTTTCTGTGTTTGATATTAAGTATTTTTAGTGTTATGTATTTTTATTTTGGCACAATATTTTAAGCCAATATTTCATTTTTTATTTTTTTTTTACACAGATCATATTTACAATAAGTTAGAAACCCCACGTATTGTTTGTTTTTCCAGGTTTTGTATGTACAAACCTTTTTGTTTCATATACCGAATGTGATTACCTCATAAAAATGCACAACTATACTTAATTATTTTCTAATATGACTTAAACTTGAGTATATATGTGTTTTTTTAGGTCTTTCTGGAAGTTCATTACATCCCAAAACATCCGAAGGCAGAGGGCAAGACGAGGAGGACTGAACCAGAAAAGCTGAATTAAATAGCCTGCGGTTTCACAAGGGTTTTGTAAAGATGCACACATACACACATGGTATGCATGCATGAGCACACACACACATGCACACATACAAGCACACGCACAGATACTTCCCCCCGGTGTCTTGTCTTTTGTTCCTAATTTAGCTCTCCGTCTCTCACACTGCGTCTTTATTCCTGTCTAATCACTCTCTCCGTCTCTCTCCTCCCGGTGTTACTCTGCTCCGCTGTTTAAAAAAGTACTTTTTGTGAGTATCAGTTTGGGTTTTTTTCACAACAGCAGATCTGAGTTCAGGAAATGAGGAAACAGACAGAGAAGGAAGATATGTAAGACAGACAAAGGAAAAGAGAGCAAACTTTGGAATGAGCACTTTGTCTGCGTCCGCCACATGTGCATGTGTCAGTATTTCCCTCATTAGCTGTCTGTCATAAAATTCACATCACATCACCTTTAGAGACAAGAGTCTCTAAAGTATATAGTCGTATTAAACACAGTGGATGTTCTGCTCTTGTGCATCTTGTCCAATATGTACAGTGTATAATATCTGCACATGGTAACAGTATGGTAAAGGTTAGTTAACACATACTGTATATAGACATGACTTCACCCAAAATGAAATGCCAAAACACTGGGACCTCAGTCTGTATGTGTATCTGCAGTAACGCATCAATGTTATCAGACAGGAAATGAGCCAAACTAAAACAAATTAATCAAAGTAACCTGTCATTTCAGGTACTTCTCATCGCACTGATAATTTGATTTTAATGAGTTATTTAACGTTTTTAAACATGACTGACAGCTGATGTCCACACCCTGATCACTACTGTGCAGACTTTGGTTCCAAATGGCATCACCGGTGCAAGATGGCAGTGTCCGTATTTTGGCTTTATTATTGTTCAGTTGGAGAAGGTAGAGACATGTTGCTCATCTTTACTGACAGTCAGTATAAGTGAAGAAATTGTGTTATTGAAAATAAATTTTGTTTAAGGTTAGGCAATTAAAAGGTTTGGTTTTGGAGAGATTGTGGTAAAACAGAGTCTTGACATCAGGCCGCAAATGGATGGATTTGGTTGGTTGTAGCACCTGTGATCACAACCCACAGTGCTGTAATGGAGTCCTGGAGTACACCTGTATATCACTGCAGCACAGTGACAAGTTAGACTGCTGGAGGTCAAGATTTTCAGGTGGTGCTCCCCTTGAAGGTTAATGAAATTGTGTTTGATTATCAGAACGCAAACTCCTACAGTCTTAGCTTTGCCACGTAAAGGGCACACCACTTCCTGCACTGACGCTGGACGTTGGCACCAGACGTAAATCGCGAGAAGTGGAGTCGGCCAAGAGGAACGTAATTCTGGGGGAATCGATTTTTCAATAATAATGTATCAAATGACAGCGCGAAAGGGGGGACGCTCTTAATCATGAACCTGCGGAGAAATATCACAGCTCTCCTCTGAGCTGACTCTTACAGTGCTATTTTCAGCCACGGCCGGCAGATCTAACAGCCCCAAACAAAAGACGGACAAAGTCAGCAACTAGCTGGAGAACAGAGCGGAGCGTTTAGCACCTAAAGAGCAGGATAACTCCCTCAGGAGTTGGAGGAGACCAAAAGCAGAGCAAAAAGAGACTGAAAATTGGACTCGCATTTGCCAGGTGGCTAGAAACATCACTTTACATAAATGACTTACATCATGTTTAGACATAAGTGTTTCTCCTTCCAAATAATGGTAATAATGTTAGGTATTATCCTAAATTATCCATCATGCCAAATATTGGTAGTTTTATTTTGGGAATGCATTTCCTGTTATTGCTATGCTATTTAGTTTATGTACAGAGCTGGCAGATAACAGGCAAGAAGCTGTGTGTTGCAAACTGCAGAGAACTTCCCAAATGATAGGCTAACAAGACACATGTGATGGTGAAAACAGGCAGGAAAAAGAGACGAATAAGGGAATGCTCTTTCAAAATAAAACAGGATATAACTGGAAAGAAACTCAAGACCAGGACCCTGTGTACTTGTTCAAAGAAACCTGACTAATTTTGGCATATTCCACTTGTCATAATCTGAGCAGAGCATTCAGAATAAAATGCTCAAGTGGAATATGCTGTTTATGCAACCCATATCAAGTTGTCATATTTGGAATAACAATATTGGAATAGCAGTAGGATCAGTGTTCACCACTTGCATCCATTGCCCCCAGACGACCAAAAAACAGTTTCTCATTGAAGAGGATATCAGAGTTTTAGACACTGTTTTGTCAGTGGCTGTTTCATTTTAATGCTCACTGTGATGCGTTCAGGCAGATCTTAGATACAAATAAAGACTTTTTAGAAAGACAAGACAGGTGCAGTTCAAACGCAATCTCCTGGGTAGTCAGTCAGTCCGATGGTGGATAACAACCAGAAAAGGATTAGGAAAAGCAAAGTGGAATAAGCAGTCAAGCTGAATTTCAGCCACAGAGAGCAAGGTGTAGCTCGGTGGTAACTTAAGATGTATTTGTCTGTTGCATTTAGTGGAGCTGTTGAGATGAAATGTGCAGTCATGTTGACTTGACGTGACATTTTTGGCACTGAAATGCATTCGGTGTTCAGCCCCTAAATGGATGAATGTTGTAACAGAGACCAGAGAGACCAATGTTTCACTGTAAGGGGCTTGAGATGGAGATTGAGTGGGCACTGCCATGACAGTTTATCTACCTGTTAAGATTAATCTTTTTGACTGCCAACTTACATGTTATACAGAGTGGACGATCAAACGGTAACACCAGTTCTACAAGACGACTCACTCTTCCCTCATCGCGGGGTGTTTTAGTGTAAAAAACATATACTGCAAGGGACAATTGGAAAAGGCAAAGCAAAACTTGTCCAACCGCTGAGCACATCTGAAGGAGTGGAGAAAGCATTACTGAAATATGGGACACTGCCCTCTATGTCTCAGTGACGTGAATGTTCCTGACAGAACTGCACACATGTTAAAACCGTTCACTCAATACATAGGAAAGTGATAAGCCCATGTAGCTATACACTGTGACATGAGTGAGTCAGCTGCTATAAATAATGCATGTTTCGCTTTGAATATGATCCACTTACCTATAGCTTTGAACCATTGGTTCTTAGTCATGGTTATCAGTCCAGCATTGTTTGTGGGTTGACTAAGCTGTAGCATGATGGATAATATGGAGTAATGCCCAACATTATCATTAGAGCAGAGTTTGAGACTGAGAATAAGGAACCCAGTGGCTTCACCAACTTGGAACTTCACCAACTGGAAACCAGATACTTGAGTATAAAACCTTTGGCATTGTCAACATAAAGACTTTCCATGGACACTTTCTTGGTTTTGCAGGAAAGAAGAGAAAAAGCAAAACATTTGTGGCAGAGCGATGCAGAGACACGGCTCACTTCAAGTCTTTGATGCCAAATTCATGTGCATGTCAACAACCCTTCATAGTATCAGCATCTTGTTGGCATCAACAATGTTGCCTCATGATGAAGAATAAATCAAACGCACTGACGAAGATCCATAAAACATGAGATATGAATCTTGGCTAGATTAAAGTATATTTGCTGAACTTACCACAATGGACTCCTGCAACCTTGGATTTCCAACATAAAATAAGCCAGTGAACGCACCACTCCAGACTTATGGAGCTTTTATGCATCTCCAAAGATAGACAGATGCTAACTGTGAAGGTCATCAAGCCTGAGCCTGGCAAACATGAAAACTGTAGTGGTGACACTGAAGTTGTGAGACAGGGTGTAGTTTTTTAGCCTATAGCCGTTAGCATTTTTTTCCTTGTATCCCAGCCTCCAGGTGATTGTGTTCTTGATGAGCAAAATATGGAACTAAGAGCTTATTTTCTGCACCAATCAAAAATGCCAGTGGTAAAAAGGCAATGGCTTTTGGTCTAGGGAACCAGGTTGATGCTAACATTTGGTCAGCCCATAAAAAATGCATCATCTCTGCATTGCCCTATTGATATTTCCATAACCTGGAACTGCAGGCAACAGGTATGCACGCCTAGAAATGCTCAGAGGTACAACCACAAGCTGGCACAGAACAAAATGAAGACAAACAATATATACTCAGGGAGGAAGGATAAAAAGGTACAGGTGAAGTCTATCAGGGCAGGGCAGACACACATGGGCAGGAAATAAAGTGATGTGCAAAGAGAAACCGCTTGCCCACTGGCTTTAGTGTGTGCAGCCTGCAACAGTTTGGATGATATGCATGCTCCGGATGAAATCTGTGTTGCTTCATTAGCAGCTATCTTAACAGGTGATTGATATGTGGGAGCCAAAGCACAAAATAAAAATGTAAAATTAAATTTAACAAAATAATATACCAATGTTTTTCAAACCAGACATTAGATTTAAATATGAAACAGTAAGTCAAAGACAACCTGAGCGGGCTGTGTAAGAGAATGATTAATTCAAGACTGCCAGGTTTATCCTGCGATCTGCACGAGACAATTAAATTCAAGAATTGCATAAATGTAATTTGTAGCACAACCTAATGATGATCCTCAATCAGTTCACTCTGCCTCCTCCTACACAGTCTCACACTCACATACACAGACACATTTGTGCAGACGCAAACCCTTCCCATCTGCCTGGCAGCACAGATGGTGGCACTGGGTGATGCTAGAGGCCAAAAGGACA
This sequence comes from Datnioides undecimradiatus, assembly GCA_008933995.1. Lineage (NCBI taxonomy): Eukaryota > Metazoa > Chordata > Actinopteri > Lobotiformes > Datnioididae > Datnioides > Datnioides undecimradiatus. The sequence goes on from WARS01000008.1 coordinate 13,757,651, forward strand.
GCTCTAACCAGCTACACGCGTGCGCGCACACACACACAGATACAAAGGACAATGTGACAGACATACATGTCATAGTTCACACATGTATGCACAAATGTTCAACAGACACATCCAGACAGACAATACACACACACACACACACACACTTCTCTGTGCTCTCTCTCTCTCTCTCTCTCTCTTTCCCTGCTCACAGAACCTAATGGCGCTGATGTTTCATTTATTTGTTCAATGACTCGGTCGCTGTTTGTCAAACTGAATTTTCATTTCAAATGAGAGCGTTCTTTACCCTGCGTGTGCACTACGTGTGTTTGTGTGTGTGTGTGTGTGTGTTTGCATGTGGCTGCAGTCACATGAACATGCACTACATATAGTCTCTGTTCAATCTTTCATCGATTTGCAGCTTTGCTCTCACACTGCAGGAAAAAAACGCTTCCATTATCGATGCCTTCAGTAGGTTTTAGTCTGTGTGTGTGTGTGTGTGTGTGTGTGGCTGCACTGAATGCTGCACAGGTATGCATGCATAACAAAAACATTGTTAGATGCTCATTTTTCAGCAGGATGTGTTTATGTTTTTGTCAGCCAGATGGAGAGGGAGGGAGACTGTGTGTGTGTGTGTGTGTGTGTGTGTGTGTGTGTGTGCGTTCCACATGTGCATATGAGAAAATATGAATGTATTGTACGTGTATTATTCATGTGGCAGGGTTATGAATGGTGTTCACATGTCCTGAGAGCTTTCCGCTCCCCGAGCCTGTCCACTGCGTTCTCGAAGCTTCTCTCAGAGAGGGAAGGGTGGAAAAAGCAAGCGAAAGGACAGCGAAAGAGAGTGGGGGAGGTGAAGAGGTGGTGATGGAATATGGGGTGGGGGGGGGGCAGAGACAGAGGGGGAGGTGGGGTTGGGAGGGGTGGAAAAGGAAGAAGGGGGGAGAGGGGATGGAGGGCAGGAGAGTGGGAGACAGGCAGAGAAGGACAAATATAGAGAGGACTGGGGAGCGGAGGGGGGGGCGGTGGGGAGGGAAATGAGGGAAACACTGTGGGAGAGACAGAGAGAGGAGGAGGAAGAGGAGGAGGAGGAGGAGGGAGGGATGAGGGATGCTGCATTTCAGCGATAGCACAGACTGAGGCTGCAGGAGCAGACAGAGGGATGGAGAGAATCGATGAGAGAGGTAGAAATTAAGAGAGAGGAGAGGAGCAGTGCACGGCAGGATTCCCACGCAGGTAAAACCTCAAACAGCTCAAAAGTAATTAGCAAAATATTGATGTGATATATTTTGAATACTAATAGTTTTGACTAATTAGAGACTGGGAGAGGCCTTTTGGTCCACGGCAAAGATTTCCTGGATGTCACAGAAGAGCAGTCGACCTGTCAAACCATTCATCCATCCATAAATCCATACATAAGTCCATCTTCCTCTCCCTCTATCCCCCATCTAACCCTCCATCCATCCATTCTTCCATTCCTCTCCCTTATCTGGCAAGCTCCTCCTCTCACTTCACTCCATATCCATCCTACAATCATCTCTCCATTCCACCCACACACAAGCTTCTCTCCACAACCTCCTCCCCCCTTCTTCTTCTTCTTCTTCATCCCCCTCCCTGCCTCCTCTTTCTCCCTCCATATCTCCTCTGCTGTCACTTCTACAGATCCTGAGGGCATCTCCTTCTCTTTTTTTATTCATCTCCACATATCTTTCTTCTCCAATCCTTCTCTGCCCCTCTCAGAGAGCCTCTCCCCGCCGTGCTCGCGTGTTTTCAGGGCTGCATTTACCGCTGCTTTGGCTTTTTATTGTATTGTTGTTGTTTTTTTTGTTCCCAGGCTGTGACAAACATGCGCTTGAAGAAGCAGCAGAAGGCGGGTAACGGGAGGAAAAATGGAGGGAACTTGCATCACTGACCACAGCAAGTGAACAGACACTTCCCCTGTCAGAAGAGGAGAAAAGAAACCACCTGTGATAGAGACTGTTAGCAGCTGCGAGAACACAGACGAGCATTTAAAGGCAGACTCCTGCCCCTGTTGGGGAAGGTGTGTCTCTCCCTCTCTTTCCTCTTTGTCTCTCTGCTTGATTGTCTATCCACAGGCTGTCCCTCCATCTGTCTTTGCAGCATTCAGAGGCATCATTTCGGTGCCTGGGAATGCTGAACGGATCCTGGTGAGTGGTTAGAGCGGGAGAGAGAGGAGAGAGAAGAGACAAAAAAACAAAAAAAAAAAAGAAAAACCAGAGGAACATTTGCAGGCTTCTGGAAGGAAAAGGGAGGAGAGAGCAGTATGAGTCAGAGCACAGCAGCCAGAATACTGTGTATTCTGCATGCAAGATGAGAGGTAGAGGGAGATAGAGGAACAATGAGGGAGATATAGAGGAAAAATAGAGAGGACTTGAACAGAATTGAGCACTTAGACAGAGGAAGGGCAGGATGAGGACATTGGCAGCCACAATGGCAGGCGGTGAGTGAGAAATAGGCCAAGTGAATCAGCTCGCTAGAGGGAGACGAAGGCGAGAAGAGGTTGAGTTTAGAAAGTGGAAGGTTTGGTATGACAGAAGAGGGTTGAGGGAAGGTTGAATGAAGGTTTGCTGCAGGGTGGACAGTGGACAGAAATCAGCAAAGCACAGGCTTAATGAAAAACTGCTCGAGCTGCTGCGGGGGAGAAAGTCCTGAGTGACTGTGTCCAGCCACAGGGTTGGAGCATGACTGAGGTCTGCATATAGGAGGGAGAGCTTCAAGAAGGTTGATCGTGGAGAGCAGAGGGGTTAAAGAAGAGTAGAGCGGGCCAAAAAACAGGACATAGAGCGTAGAGGTGAGGTGCGAATCAGGTCAGATCTGAACCAAATTCATCATCCAAGGGAGAGAGAGCTGGAAAAGGACAGTCGGGGAGATGAGCTCCGCAGACCAGAGTGCATGTCATCCAACGCACAACGATGGCGACATGGAAACTTTAACTGTGGCAGCAACACAGCAAGAAGTTCCTGTTAAATATTGATGCTGACAGGCCACTCTGGAAAGAGCTCGCTCCTTGCACCACGGAGAAGGGGGGTGGGAGTGCGAAACAGAAGCGAGAAAGCTGATTTTTTATTCTGAGGGTTTTATTTATTTTTTAACGCAGGGATAGACAAGCTGTTAAGTGCGTCAGATGACAGCCGAGTGTGGTTAAGTTGAGATGTTGCTGCAAATTAAGACAAGACACACGAATTAGGTCTGCGTCCTGGAGCTTTTTTTTTTTTTTTTTTTTTCCTTTGGCCAGCTGTGCAGTTTCTTGGGGTGAGGGGACTACAGAGGCAAGAACCGGACCTTTATCTTGTGCGGGAACAAGCAGTGAGTGAGGGAGTTTTGACAGATCGCAGAGACCAAATCAGGACGAGAACAACTTCCTTTTTTTTCCTACAAGAACAAGAAGCAGAACCGGCCGAAGAATACAGATTTCTGTTTTGGACTGACGTGCTGTACCTGCCTTGACAGCCTCACTGCCAGCTGAGGAAAGCCAAACACTGCTGAAGCATTTATAAAATGCTTCCTATTTTTATTTTTGCCCTGGACTGATTGGAGCAGTTCCAACACTCTCTGAAAATGGCCTCATTACAGAGATTTAGCCAGTGGAGGATTGCTGTGATGGCTTGAGGAAATATAAGTGTGGAAGTGATTTGATGCGCATCAACACAAAGGATCCTTTAATTAGAAGCAGGATGTATACTTTGGTTTTCGTCTCCATGACCAAATAAGCCACCATGGGTGATTCTCCAACTTGATGTGACAGAGGAAGACTGCCTTCAGTCCGACCTGAGCCACAGATTCCTCAAAACATCACGACAATAACGCGGGAAGACGCAACGCCACAGTCTCCGTTCAGCTGCGGCTAGACCAGCTGCATGTTTATGCGTGTGTGTGGCTGCGTGGGGGCGTAAGGACTGTCGAGGAGCTCGGGCTGTGTTGGTGCGTATGCTTGAGAGGTATGTGTGTGTGTGCGCAGAGCTCTAAACCCAGCTGTGTCTGAGTGTATTTTCAAAGCGTCGCCCGGAGCTGTGTGTGCGTGCGTGCATTCGTGTGTATGTGTGAGTGTGTGTGTGCGCGCTGCCTGGATTCTCCCCACCAGCGACAGAGCTGGACCTGAACAGCAGTGGTGAGACGGGGGACAGGGAGGGGGAGAAGGAGAAGGAGGAGGAGGAGGAGGAGGAGGAGAGGGAGGTGAGAGAAACCAGCAGGACGGAGGAGAAGAAAAACCTGACAACATGCTCGGATAAAGAGAAGAAAGAAAGGAGATTTTGGCTGCCCCCCTGGTGCAATGTGTGGTGAGTACACGTCTCTACATGTGTGGTACACTCTCATGGTCTCCGTGTGTGTGTGTGTGTGTGTGCAAACATGCCTGTGCATGTGTGCTGGATATCCACCCATGAGCATCATAATCCCTCGGGAGGTTGGCCAAGGTCAAAGGTGAAAGGTCAATTAGAGGACTTCAGGAATATCAAGTTAGTACATTTGATTGGATGCAGGTCAGGTGATCAGTAGATCCAGTAGCTCATATAATTAAATAAAGGTCACGTGATGTGGTGCCCACTGGGTCACATAACATCCTCCCTGGCACCTGAACGTGAACCGAGCTAACCCCATAAACTGAGGCGTGTCTAATCACACAGGCTGACTGCAGCGCCTCATCCAAATACACGCTCATCTGTTACACGCTGATTTGTTACAGTCGCCTGATATCAGACAGAGCTGTTAAGTCATCACCCTCCGTCTCTGCCTCCAGTCCAGAGAAGAGACGGCGCCCTCACAGTCGTTTCCTGTATCTGTGTCACGTGGGATTTACCGCTGCCCCGCCCCTTTAGGAGGCTGAGTCCTGAGTCCATTCGCTCAGATTACCACCAGTTTCTTGGCATCATCGTCACCAAAGTAAATGTTGAATCCATTTAACGTGTCATTCTGGCAGTGAAGTGGCGTTTTTCAGTCGGATCAGGAGCAAATGAACTTTCTTTGGAGACCTGTCTCCGGCTGTTCACTCTCATGACAACATGGCAGCACAGACATCTCTGCAAAGACGCTGCAAATCATCACAATGAGAGTCGACAGTGGCGTTAACGCTGACTGTCATACTGGTGACGTGCATATCGGGAGACGTGGCCACGCCCACCCTGGACACAGGAAGTGTAGACGATTTCATGCAACTGTTGTACTTGATGCAGTGCCTCATCTTTTGTTATTAAGCATCTTTGCTCTACAGGTTCCCCCAAATTTTGATTAAAGGCCAAAGTGTCTGTCTACATTTAACGTCATTTAAAGTTTAAAGCCATGTTTTTCCAGGGTATCAATATTGGAAGCAACTACAGGGTAATCAGTACTTTAATCAATTTAGAACAGCTTTGATATCAGCGTCTACAAAGCACATGCCATTGTTGTTATTGCTCCTCTTGGTCAATGGTGTTCTAATCGTCAGTCCCCTTGCAGCGCTCACAGGATTGATTGCTTTTTAATATGAAAAAACAAATACTTTGTATCAGGATGAATCAGACGAATCAGTCATCTTGGTGGAGTGGACACTAATCAAGCGTGTACAGAATCTCTCAGTGCGCCTATTTCCATATGCAGACATAAAATTCCTTCTAGCATCATCTACCAGCATCAGTGATGGTCGTTCAATTACATCAGAGGATTTAATGATGCAGAGAATGCACTCATTTTATTGTTGCGCATAGCTTATTAGCATACAGCTAATCAATATTTGCGAACATAAACTTTGTCCCAACGTCAAAAACACTAAAAGATTTGATGAGCTATGAAGGCCGAAGCTGACATCAGACGTGATGTATGGACAGCCTGTGCTGTTAATGCACTCATTACTGCCTCTCACTTGTTGTCAGGCAGACTGTGTTTCTGTTTAAGCCTGGTGCCTGTGTTTGTGTGAGACATGCACATGATATCACAGCACCGGGTGCATCACACGCCACGGGGCAATGCGGGGTTCCTTTCTCGCTGTTTTGCAGGAGTTTTGCAGCTGAGAACCTCCCGAAGGTTCACACATCGTCCGCATTTATCAGGCGCCTACGTAAAAAGATATTTAGTGTAAAAGATGTCATCTCTGTTATTTAAATTATCTTAAAAAAGCACGTAAAGGATACACAAACTTTGGTCTTATGCTCACACTTCCCCCTTTACACAGCTGCACTTTCTCTCTCCCCAGGCTGTTATGAATACAGCACATACGTACGTTACAGTAAAGCACACTCATTCTCTCTTTGCCTCTCTAGCTCATTGTACACACCCACACACACACTATGAAAACACACATGCACAAACGTGGAGGAAGCAGGGCTGCGGCTGAGGAGAAGTGACAGTCGCTTCGTGGCCGCCGGCCTCTTATTCCAGCAGCGCTGGCCAGCCGAGCTCGTAATAAGGCTGTGGAACGTTCTAGTGTCATACGGATCCGGTTCCCACACCGTCGCTCTGTGCATCAGCTCAGTGTGTGCGTATGTGTGCATGTGAGCGAGGCAGAGGCAATAGACGAGGTGAATGCATGTAACGCGTGTGTGTTTCTTAACATGAAGCCTCATAATATGACATTACAATCCAACCACAAACCACCACCGGCTCTGTTTATGTGCTTGTTTGTGTGAGTGCGCGCGTGTGTCATTGATCTCTGCAAACACTGAACAGACAGCCTGTATTGTAGCAAACACCAAAGCTGTAAGATCATTGATTGAGACTTTCTCTGGAGTCAATACCACTACCGATCAATGCCTCCAATCTATACCCGCTGTTGCTCCTTTCCCTGATCACCACCTGATAGACACGGTGCAGAACTCAATTCTTTCATATTGTATTTGACATTACAAGTATTTATTTATTTATTTTGCTAACCAATAATCAAATACCCTTGGAGCATGATTAGGGCTAAAGAGGTCAGAGTGCACAATAAGAGAAACACAACAGTGCTCATGATGTTCACTCAACAAACGTCACCTTAGTGGTAATTACATGCCTATTACATGGGGATGAGAGTCAACCCAAGTCTAGAGCTGGACTCTAACCTGGAACGTTGCAATTACATGGTTAGCATCTTAAACCCCTCTAAGGCCCCCCAGGACATCCCAGGACAGATTAACTTGCAATGGATGGCTCGACCGGGAAGATAAGAGCTTGTAGGGAATCGTGAAGATGTAAAAAGAGCTGAGTTTGGAGGAAAGAGTCCGGGGAAGGTCTCTGAGGCTGTTGTTATGAAGACAAACAGGCCAAAACAGACACAAGTTCTGGGAGTCACAAAGGCTGCGTGCACGTCAAAGCGTCCTTGGTCGAGATGCCGAACCACAAATTGCTCCCAATGGCCCCGCTGGCAGCTTGCATGGCAGCTCGCTGACCTCGGTGCTTGAATGAGAAGCAAACTGTGAAAGCGAGCAGTAAATGCAGCCGTTATAGTGTTTATTTCATCTTGTGCAGCTCAAACAAATCAATATACGGGTGAAATATGGGTAGCAGGTAGCGTGTTGTCAGTTTTGCAATGCCGTTTAAGCCGTAGGCTGATATTAAATATTAAACTGTACATTTACAAGTGAAAAAAGTTGAGAAATACCAATATTTTACGTGTTAATAGCACAAAAAACAGCTTTGGATGATATTTATGTATGTGATAGGCCAAAGACTAGATCTTTAGGTAATAACAAAGACTCTTTCTAGTTCTTTTATATCAAAACTTGCAGAAAAAAACACAACTTTCTGTGCAACGAGGCATCCATTTGTCCCAGAGCAGTGTGAACAGAGATCATAGTTATAAATATAGTTATATATGTATGATAGAATGAATTTGTTTATTGAGTAAAATGCATTTAAATGATTTTGAGGGCACCTTTGAGATAACCAAGTTACTAACTGCATTTACATGACACAAGTGACAGACCAGTGGAGATGCAGGTGTTTAAAGGCAGCAGTTTATCACGTCACTTAGCTGTAACTGGAAGAAGAGGAGCAATGAAACATTTATTCCCAAGCTTGCTTCATATTTGATGGCTTGATGACGGCTAACGGCTACCGGGCGTGTGGTACAGGTGATCTGCTGGTGGCTGCGGGAAAAGAAATGAAATATCTGATATCAGAACGTCCTCTGGAGGGGGGGGACGAAAATGAAATTTGCTGTTGGCACATAAAACAGTTAGTCCATCCAATGTAACTTTGAAATTTAACCATAATCCAACCATAAATACTTTTATTCCATCAGAAACCATCCCCCAGCAATGCAAAGATGACGGGTGAAGGACCTCCTTAGGGACGTGTTGCTCAGTTTGGTCCCTGGAGACTACTTTGTGACGTTAACGATCCCTGAATCATTAGTATCCAATGCGAACGCGCAGCCACTTAGATGATGAAGAGGATGAAACTCTTTATGCGTTATGCCCATTAACGTCATTGGAGTCAGTGCCAGTCAGTTCAAGTACAAACTTTGAGGACGTTCTGTGCTGCAGCAGTGGCTAAAGTGGGTTCACACCAGCGTGCATTTAGTATTTATGCTGTACGTTTGCTCTCATCACGGAGATGAACTCAGAGAGAGTGAGGATGTAAAGAAAAACACGAGATTTACTGGTTTTTAACGGTTTGAATGTTGATATTAGGGCCAAACCGCGCAGCACCTCAGCAGGCCTTCCTCCTAATTATGTCATCGCATTTGTCCTGGCTGCCTGCTCGACCTGCCTGTCTGTTCCTCTCTCTTTTACGTGGTGTCTGTCTTTCTGCTCGTCTGCTATCTTATTATGTATTAAAGCTCATTAATGTTCCATGTGATCTCCCCCTGGAGGCGCACATTTGAAGGTTGTTGTCGTCTCACATAAAGGTATACATCCCTGTCGCTCTTTGTCCTGCTCTTCGTATTTCGGCTCAGTCTTTGCCTTCCTCTCTCTCTCTCCCTCTCTCTTGTTTCTTATCAGTCCTTCCATACATCTGCAAACCTGCGATTATCCAACCCCCCCACACACACACACACACACATACACACAATCTGGGAAAGATCTTTGGGATATGACTGGAAAACAAATCATTTTCCTCATGTAATAATGCGATTCAAACCCCCGGTGAGGAGCCCAATGTCAGATAAAATCAAACCTCATCCTCAATAGACTTTCCTCGCCCCTGAGCGGGGCTTCTCAGGCGGTGCTTAATCCCAGCGGCTGCATTGAGATCTTACCAATAAAACCCCAAATTAAACCCGCTGTTTGCAAGGCTTGTTGGGAGCATTATCCTGCCTCAAAACAGCCTTTAAAGAAACCTCCAGCTTATGTCTGCACTGATTAGCAGTTATTGGCTATTTCAACTATTCAGATTTACCTTCACCAAAGATATTATTTTACTTAATTAGTGACTTCATCCAGCAAAAGAGTCTTTCCTGGTGTAATTTGAAATGGGCATCTCACAGTCTCTTCCCATTCTAGACATTTCCACAAGATTACCTTGGTGGTGTGTCGCAATGTAACCCCTCAGACTCCCACAGTAATGCGCACTGCACTGCAGCTGGACCATCCGCAGGGAATTCATATCACACCCCACATAAATTAATTTGACAGTGAAATAAGCAGAGCAGCTATCTGCACCAATTATGATGAATATTATGCATGAGTTTCACGGGGCAGACTTGCCTTGCATTGCTCATTCGGCGGGGGGAAGCCGTCGGTGAGTTTTCCCAACGCTGCCCCGCGTTTGCACTGCGCGGCAACAGTGTCCCCAGTGTTTGGCTCCAAAACAAGTTTAGCACAATATCCTGCCGTGTGCAGCTTTTGCAGCGTGCAACCTCCAATTGTGATCGTCAAACTGTGACTTTAATTGCACGTTTAATTTTACACAGCTTCCCGATACCGCAGGGGGGAACTTTTAAACTAATCCCTCAGATTTAAACAGAAGATCTGATTTAAAAGCAGTCCTGCTGACTGCTTTCACCAGTGACAATACTCAGTTTATTGGAAAAATCAGTGACCAACAATGATATTTTAGTCATTCCCATTAGATTTTGATCATAAATAACAGTAAAAAATGATTAAAGTGGCATCTGATTCCTCCTCTATTGTTCTGGAGGATTGAATGGCTGCAGGAGAATGGATGTATTCAAATATTAATTTGAATGACTAAATGCTTGAGCTGCTGCAGCTCATTAAGACTGTGTGCTCATGAAGGGAGGGAGAGGAAGAGTTGAGGAAAGAAGAAAAAGCGCGTTCTTGGAAGATCTTGGAACGCCGCGGTCGTACAATATGGCATAATAAATGTGTAAATATGCTGCATATGTATGTGTGATAAGTCATGCTTGTTCTGTGTTTGTAGAAGGCGGCTGCAAGCCAAGAACTGACTCACTGTCCCCTCTTTGCACGTGCACACAACCACAATGCACACATATACTGCAACAAATCTCTTTAAATCTAAATCCCACGGCCACACGGTTCGACATGCATGCAGACGACTGAAGGAAAAAGGAAAAAACTAAAGGTGCAAGCACAAGCATGTGGGCTCAAATGAGTATCCTCTGCCATCGCCGACTGATTTTAATGACCTCAGAAGTTCAGAGGCGGCAGGTGAGCTCGAATAAATGATGGGATGCAGATATGAAACTTACATAATCAAAGGTCAGACGAGGATACAACTCAGTTAGGAGTAGGGAGACTCTCAGACTATTAATTGCACATTGTTTGGTGCGGTTTCACAGTCATGGTGCTCTAGAGCTTAAAAAGTCTGCAACATACTATTTTCCTGCAGTGGTGTAAACGTTGCAGGCATTAGAGGTACAGTTGCGCAGCTTCCTAAACATGTGATGAAGGCATTGCACGCTGCCTGAAAAGCACACAATCGTACACAGATGACTGCAGCGTGCTCGTGTAGTACGTGTATGTGACGAAGCTCTGCCTGACTAAATGTAGCTTTTATAGACAGATCTGCGTATAGACTGAATGTAGGTTCAGCTACTGTTTCATGTCAGGGTTTGATTGGGAACAACAAGTGGCCAGCTGCCCCCCCCCCCACACACCAAACCTTTATAACTAAACTATTGTCTGTTATAATTAACCTTAGGATTGGTAAAGGTTAAAACACTAGGTTCAGAAAAATCTGATCTGCTGATCCAAATTATCTCTCATATGTATTTTCTCTTATCTTTTTGTCATTTCCCCATGTTTTTCTCTTCTATCAGCACTCTTTACAGCCCTGAGTTTTGAGGTGTGCCATGCATTCCCTCTAATTGGGCTGGAAATAATCACATTACACCGCTGAATGGCTAAGCTGCATCAAAAGACAGTGCTATGTCCCTGTCCTTAGCCTACATACGCATACATGCGCATGCACGCACCCGTGGGCTGCCAGAACAGCTGCTGGATGTTGAAACGTTTACCCAGCGCACCTACACAACATGAAAAGACAAGAACAACAAGTGTAGAGTAACAGCGAAGGAAGCAGGAGGAGAGAAACTTCTGAGGAGCTGCGATCAAGGAGAGGTCGAGATCATCCTTAACAGTGCATCATCAAAAGGTGAATGATATTAATATGCGTCTGGGTGTTTCGTTGAAGGATGGGGAGGCAATGACTGCATTAGCGAAGCTGACCAGTGCAGCTCATTGTGGACAGCTCAGTGTAGTGGAAATCTCACATACTGTGTAAAGCCCAGGAGTCATTCACACACACACACACACACACACACACACACACACGTTGCCGCACTGTCCTCATCCTAACCTCCCTTTCTCTCCGCGCTCCCAAACTGTCTCCGAGGGCTGCAGATAATTCCCTCATCAGCACCCAATCTCATTTATTTTTTAACGGACGCCATTGATCCCCACATCAGCGCTAATGCTTAGGGAAAGATGAACTGAGACAAGTGGGACTAAAGAAGGTGGGGAATCGTAACGCCAGCTTTAACTTTAAGTGTATTGACGTTCATATGATAGCTATTGATTGAAAAAAGGGGGATTTTATCTGAGTAACGAAAGGAGGAAGAGAAGAGGTGATAGGCACGTCATTGACTGCGGGATGAGTCCGATAACATGCGAAGGAGGTGAGAAGAGATGAGGCGGAGAGTGAGGAGGAGCAGGTAGTGAAACGAGGTGCGAGGTTAGAGTAGAGGCGGAGGTGGAGAGCGAAGGAAACAAGGACTCATGCCGAGAGGAGGTGAAAGAGAGGACATAAAGTCTGAGAAGAAAGAGGAAGATGGAGGACGAACCAAGACAAAATCTCATTTCATTCTCCACTGACTTTTCACTTTTTGCACTTTTGCGATTAATATTCAAAGCTCAGAAAAGTTTGTTGCTGAAATGGTGTGTGTGTGTGTGTGTGTGTGTGTGTGTGTGTGTGTGTGTTTGGAAAAGTCAGGCATAATTTTCAGCCACTCTGTGTCAGAAATAATTAACCCGTTTCTTTCTCTTCTCCCTCTTATTTCCATTTGCCTCTCTCCTCTGCTTAATTTCAACTTCGCCCTCGCCTCCTTCCCTGCCTCCTTATCCCCTTCGCTCCCTCCACCCACCGTCTCCGCATCCAGGCGTCGCGCCCTGTGGGGGTGGGGTTCTGTGATGGTAACCATGGTCCCCGGCAGCCGCTATGTCTGCAGCGCTCACGCAAGAGAGGAAGACTCCACGAACGACCGCGAGGAGCGAATCTTAGCCGTGCTGGGCATCATCGGAACCATCCTCAATCTTCTGGTGGTCATATTCGTCTACATCTACACCTCCGTCACCTAAGGTGTTCTGCGAGACTCGCTGCGAGAGACGCTGGCCCCCCCGAACTTTTCTCCACACTGCCACCGTCCTCTTTAAGTATTTATATACCGTTTTATTATTCAGCGTAAGCAGAAAGATGTGAGGATCATTGGCAGCGTGCTCGGCTGGAGAGGAGCCATATTTATCTACACCTGCATCGCTGCGAATCCCTTAAGACAGCTCCGCTCTGTTGGCTGAGGTCTGCTGCCAGTCACAGAGGAGGAGCCACAGGTGGGGACGTCTGCTCCTCCCTCCGCCGTGGAACTTTGTGTCAGACATTTTCGCGCATCCACCTGTGAAATGACTGCTGACGGCGTGTCCAGTCTGGTGACGGTGGTGTGTCCGTGCGTACATGTTGACCCATGACTGTGAGTCGAGCTCTGAAGTGTCTTTCATTTGACCGTGGTTACGTTTGTGTGTATGTGTGTGTATGGTTTCCTGTCAGTCACTGAGCTCCTTTAAGATTTCAACACTGCCAGTTAAATCAAAGTGGTTCGACAAGCGAGGCGCCTTTAAGTAAACGCGACTAAAGCTATTAAAAGGGACCAAAATCTCCTGAGCGCCGTTCTTGAATAGAACATCCACGCAAATACTCCCACTTCCACCTAAAAATTCGTTTCTGCAGTCGATAGAGTCAGTGAAACAGTCTTACATGGACCTCACGTGTCCACACCTGAGCACACCAGAGGAAAGATTCCTGGCCGTGCTGGGCGTCATCGGCATCGTACTCAACCTCCTGCTGCTGGTCTTCGTCTATATATACACCTCCACCTGATATATGTGCCTCAGCACGGTATCAGCCATGAGATAAGTCGCCGCGCCCGACGCCGTGTTGCGTGTCTTCACCCACACCTGTACATATTGTGCCGAAGCACACCCTGGTTCATTGCTCATGCTGGGATTACATGATGTTTGGGCCTAGTTTCTGCATCTAATGGGAGAGGGTAACTGTAATAATAACATGCTGAACAGGAGCTTAAGAAAAGGTGATTAGCTCAGACTTATTTATAACAGAAATACACTAAAATGTACCTTTTTTTGTATAAATTTGTGCCCTGCCGTCAGTGTTTTTGTATATACTGTGCTCTTTCACATACGTGCATGATGAGATGTTTACCTAAGCTTGTATTCTTCTAATCTTTATCACGCTTTGACCAAAATAACCCAACGTAAGGACTGCCAGTTTTACAGTCATTCTGTTTGTTCTACGTGCGTTTTGATGTTACAAAACACCCAACATGAAGCTGGATGGTATCGAAGTTTCAGTCTGTGCGGCAGCTCTGCGCACCATCAGAGATCCCCCTGTGGAAGGTCAGTACCACAGAATAATGGTCTATTTTCTGGTGTCATGTTTCTCTGATTGGATCTGTAAGCCAGGCACGGAGCAGCCAAGGAGAGGGCAAAGCGAGGAGCCGAGACAGTGTCGCACAAATCAAGACAGTGTTCGATTGTGGCGAGACACAAAAGAACGCAGCAGCATCAGGTTGAGCCAGCGCGGGTTCTCTGAAAACAGAGGGCGTAAAGCCTCTGCGCAAGGCCTCGCCGTCTGTCTGGAAACTCACGAAGGCGCAAAAAACTCCCTGGGATTGTGTTACAGCATTTCCGCTGGAGCTGCACGTCACTCCGGATATGATTTTAGGTTGAAGCGCTGTGACTCTAATGGAGGAAGGAGCCTAAATGCAGTTGACACGCGAGCTGCGAGGACTGGCCTGAATCTGCACCTCATCCTCATCATTCTCTTCTCCACCAACAAGCTAACGCCAGAGAAGACATAGTACTGAGAGGACCCACACGAGCCTCCGCTGTCCTGTCACGTAGCACAATACTTTTATATATACACATACAAACACCTGACTTCAGTTCATACACCGTCGGACCCCAAGAGACTCTGACCGCTCACTTAAACCTACTGAAATTTTACATGTTGGCTTGTTAGAATAAGTATTGAGGTTTTTTATAATCATTGCATATAAGGTTCCTTGTTGCATTGTGTATGTATGCTTTTAATTTATCATACGAGTGTTTTGTTCGGACCGGTGACCGCTAATGCAACACTGCAAAAAGGTTTTGGGGTGAAACTCGAGAAGCATCGACGGCTCTGCCGGCCTATTTTTCTAAAAACCACTGAAGGCTCAGATGAGTATTTCCACGGCTGTGTCTGCAGAACAAGTAGCCACCACTCGTCTGCAGGAATTATTTGCTTTTACTAAGATATATTAGTATTGCTTTGTTCCAAAACAGCTAAGGGGGAGTCGAAAGGGTTCATGTTTCAATTCCCTGTAGTGAATAAGTAACATGCTTTAGGACTTTCGCTCTCTCTACTGCCTTCTCAGCCTCTTGAGGACATTTATCGACAAATTGCATTAGCCCTTTGCTGCAGAACACAACGCGCAACGTGCTTAATAGCAAAACTTGACGTAACCTTAACCTAAAGCAAATGATTGAACTCCTTAGGGAAAACTAACACTTGTCACAACTGAGGGTTTATTTTCATGGCTCAGGCCGACAGCTGTGCCCATTATTTTAACACTGCACTCGTCAAAGTAATTGTGTAGATGCAGGGGCGAGCTGACATTAACACAACTATATCAAACGTAGTGAGATACAAAAGGATAAACCTCGATTAGAGTTCACAGAACAACCGCTCGGTTCAACTTTGACGTATTTGCTGTAATTATGTGCATTTTCAAGTGCAATGAGGGATTATTAGCGTTTTGGCATTAGCATTACCAGTGCACTTATTTGAAATGTCACCTTCAAGAACGTATTTTACAAACTGTATGATTTGACCACCTAATCCTAGGCTAGGCTGGGTTCAGACTACATGATATCAGCCAGATTACAGCCTGATCCAGCAGATGAAGGGCGTTTCTTCTGATAATATTCGTGATTCTTTATTTTTTAGGCTTTTTCCAAACACTGTCACTGGCTGTTCGATACGCATATTGTTGTTCCCAAAAGTTGGTCTCAAGCACGCCCTTCTTGGTGACATCATGGAGTTTGCAAAAGACGAAAAGCGACGGCTGGTTGGCGAGCAACACATCATGTCTCTCACCCACGTAACTTCAAGAACTCATGACTCTATAATCGTCTAATCTGACTGCGGTCTGAACCCAGCATTGAGCCCTCAAACAGCCCTTTGAGGAAGTGAGAACCAGCCGAAACGTCCCAACCTCAAACTTAAAACTCAATCTGCTCCACACAAAGACAGAAATAAAAAGTGCTCACACACACGCCTCTGTCTCCATAAGTTTAATTTTACACCATCTCTCAGCACACATCAGGAGATTCAACCGTCAGCACGCTGAGATCGATGTGACTTGCACATTTACTTCCTGTCACATCTAATAACAGTACAGTGGAGCTTGTTGAGCTGAATCCATTTTAAGTGTGCACCAAAGCGCAGTGTAAGCCACCTTTGGTTTGCCAGACATCTGCTGTCAGACTGTGACAGTCGGAGTCGCGGCGGTGCAGAAATACATTTCAACAGACTTTGAAATACCTAAAGGTACCGGAGACGTTATTATTGGTTCACTTTGTGCTGCCTTTAAAGGGTCACTTGATGTCAGCAAACCGACGAGATGAACACGAAACTGTTTAGCTCAGGTTAACTTAGGTACTCGTATTAAGGTAAAACTTTTTTCAAGAAAGCCCCCTTTATAAAGCGTTCATATGGGGTAACTAACACCTTCGTTGATGGCTAACTGACAAGTGCACTGCAGATCAGTTAGAAGCCACTGATGAGAACAACCCTTGGCGTTATAAATTGAAATTAATGTCTTTATTAATGATTAATAAATGCTTAACTATCATTTCCTGATGAGCTTATTAGGAATTTTAGTGACACTTATGACCTGATTCCTAACAAACATTTCTAATTGATCTGTAAAGCACTAGACAAATAGTTATCAACCATTTCTAAAGGGATTGGTTACTTATATATTATTTACCAACGTGGGGTTTCAAAGGCCAGCCATAAAACTAATATTTTTAGACTGAAACAGCTGAAAGACATTTATTTTGTACCAAAATTAAACCTTTTTAACTTCATATGAAAATCAAACTATTTAACTCTCTATCAGTGGTGAGACAGGAAATTAAGCCTAACGCCACGGCGACTGTACCTGGGATGCGCGTCGCTGTGTGCTCTGCATGCGGTTCGAGTTTTCGGTTCGAGACCAGTTTTTAACATGACAGACTCACTGCCAAGCTGACCAATCGGAGGAGAGCGCCTGGAGGGCGAGTCCTGGCCATCTGCTGTCCCAACAGACACTCAGCCACCTCCTCAATGTACACACACACACACACACACAGCATGGAGGGTTTTTTTTCTCCAAACAATGCAACTCAAATCCCAGATTTTAGATTGTTTATGATTTATTTGATTTCATGCCTGTTTTGTTTTGTTTTAGCATCTTATATGGGAAAAAGGCGAACGAGCACGCACAGTATGTTGGGAATAGTCTTCAATGCCTGAGGAAAAACAGGTGCGACAGGGTACACCTGGGACTCCAAACCACTGCCCCAGGCCCGGATTGTTAACACAAAAACACTGAACACAAGACAACGATGTTCAGAGACGGGCAAGAGCTCCTCCTGAGCTGGAGCCAGCCGGCGACTTTATGTTCAGCCAATTTCTCATGTTTTTTCATGATGCTTGAGCCGAATTGATTTTGAGCCTGAGAGGGCACAGTGGACACGGACTGCCTGTGTGAGGCTAGACAGGAGAAAATAATGCGGACAAGAGGATCCCTAAGATATTTTAATGTTATTTCAGAGCAACAAAGCTGAAGAATATTGAGTTGTCTAAGTCTCTGCAACAAAAAAAAAAAAAAGAAAAACAGGGATTTGCACGGGAAGGCTGAATCGTTAACTGCTCGGTTTTGCACAAATTTGGGCATAACAGAGTCGAGTTTTACAGTATTATCTGCAATCGCTGTTTGCTTGTGTCACATTTTGCTTTATTTTGAACTGCGAATGATTTCCCGAGCCGGCAGGACCAACGATTCGGGCCTAAGAAGCCCTGAGAAATGAACGTTCGTACCAAAGTTTTGTGCTGATTTACTGACAAACATTCCAGGAGCACTGTTGATTTAAAAGACGGTAAACTGCGAATTCCCGACCCGTAATGTTCGATGAGGTCATGTTGTGGCGTCCTCGAGAGCTTTGTGAGAACATGATGCTCTTTTCTGATGAAGCTGATAAAGAAACCGTTCGTTCGATCTTTGAGAGTTACTGTTGAACAAATGCTGTGAGCTCTGGTGTACTTCTTGTAATGTTTATATATATATATATATATATATATATATCATACATATATATATGTATACATAATGTATAGTTATATCAATGCCAATAAAAATGAAAAACAACACTTTCAAAGAGTGTCACTGTTTTTTTATATGATCCTGCACAGCCCACTGCTGCAGCGATTGTTTTCACCGTGTGTGTGTTTGTGTGTAGGTGTGTGTGTGTGTCATCGAGACAGCAGGAATTACCGCAGAGGCCTTTCGAGTTCTTCGTGTTTACCCGTTTGTCACTGTGAGAGCGTCACAGGAAGCCTCACAGGTGCGTGGTTGAGATCAAAACAAAAGGCCGAGCTCGAGTATGGGTGCACTCTGCCGCCGTGACCGCAGAGAACTAATGTTGTAATGTAATAATGAATCCTGAGTCAGCCAACAGGGACAGGAGTGAAGGAATAAAAAGGGCACCGGCTGTGTGAGAAGGGGGCTGGGCACCTTAGAGAGTAATGTACCATGTTTTATCTGCCACGGGGGCTCTCCAGTCGGCACATTTACAGTGTTTTTTATGGTGCGGCCACGATGGTCTCTAGTTTGATGATATTTAAGACCAACACAGACATCAGACACGAGTTTGACCTGAGTTCCTCCTTGATCTTTTCTAGTTAGGATGTGCACCTAGTGAATCTGACCTGAAAACAACATCTGAGTCTTCTCATGATGTGATTAGATATTTAAAATTATTAAAGTGTTTCAAAATAAGTCTTATGATGAAATAGGATGTCTGAATAGAGACTACGTCCTCCATTGCTGCTGAGTTTGCATTTGTTTTTGCACACTGTATTTTAAACTGCCTTCAAATGAGGGTTTGCATAACTTAGATGAATACATGTTTTAATTATCTACACTTACACATTTGTCATGGATTATATATGATGTGTTGACACATTGACAAAGAGTAGGTTAATAGACAATGGTGGAAAGTAACTAAGTACTTTTATTCAAACACTGTACCTAAGTACTTTACAACATATTTGCATTAGATCTTTAGTTATGTTGCAGATTCAGGTTAATAATACAACATATAACCAAGAAATAAATGACAATAAGTTTATTTCTTGATTATATATTTTATTGTAAATTAGAATATGCATCATAGAAATGTTTTTTAAGCAGATGTAGTTTAAAAAGTACAGTATTTATGAATTGAGATCAGTTGATATAATGCTTTAAGGCTCCCTTTGTCACAGCTGGGTTACAGGAGAGAGCAGGACCCAAATGCAGACACAGACAAGGGGCAAAAGACATTTTAACAGTTTAATTAAGGGCTTAGGCTTACGAGTGGTCAAGGCAGGCAGGGTCGAAACTCAGGTAATCAGTCCGAACATGACATGAAAAGCAAAAATCCAAAAACAAGAACAATAAACAAAGAACAAAGTACACACGGGGAAACACAAGGAATCAAGGCAGGAACATGGAATTAAACATAACAAATGAACCGACGGAGAACAAAGGCAATGACACAACTTAAACAGACAGGGCAGGGCAGGACAGCGAGACACAGGTGAGACCAATGAACCAATAAAGGACAGGAAGCAAGTGCACAGAAACACACAAGGGAAACACTTTTCAAAATAAGACAGGAAATAACAAAATAAGAAACTCAACTCAAAAACCATGACACCCTTGGCAGTGTACATAGTGAATGCAACACTAAAAGTAATGTAGGATGTAGTGGAGTACCTCTCTCACCTCTGCTCATGGATCACATGTCAGTTTTCATGTTCGCCCTCGTATCACCGGGGATTTAATCACATCAGGGAGCCTGAAAGTCCTTTTGTCTAACAAAATAATCATACACATTCCCCGAAATCCTGCTTTCTTATTTAAGGATGATCTTTCAAATGGCTTGGAATAACTAAATTAAGGCTAAACTCTAATGCGGCTGTGAATTCGCACTTTCTATCAGCCGGATTCAACACGAGCGCCTCGTTCTTCCCTTTAGCTCCTCCTAAGGGTTTTTATTTTGCTCTTGTTTATTCTTCTGGCTTGTCAGTGGGATGCATCCGTATTGTCTTGAATGCACTAGCGGTAGGAAAAACAAGGTTATCACCCACGGAGCAGGGCTCTTTTTAAGTAGTATAGTTGCCTTGGCAGACCTGTGCTGTTGTGTGCAGCCATGTTCAGCCAGCCAGATAAACTAACAGTGTGTCCTCAGGCGCCCCATGAGACAGCCACTGACCTGGCTAATATGGGTGGCTGCCCTGTGCGCACACACACACGTACATACACACACACACACACTCTCACAGAAATACAAATGCATTTATGCATACACACAAACAGGCTCATACACACCAGCCTATAGACTCCCACTCAGATCTGACTCAAATGTATAATCTAGTATGATTTCATAACCTAGTGTAGCCTAATCTTTCCTCGCTTCCTGTTCTCCTTTACCCTCTGCTCCCTCTGCACCACAAACATTTACGATCTCCCCTCAGTGCCGTCGTCCATTGTTTGCTGCGCTCCTATTTTAGTCTTTAGTTAGTTTGCCAGCTCAAGCATGAACCCCATCGCTGACTCGGAGCCTCAAGCCACTGTCACTGGAACAAGGAAAGATGTTTTATGTAAACAGTAATATAATGTCCTACTTGCCTGTTGAGTGTAACAATTCCCTCAGAAGTTCACCCAGCCTTGAAGGAAAGATACCCACCGAGTCACATAGTTTCTTGCTCATGTTTATTGCTTCAGATGCGCCCAGGTCTCTGTTTAATGCACAAGCTACAGTGTGTCCGGAGAGATCGAAGTCATTTACATTACATTTCATTTCCTTTCAAAGCCGAATCACATCCCCGCCGGGGAGAAGTTAGTCTCGAGACGACATATCAGTTTAGTTTACCGGCCTTAAATTCTACCACTGACCTCATAATAAGGACACGGTAAACAGGAAACAGATTAGAGGAGGTAACATTATGCACAAACAGCTGTCAAAACACAGACAGCGGTTGTGGTCCTGCTTTGCCGCGGCGGTGTAATTAGTTTAAAGTAAGGTCACANTATATATATATATCATACATATATATATGTATACATAATGTATAGTTATATCAATGCCAATAAAAATGAAAAACAACACTTTCAAAGAGTGTCACTGTTTTTTTATATGATCCTGCACAGCCCACTGCTGCAGCGATTGTTTTCACCGTGTGTGTGTTTGTGTGTAGGTGTGTGTGTGTGTCATCGAGACAGCAGGAATTACCGCAGAGGCCTTTCGAGTTCTTCGTGTTTACCCGTTTGTCACTGTGAGAGCGTCACAGGAAGCCTCACAGGTGCGTGGTTGAGATCAAAACAAAAGGCCGAGCTCGAGTATGGGTGCACTCTGCCGCCGTGACCGCAGAGAACTAATGTTGTAATGTAATAATGAATCCTGAGTCAGCCAACAGGGACAGGAGTGAAGGAATAAAAAGGGCACCGGCTGTGTGAGAAGGGGGCTGGGCACCTTAGAGAGTAATGTACCATGTTTTATCTGCCACGGGGGCTCTCCAGTCGGCACATTTACAGTGTTTTTTATGGTGCGGCCACGATGGTCTCTAGTTTGATGATATTTAAGACCAACACAGACATCAGACACGAGTTTGACCTGAGTTCCTCCTTGATCTTTTCTAGTTAGGATGTGCACCTAGTGAATCTGACCTGAAAACAACATCTGAGTCTTCTCATGATGTGATTAGATATTTAAAATTATTAAAGTGTTTCAAAATAAGTCTTATGATGAAATAGGATGTCTGAATAGAGACTACGTCCTCCATTGCTGCTGAGTTTGCATTTGTTTTTGCACACTGTATTTTAAACTGCCTTCAAATGAGGGTTTGCATAACTTAGATGAATACATGTTTTAATTATCTACACTTACACATTTGTCATGGATTATATATGATGTGTTGACACATTGACAAAGAGTAGGTTAATAGACAATGGTGGAAAGTAACTAAGTACTTTTATTCAAACACTGTACCTAAGTACTTTACAACATATTTGCATTAGATCTTTAGTTATGTTGCAGATTCAGGTTAATAATACAACATATAACCAAGAAATAAATGACAATAAGTTTATTTCTTGATTATATATTTTATTGTAAATTAGAATATGCATCATAGAAATGTTTTTTAAGCAGATGTAGTTTAAAAAGTACAGTATTTATGAATTGAGATCAGTTGATATAATGCTTTAAGGCTCCCTTTGTCACAGCTGGGTTACAGGAGAGAGCAGGACCCAAATGCAGACACAGACAAGGGGCAAAAGACATTTTAACAGTTTAATTAAGGGCTTAGGCTTACGAGTGGTCAAGGCAGGCAGGGTCGAAACCCAGGTAATCAGTCCGAACATGACATGAAAAGCAAAAATCCAAAAACAAGAACAATAAACAAAGAACAAAGTACACACGGGGAAACACAAGGAATCAAGGCAGGAACATGGAATTAAACATAACAAATGAACCGACGGAGAACAAAGGCAATGACACAACTTAAACAGACAGGGCAGGGCAGGACAGCGAGACACAGGTGAGACCAATGAACCAATAAAGGACAGGAAGCAAGTGCACAGAAACACACAAGGGAAACACTTTTCAAAATAAGACAGGAAATAACAAAATAAGAAACTCAACTCAAAAACCATGACACCCTTGGCAGTGTACATAGTGAATGCAACACTAAAAGTAATGTAGGATGTAGTGGAGTACCTCTCTCACCTCTGCTCATGGATCACATGTCAGTTTTCATGTTCGCCCTCGTATCACCGGGGATTTAATCACATCAGGGAGCCTGAAAGTCCTTTTGTCTAACAAAATAATCATACACATTCCCCGAAATCCTGCTTTCTTATTTAAGGATGATCTTTCAAATGGCTTGGAATAACTAAATTAAGGCTAAACTCTAATGCGGCTGTGAATTCGCACTTTCTATCAGCCGGATTCAACACGAGCGCCTCGTTCTTCCCTTTAGCTCCTCCTAAGGGTTTTTATTTTGCTCTTGTTTATTCTTCTGGCTTGTCAGTGGGATGCATCCGTATTGTCTTGAATGCACTAGCGGTAGGAAAAACAAGGTTATCACCCACGGAGCAGGGCTCTTTTTAAGTAGTATAGTTGCCTTGGCAGACCTGTGCTGTTGTGTGCAGCCATGTTCAGCCAGCCAGATAAACTAACAGTGTGTCCTCAGGCGCCCCATGAGACAGCCACTGACCTGGCTAATATGGGTGGCTGCCCTGTGCGCACACACACACGTACATACACACACACACACACTCTCACAGAAATACAAATGCATTTATGCATACACACAAACAGGCTCATACACACCAGCCTATAGACTCCCACTCAGATCTGACTCAAATGTATAATCTAGTATGATTTCATAACCTAGTGTAGCCTAATCTTTCCTCGCTTCCTGTTCTCCTTTACCCTCTGCTCCCTCTGCACCACAAACATTTACGATCTCCCCTCAGTGCCGTCGTCCATTGTTTGCTGCGCTCCTATTTTAGTCTTTAGTTAGTTTGCCAGCTCAAGCATGAACCCCATCGCTGACTCGGAGCCTCAAGCCACTGTCACTGGAACAAGGAAAGATGTTTTATGTAAACAGTAATATAATGTCCTACTTGCCTGTTGAGTGTAACAATTCCCTCAGAAGTTCACCCAGCCTTGAAGGAAAGATACCCACCGAGTCACATAGTTTCTTGCTCATGTTTATTGCTTCAGATGCGCCCAGGTCTCTGTTTAATGCACAAGCTACAGTGTGTCCGGAGAGATCGAAGTCATTTACATTACATTTCATTTCCTTTCAAAGCCGAATCACATCCCCGCCGGGGAGAAGTTAGTCTCGAGACGACATATCAGTTTAGTTTACCGGCCTTAAATTCTACCACTGACCTCATAATAAGGACACGGTAAACAGGAAACAGATTAGAGGAGGTAACATTATGCACAAACAGCTGTCAAAACACAGACAGCGGTTGTGGTCCTGCTTTGCCGCGGCGGTGTAATTAGTTTAAAGTAAGGTCACATGGGGCAGAGAACCAAAACAACAGAACAAAGGGTCTTAACGGCAGATTCATCCAGACTGATGGAGGCAAATCCCCCGAGCTGATCGATCTGAATATTGACTTTTTAAAAAGTCCTCAATATCAGATTTATCAAGGTAGCCATTATATGTTTGTTTGTATGCAATAATGTGCAGATAGACATGTGCCATACACTGTAGAATAATGTATCTTATGTTGAATAACATGTGGGTTTCTGAGTAATTGAGTTCAAGCAGTAAAGGATTGTTAAAATGCACCTGGCCAGTTCAGCCCTGCAACTACAATCAAACGTCACAGACTTATAAAAGATGCAAAATACCTCAGGAATTATATTTACATTTACATTTACAGCTAAACATTTGCATGACATCATTATTAATATGTTTGTGTTCCCAGTCAGGCGTCGGCAAATACACGTGCAGCGTTATTTTCCCGTCAGACTGCACGACCGTGTGTTTATTCCAGCACGTATTCTTTATAATAAGCAGTGAAGGAAAGGAGGATGTGACAACCACCACCGCCGCTATCATCATCATCATTATCACCATCATCATCATCATCATTATTGCTGGGAAGGTGTTGTTTTTATCACACGTGACGATGTCGACACGCTGTTTTAGTCTTAATGGTGTTTACCTTTTGTTTCAGATTATTTATCACTCCTGCAGCCCTCAAACCCCGGAGCTCAGTCGGCACAGCTGGGACTGAGGGATGTGCACACACACACACACACACACACACACACACACACTGTTAAAACAGCTAACAAATATCTGAGGATGCAAGAAATGCATCTTTAGCTGAAAAAGCTGGTTCATCACATGAAGATTACGGATCCCGGTGCCTCTCAGGTCTCATTACACTCATCTGCACTTATCTGCGGGTCATGAGGGTCCCTGATCGGTTCATTAATCACTTCTTTTTCTATCCTCCATGGACTGTGTCCTCTGTCCCGGTGAGGAAATGACGGTCAAAGGTCAGGCTGAACATACATAGAGTTATCATTTAAATCATTCTGAGCATTTGAAGGACGATATGCTGGCAGGGGAGAAACAATGAATTACGCAGATAGATTTGAGCATATTGTGTATATCCACTGCCAGTTTATTAGGCACACATAGTTAAAACTAATGCAGCCTAATACAAGTGTCCTGCAACATCTCCAACCTTCATGTAGGTCCACCTCACTGAAACTGTAGTTTGTGCTGTTGTGCCACTGTTAGTTAGCCTCTCCTCATTAATATAAATGGAGGAGCTATAATAGTAGAAACACCACGACTGTTTGTTATAATCATTATAAAGTTGGAATCAATCCCTCTATAAAATAGCTTCAACAATGACAACAACATTATAACCTAATAAACTCATTACTCAGTATGAATAATAAACTAGTTCATTTTTCTTATTTGGGGTCTTTTTGACTGTGTGATCGGGACCAGGTTCACAGATTTGTCATCTTTCAGTTGATGCCCTTTACGGCACACACAAAGGATATGAATCTAACTTGTGCACTCACTTATACTTATACTGAACTAAAATAGGGCTTATTTTTAATTTTTTAATATTGTCTCTTACAGTTTTGAATCCACATTTCTTTAATTAAGTGTTTGCATTATCGTTTACATGCACCACACCAGTGGTGTGAGATGAGAAATGGCCTGAAGGAGCTTCACTATGACCCTCATTAATACCTCACCTCTGGCCCCTCAGCTTCGCCTGTAATGACGCCCCACTGCGTCTCTATTATCAGCGTTCTCTAATGGCAAACACTCCGCTCTCCTGTCTGCTTTAAGCATGATGGATGTGAGTCAGCACGAGAGCGGAGGCAGCTACGGGCCAGCTTTATTATGACCCGACACAGAAACAGTGGCAGTTGAGCTGCTTCTTGGCCTCGTGTGCCATTAGACGCACAGCCAAACAAAACAGCATCCCTTTATCCTCCCATTTATTTCAGACCTGTGGGTCTCTGGGAGGGGAGGATAAAGAGGACTTTAACTCCAAGAGCTGCCAGTGGTGCACAAAGTCCTGCCAGTATATCATCCCTGTGAATATCTGGATCCGTTTGTTTTGGGACTAAGGTTTTTTTTTTTACTGCGGTCAAATGGAGTCCATCAGACCGACAGAAAGGCGGAATGAGGGAGGAAAAAGAAACAGCAGAGAGGTAAATTTCAGAAAATAATAGTCATCAGCTCATTAAAGGAAAGTTCAGCCTTTTTTAAAAAAAAAAAGAAAATATATGGCTCTTCTTACATTTTTTTATCTCTGTATTGTCACTATAGGAGGTGAAAGGAACAGAATATCATCTTTGAATAAATCAAACACAACTTTTATTGTATATTGCAATGGAATAGTGAAAAGCGGTGACGAGTAAATACAATTACTCAAGTCCTGTACTCAGGTTCAGTTTTGAGGTACCTCTACTTTGCATTTTACTTTTTCTCTTACCTTATACTTTGACTCCCCTGCAATTTAGAGCATCTGCTTTTTATGGTGTTACTAATTAAAACACAATTTTAATAATTAATCAATAACATGATCACTGGTGTGATCAGTGATTACCTAAAATAACTGGCTGCAAATCAAAGTGATGTACACAATAATGCATCATTATTCTCATAATGCATTACATTCATGTACATATACATTACATTACACATTCTGAAATGGGACATTCTGCATATAGTATTTTTACTTAAACGTATAATTATGAATGCAGGTGTTTTACTTGTAAGAGAGTATTACTCCAGTGTGGCCTTATTACTTTTACCTAAGTAAAAGTGCAGTGCTTCGACATAATACATAAACTACACATAATCGTTTGGGTCATAAAAGCTATGAGGACAAAGATTTACAGTGACAGAGCAGAAAAGAAGTAACACAGCTGATAAAACAACAGAAGACAGGGCAGACGTTTTATGCTGGTTCGTGTGTTGCCATATCTGTGCCGATGGCGCCCCCTGGTGGTTAAAACGTGCCAAGACGCTGAAGTTTAATCTAAAAAATTTTTTTTAAATTCCTGATGTGAGAGAATGTAAGTGTGCGCACGCGCGTCTCTCTGTGTCTCTCAGGTGGCCGAACCTGTCAGCGCGCTTCCTGAATCCGACAGGTGCAAGGTGGACGCCGACCACATGCTTGGCATTGTGGGTATTGTGGGCGCATTTCTCAACCTGCTGGTGGTGGTGTTGGTGTATGTCTACACGCCCATATGATGCACCTGCACGCAGACTGGTCAAGGATGGATTTAAGGTGATGACTGCTGGATGTATAAACTGGACACCACCTCACTGATGGATGGACGGAGGAGCGACCTGAAGGAGCTTTAAACACACGCTTTGTAGGAAAACAACATGACAATACAAACAACACAGACCTATTGTATCACAATGTCTGATACAGTTAGTGCTGAGGATAATTTATAGGTGTTCAGTCGACCAATCTTTGTGGATCAAGTAGCAAAATCTACACAACCCAGACACTTATTTTAATATTCTTAATCCTTTTTACCGCCTGTTTGATGCTGCTTGTTTTGTTTTTATTGAAAATATATTTGTATATTATAACCAATAAATTTCAAGTGATACATCAGTTATTTCAATTATCTCCACCTGCACTGTTTGAAGCCACATCAGTGAACCATCAGGAGAGCAGCCGTGGACTCTTCTTATCGGAACTGCATCTCTGGAGATACGTCGTGTTTTTAAGAGCCAGGCAAAAGCATTTTATTCAACTTTCATTACTGAGTTACATTTATTTTACAATTTTAGTCAATTCTGGCATAGGAAGCTTGTACAAGTCTGCCTCCTTGACCTTACCACTGAGAACCAGTAAAGCATACGGTTACTTACAGGTGATTTTATTGAGATATATTAATTTTTACATAGAACTGCAAAAAAAAAAAAGATATGTCAACAAATTGTTGTTCCATGTAAAATGTCTCTCAAAACGTGTAATGACAAAAGATTTTCCTTGACTCCTTCTCTTTCCAGAAATATGACCAGAGCTTCAGACACAAGGACAAAGGATCCTGATGGATAAGATACATACATATATCATGCGTGACTGTGAAGTATACGTATGTGTCCATGTGCATAGACATTGTCTGTAAACTCTGAAGTAAAGCTAAGATGCTGGCTTTTTCCAGCTTGCATTTCCAGCTTGCATCCTAGGAGGGGCTACACACCCCTAATGATGTTAAAACATCACAATATGCATATTTTAAAAATATCGACCGAGCGGTTTGTTTAAGGTACAGGAGCCATATAATTATTTTGACTATTGATGTTAATATCAGGAAGAATCTGGCAGCTGGTGATGATGTCAATCTTCTCGGACACAGCCTTCAGGTCGTCCAGGATTAACCTGATGCTGTGGGAGGCGTTGATGATGGCGCTCTGCGACGCGTTCAGCTGAGCTGTTGCACTGTGCACCTGTCGTAAAAACAATCAAACTGCTGCAGATACGAAGGGATTTCCAGTACATCTTATTAGACTCAGAAATATATTGAGTTACAAGTGACAAAGGCACTTCCACTCATTACTGGCATATGATTTCTATCCTTTTAATCATCATAGAAATGTAAGATGCTCAAATCAATACAACTTTGCATTACAGCATCTTTTTTGTGCTGTGCTGCGTGTTTTTCAATGACTTCCTGGGTCTAATTTTTCTCAGATTCAAGAACCCGACAAGGCATCGCCTGTAATTACTGTTACAACACTAGCGACATTTCATGCTTTCATGCATTTCAGCTTTTACAGGAGCTCAGAGACTACCATTAAAAAAAGGCAGAGCGGTGTGAGTTTGTGAAAACTTCCAACATCGCTGCTGCGTTAGAGTGATGCCAGACCGTGAGGTCTCTTTCCGAACTTCAAATACAACAAATATCAAAATTACTTTAATTTCCAATCTTGCACAAATATATATAAATTCAAGCACTTTCAAGCACCCCTGAATATTTTAAAAATCAATTAAAGCATTATTATTTTCCCTTATATTTACAAACTAACACACAGGGACCCAAATGTTGTATAAAGGGCATTATATATATATATATATATATATATATATATATATATATATATGATTATGATGATGATCATCTGCTTACCTCCCTACTGGCAGTGCCATAAACCTGCCGTACGGTCTGTACCACGTCAGAATAGAGCCGGCTGTTAGATTCCTGCAGCTTCTGTTGTAAAAGGGTCTCGCCTGGAAAGACAGTGACATGGGTGACGTAACTTTCTTCACTTGCATTCATTTATTCAGCCGGATGATCCACTTGCTGGGGATCATGACATGCAATTGACAAGCTTATGAGGAAAAGCCAGCAAATGGACCACTGGGCTAGTAAGTGTGAAGCCTCACCATGTGGCCTGTGTGTGGGGCTTGGTCTGTCGTCCACTATTGACTGTATATCGGGATGGTCTCTGACTACGATAAGAGGAGGCAGGTCTCTCCTGAGTATCTGGGCGCTGTCCTGGCTCAGTGTAGAGGCTGGGTCCGCCTGATCCTCATCACCCTCACTGTCTGTTTCAGACGCCTCCCCAGGAACCTGACAAAATCCACAACCACAGACGAAACAATTTATAGATTCATGACAAGAGGAGTGATGACACTGGTTTATAATTTTAAACATACAATTTCCTCTGTTCGTCACTCAAAACAAACACACAGGCACACAACCACACCTTGGCTCCGGCTGTGGTAGGTTGGGGAGCAGGCATGGAGGTGATGTAAACCTCATCATCAGAGTCGGTCTCAGAGGCCTCGCCCTGCACCACGATCTGGTACTTGTTGGACATGACTGCGCGCACAGACGCACAAACACACACAAAAAGACTGTCGTTAGCAACAGTTTTATAAATTGTAACTGCTGGTAAATAACAGTTAACGATATGGAGAACAATGAGTTTGCCCCGCTTTGCTCTCACTACAAGTTACCTTAACAATAATATGTTATCTAATGTTAGCTAAAAGCTCCATGTTAAAATAAACAGTTTAAATAAACAAAAACTCACTATCAAACCTTCTCTGTAATGTCAAAAACACATATCACATGAGCAATAAGGAAGTAGCTTGTTTAGAAGACCCAATCCGAGCTAAGCTATCCTGTAACGTGATATGTGACGTTGACTAAAACGGTTTGTAGCAAAGAATCATGAGTGTGTTTGAAATGTAAACCTGCGCAGGCCGAATTTTCACACAATTTTACAATGGCTCTAAGGTACGGGACTTAGTGGCACCCACCTCTTAAGAACAGTATGTTTTATTTGTAGATGTATGTTGTTTTGCTACTGGTTGTTGATAAGCATACAGCCGTAACGACGTCTTTTTGGACGTTATTCACAGTGTGATTCCCGCTAACTCCGCTTACGTGAATAATAGGAGTACCCCGGTAAAAATATCGAGTGCAACCCAAGAGGCAGACTGGTGTTTACATCGTGTAGCCTAAAGTCATTTGACAGGTACAGTTTATTTAACGTATCTTTCTACTTTTACATTATTTTGATAAACTGCAAGCTATGTCATACACATATAGTTTTGTCCTCATTCTCTCGTATATGCTGGAGACAGGAAAAACTATTTTTCACTGCCTGAACAGAGCGACAAGCAAACAACACTTGCTAGCTAACTGTCGCTAACTACCGTATGTAGCTAGCTAAAGCTAAGCTGTCGCGAAAAGGTTTTGACAGTTAACGTTACTACCGATACAGTCCTTTGAAATACAGCTAATTGAATTCACTGAAACGCTTTCACTGAAGAGTTTAATTCTGCTTTATAATCACTTCTGTGTGCTTGCCAGGAATGGCAGACGAGTGTCTGTTTGACTTTCTCCATATGGAGATCGTGTCACACGTTTACAAGGAGCAGCAATCCAATAAAGGAGAAATGGACAACAAGGTGTGTTTATGGTGAATGCATGAATCAGTTAGCTGGGACATAATGCAGAGCTCATACTTGCATTTACTTGTAAACAAATAAAACGAGAAAATCCCTCTAATTACTCTGATCACATGCTACGTTATGTTTCAGTGTAGCTTCAACATGACCACTGTACAGGACACACCATACAGCGCGTGATTTACCTTAACAAAGCTAGTTCTGGTCCATTTACCAAATAATCTAATTACATTTTCATCTCTGCAGGACAGAGCTGTCTGTGTTTCTGTCCTTGAGAGCATGGGCTTCAGGGTGGGACAAGGCCTCATAGAGAGGTAGATGCTCACACACATACTGCATGTGCACATTAATTGCTGGGTGACCTGCAACCTCACTTATGTTCGATGAATGCGTCATTGTTTGCTGTGTAAAGGTTGACTCGGGACTCACCCAGCTTCAAGGATGAGCTGGATGTAATGAAGTTTATCTGCAAAGATTTTTGGACGAAGGTGTTCAGGAGGCAGGTCGACAACCTCAGAACAAACCATCAGGTGAAATAAAAGCGCACAGCGTGTGGACTGATGCCACATGCGAGTAAATTACAAAAGCATGTTCAGCATTGGCCGCAATTTGCATTTATTGGTTGACACAATACATGCATTTATTCTCTACCACAGGGCACTTATGTCCTGCAGGACAACAAGTTTTCTCTGCTGACTCAGCTCTCCAGTGGAAAACAGTACCTAGATCAGGCTCCTAAGGTTAGTATGTGCTCTCTCCTTCTTACTCGCACACACATAGATATAATCCTGTTGCCATCAACAGATGATCAATATACTTTTCCATATTTTCTGGTATACAGCTAAAGGAATCGCTGTCATCTCCTTGTAGCTAATATGTACGCCTGTGTGTGTTGTCTCTCAGTATCTGGCGTTTTCATGTGGTGTGGTGAGGGGAGCTCTGTCTAACCTGGGTCTGGACAGCGTAGTGACAGCAGAGGTCTCTGTTATGCCTTCCTGTAAGTATAATCAGAATACCATTTTTCTGATTGCTGTGGAAAAGATTGAGTCAGTTAGGTTAGACAAGACATTACTTGGATTCATGAGGTACCTTAACCTCAATAACGCACTGTTGGGTTTGATGCAAGTGATGACGCATAAGTGATGCATAGTCTGTGTATTACCTAAAGTGGATATTGGTCAGCATGAACTACCCCTTTAAAATACAAGTCTCACAATTGCACAGTCTAACTGATCAAAGCATTTGGTAGACCAGCAACTAGAAAAAGGCCCTGAAATGTAAAATCATTGTGGATTTGAAAAAGCTGTAGTTGATTGGAAATATGTTGTGTTTGCTGCTATCCTCGCCCCCTGGCCAGGGCTTCTTCTCAAAACTGGGGCTGTTCTGACCGTTATCTACTGTAGACAATACAACGACCATGGATAAGTAACTGACACGACCCCAAACAACTGATTCGCCCTCTCCTTTTTCTGTCTTCCCAGGTAAGTTCCAGGTGGTGATCCAGAAGTTGTGAGCAGAACCCCTCTGCTACCCCGGTGCTGATGATTCAGGCCCTGTGGGCTTCCGTTATTCTTTAAGAGAGGATAGTAGCTCCTCTCCAACCACAGAGAGAATCAGACGCCACCCTGATTTCCACAACTGGTGTTTGACAGGACAAGCCAGGTTCTGCTGACAGCCAGGTACACCCGACAGGACAAAAAGGCTAGCCAGGGCTCACCTTTCCCTTGTGGTACTCTGGTGCAAAACAAGATTTGTTTTACTTCTTTAGCGTCTTGATTTTGAAAGACGTTATTTTCCAGTTTGAGAAAAACAACCTGTGATGTTTTCAATTTTCATTAAATAAGCAGCGCCTGGCCCTGACGGACCCCGTTTTGTTTAAGTCTGTCAGTGGCTGTGAGTACAGTAATGTGAATGTATAGTAAAATCACATGGTAGTAGGTAATATTAGTTGTGATGTGTTGCATCGTTGGGTCTGCAGACTCAAAGGACCATGAGCTTACCAAGAAACAGTTAGACGTGAAAAACAAAAGCAGCAGAATTTAGGATAAGACATCATCCTGGTCGATCTTTCAGGACACTGCCATCCAAACAATCGCAGGTGAGCCTTTGTAAATCATCTCACCTGACACATCGGATTCATTATTCAACACTTGCTTCTCTGCAGACACTCTGAGCAGCTGTAAACCAGCTCCTGGTGCTTTGCTCTGCCTTGTCGCAGATTGCCTTTAGGAGCCGGGTGTTTCGAGCATGCTTGTAATTATTCAAATTTCAGCTCATTTTAAGGCAAAATGCAAATCCAGGATGACTCATTGGTACAGGAAATTGTGTTAGATGCGATCAGTTTCTAGCCTTTGTACAAATTAGATCATGGAGTGGTGATGATCACTCTGTTCCTCTGTAGTAGCATCACATTTCAGACTTGACTACACAGACTGGTTTAACAGGTTGTTGTTGTTTTTTCTTTTGTACAGCACTGATATGTGATCATGCAGTATTGAGGTTTTCCTGGCGTACTGTGAGCTGCGAAATGTGACCGAATCATGTTGTAAAGCTTTGAAATCATTTCACGTGGACTTCTGGGTCACGCTTGTCAGTTAATGTTGAGAAGTCTCCTCAGATACGAGTCTTAAATGTGAGGTCATACGTATGTGCTGCTTGTTTTGTTTATTTCATTTACTCAATTAGATGTTTTTTTTTCTAAATTGGGTAACAATGCTGTGGGAAGAACACCACAAAAACAAGGCCTCTTGACCAAGAAGAGACAACACAAAGAGAAGGACAACGCCAGGATTAAGAGATCCGTGCTGTAGCCTCTTTGTGCCACTAGAGGGACACATAAAGCTATCAGTGCTTTAATGCCTGTCACTCTATCTGGTTAACAATTTACCAATTTCTTGTCCGTGCTCAGCGTCTCCCTGTCTGTTCTGTCTCCCTGTCCTCAATCTGAAGTTTATCTTTTTGACGTGTTCACAGTGTTTGTCTGGGAGAGAGGAGAAACTACTGTTGAACAAACAATTTGTGTATTCGTTCATATGACGTCCAGTGCGTCAAAGGAATCTATGACAATGAAGTTATTTGAAATATTTTGTTTTTGGGTCGTAATTTCTTCCATTGGTACCTAAAACATTTGTCACTGAGACAGTAAATCTGTGTGCGCGTGTCCCTCGCACATTAGCTTTTCAGTTTGGGGCATTTTAAGTAATGAGAGAGCTGTTTATTTGTAATGTTCTTATGTAAACGACATGTTTTTAAGTGTCTCCTTCTCGTTGACATTTCACTCTGCAGGTCCATTTCCCACCCTCCACGCTTAAGTTATTAATATTTCTTTCATGTTGTTGATCCATATCATGAGCTTGGTATTAAGACGTTCTACTGAATGTGACTGTACGGCACTTCTGAGATATTCAGTATCAAAGTCTTGTCCCAGCAGCACAGAAGTTGGTATTTACAACAAACTTACCCCAGATCAGTCAAATCCATCATCGGATGTGTTTGAATATTTTACAATTTAGATTTTAAACCTTTAAACCTTTTAAACCTGGATTTTGTTATAGTCACATTTTATTATGGTGCAGCATTGACAGTATTGCACTAGTTGATGGATTGCGAAACTCAATCTGCTTCTATTTCAATGTCTGCCCTCATAAAGTGACCCTGTTCCAGTACTCCACTGCCAACAGTGTAACAGTTTCACACAATAAAGGTCCTTAAATGCAACATCTGTGCGCGTTGTGTGTCTCTTGCTCAGGCTTGGACCTGAAAAACTTTCCTGTGGATGGTACTTACGGATGGTACTCTCCCTAATGAGACAACTATCCTTTCTGTATTTTAGTGGCAGTTGTATTTTAAGATACTATTATATTATATATTATTAGCCATTATCATGACGGTTATGCAGTTGTGCAGCAGTGTTTATAGTTAAACTGCTGCATGTAATGTACAGGTAGACATCCTGAAAAGCAAAGCCAGGGTAAGAGCAATGATAAATATATATACATGCGTTAATTTCAAAGTTTCTCACTCCTGCTAAAGCATTTTATTGAGCCAACACTTAATGATTGCTTTATTCCTCTCTGCTACCCACAATGCCGGCACATCTGTTCAGAAGCTCTGCACCAACATAGCAACAATGGGCACCCAACTATGTTTGTTCACAAAACCCCGCCGTGAAGCATGAGGGGTTGCCGTAAAATAGAAGCAGGAGAGAAAGAGTGCATCTTAAAGAGGCACTCCACCAATTTTACACATGAAGAGTTTATTCGTCATGGGGAGGTCCGACTGGCCTGTGCTTCTGTGGCTCCTGAGGGAGCATTTTAATGTAGAAAGTAACCCTGGTGATGTCATCTGGGATGTTTTGTTTGGGGTTTGGAGACTACATGTTTTTCATTCACAAAAAGCCTGCACTGCAAGCAGCCACCTATGGAGTTTGGGAGGGAGGGAGGCTCTGATGTAAGAGTTGGTTGGTTGCACAATGGGATAGTGCGTAGTGTTTTAAAAAGTGGGTTATATGGTTTATGTTGCATCAGATTTGATCATTCTTTTAAAAAAAATAGATCTCTTACAAGCCCCCGAACTTCACAGAAGTACAATACTCCACTGCTGGAGTTCCCTTTTAATAAAGTATTGTTAATTCCTTTGTCTGAAATGTTGGCTTAGACCAGGGTTATGTCCTTACTTCAGCATGGAAACCCTTGAGACAAGAGTTCTTGAATGAGCTTAAGGGTTCAGGAAAAGTTAAATAAGATCCCTGGTTATAAGCAGGCTGCCACTCCACCCCTGCTGATCGGCGTAGCGCGTCGTAGGTGAAGCCAAGATGTGTTTGTGTTTGGAGCATATGCGTAACTGCAGGAATGCCGCGAAAGAATGGAAACGGACAGGGGAATTGAGTTGGACGTCTGCATAAATGTGCAGCACCTGACTAGAGCCCACTCTTTGGCCCATTTGTTGCAACCCATTAAACACTTGCCCAAATCCTCTCTGGAAAAGAGGGGAAAAAAAAATCAGAAGGAGGGATTAGAGTGAAAGCCTGGGAGGGGGGTCGGTGGTGGAGGAGGAGAGGGTGAGATTGAGAGAGTGGAGAAGAGGAAAATGAGATGGAGAGAATGGGGAGCCTCTACAGGAGGCTGGGAGGAAATGAATGATGGACAAGAGAGGTTTATTAAAGGTGGGGAGAGTGAGGTGGGGGTGAAGAGGAAGCACTGAAGGAAAGGAGAAAGGAGAGGAAAGAGTGAGGATGTGGGCAGTTTCTTGTACCTGGGCCTAAATGTCTCAGCGGCAGTGTGAAATGAGTGAACCTGGAGGTCTTGGGACAGCGAAACTGAGGGATGAGGTTCAGCAACAGCTCGCCTTTCTCCCCGCTCCGCCCCCGCATCACAATATCACACAATATCAGCGCTCTCACAAAGAGGAGCGGTGAATGGAGGGAGGGAGGAGAGCGGAGGAGGAGGAGGAGACGGAGGAGGGGGATGTTCGGGGGGTCTCGAAGAATGAAAGGAGGTGCTGGGGGTGTGTGCGAGCAGAACCTGCATTCATTCTTTCAAACTGATGACTTGCTAAAATTCAGCAACACTGTCCACACAGACTGCCCGAAGTCCTTTGTAGTGTGAGAAGCTGACAGGAGCCATTGATCTGGGTTAGGTTTCCCTGAGGCTGACGCTGATGTTGGTAGGCAGAAGCAAACATTGACTGAATCATTGATCAATTAATAGCTGTTGTTAAATTAGCATCTGCTAAACTGGGCTCCAGAACGACGCGGGTAGAGCGCTGCAGCGGCTGCTTTTTAACGCCATCGCGTCCAAATAAAGCAGTTATTTTCCAACAGGTTATTTTAGTTACATTTAACAACCTGCGTGATCTCACAGGATGCTGCCCACTTTCATCCTCTCCCCACCCCTTTCTCCCACAGCTTCTCGTCAGCCCCCGCTCTTATCTCTTTTTTCTTCGCTGCGCCTCACATTCAGCTTCCTCCACTCATGCATTGCAAGAGTTCTCTCTCTCTCACACACACACACACACATATACAGGCACAAACTTTGTCTCTTGGGGCCATATGTTGACCCATGGTGGACCTGAATACAGCCATCTGCCTGCCTTTCCTATGTCCCAGAGGGCAAGAGTGTGGGAGAATGCCTATCAGATACAATACAACACACACACACACACGCACGCACACACACAGGAACCATATGAACACACAAGTGCCTTTAACCCCTTCACGGCCACTAATCACTCCCAGACAGCCAGCCCATCTCATGTTAACAGTGACAATAGCTCTTGTGTGTGTGCGTGTGTTTGTGTGTGTGTGTGAGCGCATGAAAGAGAGATTCCTGGAGGGTCAGCCGTGAGCATGCATCTTTAGTCCTGCTTTCTGTTTTGCGGGACATTGTGAGCAGTGTAAAAGAACTTCTTACCCCCTCCTTACTCTCTAAAGTGTCGATGACGAAATCTCCCATTAGTTCGATGCAAATATTGGTCCCTAACTCGATGTAGTTAAGGTAATTAAGGTGATTCGGGCCACAATTTGCTTTCAAACACCGTCCTGATTTGACTTTTCCATGCACGATGAGCATATTTGCCTGAACAGTTTGATTTAATGAGGGCCCGACTACATTTGAGTGACATAACCTGCCTCTACAAACGCCTGTTGCCTGCCAGGCCACGGCACAGCTGCTACACACGGTGCGGAAAGCGAGGAGGGAGGAGAGGGGATGTAACTGGAGGAAAGGAGGGAGGAAAAATGGAATCAATGAGGAAGAAGGGAAATGGGTGGGAGCCTGGGATTGGTCAGATTAAACCCCAAACAAAAGACTTCTTATCTCCGCATGAAATCTCAATGGCATGACTACACACACACAGAAACACACACACACACACACACCAGAGTCTTACTATCCCAGAGCAGACTGGTTTCAAGCAGAAACGACTTAACAATACTTTGTGCAAAGTCGCCTTTGCACTTTTTAAATTATTTATTCACCGCACTCTTTCATCGAGAGGAATGAAATGAACGAAAAATGCTGACTTTCTTCCCGTCAAATTTGCGGAGAACTGTTCTCGCCTCTGAATCAATCGGCAACATTAACCTGCGAGCACATGCTTTAAACCGAGGCTCGACCACATAGTAACTGAATGATTCATTTCCTGCGCCCTGGCGCAGTTTCACCAGGAAATATGAGGTCCCTGTTGTTTCACTCCTGTATGGGGTGACTTGAGGATGAGAATACAAGTTCTAGACACTTTGAATATATGTACAGACGCTCTGAAGGAGTCCTTGTGTACTATTTAACTATGTTTCCAATGATTTCTCGTGACAGCCGTGTCCTGGCCTGCAGTGATTTTGTGAAGCTTTGTGATAAAATAGATGATTTTGGATTAAGTGCGTTCACCAACTAAAAACAAGGCTGCTATAAAAACCAACGGAACTATTTCAAGATTAACAAGTAAAATGAGTAATCACAAAACTTAAAAAAAAAGAGCTGACGGTCATCATTTATTGTTTGGCGTACAGTTTCTGTGTTGCTTTCCAAGAAAACATCAGCAACTTATCACTCGATGCACTGTAACGTGTGATGTTATCGTTTTCAGAGTGATGTGGATTCACAGCTCATCTTCATGTTTGACATTGTGTGCATGTACAGTTCACTTCAACAGAACACTGTGATCGACAATGAAAACCCTATATGACTGCTGGTTTCCTGCTTGCTTCCTTCCTTCCTGCACCTTGCATCTAAAACCTCACAAATGTGTCAATGCTGCTATACTACAGCCAGTATAACACATAGGATGCGGCACGGCGCACGAGAAAGCGTACGTGTGTCCCGTAACTTGTGTGCTGTTGCATCAGCACCTTAACCCAAGGTTTCTGAGTAAATGTGTGAAACATGCCTGTAAACATTTGGCTGTTGAAGATGAGGTGAGACCCTGAGAGGAAGAAAACAAGCTAGAACAGTCGGTTTAAAAAAAAAAGAAAAGACAACTTTATTTCCAGTACAAAAAAACCCAAATATATTAAACTTGATACAAGCATTAACAACTCAAAGTCCTCTATAAATACGTTAAAATAAATTAAAGAAATTAATTTACTAAAGATTAATCACCTTTAACACTAAACAGGCCTCAAACATGTTGATGAAAAGGCAATTTTAAATAGACCGAGACAGCACAGAGTCTGTTCTCCTAACCAGCTACGTCATAAACACACAAAACAGCCGAGTAAAACTTCTATAACACTAAGCATAACCCTACGGAACGAAAAAAAGGCAACAGACCTGGGTGCATGTACCCACGCTACACATTCATAACAGTACAAAGCTGTAACAGGAAGATTTAATACTGAATGAGAAGAAGAGATGAAATATGATACGGTGAGTGGGGTGAGAGTCGCAAAAACATGAATATTTATCAAAAAGGTAACACCGGTGATGCCTGTGGAAACAAAAAGGGAAAAAAAAAAGAAAAAATCCCACTCCTGGGAATGTTTGTGTTTAGGATCATTTCAAATACAGCTGAGCACTACAAAGTGTTTTTAGGAAACGTGCCAGAAGTAAAACAGGACTTTCGCGCAATGTTTGAAACACGTATGATCGAGCACGCTCGGCTTTTTTTTTTTTGTTCAAACTGAGGGTTAAGGGTTAAATTTGGTCATTTGGCATTTTACTGGTGGCACTTTGTCTATTAATGCATGAGAACTGCGACACCTGTAGTAATCTTACCAACAGAGTGAACTCACAATAGCTTACTTGACGTCAAAAAAAACCAAAACAAAACAAAAACAATAACAGACTCACGCCCTTTGTCACGTCTCTCCTCACGAACCAGCCGTTCTAGTTCCAACACTGCAACATGACCTGATGAATAACGCTACAGGCACTTCAGTTGTTTAAAAACTTAACATTCAGGTTTGAGGCCGGTGGTCTAATCATGACCTTAAACTGTACAGTTATAGGGGGAGGGGAAAAAAAACAACCTTTCACCAGCTTATCAACACAATACTGTGTACAGTTATTGGAAAAACATCAAATCCTAAACGTCGGTCACATTGTGTGTTTGTACCGCCATAATTAAAACGTTTGAGCTACGAACAGATGTCTTTGGCTTTGTCACATTCTTTAAATTGCTCAGAAGATAATAATGGAACATTGTGTGTAAATAGTGCGGTTGGTCTCATCAATAGGCGGCTATGACCTGGCGATCACACTGTGATTACGATAGCTTTGACGCAAATTTGCCTTTGCAGCATGCTGCTGTGATAAAGCATCAAAGCGCTATAACGCTACTATCTTGATATGTACTCTGTTTCGGTGGCAACACACATCTTCGTTTCTGCATCATTGTGGCTTCCCTTACGTTTATGCCAGTGATATTTTAACCACATGAATCTAGCAGGTGAATCTCTCGGAGTTAGTCACTAAGTCTTTGTTTCCTCTGAACCCACAAAGATGCAAGGAATGTCTGAGGTCTCAGTCCAGCGGCTGCGTCTTGTAGATGTGCATTTAAAGGGATCGTGTGTGTGTGTGTGTGTGAGCATTTTGTGTGTGTACTGCTTATATTGTGTGTGAGTGTATCTGGGGTCTGTGTCTGTATGGGGTGGTGTTGGAGTGTGTGTGTTTGTGTTCCAGCACACTGCAACCTAAAGGCAGAACCCAGTAGCATCCTCAGGCACAGAGAGCTGACTGAATACTGCCAGACGCCTGCCGTTGGCTTCGCTGATGCCGCCGCAGGATTCGGAGCCACTGAGAGAGCTAGCAGAGCTGCTTCCATCCTGGTCCTGGTCTGACAAGGAGGTGTAGGACAGGGACCTGGCACCTAGTGGCCCTGGAAAGACTCCAGTGGCACTGGGACTCTGCCTCAGGGAAGGGGAGGCGGTTGGAGACAGCCCACATGGACAACAGCCAGAGTCTGGAGAAGGCAGGAATGGAGAGCAGGGATCTGCGGCAGTGGCCTGGCCCATGGGGGGCTGGTGCTGGTGGGCAGGGGAGGCCTCAAAGGCAGAGTCCATCTCCAAGAAGGCATGAGAAAGGAGGTCGGTAATGTCGGCGCATGACGGTGGAGAGGCCGATGGAGCTCGTGTGTAAGAAGCAGAGGCAGGAGGAGGATGAGCGGTCAGGGCAGACTGGAGGGGTTGCTGCGGAGCAGACGGAAACCCGGCAAAGCTGAAGCTCTGTCTGACAAGAGGAGGTCTGTGCAAGCGGGAGGAGGAAGGTGGCTGCTGGGTAACACTCGAGGAGGAGGAGGAAGAGGACGAGGAGGATCGAGAGAAAGAGTGCTTCTTTTCTTCCTCATTGTTGTGGACAAAGTGGCAGCGCATCCCATACGGGCAGAATCCGATGGTGTGAAATGTACGACAGGGCTCGGTTTTGTATTTTGGGTGTCTGCTGAGATCCCGCAGCTCTTCTGGACCGTGGGCGAACTGGCACTTCCCGCCGTACTTGCACAAGCCACTCTCTGTGAAAGATCGACACAGTTCAGTCTTATAGCGCGATGAGGACGAAGAAACGGATGAGGTGGACGAGGAGGAGCTGGTGTTCAGTGCAGTGGGGCTGATGTCGCTTTGGGAGTGCTTTGTGTCAGTCCCGGGCCAGCCTAGACTCGCTGCTGTGGCACTGCTGGTCTCCACCATGCTGATGGAGCGCTGGGCAAGAAAGCCCGACTTTCCCCATTGGGTGGAATTGGCGAGCTGGGAGGGCAGAGGGCTTTCTGTCTGCCCCCACTGGTTGCAGGTCAGAAACACATTGTCTGAATGATCAGCTGGGAGGCAGGAGAGGGACGACAGGGAAAATGACGTGTTGCTACGTGGCTGACCAATGTAACCCGGCGTTCTCATTGCCATACTGAGGGATGGTACCGGCCTGCTCTGCTCCCTCAAGTCCAGGTTCAGTAACTGCTGTAAAAAAAACAAAACAAAAAACCAGACATAACATTAGCCCATATGTTTCACATTTAAAACCACTCACTGTCCAACAATTATTCCCACATAATGACATTTGTTGAAAAACAGTCACGCTATCATAGGATGCAATTGTTTTCAGTTCCTCATCCAATTTTATAGATTATTTTAGTCTTTGTTGACCTTTAAGTTTATTTACTTTCCATTTAACTAGTTCAACCAGTCCAGAAAGTGTTAAACCTTTAATAATATCACAAGAACACATGAAAACAAACTTTTTTTCACACCCTGTCTGTAATATGTTGAATGTCACCAACTCTTTCTGTCCATCTTAACTTTGTCTAATGCAAACTTCCTTCAGGGGCCCAACTGGTGCCGCGTGTCCTACATCAACAGCTATAAGGCAAAACTGAAATTAAGAAATCGCGTGCTGATGCAATAGTCAAGACAGAGCAGCTCAATGCTGATTCGTTTCTGTACAGCGAACCTTGACTGTGCAGCATTTGTTGGAACAGTTCAAAGACGTGTCTACATAGACGACAGATTGTGCGAAACTACGCCATTTCTCACAAAAACAGTATCAAACCCGGCATCAACCCTTTTTCACCTTTTAAAATTCAAACCAACGAGACCAGAAGGCTTTAGTCCGGCACCCCACGCGTGCACGCATGTCCTGTTGTAGTAGAAATGCGCAATGACAGGCTACAGTATGTTGCTACGCAGCGTCATTCAGCAACTTTCATTTAAGAACAAGTATTACACAACTTGCTTCCTACTAGCATCCAGTGAATTTACCACTTTACCACGCTAACGTCGCAGTCTCAACTGTCGACCTGTTGCATATTCAAGCATTAACAGATAAGTTATCTTTGGTTGTCGGAGGTTACTGTGCGGTTTTGATTCTAC
This sequence comes from Datnioides undecimradiatus, assembly GCA_008933995.1. Lineage (NCBI taxonomy): Eukaryota > Metazoa > Chordata > Actinopteri > Lobotiformes > Datnioididae > Datnioides > Datnioides undecimradiatus. Next base: position 13,800,352 of record WARS01000008.1, read on the forward strand.
TTGTTAACAAGCCACATAGATTAGCTAGTTGCAACTCGCGTGAGACCTGAAACTACTAGCTAAAACAGCAAGTTAGCTAACTTTACGTTTATAAGTTAAGACAGTTTAATGGGCCCGTGTGGCGGTGAAATGTTAGCATCGGGAGTTTTTGAGACAAGCTAACCGGAGACAAACAGGCTAACTTTCGGATTAAGTTAAAGAAAGAGACAAATACTCGGTAAACTGATAAAACAAACAGCAACATGATCCCCACAAGACCCGCAAAAGCTCAAACAGCGTAAAGTTAGCAGAGCAGCTAGCAAGCTAACGTTCACTTAGCCGCCGCTCAAACTTTTGCCTGCCTCGCGCTCAACTTTCTTTCCTCCTTTCATTTACCTTGCACATCATCTCTTCCAAGTTCGAAAACTGGCTGAGGGGGTAAGAAGGCATTTTGCTGTGGTATCAAAAAGCTTCGTCCGATCCCGTCTGCCCCAGACGTGGGCAACTCGCTGGCATGAGTTGGTCAGAAGTTTCTAGTGTGAGTGTGTGTGTGTGTATGTATGTGTGTGGTGCTAAACAAGCCGCAGACTCAGACCACGTGTGGCTTTAAAACCTGCTGTTAGCCACTCCCACGCCTCTGTGAGTCACACTCAACCGAAAGTTGTTTTCACCAGACACGGTACCCCCCCCCCAAAAAAAAACAACTCATGAAAAGTAGTTTTGTATAACAATATTTAATTATGTGAACTTTTACGAAAACTTTCAATAGTAGAACTCATGTCTTTTGGTGTCACCTGTTTGCCTGTATTGGCCACATAGTTAGCTTGAATGACACAGTGCAACAAAACAAACATCTTATGTACATTTTCCTTTTTGGTGCATATATGATTTTTATACAACTTATTAGCCACTGAGAAGTTTGCTACCTAAAAATTATAGGTATAGTTATATAGCTAAATTATAATCTACATTTAATAATCTCAGGTGCTGCAGGGTAAATAAATGATTGCATGTTAATGTCTCTTAGCGGCTAAGTCTGAGCTAGCCCAGGCTAACAAAGATCTAAAAGTTAGACAGTTAGCTTCAAAGTCATCTTATGTAACACAATGCAACAAAAAAATTAGCATTTTTTTTCTTTTTGGTGTATAAATAACTTTATAAACTTACTGTCCCTTGGTACGTGAGATGTTAGGTCCCTTGTTTGTGTTGAGGATTATAATATACACACAATTATCTCAGGTTAAATTGTAAATTCTCTTAGCAGCTAAATATTAGCTAACACATGTTTAAATGTCTATTAGCTTTGTTAAACATGTCATAATCATAAGGATATAATATTTTTGCACATCATTTTTATACACATATCACGATGTCATCTAATGTAAATGCTAACCACACTTCAACTGTACTGCACTGCCCCTTAAGTTAGAAGTACAGGCCTTGCAAACTGATATAACCAGAAGTGTCTTGTTTAATACTTCTGTGTATGCAACTAAAATAACACAAACATAGAATCATTTAGAAGTTAATTTGCACTTAGATCTGGTGTCTTGTGGCATGTGATGATCATATAACTCCTTCTTGAGATAAAGCCGGAGCACAAATATACCTTATGTTAAACAAGGTAATGTTTAGTCATGTGGCTTTTATCAGAGGAGTTGGAGGTGGTGCCACTGGTAGACAAAGGAACATGAAATAGAAAGAAAACACTTGTAAGAAAAGGCAACCACAGAGAGCAGGAGGACTGAACACATGGGTAGCAGAGACAGAGAGGAGACAGCCCTTATGAGACAGACAGGGAGGAGTGAAGTCTTTGATTTCAAAGGTAGATGTGTGAAAAACTCCACTGCAGAGCAAAGCCATGAGAATATCTGACAGTCCCCTCCACACACACACACCCACACACACACACACACACACACACACACACACACACACACACACACACACACATGCACACACAGGGGTTCCTCGATCTCTTCAAGGATCGCAAATGTAAATTTTAAAGTTATTTCCCGTAAGGTTATCAAAACACAACCTATAACCCCAAAACCTTTAGCCCCAAACTGGGCACCGACAATAAAGGCCTCATTCTTCAACCATCGCTGAAAAGACATTTGGTCCTCTCAGAGGCAGAATTTCAAGAGCGGATACACTCGCACAGGTCTGCCAGGAGTGACATTGTCACACCTCTGGGATTGTAAAGTGGATTTGAACAGCATGCCCAGTAGCCTGACAAGTTGGTAAACAGTTGGCCGCAACTGCAGGGAGAGAAGCAGCTTTCAGTTTGTTTTGTACAGTTCAGTGCTTCTGGTGGCTGAGTACAGGGGTTTAATTGCCACTGGGGCAGGATAGAAAGCATGTATCCTCAGAATAAAAGCACCCGGTAGCTTCGGTTAAAGACGCCATTGCCAAAAAAAATCAGTTAAGGAGTGAAACAGTTCTAAACAGGATGTGTTAGCATTGACCGGCACATGCAAATTTAGCAATTGCATACTCTTGAATTAGTATGACACCTGTTGAAATGCACAAAATATCTTAGTTAGTTGTTTTCTGCTTTTCTTACATTGTTCTGGAAATAAAACACAAAAACAGGCTGAAAAAGTTTGCAACCTTCACAAGAGACATTGAAACTGGTCAAAAAGGTTGCACATAAATACATGTTTTAAATGGCTGAGCCCCCAACTCGAGAAAACATCTGAAAGTTCTGGAAAGCAGCTCTTTGCCTCTGAGCTGCTTTAGAAAGATGAGTTGAGGAGAACAAAGCCCGCCGAAAACCTTTGTTTTGGTCCAGCCAAGTGGTCACCATTAAGTGTGTGTTTGTGTGTGTATACTCTTGTGTGTGTTTGTCTGACAGAGGGTCTCAGCCCTCTTCAGTCCCCCCCCAACACACCCCCAGTGCTGTGATGATGTAATGCTACAGATCCCCTCTACACAGCCTGAAGAGTGTCTCAGCCAGCTGTGTTTTGACTTGTGTGATGTATATACCGTATATGGTTTAAATCCTGGCTTTGTGCCTCTTCTCTGCACCATCATACTCTGCTATTACTATCATAATGCCGCAAAGACACCTTAGGAATTCATCATCACCCTGATCGAATTAAGATGAACTCCAGTTCTCGCCTGGCGTCAGAATGCATCCTAAATGCATCCTTGACCTCTTATCAACCTGATTTCACTTCCTTACACACATTTCATTTCACTTCATTCATTCATTTCGCTTGCATTATGAGTATTGTGGGGCGAGGGGACAAGAAATCGAACCACCAGGCCGCCATGATGCCCCACATATGTGGAGAACTTACCAGACTGCTTCCAACTAGCGTCTGAGGATCCCAGTGTGCATTTTAACAGTGTCCTGTTTTTACCATTCACACGACCCATGAAGGTGCAGTGCACTATAATCTTCATTTATGCATAAATGCATAACTTTGACTCTCATTTCTGTCCACACACACGTGCACAAGCATCCAGAAAACACAGCACAGTAGGGTCCTACTCGCAGGTCAAAGGTTACACCCTGACCTTTGACCTCTGACATCCTCCCTCCCTCCTCCTCTCCTGCCCACTGGAATTCACTCCTGTGGATTCAATTAGAAAGCAAGAGAGCAGGAGAGTGAGACAGAGAAAGAGAAGGAGGGCGTAGAGGGGTTAAAAACAAGATAACAGTGACAAATGTCTGCAGACGGTTCAGCATGGACAAGGAGACAATGATTCAGAGTGTGAGAGGGTGATGGAGGAGAGTTAAGACATTGGCTCTTTGAATCCATTCATTTTGAGCGGGAGGCTGCAACAACACTGGGTTAATATGTGGCCAAAAGTGTGTGGACACCGAGCCGAGACGTGTACTTCTGCTCTGATGCAGATTTTCATACAACAATATACCGCTGATATTCATATTCTTATATGAATAAAATATTATTCATTATTATTATTAATAATGATAATAATAATAATAATAATCTACTGTGTAATCCTATTGTATTCATCAGTTGTTTTATTTACCCAGTTTATCAATACTGTTACTCTCAAAGGTGGATGCTAGAGTTTGGGCCTCCCAGTTTGCATTTTGGCCACGTACACTACTGCATTTAACTGATCATATGACCCCGCGGTGCATTTAATGCCAAGTGTGAACAACGCCTAATTATATTGCGACTGACCCTTTGGTGCTAACCCAGACGTGAGACACTGGCCTAATTAGTTCATCGTCTTAAAGAGGTTGGCTCTGTGTGTTTGTTTGTTTGTACCCTGAGATGAAGACCACCACTGTGAACAACAAGCCATTAGCGAGATGTCAACAACACGAGTGCCTTGAGGTAAGCAGGCCCTATGTTAATTTGGTTAAGTAAGCAAGTGTTATCTATAAACAAGCTATTTGGTCAGCGAGCGGGGTTTACTTCGATAAACAAATCCCTTTAGGGTGAGGTGGGGATTACTGTGAGTAGAGGGGGAGAGAGGGAGACAGGAGGGGGAGTTTGTTGAAGGAAAGGGGGAGGGGAGAAGGGAGGAGAAAGGTGAGGAGAGATTTGAAAGAGAGTTCTTGCCTCTTGTTGAGTCCAGCTGGGCTAGAGGGCCTTCGCAGCACAATGAGCTCAATGAGCTGCAGAACCAACTAACAAACTAATGGCCCGCCCTCTGCGACTCTACCCCCGTACACACACACACACACACACACACACACACACACACTGCGGTAATAAAAGAGGGTGGTGAATGGGTGGGATAGAAGGGCTTGTTAGGTAGGAATGAAATGGGGGATGAGGAGAGGGATGAAGGGGCAGGATTGGGGGGCTATTTAGAAGAAACGGGAAATGAGGGGGAGAGAGGGGAGGGCGGTGAAGGAAGCTGGAGAAAGTTGGTTTCATTAAGAGTAGATCTGCACCATGGTTTACGTCCAGATTTAGGATGAATCAACCAGACGCATAATGACGTGTCATTGGATGCGCTCCCTCGCTTTGTAACATCCTCCTCCCGCTGTGAAATGATTAGCCGAGTCATCAGGAAAGCATCTGCTGATTCAACATCTGTTTGGTATTGCAGGAGATTTACAGAGGTGACATCGAGCCGCGGGGTCGCGCGGGATGGCGCGCTGCAGGGTGCCGCTGTCGTGCGCCTAATCCAGCAAGAAATGGGATGAAACAACGAAGTCATGCATTTTGCTTTTCGTCCACATGTTTGACAGAACACCCGATGATGTGTTTCCACTAACAAGAGGAAGCTAGTTTGGGGATGTGAGGGGAGAACGGAGGGGTGAATGGTTAGCACAGGAGAGCTCGCTAATCCATAATTACAACATTGTCAATGGTGAAACAATTGCGTTGCAACCGTTTGTTGTGCGTCAGTTGCAGAGAGCGACACACACACATACACACACCTTGCACACTCAGCCCATTGAAACTCTCATGATTAAGTGAAGTCATTCCTCTGCAGCCGCACACAGGCTTCTTCAGATAAGAGGCTACTATTACCAGTGACATATTAAGGAGAGGGAAGGAGGGGGGTCTGTAGACCTGATGAACATCTGCTCCTCTTTTCCTCCCCTTTCTTCACCGCTCCACCACCACCACCACCACCTCTCCTCTTTCACAATATACCCCCTGCCCCATTCGCTTGTGTGTGTGTGTGTGTGCGTGCATTTGTGTGTGTTTGTGCTTACAGAAAGCCTTTGAAATTCCCACAGTGAGGTTGGGATTTAGGAAGAGAGTTTCCCTGATGGTGAAATTTAAGAAACTCTGCAGCTGCTGCTACCCTCAGTGTGACTGTGACGTGATGTTATCAGAAGAAAGCCAACACCACCTTTTCTCACAGTCCCTGCATCTATTTTGTCATACATGGACTCCAAAGATGCACATTATTCCTTTGTTATTGCTAGGAACACATACCGCTACCTCCTGAAATTCATTTTTATTTTCTTAAAACTGATATTTTCTGTAAAAATGAACACTTATAACCCAGAAAACCAGTGGGGGAAGAAGTCCTGCAATGCAAATGAAAGTCCTTCATTTGTAAATATGTATATACCAGACTTTTCATCATAAAGTATGCAGAATAGCTCCATACACTGTTCAGTCAGTTTACATCACTTTAATGTTACAGCTGATAAAGGGTGCACTAATTTTAATGACTTAACACCTCATAACACCTCATACATCATCTGCAATGTAAATAAACACTTGCATCAGAGATGTGGTAGAGTACAAGTATAAAGTGTTACTGAATAGACACACCCAAATAAAGTACTTCAAAACTATTCTTAGTTACATTACTTGAGTAAATGTACTTTGTTATGCAGAGAAGACGAAGACTATGCAAAGCACATTATATCAAAGCATGGACATAAAGGCAATGTAGCGACTTCATGAATATGAAGATGATAACCAGAGCGACAGCGCTGGAATGTTCATTTATGCATAAATACATAACAACTATGACTGTCTGTTTCCTGCACACACACACACACACACACACTCACACACACAAACCCTTCCCACACACAACCCGTATACATGTGCACACACATCCAGAAAACGCAGCACGGTAGGGTTCTACTCACAGGGCAAAGGTCACAACCTGACCTTTGACCTCTGACATCATCACCCCCCCCCTCCCTGCCTGCCTCCGTCCTTCTCTCCTGCCCGCTGGAATTCACTCCTGTGGATTCAATTAGAAAGCCAGAGAGCGAGACAGAGGGAGACAGAGGGAGAAGGAGGGCGCTGAAGGGTTAAAAACAAGATAACAGTGACAAATGTCTGCACAGGGTCGAGCACAGAGGAGGAGACAATGATTTAGAGTATGAGAATGGAGGAGAGTTAAGACATGAGTTCTTTAAATCTGGAGGTTTTGACAGGAAAGTCCCAGTGGAAACATACTGGATTACTATATGGCCAAAAGTATGTGGACAGTGATCGCTGTGGACCCAGACCCTGTAGCTCCAGCTGAAGGACCCCTTAATGCTGCAGTGTTATATTCATATTCATGTCTTGCGCCTAACCGTGGGTGAAGTGTGACTGTAATTTTGCTGTTTGATCCTTTTCTAGTGTGATCTTACTTTTTATTTTGCTATACAAGTAGATTTGCTTTGCCTTGATGCATTCACAGTGATCTTTCAGTTTAGTGGTTTGAGTTTAGGAAAGGCCCTAAGCCTTATTACAACGCTGGTGTGAAAGAGCTTCACTGACCTGTGCAGAGGCCTGACCACCAACATCTTTGGGATGACTTATAACACCGAAAGCAAAGCCAGACCTCATCGCCCATCACCAGAGCTTTCTCAGACAGTGACACTGCTACAGTCAGTGGTTGGGGAATGAGATTCAGCTGCTCACTGACTATTTTTGGGTGTAGCGCATTTTAATACCAGACAAATACCTCAGAACTAGGCCGACTGTGCATTTAGTCACATTCCTTGGTAAAATCAGACGTGCAGTTTCTTTAAAAGAGACAACTGAGTATTTACATCCTGTGTGAGCAGGCTGTGATGCTGCCACTATTTGCTGCACTCTGCTTCCCTCTGCTGGGCTAAAGTGTGACTACAAATAAGCATTACAGCTACTGACTGTGCTGCACAGAGAGGCTAGATCTGAAGAGATTATAAGGGTCAGGACTCAAATGTCACAGGGCTTCTTGAATTATGATCACAAGATGGCTATTATAAGATTATGTCTGTGGCAAATGCTGACTTCTGTAGACATAACACTTTTTATTTATGTTGCGGTGCTTCATAAATAAGGAAGGAAATGACTGAATTAATGAGGTCATTGAAAAAAATCCTTTTGAAAGGTCATTTCACAAAAATACTTCTAACTTGTTAAAGATCACACTTCCACTTGATCTATATAGAGACAGATAATGACAGAAGTCATCTCAGGGCTCCTTTCAGATTAAGCATGTCTGGTCTAGGTCTAGTTATATTATTTTCACCGTTGGCCCAGCGATTCCCACCACGAGCGGCACTTGGCGACAGTGTCAAGGAAAAACCTTTCAGAGACAGAGGGAGCGAAGTTCCACCCGGACAAGTAGATTAATATTAGGCGTAGCAGTTGTAACTGTTGCAGTGGGTGTTGAGCAGATCTCAGAAATATAGAGAGACAGAGACACAGAAGCACAGCGGGCCAGAGAAGATGTTTAGTTACCACACTGCAGTTTTTACAGCTCTTCTGAACGCCTGATCCACCAGCGAGGGGAGCTGTTGCACCACTTCCATGTTAGTTTTGGTGCACTTGACTGAGTTCATTAGATTCATTTGGCTAACTCTGTTTCTGTGGAAAACTGATGTGTGTGTGTGTGTGTGTACATATAGTGAGTTATCTGCATCTATTACCTTAGGATGAATGTTTTGTTCTTATGCCTCTGCACACTACTACACACATGAAACAAGTGCAGTCTTTGGTAGGAATGGACCAAGGCTGGGAGCCAGAGCGGCTGAGTGAATGCAGAGACTGGTAGGCAGGGGAACTTACACACCCGTAGTCCCTGGAAGGGAGCCACACGACAGTGTTTGTGTGTGTTGAGCAACAGTTCCTGGAGATCCTCCTGAACTCAAAACAAAACAAACAGCCATGTCTTTGTTCTAATAACGCAGAAATGGTTTATGACTTTGAGGTTTTTTGTTTTTTTCATGTCTGCCTCATGTGTGACCAGAAGGAACAGCGCAGCCTTAAATATATATTTCTTTCATGAATGCGGGAAACTAGATACAAGGAATGCGATCAAAGGTTTCCACTGAATTTATCTCAGGCTCCAGTTTTACGGGCTGTGATTAGATTCGTGAGAAATTTGTTCTGAAGAGAGGTAAAAGAGATGTTTCAAATCAATAGCGGGAACATGCTGAGCCAGACGCAGAGAGAGGAAGAGCAAAGAGGTGAGAGAAAAGCATGAAAAAAAGAGAAGATCTTGAGGGAAAGTGTTGTGTTAGACGATTTAACTGTTGTGAGGTGCTTTTAACACTCATAAAAGCCCAACAAATAGTATAATATAAGAGAAGAGCAGGTGTACAGTCTGTGCGTGCACACACGTGAAAGAGAAAGAGAGAGTGTGAGTGAGTGGGCTGTGTGCATTTCAAATATTGTACCTTTGAATAAATGTGACACACAGCAGCAACAACAACAAAAAAAATGTAATTAGAACAGTTTGTCCTTGTTTTCGTGGCTGATTTGAGCAGAAAAAGAAAATCAAACCCCAAACAGACTCTAATTGGAACTAATTAGTACAAATCTACTTCAGTTAAACCTTAGAAAGGGATTTTTTGTGTGTGTGTGTGTGTGTGTGAGATTACCTCAGGCTTAGAGAGGAACAAGTTCACCAACGTTAAAACAGAGACAAGGGAGCAGAGTGATGTCAGGTGTGTTATGGATACTGAACTGCAGCCAAACGTGGAACGAGCGTCACGAGGAGCCGTGTTGCAACACACGCAGTGTAAAGGGGAACACAGGCATGTTACGGTTCGTCTGCTCCTCTGCAGTGTCAGACGTTTTTCTGTGTAAATTCCCCAGGATATCTAGCTGTTTGTTTTTTGTTTTTTTTAGGTTTTCTGGCGGGAGCCGCCGAGGACAAATATGAGACATCGCCCAGGGTGGTTTTGTGACGACTGACAGAGGACAGGAATGTCGACTGACACCGTCAGCATGATGTGGTGTGATGTTTAATCCAAACAGGTGTCAGGCTAATCCTCTGGTAATTTCTGCTGGGATGAAACTCAGTTAATGATGAAGTCATGGGTGTGCGTGCTCCTCAGCAGATTACATGGGCTGACAGACACGTCTGTGGATGGCACACAGTCTCTAAACCTGTACAGGGATTCAACACGCATCCGATGTGTCCAATCCCTGATGCCCTTAGCTTAACGAAAAAAATAAAAACAGGCTGAAACATAAAAATGCCTCCTTTTGACAGTGCTGCGTAGTGAGTGTTCCTGCAGCTGAGATCTCTGCGTGCAGTTAATGAGGTCCCTTGTGCAATCCAAACAATGGCTTTTTAAATTGCTTTTCTGTTTGTTTATGCATCTCTAAACCAGCCTTAGTACTAAAATTACACAATATATTAAATTTACTCTAAACTGATGTGTCTTCATCTCACAGCCAAAGCAAAGAAGACGTTAATAATGTGTGTATTTGTGTTCATTTCTGTTCTAGTGTATATTACCGGTGTGTGTATATATGCATAGTTGTGTACACACGTACTTTTCAGTATTTGATCCTATCCCTATCTGGACAGACGTGGGGCAGCTGGTTTGGCAGTTCATTTTCTGCTGGAATGCATGTTTACATCTCCCTCAGTGAAATAAAGAGAAAACTGTTTATGCACAAGTCAAAGAGGCGCAACAGTAGCCGATGTGTGGATGTGAGCGTCACTGTGTGCGTGTGTCTCTGTGTAACTGACTGTAAGCCAAAGGATGATTCCCGGCCTGTATATTCTCACATTGCACCCGTCCGACCGTATCCAGGCAACAGCTCATAATATTGATCAGCGTGTTTGATCAGAGGGATATTGATGGATCTGGGGCTCCGTATCGACTGACGTCCTCCACTTTATTTATATATCGGTATCCAGGAAACTTGCGATGAAAACAGAGAATGTGTGTGTGTGTGAGTGTGGGTGGGTGGGTGCGTGTGTGTGTGTTAGTGTTCATATATTTTTTTTCACTCATTTCTCGTCTCCTCTAAAAGTTGCTCACCACTATAAGACCTGATGTGTTTTCCTGCATCTGCATACGTAACACTGTGCATGTGTCTCGCTTGCGGGTTTATGCGTGTGACAGGAAGTGTCAGTGCGCCACACGGTTTCCTGCGCCACCTTCCCCAGTAATTTCCAGGTTTTGTACCAGCCTGCATGTCTCTTAAGTGTCTGTAAATCATGGGAACGTTGCCTCATGATGTCAGCGTGCCCTGAAAGTGATGCGTTGACCAAGATATATTCATATTCTTCATATTCATATTCTTTAAATGACATATTTATCTCAAAGAGGCAGGTAATGGGTGATTTTTTCCATACACGCCATCCGGTTCACATCAGTGTCACGTGCAGTCCAACTTCCTCGGCTGGGGAGTGTGGTAGCTTTCTTGCTAGCTCCCCATTTGTTCTCGTTCCTGTCGCATAATAACATTTCTAATTGTGTTATTGTATAGATATTGTCTTTCACCTTAAATGCTTCAGCGTGTCCTCTGATAGTAAGGAGCTTAATGAGATGTCTGTTTGTGGAAATGCACATGCTAACCATGTCTTTGCGCCTCTTTGCAGTGACAGCACACCTGGCAAATGAGCATGTAACATTTAAAGGCTCGTGAGTGTGTCTACACTGATTCATTTTATTTTGAAAAACCTGGAGGTGATGACACACACACGGTTTTTGTTGCTGGGGAGCGTCTCTAGGTGATGTTATTCTCTGTCTCCTAAGGATCTTTCTAACCCAGTGTAATGTAAACATTATGTCATGGTGAAGGGTACCGGCGCACGTGTGTGTAAGCAAAGCTGTGGTAAAAGCATACCCAGAGACTTGGCTGCGCTCTCCTGGGAAAGAGTAGGAAAGAAGAGAGCACACACCTCTGGGGACAACCGCCACCAAAATCCCCCTATCAGTTTTTTCCTAGTTGTTAAGTGCTCATTAAACGTTTGTTGGGATGTGAGCCAAACGCTCTGCCCGGCGTCATCTGAATCTCTGTTTCCTCTTTTACAGCTGTCAGCGCCTCCAAACCACCTCACACAGCATCTCACTTCCCAAAATCTAAGCACGTCTCCATGTAACACATGCAAAGATGTCTGTAACTTCCCATTGTGCTCTTGTTTTGTTGCCTGTGGTTGTCTGCTGTACCAGCACGTTTTGTTTGCGTTGAACGGTACTTTCTCCTCTTTCTTGATGGGCTGCTTTCTTATGATAGCAATTTGCCATTTGTGAAATCCCAATGGGAGACAGGGGCTGGACGGGAGGGAGGGAGGGGGCACATTAAGTATAATGCTGTAAATATGCTGTTTGCATTTGTTTTCCAATACAAAAAAACGTCATCATTATGGGGTGAATATATAAAAGCAGAACATGAAAGTTAATTTGTGACCTTTTATGTGTGACTTACCAGCCTTTCCTGAGCTTTCAACCACATCATACACGGGGAAGATCCTGTCAGCCCACTTTTCGCAGCCTGTCAGGATCTTCCCCATGTACGACGGCTTGTTATCATGTGACCGGCCCTCCACACCTGAGCCAGCTTTATTTTGTTGATGAAGACCATGAGATCTGGTTGAAAACATGCGAAAAGGTGGTAAGAAGACGCCGAGTTGCACGTCGTAGATGCTCGGGATACTGCACCCATTATTTCTTGCTCCTCGCTCTCTCCCCTCCTCAACTTTCGTCTTCTCTCCTTTCATCCTTTCTCGTCTCCTCTTTCGTCTCCTCTCCTCCACGTTTCCATGATGCTTATTTTCACAAGAAGGAATTCTGCTAGTCTCTGCACTGCTAGTGTCACTGTGGTATGTATTCCTGGGAGGGAAGCCAAGGCTAAGCACACATACGCCACATCCATTCCTTTCCTTTCAATAACCAAACTCGCCATATCCACACACACATACATACACACACACACACCTCTCTAACCACTTCATTTTCTGCCCACCTGTATAAACACAGCAGTGTGTATATGTGCATGTGTGCATGAGCGAGCTCTTCCTCACAGAGGGGCCTATTGTCCGCCGGGGTTGCGATGTGTGTGCTGTGTCATGAAGCGGCTTGGCAGCCACAAGCCCACTGCTGATTTTAGCTTAAAACTGCAACACTGGACCTAAAATAACACGTCCACTGACAAGAAGCAGCTGAGCAATAACACTGCCCGCTCAGCATCAAGGCTCTGGAGGGATTAAGGAGGTAAATCACACTGTCTTCAAAGCTGCGGCGCAGGGAAAGAATATTATTATGTGTATTATATGTGGTAAAATGAGAACATTGTCTGAGAAGAGATGATTATTGTGAATGTCTAAATTGAGAAGGGAGAAATAAGGAAAGACTAGCCTTGGGCAACAAATCAATTTTTAATTTTGCTCTGATGATGTATTATGATGCTGTACTGTAGTCCTATTGTTTCAATGATTTCAGTAATGGCCCCATAAATAAAACAAACAAAGTAAATGAAAATATTTTGTGTTTATTTAGTTATATGGCTGGAAATAGACAAGAAGGATTTGCTTTTTGAGTACATTTTTTGTAGGAAATGTAATATTTTTCCAACCAAAGATGCTGCGCAACAAAAGATGACACCTTAAAACTGTGCGAGTGGTATGAAATGAGGCTCCCGGTCTCCTAAGTGGGTGACCATCTCTCCATGAGGTTATCAGTTAGAGGTAAGTTACTTTATTGGTTGGAAGTCATACACGTCAATATACGTATGTGTTTTAGCTAGAGATGTGAGATGAGATATTTTCACAGCCGTCAAAGGAGAGCACAGATAACTTGCCAGATCTCACAGGAGTGCACAGCCGAGACGGAGACAGACCTCAAACAAAGCTGATATCCTGCATCTTAGCGTCAGAAGAAGTGTTGCCTGTGAAAAATGGGACCGGTACCTACTTTGAGGTGAACGTATCGGTCAAACTCTTTGCTGAGCTTCTCTTCTCACGGACTCTGGAGTCATTTGCCCCCTAGAGTGGCGGGGCAATGGCAAATCACATGAGACAGATACAGGAAGTTCCTCTGGGTCGCCTTCTTGTCTCAGCTGTTAGAAGAAGGCTGTTCGGCCGTAATTTCAAACCAGCCACAGCTGATTCTTTGGTCTCCACCAACACCTGGTGCCTCTGCAGCTGAATGGCCCAGCGGTTATCTCGGTGCTGAGCAGGTTGGGTACAGACACCGAAGTGCTCTGTAGAGCTGAGAGCTACAGATAATTCTCTGAGAGCTCATCACAGTGACGAATCGAAAAAGATTGAAGAGACTGGCTTGCCTATTATAAATACTTCTTTGATCCACTGCTAATCCCCCAATCCTCACAATCTAAACTATTCCTTAAACTGCACTGATACATGAACTATGAGGTGTTCAGGCTAAAAGGAGGAGACAAAACATGGGTTTGATGACTCAGTGCGGGGCTTAATGGGCTTACAGAGTGAAACTATCACCAAAATTGGTCTCAAACTGGAAAAAAGCAGTACTTTACAGGGTCTACAATCACTGTTTGGCACACTCTAACTACATGTAAGTAAGCATTCAGCCATAAATAATTTACACATCCTTTGACATTTATATATATATATGACATAAACGGATGTAGTGTACATCTGCAGTTCAAAACAAGGCAGCTCCTCCTCAGCCGGTGTTTGAAATGTGAGGATATTCAGCCTTTAACACAGAAAGCTGGTTTTGGGCTTGTGCGCTGGTCACACATCTGTACTTAATAAGCACACTGACGCAGTGCTAATTTATTTTCATACCATATTAAGAAAAGGACATAAAAACAGGAAGTGTGAAGTCTAAAAGGAGAAGCATGTACTGAGCGTGAGCATGAACAGGAAGCGTGCAGCGAACATGTAAGGGCCAGCCTGTTGTGAAAGATCAACTTTAATAAGACGAACAGATGTGAAACTGTCTAAAGGGACTTTCTTCTTCTGCCCAACACCCTGGTGCAACTGCTCAGAACATGGCTGCACTTTATACAGCCCTAACAGCCCTGGCAATGAGACCCAAAACTAATATCTAAATTACTAAATCAAAATACTTACTCACTTGTTTGAGTAATAAGGGCTTAGAAATGGTTTTCAAACTTAGGGTTAGACGAGGGGGATTCAGTCCAGTGAGTATATCAAGATTAAGGTAAGCAACATGTATTCAGTCAAAGTGAACTGTGAAGCACAAGATGGGACAAAGCAAAAGGAAAGAAAAACAAGTGAGGCTTGTAAAGTAAGCAGGCCAGCTGAAGCCAGAACCAAAGGATATGGCAGTCTATCTCGATCACGGTCGATGGCGCGGGGAAGGCTTTTGTGTTTGACATCTAGAGCAGCTTGGGCGTAGCTTAACTTGCATTTTTCATTTGAACAGAAGCTCATGTAAAAGTGAACTGGAACACGTTGCTCATGCTCTCGGTGTCATTTCAGTAAAATATATTTAGTATGGCGTGTGGGTAAAATTGGGTTTCTAAACCTGTTTAGCAAGTGTTTAGCATCTTGATAAAGAGTTTCGCTGTCTAATTTAGCCCCTTGGGGCAACAGGCGATGCTCCAGCTGGTGTCCACGCTGTTTGAGGTCCGACGCAACATTTCATCTAATCTTTACAAATAGATATCTGCATATAAATGTAGATCAATTCAAAAAAGGTAAATTATTATCAAACGATAGCCAAAGTGTTCGGCCTTCTTCTACTCCCCACACGCGCAGCCAAAGCCGCCTAAAACATGATTGGTCACCGCTGTTCAGACCACGAACAGACTTCAGATGGAAACCAGAATGCCCCTGACATGCCCCTGGTTCCTTTGCCTTCATAGTCTGCATCCGCGTGCGGGCATCTGCTTCTCAAGGTTAATGATTTGTATAAAAACGATTTGTATAAAAATGGTTTTTGGCGTTATTAATGGTGTTCCAGGTTAGTAATCTTGATGTTTCGTATCGAGTAGCTGTTTCTGCTTTTTAAAGAGATTTGCACCTATTCATCTAGATTCACTTCCTGCTCCGTAAAACAGGACTGCAATACAATGACAATATGTGTAATAGCTATTCTTCACGTGGGGCAGTCAGACATCTCACTTATATGTTGAAAGTCTGTCTTTACTGTGAAGGTTTTCACAAAATCAGCGTGTGACAGACAAAGCTCCTCACATAAGGCCCGACTGCACTTAAACTAAGCTTAAACTGACTTAAAATCAATATAATCTTTTAGTATTGATATGTGACCTGCTCTCAGTAGGCCTCTCCGGGAGCGGCAGAGCTTTTTGAGAGACACTCGAAAGCCAATAAAAGGTGTTTTAGTGAATCGGAAATAGAGCACCTTGTCATGAACCAGTGAAAGTAAAAGTAGACAGAGGAAGAGTGGAGTGAAAGGAAGAGAGAAGAGGGCTTCGGGGGGGATTTTTCTGCCCCCCCACCCCCCTCGCAGAGTTTACGAACGTCTCTCCCCCTCCTCGCCCTGCTCTCTGCATTTGCGTCACACCACTTGGGCTGGGGCAACAGTGAAGCTGGAGGAAAAGAGGGCAGGAGGAGGAGGAGGAGGAAGAAGAAGAGGAGGAGGAGAGTCCTGCGGCCGAGGAATGTGGCAGAGAGAGCAACATGGCTATAAAAGGATAGCACTTCCACTCCGCCGCTGTGATGTCACCACTCAAATATTTCCTCCTTCCTTCCCTGCCAAGTCTGACTTACTGACGCTGCTATTTCTCCTTAATTTCTCTGTTTCTCCTCCTCCGTCTTTTTTAGCCGAGTAAGTGTGTGACCACGCAGGCCGGCTGAAAGAGAAAACGTTTGTTTGGGTGCGTGGACGAACCAAAACACTAAAAACACATAGAGGTACATCGAGTAAAAAAGCTTCTCTCATGGTCAGTAAACTGTTATTTAGTTGCTGGTGGCAAGTTTGTTGGTTTTTATTGATAAAATATAATAAAATTAATATATTCTTTTAATAAATTGCATGTATTTGTAAAATTAGTTATAATAATAGTGATACAGGCATTCAGGGAAAAGGTTAATTACCGGTCATTTACGCAGAAAGTGGAATCAGAGCCTGGGGACTCAAAATGTCTTATGTAAAAATGATAAAAAGGTAAAGGCTGGCACAGCTTAGAGCGATAGACTCAAAGATTATTACTTAACTAAACATCTGTTAAGCCACAATCTATCACTGAATGAGGTAATAACATTGTCTGGACACAATAGTGACTAAGCCCACAGTCCACCGCTGAAAGTGGACTTTGATATTTTAATATTTGCAACATTAGGAACCTGAGTGTTGGTGGCGAAGTTGCGTAACGGCAGTACTAGCAGGATTAAAAGGGAAACGGGAAGACCCAGGACTGCAGATATGAAATATAGGTACTTCCTACAGTGTCTGATAAGAACTTGCACTGGCATTTTCAGCTCTTTTGGGAAGGAAAACTAAAGAGGAACAGCGCCAAATGGATAAATCGTGGCTCCTGCATGGAAACCGTTGGATCGCAGTTGCTCACGGCTGATGGAAAATGGCCAATTATTGCTCGACTCCTTTGCTAAAGTGTTAATAATTCACGTGTCTGCAGCACAAACTAATCCACAAGCTGCTCTTCAGTTGAGTTTCTTCTTTTCCGCGACTTGACCCCTCCCCCTCCTGACTGCACGTGAATTTGAATCATAATGGTGACTCATGAAAACTTCACTCTGCAGATTTTAGTCATCAGCGGCCTTCTGCGATGGGTTTTGTGGGAAGCCCCTAAAATCTTGAGCAGCAGAGGGCAACAAAGCAGCGTTAAAGTGGACGCGAACCACCGTTAAACAACACAAGAAGAAGATTAAAACGCGTCACCCTTCAGACTTTGACGCTTTAGCTAAAGATCGCTTCATATCTGGTTCATGATCTGGACTCTTTGAGTTGTGCCGTTGAGTTAATTCACCTCTTTTCCTCAAAGGCTACTACCAAAGTGCAGGAAACTCCCAAATAACTAAAAGTGTTTTACGGGGAGTATTGGTACAAAGCTCAGATTACCTGTTTTGAAGTAAAAAGTGCATTAACCTGTCAGGTTTTTATGTTTTCCAAGAAAAAGAAAAAAAAGAAAGCAGTGTTTTCCAGTGACCTAGTTAGTAAAGGAGAAGTTACATAACGTACTCCGTCATTCTGTGAAATAGTTGACGAAGGTTTGGGGTTGAAAGATTACTCAACCCTAATGCTTAATCTGCAGGTTATGACACGGAGGGAGGGAGAGAGGGAGAGGTTTTCGTCTGAGCTTCAAGAAACTCAAGGCTGAAACGAGTATGCGCACAGGAGCACACACACACATGCACACGTAAGCACATTTTGCAGGTAGGAATGTGACCGTGTGTTATGCGGAGACGATCCTCTATCCAATCTTGGGCGCTGATTGCCTCAGGCTGAAAAGTTCCAACAGAACTGGCCAAACCAGCAGACTGCTGACAGAAAACTCCTCCGTTTACCTGGCGATAAGAACAAATGCTCCCAGAAGAGCTACTGAAGCCTCACCGCCGCTTATCTTCCTTTTCGTGTACTTTTAACCCTTGTCCATAGGTCGTGCTTCATTTTCCGTCTCTTACTCCATTAAAAATGTTATTTACCTTCAAGCCGCCGCTAACTTTGCTCTGCAGTAACTGGTTTGTTGTTATTATGACAACACATATGCCTGCTTTGTCCTTTTGAAACTCTTGCTTAAGTTTCTTTGGAAAACAGTATCTCTCAGCCTCTTTCTCACCTTTAAACAACATTATATGTAATTGCTCTAATAGATCTCCACCCTGGTTTGAAATTTATCTCCAAGGTGTGTGTGTGTGTGTGTGTGTGTGTGTGTTTGCGCTGTGTGCTCAGGATCAGGTGACTTGGGTAAAGAGAGTTTTGACAGCAGCAGCTTTGTGGCTGATTATTAACCCGTTTCACGGAAGGTGGCTGGTAATGTTCGGCCTGTGTTAAGAAAGGGCCTGCTGCAGAGCTTTGGGTGGGAGGGTTGGGGCGACATGAGACAAATATTGAAATGAAGGTAATAATTAAAATGAATAAGAATAAAGAGCCTCAAATGATGCCAGGAGTTAGTTCTTGGTGTTAGTGAGTATTTCCACATATTTTCACTTAACGTCATTATCCTTTTGTGAAAGGATAATGAGTCTAACCGCAGCTCAGCATGCCCCGTGTCGGGAACAAGTGGTGCACACTGGTGAACTTTAACCAGTCTGGTCGTATGGAACAGGCTGTGGAGTTAATATTTGCGCGCACACAAACACACGGCCGATCCCGTCTTTTTTGTCTTTGCTGTTTACCCTCTGTGGTCATTGTCCGTCGCCATGGCAACACATCCTGCCATTGGTCCAAAGGGGAACAAGGGTTTGAGACACAATGCACAGTAGGAGCTGACGTTTTACTGAGCGCGAGCCAAGCGTGTTACAGCAGCGCGTAGAGTATGAAAACCAGCACTTGGAAGAGAAGCTTAACCAGAAAGTTTAGCATTTTTCAGATTGCATTTTAAGCTTAGCAGCTGTTTTTCTGTTTGTGTGGCTTGTCATAGGAAAGGCTCATACTTGAGTTGACCAAAAGACTGAAGGACCTGATTACGGGACCAGTGAATACCTGTATATCAATCTTTGGCCCCTGTGAACTGCAACTAATACAGTACTACTCGGAAAATTAGAATATCGTGTAAAAGTTGTTTTATTCAGGCAATCCAACATAAAAGGTGAAACCAATACATTTTATAGACTCATTACATGCAAAGTGAGATATCTCAAGCATTTTTTGTTGTAATTTTGCTGATTATGATTTACAGCTTATTAAAACCTCAAACCCAAAAACTCAGAAAATTGGAATACTGTGAAAAGCTTCAGTGTTGTAGGCTCAAAGTGTCACACACTAATCAGGTAAGTAATCCAAAACACCTGCAAAAGGGTCCCGGGCCTTTAAAAAGTCACCTTTAAAAGTTGAGTTACAGAAATGCATGCACTTTTTCAGGATATTCTAATTTTCCGAGTAGTACTGTACTGTGTAGAAGCATAGACAAACAACATTTAAGGCATTTAATCTAATGGCATCGCCTCTAAGGGTGTTATATATATTTTCTTTTCACACTAAGCTTTGAAATTTTGTGACAGGACCGTGTGTTTGTCTTATTCTCTCTGCCAGTCGGAAGCAAAAGGGAACAAATAAAGACATGAATCATCCGTTTTTAGTTGAGACTATAAGTCATCAGTCATAACGGAGTCAGACGGAGGAGAGAGGTGGGCTGTCTGATAAGACAGTGTGATAAGGGAAATGGGATGGGGTGGGGAAAATTCGGAATCGGCAGGTGTGTGTGGGGGTGTTTAAGTGGAATACCTGGTTAATACTGCTGTGTTAGTTAGAATTTCACTGCCATAGTTTCACTTTCACTTACAGCTGGCATGCATGTCATTGTGTGTATATGTAGTCCGTTGGTACTTTACTTCCCTGTCCAAGGATTGAGCATGCTATTGTATGTGTGTGTCGTATATATATATTGTGGGTTTTTTTTTTGTCTTAATGTGTATTTAACAAGTTGATTAAAGTAAAAAATAACTAATTACATAATATTAAAGTGTAAGTCTTTGTAGTAGTAGTTTGTAGTAGTTTGTTGAGAGCAGCCTTTTCAGTTCACACACTTTATGTTCTCACCACACAAGAGTTTGGGTAGGGGCTGGACTGTAACCAGATCCAATAAAAAAATAAATTAAAATAAAATCTTTAAACCGGACATCTGAGGTATGAAACCTGACGTCTGCAATATGTTTAAGAGTGATTGGTGCATATGGATTCATTTCTTTGGCTTGGAAACTCATCGTGTTTTGAAAGTTCAGCAAACAGCACGTTTCTCCTAAATCTCGTGAGTCATAATTATCTCAAAAACCACCGCTATGCAGACCTGGAGACGTTATTTGCGAATCGTCATTTGCTTAAAATTTCAATCAAGACACTGGCTGATTAGACAGATTTGTCTGAGAAATTCGGGTAAACAGATCAACTCAGTAGTCAGGTCTGGATTCTCCCATTTCATATCAACTGGACAGTTGAAATCATTCCTCACCAGTCACCAGGTTACGTCTCTGAGCTGCTCATCCCTTGTTCCACCTGCAGGCCCCTTAGAGCTGCTGACTGATCACCAATCAGCCAATGAAACAGCGGTCTATAAATCAGTTGTGAGCTTAGCAGAGCCGGGTTCTCAGACGCTGTGAGCATTTGATGCGAATAATGCTCTTTTGCGTCGTCCAGATTGCATCCCCGCCGCACAGGATCCAGTGTTTTGACAGAGTGGGGGGTGGCGGCTGCGGTGGCAGGTTGCCTAACATCTGATCACACTGGGAACATAAAGGGGAAATTGCGACAGGGTATTTTCATGAACTTCTGCTTAACTTGTAAATGTTTCTTACACAATCCCGTGTCCATAAAAGCTTCTATCAACCTGGCTCGGAACAACAATTTAGCTCAGGAAGCGGAGGTCATCAATCAAACAAAGCTGTGGGTGATGGCAGCTGCAAATTTCCAGCTAACGGAGAGCACCGACAGACATGATGAATGACAGGTGCTAACTGAAATATTAAAAATCAACTGCTGTGAAGATTCTTGCACTGATTACAGCGACAGATTACTCCATGCTGAGTCCATTACATCAACCTAGATTTCGGGATTTTCCCCCAGTCTTGCCCATTGTTTTCCTCATACTCAGCCAAATCATTGTCTGTTGATGACTTAAAACAAGTCATCGCAGGTGTGTAGCCAGGTAGGCTATTGTCAACCTCAGACCATTTCCAAATTCCCCATAGGTAATGAGGTATATCAGTAACAAATTTAATAAATGAATGTAACAAAGCTGTTGAGCAAGGATCAGTGATGACATTCAGCTATTGTTCTGGCAGAAAAACCCAAACTTTCCCCTCTTTCCTCCAGATTTCCGGTTAAATATTTCACCCAGGACTGTCTTTCTTTCCGTTTATCTGACATTTACCAAGAACTTATTGTTTGCTGACTGATTTTGACATTCTCTAAATCTTTGATTATTGGTTTCCTTCCTGGCTGCACTCCCTCTTGCTCAACAACTTTGTTTGACCGGAAAGGCTCAAGAAGGCTCTGGAATTTCCTTAATGTTTCTACATTTCACAATCACAAGGGTCGCTTGAGAGCTCCCAATCTAGGAAACCCAGCTAGCGATTAAGCCTCTGGGGGCAATGTCGCAACTTTGCGGGGCTTCCAGTGTAGCCATCAAATATCTGGATCGCGGGTATATGGCCAAGGCTTCCTCATCTGTGCGCTGCTCATTGTTTACAGTCCCACCAGCAACTTGAGATGCTGGAGTGTTGCTGGAGTTGGCTAATCTCTATAAACAGATGGATAAAAGCGGTTAATAAAAAGCTAAATCATTGTCAGCTGGTGTTTCACAAGATTTTGGCCAGTGCATTCTGCTCCCCGCTCAGGCTGTGCATCTGCATGCAACTAAAGCCGGCGCAAACCTGTCAAACTCAATTCAGAATGCTTTTGCTGTTTCTTGCTACACGTTGCAGATTTATATGCAGACATTTGAGCTCCCAACGCCCCCCCCCCTTATAATTGTTGTAGCTCTGCACCTAATATTACATACAAACATGCATCTTATATGCATCTTGCAACAGCAGTTATCTGTGTTGCTGTAACTCTATCTGTAGAAATCCAAAAGGTGTAGCTACTCGTGTCGCAGCATTTACCCGAAGCTTTTTGTGCCACCCTTCAAGAGGTGATCTGAACACTGTCGTCCGGACTGTATACACAACAAAGACAATGTGTGGCACAAACACAGCAGGAGGGAGAGACGGTGGAGGAGAGAGGCTCAGAGCTCCGCATGCGACTGTTTTCTCTGCATCTCAAGTGTGACCTGTAATAGACCCGGACAGGTATACAAAGTCACGTACTGTCTGCATTTGAACCTCCGGGAATGACTCTGAACTCTCAGAGGTGAATCTGGGCCATATCGACAACTTTCGGCAAAGTCATTTTACTTCAGATAATTCATTTGCTCGAGAGGTTGCCTGAGAGAACCCTTTTCCTGAAACCTGTTAGTGCTTACAACATCGGGGAAATACTGTTGACTGTATCAACACATCGATTAAAGTCCATGCTTGTATTAAAAACATCCCACATCCAAGGTCAAGCCTACCTCCAACTATACTTTTATTATTGCCCTTCAATGTCTGCAAGGTGTCTGGAGTGAGGATGTTCATGGGGCACTGCAGGTTATAATGAATGTGTAATCTAGGCCCATATCTCTTACTCTGATTGCATCCAATCACTGAGTAATAGTAGTAGTGGTAATAACTGAGTCAGAAAGAACAGCATACATTCATTTCTTTATTCAGAAATTTATTTTGTCCCTTTTCAGGCAATTAAAAATATAAGATTCTCTTTTCGACTGTGTTTTATCACATTGGTCTTTCACAGAACTTGAAATATTTCTCCATAAATAACGTACAAAATACATACTTTCCTTTTCTCTAAACACAAATAAATATCGTAATAAATATATTAGTTTAAGTTAAACAACATCAAGGCAACCAATAACCGTAAGGAATACTGCGGTGTTGAAGTCCCTGAACCAGGCTGGCAAACAGACAGGGGACAATAAAAACGATGCGGGGTGCGATTTACAAACTTGCAAAGATGGCAGAATGTTTTACACAACCGAATGTCAAGAGGGGGTGTCAGGATACAGAGATTCAGATCTAAACTCACTGACAGACTTCTTTTCGTCTATTAGCACACTTTGATCTTTTAGCATTCTGCAAACTTACACACGCTTGCACCCCAGGTCTTAGAAAAAAAAAAAAAAAAAAAAAAATGACACATGCACCCACACATGCATATATACAGACTCACTCACACACACACAGGCACGCAGAGCAGAGTGAAGTATGAAGCTTTGGTTGAATGCTACTGGGAGATTTGACAGTTTCTCCCGTTTGAATTAGCTGTAAAGTGCATATCACAGATAAAATGGCATCAATGACACATGTCAGGTCTCACTGATTAAGGCTACTGAATCAAACATACTGTTTGTGGCACTGAGAGTAAAGAGCCTGTCAAGGCGGGGAGAATCTTTAAGGCACAGGAATGGATGATTATCACTAAAGATAAGCCACTTTGATCACTAATGATTCACGGCAAGTACAAACCAGGCTATTAACTGTTACTTTCAAGACCTGCAGATGAGTTAATGGAAGACCACATACAAAGGTCTGATAGGCTACGCGATATTTTAAAGTATAAAAATAGAGTCTGATAACATTTGGGTACTAAAATCATCTCAGTATGTGTAGTTTTTCCAAGACGAGTTCCATTTTAAATTTTTACAAATATAAATTAAGAACTTTAAGTGTTATTGTGTCATCAAAAGCTGACTTGTCCTGATCAGTTCTGGTTCTGAAGAAAGTCCAGACAGACAGACACGGCAAACGAGGTGTCAGTCCTCGTCTGTTCTCTCCTTGCGGATCTGTTCAGTCAGACAGCGACAGGCGTTCGAACACAGTGAGCCTCTTGGTGGCTGATCCGTCGAATGTCGGGGACTCGGTCCCGCTGGAGCCGCTGCTGCTGCTGCTGTAGCTGTCCTCCAGGGAGTCCTCAGAGGAGAAACGCTGGAGTCCAGGAGGCTTCATGAATCCTCCGTGGCCTCCAGAACTGGGAAACAGCTTGCTGTCCTTGTGGTGCCCGTCGTCCATGCTGGTGAAGACTCTGCTGTTGTTGCTGTTGCTGTTAAAATTATTTCCATGGCCGCAGACACAGCGTGATGCCTTTGGCTCCAGGATGAGAGGAATGTTGTTGATGTCTCCAGTGCTGGCACGGGTCTGATGGCTGCCAAACTGGAATGCGGCTGCCTCCCGCTGCAGGGAGTCCCCAAACACTGGGGAGAGGAGATCAGCAGGAGGTGGGGAAACAGAGGGAGCACGGCTGAACCCCATGTTGGGATCATTGAGGGTGGACGCGAATGACGGAGGAGATGAGCTGCGTGAGCCCAAGAACCCGGCGAAGCTGACACTCTGGCGGAGTTGGTGGCGGGCCGCTGTGGGTTGCTGCTGATTCTGGAATTTGGCAGATGGCAACCGGCCGCTGCTGACTTTGTCCTCGTGGATGAAGTGGCATCGTGAGCCGTAGGGGCAGTAACCAAAGTTGTAAAAGGTTCTGCAGGGCTCTGTCTTGTACTTGGGGTGCCGGTACAGTCCTCTCAGCTCAGCTTCGCCATGGGCAAACTGGCACTTGCTGCCATACTTGCAGCTCCCGGTCTCCTGGAAGCCGCGGCAGAGCTCAGTCTTGTAACGGTTAGGGGACACGATTGGTTGGGCTTGGGCTGGGAGGGTGGATGATGGCGGGAAGCCCGGCGGTGGAGCCACAGTAGTGGCGGGGCCAGAGGGAAAAGCCTCCGGGTTCTTGAGCTGACCGAAAGAGGCCAGCAAGCTGCTGCTGGCCTCGGTCAGGCTCATGGAGCGGTCGGGCCTGTGGGGGAGCTGTTTCGGCTTGGAGATGGGACCCTGGCTCCAGATGTTGGATAACCAGAAAGGGCTGCTGTTGTCGTTATTGTTAACTTGCTCGGTGCTCATGCTGAGGCTTGAGGAATCAGGTGGAGAGGGGGGAGAGAAGAAGGAGGATGATCGGTTCAGCCCCGGGACTTTGAGTTGAGATTGTTGTGGTAGCAAGGCATCATCCAGGGCCAGGTTCACGAAGTTCTGTCACAGATGGTTGACATAGTTAACACACAGGCACTGAGTCTATACATTTTAAAGCAATACACTCTGTGTTGAAGATTCATCATTTTGTTTTTTGACCTTCCTTTCAACAACAAATCTATGTCAAGTTAACGTAGCTAAAGAAAAGCTTTACAGGACTACAAGTTACATAGTCTTTATCTGTCATTAATATAAAATCACAAAATATGAATTAAATACGGATTATTGCAGTTTTGGACTGTTTACTGTTGCTCATGAATGTTCTGCTGCAGTGGAAGACAGGAATTCAAGAAACAAACAAGCGAGCACTGGCTGCCTCCTCTGTATCTCTCTAAAACGGAGAAATCCTCTGTGACTACACTTCAAAAAGGGAACCACTCGTCAAATCACCGATTCCCAGAGGAATGAAATGAGCAGGAACAGGAAAAGTTACGGCTTCAGCCTCGCTCCACCTTTTACGAAGCCCTTCTTTTTCCAAAACAAATCCAAGAAAAAGCAAAAAAAAAAAAAAAAGCAAAAGCTCCCAAACTTTGACTCACCTTTGTGAAGATGTCGTCAAGCATTTCGGACATGCTGTTACGTCTTTGGCCAAAAGAGGAAGATTCAGCTCTGATCCAAAGACGACTGTTAACATTCAGCACTGCTCTACTGCACTTATAGAGCAGCTGCCAGTGAAACCCCTCCCAGCGCCTGGGGAGGGTGGAGTTTCCACCCGCTATGTTCCCGGATGACCCTCCCTTTCATAGTCAGCTCACAGAAGGGCGGGTAGTAAAACAACAACATGAAAAAAAAAAGAAAGAAAGAAAGAAAACTGTGTATATTTTTAGCCAGCTGTGTGAAATGCTTCAGTTTCGTAGGCATGAGGAAAGCAAAGCGGCCTATTTACATAGACCTACGGTAGCTCGAGCTTGTTTCCCCGCCCGTGTTTATCCTGATTCTGGACACGCTCATTCCTATATATGACGAGAGGTGTGCTGCAAAAAGTCATCAATCATTCCAGCTCTGTGAAATGTTTCAGCATCTGAAGCACCCAGATGTGAAGAGGCGAAAGAGGGCTGTTTGTTTAGACCTGTACACTGATCCCTTTCATCCTACACTGACAACTGAAACGCAGCTTTTTCCTGTGGGCAACACGCACACACAGGCACATGATTATATATTTACAGTATATACATTCCTATGACTAATGGTAGGGTTTCAGGAAATGTTCAATCATCTTGTGTCTGATCACATACTGAAAAGTTTCTGAGTGTCCTTACCTACAGAGAGATCTAAGCACTTACCAGAATACATACATCTACATTTCCCCTTATTTTCCTTTGGTTTCTGTTCATTATCGCAGCCTCTGTATTCTTCAAGGCACTGAAAGAGTCCAGCAGTTACCAGAAAACTACTAATAGAGGTATTGATTAGCGGCAGGCAGACACCTTTGGGCTAAAAGATAGAAGTGAGTAAAAATAAACACCAGGGCCGAGTAATCTAAGCGAACACTGGACTCTCACCCTCTGTGTGTCTGTTACAAGCCACATTGTTTTATTATGTTCAACCTTGTTCAAACTCCTGAATATAATGCATTAATCACATCAGGCGCAGCTTTTGAGGGTGTTTTTAATGGAAGATTCACCTCTTGGTCACATATTTAACTGTTAAACCACACAGCCCACAAATAAGACATGTCATTTCTCACCACCTAACGTCAGATCAGGCTCATAAACAAGCCGGGTCGATGTTATTAGCAGGCACGTTATTGTCAGCGGTTTATGTTTTTCCTCTGTGTTTCTCTCTTTACTGCTGGTTTCTATGGTGAGGGCGACAGCAGTCATGTTTCTTTTGTTTTCCTTCGCATAGGAATTGAGGGAAGCGTAGCATCTGCCCCCGCCGCCCCCCCCGTACAAGAGTGTGTTACAGTAACATGGTCTGTGTGTGTGTGTGTGTGTGTGTGTGTGTGTGTTATGTGATCCTGTGGTTCTCATCAGGGTAACTGCAGACACAATTGCCCAGAGTTATTTCCTAGGCTCACACATCGCAAGGGCTGTTTTCACACTGTTTCATCTGACTACCACGGCTATAAAAATGTCAAACGCTCTTTTCTAATAGCCTATAAATACGAGCATGTCACATTAGGTCACTTATAGAGCTCATAACTGTGACACGAGCGGAGCAGGGCCTCGTGAGGCAAGGCCTCAGACCCTTGACAAACACAGTATGATAAGAGGTTGTTGTGATTTAGCAGAGAGATATGTGGGAATATGGGGGCGAGAGTGAAGGCGGGAGATTAAGAGGGTCACCTGACCTGCTGACCCTCCAATAACTGACCAGCCACTCCAAAACCTACAGCGCTTGCCCTTAGTTTCTGCACAACTGTTGTGCTGATATCAGCTAATCGGGGACCAACTGAACGTATCACTCACTCACTCACTCACTCACTCACTCGCATGAGTCATAGTCAATCCTGGCAATGATGCTGCATGTTCTAATTAATGTTGCGCAAGTGTAAAAAAGCTGTAGCAGTATTGATTAGTAAGCGTCAAGCGTGACACCGGTGAACACAAGACGGTCGCAGACAGAAAAACCACCAGACTCAACCTGAGGCCTGCGTGGGAAAAGCGCCGAGGCACGCCGCGGAGCGAGCCCCAGCGACAACTTCGAGTTAGACAAAATGATATTTGCTGTAAATGTAATGCAGCCGTGTGTGATTGTATGTGAAGGTTTCAGCTTGTAGTCGAGTATTTCAGTAAAAGTGACACAACCAAAATAGGAAATTCTTTATTTTGTTAAATTAAAGCCCTGAATACTAAAATTCTGCTTAAATGCTAATTCATGTCAGACTGTTGATGCATGAATAGGTATCTCAGCGTCTCTCCTCACGTCATGCGGAGCAGTAGATTATTGAAATTAAGCTCACGAGCTAAGCAAATAGATCAGATGTGCTAAGTAACTTCCCACTTCTGCTTCAAGAAACATTAAACCATAGTTTCATTACAACGTTACTGCCAGAACACGTCCCAGTGCTGGCTGTACTTTCTTAAGCTCACCAGTGTCGCTGGTGACATCGCCGCTTTGAGCTTTTTTCTGGTTTGATATCTGTTTTTGTTTTGGATTAAGATGTCACCCTTTATTATTTGGTTGATATGAGCTTCTAATAATTCTTTTTATAATTTATAATAATTTAATTCTTTAAACTGAGCCACCAGGATGCTGGATTGTGAATGTAGGAAGCCTGCAGTCAAATTAAAGCCTCTTCCACAGACAGGCCAAGCGAAGTTGAGCAGGCCTCTCATGTTCAGCTATTAATAACCACAGCTGGATATAAATAAGCCACCTAACTATAAACCTGACAGCATCAGATACTTGGGAAAGTCTCCGAGGCGTGGAAAACTTCTCCTGTTTTTCCTTGGCTTATTCCAGACTTTTCTCACCGTCATGCATCAGTAATAAGAGCAGAGAACAGCTGCAGCGACACGTATGTCGGTAGCATGTGTGTTTCGGCGCGCTTTGGTTACCTCGCTCTGGTCGTTTCTGTTCTGCTCTTGCCTCAGCTGCATGGAAAGTCACTCCGGCAGGGAGGGGCTCTTCGCACACATGACATGCTCGCACAGACACAAGTTTATAGGAGCATTCCTGCTGACGGTGGCTTCCAGGTTGTTGTTGTTGTTGTTGTTGTTGTTTTTTTCTTTCTTTCTTTCCCTTGGTGACTAAGCGAACGAGCACTCTGTGCCAAGTTTTCCACTGGGGTATTTCTTAAATGACATACCGGCGTACGCTAAGTTCTCGAACATGTTGGGACAGGGCCGCACAATGTTGCGTCAGGGATGTTTTAAAAAAGAGTGTAAGTATGAGCTGTAATATGAGAAATGGAGGCTGTATGTTGCAACGCTGAGGATAATGAGAATATAAACAAAGAAACAAACATCTAACAACGTAGTGCAGGAGGACCATTCCTCAGCTGGAAAGCCCCTGATTTAAATCCCTTGACAGCGAACATTCATGGGGCTTAATTTCATTTTCTAACTCTCAGACCCTCTCATCACATGCATCTTGATATGTAAATCTTGTTATTCCATATCACAAAACCAAATCAGCTCATTTGTTTGGCTGCGCATGCCGTCCAGCCTTTCATATCTGCGGCACGAAATCAAATTGGAATCAAAATGAAATAAAATTGCTGTCAGGAGAAAAGCTTGTGTCGTTGGTGTGAGCTGACAGAAAGGAAGCTGACGCTCTGTCTTTACAGTAAGCACAAAACGTAAAGAGAAGTAGAAGTTACCACTCCTTTAGCGTGATTGCATGTCATTTCTGTACTGTGACTGTGTAACGTCACCAAGCAGTTCGGATGGATCACTCGCTAAAACAGGCCCGCGGTTCAGCTTATCAGCCACGCAGCATCTGCTTCCCACGCGGCTCAATCAGGGGACCAGATCAGTGTCTGAAAACATATAGAAAACCAGTACAAGTCCTCTTAACTAGTTAAAACTAATTATAATATGCAGTAATAGTAATACATGTATTGAAACTAAACCAGTTCTCAGTTGCAGTGAATTTACAGTGAACCTACGTTACGTGCCGTTGTGTAGTTGCCATATTTTGTAATCTAATCATATGTTTTATGCACGAAATCTAATGTCGTTCTTATCAGACGAGTCGCCTGTACCTTTAAGCTTCATGATAAACACAGTGGGGTAAAAATTACATAACGTCGTCCGCTCTGGATCTTTTCCTATGATAAAAACAAAGAAGGTGCGGGATTTTACTAAGCCTGACGATAACGTCTGTAGTCGTGGAGGAATAAACTCATGTACTTTAGCCTTGCATTCACAATTTTTTTAAAAAAAGCATTAGCATCAATTTATATTTAAGGTAAACAAAAATAAACAAAAGTGCTCATCATACAGAATGCCCCATCTCAGGTTAATGTTATATTATTGTTTTATGATTTATCATTTCAGTGTTGAAGCAGGTAACGGTGGAGTTATTATTTAATTGCTTTTAATGCTGTTGGGTACCTGTATTTCTTAATTATCCCTTGTGTTTTGATTATATTTTGTATTAATAGTCCAAAATCTGCAAAGTAATTAATTACGAAAGCTTTGCAATAATTGTGGTGGAGTAACAAAGGCAAAAATTGTGAGGTAGAAGTATAAAGTAGGTGAAACTGGAAAAGTATCTAGCAGCTAATCAGCCTGTTTCATATTCAGGGTATTTAAGTTTAGTATATAATGGCAGGTGTAACTTAGTCGTGCTGCTACTGTTTAAAGGAACTTCACAGTTTCTCGTCCCGCAGAAGAACCACGGTCTCCTTTACGAGCAGCTTCTGTTCAGCTTTCATCGTAACGCTGAAAAGAAAGTGAGTCCACCGTGCCGATGGATCTTCTTCCACCATACCTTTGCTATTTTGAAGTGGAGGGAAACTGAGGGGAACTTTTAAGAGTCTGACTCATCCTGGGCGGCTTCAAACTGCCAAACTGCCAAGTCATCGTCATATGGCTGGTGATTGCAGCCAGGTCAACACACACAGAACTCATCGTGTGTGTCTTTGTGTGTGTGTGTGTGTGGTTTCTGTTACCGTGAAAGAAAATCAGAAGCTCCTGATGATGCTGAGGGAGAAGAACTGTTGTTTGATTGGTTTTTTTTAATGAAACATGCGATTGTTCTAGTCATTGCCCTTCATCCCTCCTCTTGTTTCTCTTTAGTTTCTCACTTTTCACTTCAAACCCCCCGACAGACACAGTTTGACCAGCCTGTGCGTCTAATAAGCGACACTCTGCAAATATTTGACCCGCCGCAGCATCGCTATGGTGACGTGCCAAACACTGCGGGTGCAGGTTCAAGAGTAACTTAGCAACGGCTGCGCGGACGAGTTTGTAAGGGCCAACATGGCCGCCACGGAAGTTTGATGAAGCGGAGCTGCTCGAGTCGAGTCCATCAGGTGATTCATTAGGGCAGGGAGAGAGCGGAGGAGGCAGGAGGGATAGGGAGCACGAGGAGGCAGGAGGGAAAGTGAGTCAGTGGTTTAAGTTGGTCCTTAGCCCGTGTTGACTTTACGGCTGGGGGGAAAGTACCTGCCTCTCCAAATACGTGAAGTATATTTGGAGAATCTACAGTGTATTTGGAGAGCAAGGCACACACTGTTTCCATCTTTATCCTATATATGTCACAGCAACAGATAAAGATGTTTCTGTTCAGGATAATTTGATAATAGGGACCGGTGGACTTTGGAAGTCATGCACCGAGCACACGCTGCGCCGTAACGCACTGCGAACGTGCAAACACATACGTCCCTGTGAGGGTCATTTGACTTGACATAGCTCGACCTTATACAAAGAAACCAATAACTCTGAGAGGACGGGGCTTCTGGCTAAAGTCAGCAGGGTCACACTGAACCTTATTACACAAGGATTATATAATGTATTTTGGATGGTGATAGCACTGAAAGCAAAGTGTTGACATTGTGCTGTGAGTGATCCAGAATTACAATAGAAGTTTAACATGTTTAGAAGACACCCTAGAAGATAACATAATAAAAACATGTTTAATAAATATGTAAGTGCACATCCACTAATTATTGCTGCTGCAGTACAACAGATGGTGGTGAGGATATTTAAGTTACGCCCTCTTTTCATCACGTTGGTGTCCTATAGCAGGCCACTGGAGATAGCTGAGAAATCCCCACATCTTGTAACAGTCGCCTGTGTCCGTGTTTACCTCAGTCCATACACTGAGTAAGTTATGAGCGCCATTACCAGGAATCTGGTCGGTCTAGATACACGATGACTGGTCTGAATTTTTTTTCTTGCATGTGTCACCGTATAGGAGCGACAGGGAAACGAAAAACAGACATCTGACAATGCTAGTGGTGTTTTCCTTTCTCAAGCGTGCCGCTCTGGCCCGTATTTCCACAAAGTGGTTATCTAACCAAGCTGGTTTCCTGTTCTCTACCTCTCTGTGCACACTGATCTCAGTCCCTCACTGTTATCATTAGAAGGTTGCCTCTTGGTCCTCATCAGTAACTGTGATATTGTCAGGCTGTTAAATGAAGAAGGTGGGGCTATGAAACCGGCAGTGGCGTGATTAATTAGGTAAACACTAAAGACAATAAGAGAGGTCGGGTATTTTTCTGTTTGTTTACTCATAATTTCCAGTCCCATCGGTCAGTCTGGTCTTTGTACTTTAACCTCGCCTTTCATGATTTCACTGACAAAGAAAAAAGGCAGGCTGGTAGTGTAGTAATAATGTCGAGCCCTCTTTTAGGTAATATGTGACCGCTGTGGGAAGGGATGTCACTCCCATCTTCATTTCACTCCAGCTGGTGCCGGCAGCAATAATGTAGCCAGGTGTTAATTTGCTTTTTCACAGCTCATCTCGAGTTTCGAGAGTAGGTCCATTTCTAAAAGTAGTTGGAGAGATCGTGCGGGTGAAGAACAAAGGCATGGGGGGAGGATTAACGGAGCAAAATGAGAAAAAGGAGTAGAAATGAAGCAAACTAGCTCATGATTAAGTGGCGAGTGATAGCTTCTACAGACAGAATCATTTAAAGCAAACCTTGCAGCCGATAGACAAGCAGCTGAGGCGCTGAGGCCGGTCTCACCTTGGACTTTTGAAAATGACTGCGCTAAAGGCGAACACAGCGCAAAGGTGTAGCCTGTGGCGCAGGTGAGCATGAAGCTGGACTGGTTGGACTTGTTCCTGGAGGGTTTGTTACCAAGGCAGGATGCAAACTTAGCACTTAAAAGCAATAGCAAAAAAAACCAAAACAAAACAAAACAAAACAAAACAACAACATAAAAAAAACCCAGAAGAAATGTGCAAAACACGTATTTTTAATTCCAGACAGTCGAGCGAGATGTCTTGTGACAAATGTACAAATGTAACGTGAGTATGTGAAAATACAGGTTCCAGTAAGTGCTTATATGTATATTTTGCAAAGTGTATCAGCAATGAGGAAAGGCCATTCCTGCTTCCTCTATCAGCACAGACATGTGGTTTTGGAGGACTTTCTGCTGTGGGCCAAACTCTATCATAAGACAGATGTTCACATTAAAATAGTAATAATTACAGTTCTTTGATATATTCTTATCAAGTTGGCAGAAACTACCGTTTCAGACAAAACTGAAACAATTGTGTTTCCCAGAGTGACACTTAAAAAGTTGTTTATTAGCCTTTTTTCCACCTGAGGGGAGTCAGAAGTGGTGGATTTCTTGTAAGTGGGTGAAATCTGACACGTGTGTTTGCATGAGGGTGAAGGATTGGCACACAAAGCGAATGTAATTCTGGTTGCTGCGGATGACAAACGCATCAGGGCTTTTCACAGGCCAGTTCTCCCTCAGCCTCACACGTCCAGTCATGTGGCTGCAGCTGACATTTGGCAGCAAGTCCTCGGGGTCGGAGAGCGAGGCAAAGTGTAAAGCGAGCTCGAGAAGGCTGAGATGAGGCTGATGAGATGAGGCTGATGAGATGAGGCGTCTTGTGCAAGAGAAAATGATTTGGGTGGATGTTGCAAGATGGAGTTTCTTGAGCGGTTTTGCAATCACTGTCACACTTAGAGTCATAATTAAGGCAAACAGTGTGTGCCTCTCTTTGTACATTGTGTGCTGTTTTGTGCACGAGCCCTAATGTTTGGTTGTTTGAGACTTATTTGGTAGATGGTTGGGTAAGGAGTCTGACTGTATTCCTTCCTGTTTCTTCTTTTCCACGTCTTCCAAATGTCACTTTTGTTGTGCAGATAACATGCTACCAAACACAAACAGCCGTTTTAACTCTGTGCTGATGCGGTTTTTAATGCTAAGCTAACAGGTGCAAAGTAATGCTGTGTGTGAGCTTTGCTTGACTTTTGAAAGGACTTGCCACTTGATCCTTTGGAAGTCCAACCCAGTTAATTCAGCCGTTTCCATCCCTCCAAGTGCAAACATACATAAAACGTAATAATAGTAATAAGAAGCCCGACTCTCTCTGGGTAAATATGTTTCAAACACTGAGCTATCCTTTAAAAACCTCAGCGTGTTGGCACAGCAAATGCTTTATCAGCAAGTCGGTGACCTACCCTCCCGTGTGTATGTGTGTGTGTGTGTGTGTGCGAGCGCGTGCTGCAGTTCAAGGTCGCCACTGTGTGTTGCCAGGAGGTATCCAAGTCCGTCGCTACACCGTGACTCACTCGGCGTGGAGGTGTTTTCCCGCTGTGGCACATCCACTGTAATTCTACCGCAAATAAAGTCCGCCGGCTCCGTGGCTGCAATCCAGGATTCGTCCCGCGGCCACCGAGCACCACGTTGAGCTGCGAGAGCTCAGCAGATGTTTTGGGCTTTTATTTTTAGGGCTGTTTAATCATGGTGTGCTTTTGCCAATGCTGAAAGGACATGGCCAGATTTCAGTGGTGCTGACAACACCCAAAAAAAAAAAAAAAAAAAAAAAAATCTCATCCACCAGTGGGAAAAAAGAAACAAATAAAATTATAGAGAAAGAGGGTATATGATCTGACCCGGGGTAAGCAGGACTGGCTTCATGAAAGGCTGCAAATACCTAAAGTACCAGGAAGGAGTAGTATTGATTACAACCGAATGGAAAACGGCACGTCGCCCTGTTTTCGTGTCCAGAAACAGAGTACGATTGCAGATGCAGTAGTTGAATACTGTGCGCTGTTCCAGGAAAGACGGTAGACTCTCAGTTACGGGAAATCATTGACCTGCAGTCTGTCGGGATAGGGTTTTTTTTTCTTTTCAAAATCCCAACCTTTCATCTCTCTTATCACAATCTTCACAGCGTTGAGCAAGGCTGTTGTTACGGAGGCAGCGTCACATAGGCACAGCTGCACATGTCAGTGTGGAAGTTTTCTTTTAAGCTGGCTCTCATCTGCTGATTATCCCTTCAGCGTGGGTTTCACCCCCCCCTGCCGAGACCCTTAATAGATTAGCTGAAATTCTACTATTTCCCAAAACTTCAGTTTTCCTCCCACCCGTTCCTCCTCCATTTCCCTTCCCACTTTTCCAGAGCACCACGGCGCTCTTCCTTCTCACGCGGAAATGGAGCCAGGGCGAAGAGAGGCAGAAGAATGAGTTGGGGGGGAGGAGGGATAGACGGGAAGACGGAAAATTAAACAAATGAAACAAAATGTTCTGAACCGCTCGCTAAAGCAACTGCCAGGAAATGAGCACGGGCTGGAGGCGAAACTGACCCTAAACTGCGCCTTAATTAGACGATGGGTGGCAAAGAAAATCCCTGAGAACAAATGAAACTTGAAACTTCATCAGCAGCGTCATAACTGTCAAATCACAGAAGGAGCTAGGTTTTTTTTTTTTTTTTTTTTTTTTATGACTGCTTGAATTTGATTCTGGATCCAGCCTAAAAAGCCCTGCGGGGTAAAGACTTTTGCTGCCTGTGAGTAAAAGCAAGAGAAAGAGGGAAACAAAGAGAGCCAAAGGATAATGAGATTAATATTTCTGAAGCGCACCGACCGTGGGAGGGCTGCTCCACAGTCAAGATCTGTTACAGATGATTTTATAGATATCATCCGTGGGTTTATCCGTGTACTCGATGTAGTGGTTCGACTCATCGCTTCCCCACTTCTAGCATAAATTAAATATACTTTAACGCAGCAGCAGTTAACATTATTTTAAAATGATCTCAGTTTCTTTTTTTGGTTTCCCTCAGTAAATGACATGCAGGCAGGAGTCCATTTACACCATATTTACACGAGTTATTCATGAAATTAGAAGAAACTGTATCTGACTTTTAAGTAATTTGTAGTAGTAAATATAGTTTTTATCTGTTCACTGCATGTCATTTCCCATACTACCCGCTGGTTAGTGCTAATGCTTTGGCACCATGTTTCTTGGATTGATAAGAGATAATTTATGTACCAATAAATTATGCTCTTTCCTGGTATTCAGCTTTACTGGTCTGAGGGTGTCTGAGGAAGCTCGCACCGCTGCAGGGTCAGAGAAAAACAAGGCCCTCGGTTCACACTCGTTTAGCGCTCCATCCAGGAGCCTGGAAGTAAGATAAGAGCTTTACTGACTTTCATGTAAAAGGGACAATAAAACCACTGTAGTTAAAGTTGGACTTCTTCTGGTGTTCTGTTCCTTTACACGCCGTGCAGCGCGGTGTTCAGCCTATATTCCGGCGTCGTTATGCACGCTAACACAACCGCAAAAATATTTTTAATGCTTGACCTCAAGATTGTCATTGTTGCACTGACAGCAGCATGGCCATCTGAGGCGTAACCATCATCAGCCTCTACGTCACCGTGCGGGCTGTCTCTTTGATGGCGTGCCACTATCTTATCTCTCGATCCTGCCCGACTGCATGCCAAACCCCGCTGATAGCACCTCCATGTGTCTAGCTCATATTTTCTGGTACTGGCCATACCTTTGTGCCCGTGCGCTGTTGAGGTGCTCGGCCCTATGCTTTCTGTCTGACTCTCCCCCACACTGTTTCTTTAAAAGGAAAAGTATGTTCCTGGCTGCGCTGCAGGAACTACGCACACAGAGAAAGAGGGAGACATCAGAATGAGAGAAGAGGGAAACTTCACAGATGGGACTTGGCTACAACCGTAGTACTATGCAAAAACTGACACGGAGCTCGGGTTTTTATCCATTTGAGCTCGTAATTCTACGTTTTTTTTTTCCATTTAATGCCTCTTTTCCTCCGTAAATTGCGACAATTGACATAGATCCAAGACAAAACTGGGAGAATTTCCTCAAGTAATACATAAAATATCCTGTTTTCTCTGCCCTCAGATGTGACACATACGGGTTTGCTAATGACAGACGGCCTGGAAGAGATAGGAACAACCAGCTACTTAATCAGTTTATATTCTTCTACGATGGGATCATCTGACGTCAACCAGGACACTCAGACTCAAACCATTTAAAGTTTACGACCAGCAAAAGTCCAGGTGACCTCACTTGGCTCGGAGCTCAGATGCTGAGCCAGTTGAGGACCCAAGAGGTGATAGTGAGTGCTGGGAATACGTTTAATGGGGAAAGTATGGGGTGTAAATCAGGTACACAGTGGTTTTTGTGAGAAAAGGAAAGCAGCGTGGCGAAATGTCGAGCCGGAAAATAACATTTTCATGTTAATAAATAACATTGTGTGGGAAAATTGACAAGTCTTAGCATAAACATGCAGTTTATTACACAGAAATGAATGATAACATGGAGGCACGCTGTGGTTTGAAGTTACACTTTTTAAATATTGGCATTAATACAAAATCAAACAAGAATAGTTCGTCCAAATGAGTCAGTGGTCAGTGACACGGAGCCACAGAGGAGCGAGAACACAGAAGGAGACTGAGACTCCTCTGTCCACTCCCACAGCTCTCTTCCTCTGTCTCACATACACTTTGTATTTCCCACTACACCACTATTGACACACACATAGGTACACACAACACACAAACACACACACACACACACACATGCACGCACAGGACCCCGGGCTGTACATCACACCGCCCACTGCTCACCCCTCGCATTTGAAAGACCCTCTTGTAAAGTGCGTGAAGCAGTATGAATGTGTAAAAGGTGCCACGGCGGGAAGGTGGCGTGAGCGTGTGTATTGTATGTGTGTGTGTGTGTGTGTGTTTGTCACCTGGACGGTAAAAACACAAGATCATGTTCATATGGCACATTCCAGATCGTCTCTGCAGAATCAAAAAGGGGGGAAACACAAATATTTAGTTAGTTCTTAGTCACACATACTCTGACACATGCCCATTTGCTGAAAAGCCGTGGCACACAGGTTGTTAAATCAGCATTGGCTGCATTGATACATGCAAATGCCTCAGTTTTACCGCAAATGATGAGGAAATACAGCCCAAGGGTAGACGAAGTGATGTTTTGCAGCATTTATGTGGCCTGACAAGGCCTAAATGCTGCTCACAAACATCTGCTATCAGCGCAAACCAGCGGAACGATGATCAATTGTTCTTTATAGCCTAATATATGATCCATGCCAGTGGTATGCTAATAAAACGATATCAGTCAGTGTCAACAGTGAGCTAATGCTGCTAGTTTGTTTTCATAATATCGGTATCAGGCAGGATTAAACAGACTTATCAAACTCTGGCGGAAAGTTGTAGCCTTGAGTGCTGGAATCAAAACGTGTTATGATTCAAAGGCAAACACTGACTCCATGTCTTTGTCATTCACCTCACCGGCCGAATTCAAACAGGAGTCAGCTGACAAGTTGTTAAAAAAAAAAAAAAAAAAAAATCAGGTTTGTCAGGTCGCACCTTTCAGGTATCGTCTTGGAGTGCACTGTCGTCCTCCCCGCTGCGTGGAAAGTTACAGATTTCAAGAGCGCGTGTACATGCATGCACGCGCCGAGGCATCAGCATTTTCCCTCTTAAGACCTCCACTGTTTATGACAAGTGCTAAATTCTCCATCTGGTCTTGTGGCTTTGTTATGGAGCTCCGAGAGCTGCGCAGGCGAGCTGCATTTGTTGAGAGAAAGGCGCAGAATGTGGCCGACAGCCCGACCTGGCGAGCAGATTTTTATTAATAGTCCCACGACTAAATCCAGGTCTCTGTGCTCCTCTTCTGCGGGCTGTGCTCAATCTTTCATCGAGGCTTTAAAAGCGCCAGCACCTTCTCTGTGATGCTAACTGGGTCAAAACGCTGCGACTTCGACACCCTCACACATGCTGTCATTTCCACCAAAAAAAAAATCTCCTCACACACACACACACACACACACACACGCATACCGTAATGCACACATGCCCCGGAGAACCATTTGGATCATAGCTGAAAATCCCCGAAATTCATCATTTTGACAGTGACAGGAAAATAGCTGCAGTGCTGTTGATGACTGATGTGTTAAAGGATGGTAACCCAGGAGAGTGGAGAGGAATGAGCTGCGCACAGAATGCAAACAATTAAAAAGAAATGTACATAATAACTGTGTACAGAGGTAATTATAGGTGGTGGAGAAAACCGCATAAAAACCCCAACAGGCGACATTACACTGATATACAACCGATGTGTGAGTGTGCATCTGTGTGTGTGTGTGTGCGTGTGTTTCTGTGGCTGTGTAAACCTGGAGACGAGCTCTAAGGGTGTGGCCTGGCGTTGCCTAAGTTTGAGTAAGGCGAGGTCCTATGACATCAGCAGGTGAAACCTGTTTTCAGTTTGTGGCTGGAAATGATGCAGGCGCCGGCGTGTGTTTGCGTGCACGGGTAGAGCGGGAAAACAAGCATTTTAATCTTTACGCTGGCTTGTGTGTGTGAACAAAGAGGCACCCGATCACTATGTGCTGCCTTTTAAAGATTCAACAAAACCTAAAATAAGACAAAACGCTCTTGATTCAGGATGAACTTAAGATATGAGAGCAGTGATTTGACTGGGAGTTGAAGTAGTTATTGGGCAGACCACATAATGTCATGGACTCACTGACTTGTTTATCTAATAAACACACACACACACACACACACACACAGGTTGATGCTGTGTGAGTGAGAGACTGGACTAAAAGAGTTGAAGAGAGATGAACACACACACACACACACACACACACACACACACACACATGTTTGGTGAGTCAGTGAGGAATGTGTGCTATGTGGGCTTTGAGCGGAGCTGAGCGCGCAGCATGAGGACAACAGCTGGGACCCTTCATGCCGGTGCTTGACAGGCTCAAAGGAATGTACTATTTCTCCCAACAGCCAGCGTCATCTTGGATTTATCAGATCTTGCAGAGCCAAAAGCAGTAAAGAATAAAAATGTTCAAACATAGCAGGTATCGCTGAAAAGCAAAACTTAATTCTGAGGTTTGTTTTAAGCATTCCTGCAATATCTATAGATTAGACGGTGGCAAAACCAACACAACAATGCACATTACAGGGAACCTATCTAAGGTATGAACGTCAAAGTACTTATATATAGTGTTATATTATTATACATAAGGTACATGACATGTAATTAGACTGTTAAAGACCGATGACTCAGAAAACCTGGAAATGAGCTCTAAGGGTGTGGATGACTGATGTGTAAGTGACTGATGTGCAGTTCGCCTCCTTAAAGGCTCAAGTTAAAACAAGTGGTTTCCCAAAGTAGGGGTCCGTGCCCCTTGAAGGGTCACAAAATAATAAATCTGATTGGTCCTGAGATGATTACTGAAAGGGGAAAGAAGGAAAAAACAAACATTGGTTTAATCTTTGCTTTTTGGTGTAATTTAGAATAATGGGAACACTTATTATTTGAAATGAAGCCGCGATCTTAATCTTTTAATCTTGTTCTCACAATGTGTTAGTGTGTTAAAGTGTTAAAATCTAGTTTTTTAATGCAAAATCTCAATCTGTGACTGATAACATAGCTCTAAAATAACTGTAGGGGAGTAAAAGTATGAAGTAACTCAAGTAAATTACCTGAAAATTGAAAAGTACATTACTTATATACTATATGTATGGTGTATAGACGATATAGACATACACACATTTACCCACTTGCTGCCGGAAGCCCCATTTTTAGCTCTATTAGCAACAAAGCTAGCTTATGTAAAGAACATTTTTAGTAGCATTTACACAGCATTCAGCTGCTCTCTCATTCTCGTATGACTTTTCTGACTGAGACGGAGACTATTGCAGGAAGGCTTGGAACCAAAAGTTGCCGTTGAACAAGTTTATTCTCAGTTTCTGCCCCAAGTCTTTATCGTCACCACTGGGTTTCGTGTCCTCGGTAGCTTGTTCCGGTGTTTGTTTGTTCTCTTTGTTTACTGGTCAGCACAACGCATGCAACATGACAACACGCAGCTGTCCAACAGGCTGCCAACTCTGCTACCGCGCAGATCAGCCTATATAATTATTTGCCATGTTGCAGCTGACATTGTTTCCACACGCTAAAAATATCATCATCATCATCATCATCGTCACGGATATAGGCCAGTGTCTTTGGCAATCTAAAAACATGGGAGTCGAACGGAAAGATTGTAATGTCCTGTGGTAAGGTTTTCATAATATGAGGATGACACTGTATATTATTGCACTAATCCACTATTGTGACGAGGTTGCTCCCTAAATTGCAGTGACGGGAATCAAGGCTCTCTCATGATGTCACACGCACAGACAGTCCTAGAACTGCATGATTCACAGAAATAAAGAAGTGACGTGGGCGAGTATGTCAGTGCGCACAGTCATTAAAATCACTACTATCTGTGTAGAAAGTGGTAAAACACCCTGCGTCTATACCATAGAGGCTCAAAGTGACATATGACTTTCCTGTGAGCTGTAACTGCACGTCTGTGTAATTTCTGAAGTGCAGACATCTTGTACATGATTTTTCAGCAGCAATAACGTTTTCCTTGCCTTACCTCGAAATGCCACTTATGCAGATTCAGTGAGTTTCCAGAAGCAGAGCTGATTTCTAATTATTTTAATTTATATTTACAGTAAAAGTCACATGGTTAAGATGTTATGGGTGTTTTATAAAGGCCATGTCGTGCCTCGTTTCCTCTCAGGAATTTATTGGAAACGCTCTGAATCAGCTCGTGGATCGGAAGGATTTGACCTGGGAGCACTGAGGGTCACTGTTTTGAACATTTCCATATTGCTGAAGTGTAGTGAAAGAAGCGTAAGAGGAAGTTGTTGTCACAGTAAGAATGTTGGGAATACAGAGGCGTCACTCTCATTTGCTCTATAAGATCATGTGAAACTGCTTGTCCAAGAACTGAAACCACTACACTATACTATACTATACCAAAACTACACTAAACCGGACCCAAATAGATAACAGATATATTTTATTAAATTGAGATTTATTGTACTGTATTAAACTATTCTACAGTAAAAATACTACACAATAGTATGCTATATCATGCTATGCTATACCAAATTAAACAAAATTGAAACTAAACTAAACTAAAATCACCTTAATTAAAACTAAACTAAACCTAAATGAGACAAATTTTAAATTAACTGAATTGTACTGTATTAAAATAAACTGTACTATACTATACTAATGCTATGCTATATTATACCAAACTAAACTAAAGTAACCCAACTAACTAAACTAAAATCACCTTAATTAAAACAAAACTAATTCAGACT
This sequence comes from Datnioides undecimradiatus, assembly GCA_008933995.1. Taxonomy (NCBI): domain Eukaryota; kingdom Metazoa; phylum Chordata; class Actinopteri; order Lobotiformes; family Datnioididae; genus Datnioides; species Datnioides undecimradiatus. The sequence goes on from WARS01000008.1 coordinate 13,842,704, forward strand.
AAATGAGACTAATTTTAACTACACTGGATTGTACTGTGTCAAATTAAACTATATTATACTATACTATACTATACTATACTATACTATACTATACTGTGTTGAATTGTAATTTAATTGTTGTACTGTGCTATACTTTATAACACTAAGCTAAACTACATTGTACTGTAATGTCACAGTACATGATGTATATAAAATAAAAACCGTCTTGACACATCATCTTGTTCTTGAATCACACCAGCCTTGTTGACAACATGTTGACTCATATTCATATTTAGTAGTCATTATTACGCTATTTGTGGGTCACACCTATCTTTGAAGTCAGCCTTTATTTTGGTGTTAGCTACACACCTGTTAGGTGTCGTGCCTGCACCTTGCACAGTTGTGACGCTGTCATGGGGAAAATCTGTCCACAGACATATAAACATCTCAAAAGTACTCAAAACCGCTTCTGTGGGAGTTCCCACTGCAGTAGATGTATCTTCATTTTGCCATGATGACGTCAACTACAGCACAAGAGCAGAATCACAAGGTGAACAAACATAAAATTCTTATTACTGTGGTGCTGGGTAATAAATAGGTTTTAGGTGGTAAATATGTAATATAGGTAATGTAGTGTAATAAGCTGTAATAAGCATGTAATGTAGGTAATAAGCGTCATGTGATGTACAACCACTGATAAAGTCAAATACAACATATTTGTATTGCTTTTAATTTTATTATATATTATAGCAAATATTTTCTATAATTAATTAGACTTTTTTGGACATTTTTAAAAAAATATTATATCGTTATTGTTTTTAAAATATTGTATTTTCTTTGAGTTTGTGTTTTTTTTTGTTAGTTTCTTTGTGTTACTTACAAAGCGAATGTGCTTAATATAAAACTTAATGCATGTTACTGCTACCAGTTTGTCTATGAACAGGAAGTGCCTGTGGCCTGTTAAATGCGTGATGACTAAATGACGAGCAGGATGGATGAGGCAGCTATGAGACCTCTGCGAACATCCTCAGTGAGCTGAGATTTCCTGCCCCAGCTCTCTTTATCTGTATCACAACAACATTAGGCCATCTTTGAAAAAGCTCTACACTGTTAGCCGCCTTATTTCAGTTTGAAGTTAGAACAAGAAAGCAGGAAATTACAGAGAAGTTTCCAGAGCTGATAATACAATTTGTTTCCCACCACTTTACAGTGCCCCCCCCCACGGTTGTGATGCTGCAGAGAGCCAGTATGCATGTTCTGCAGTGTGAAACCACAGAGACACAAAGTCACATGATGAAGATAGGTACCATCAAAGAGCAAACTACAGTGAGTCATTACCACAGTCTCTTGATTTGAGTCTGCATCACATGAGGCTGACTAGCTTCTCACGTTGTCGTAGCACTTACTGTATTCGACAGCATTGTCTGTCATTACGTTTGTCAGCGTCACGTTTCATTTACCGTCCCTCGTGTGCCACTGTTTGGTAAGGGACAAATCTGCCCTTTGACGAAAACACAATTTAGTCAAAACTTGCTGTAATACTGTGAAAAATGGATAACAGTGGTTATAAAGTTAGTTGTTTGCCCTTTACACGACCTCTCATGTATGAGAATTGAAAGTAGCAGTTTAACCGTTCTTTAAGGGATCACAATCTAGATGTGTGGCTGCTAAGTAGCCATATATATTAATACATGTATAACAATGACATATTTTAATGTATCATATATGCAAAATACATAGGGCTGATTGTATCATAGATCAACACAAAGGCAATGTGTCCTTTTAAAATAGGACTTTTTAAAAATAGCATTTTTTTCTGTTCACAAATGGGAACTAAATTAGTGAGAAACAAACGCTGCTTATTTCAACACGCTCAGAGTTTGAGTCACTTTGCTGACTTCGTGACTTGTCTTTTCTTGTCACAAACTTTTTTATGAAAATACTGTGATTATTGTTACTTACAGCAACATGGAGCAGTCATAAGGCAAACGGGCTGAATGTGTTTCAGATAACGGTTCGGTGCGCTGTTTGTAGCATCTTGTGCCCTATACTCTGCGGCTATGCGTCCTAAACTTGCTCTTGACCCCCACAAAGGAAGCCTCCTTTGACCCGAGGCATACTGAGCTCAGAGCACCACATGATGGAGGAAGTGTACTGAATGCACAGGAGAGGGGAGGGGTGCTGATAGAGCAGCTGTTTTCCAGAGTGCATGAACAAATGTCTGGCACCGGTACGCTTCAGTATTTTCTTCCATATCCAGGATATTATCTGATACAGAGGACGCCAGCGGTATGTTTTTATATTCCGATTCAAAGCGCGACGTTTAAGTAAAGATATTTACAGTGTATATGGGAGTAGAGGAGAGCAAAACCCTTTTAACTTCTCTATTGGACTACACACATTCTCTTATATCCGCGTACAAGATTCAGGTGAAAGCTGGTTGCCTCAGACTTGTTGCTGTGAGCACGTTTAGCTGCTTTTTAAAAAGGCGATTCCAAGGCTGAAGAAAGAAAATATTTTGATTTCATTTACCCTTCAGGCCCCTATGTTCTGCACGTCATGTGTCATGCAGTCGACGCTGGAGGGCTGAGTCTCGCCTGACGGGGGAGGCTTGGATTTCGTTAGTACACACCCTTCTGGGGGCGTGTATCGCTGAAGCCATCTGGAAGCAGGGCAGAGAGATGGCACACTGACTTGGCACAAAATCCAAACACCTTGACGCGTCGCAGGAGGAAGTAAAGTAGCCTGTGTGCCTTCTGGGTACATGCATGTATTGTGAAACCCTGCTCTGAGGTTCCTACAACTCCAGATGTCATCATATCATCACCCACACTGACCCACACTGAGACGGAAAAGCTGACGAGATGGCTTTTATTACATGGATTACTACAGATTAGAGCAACACAATGCACAGTAATGTGAAGTCATGATGATCCTGTGTGATCTTGTATAAACTGGGCAGGTGAACTGTTTTTTTCCACAGTGGAAACAGTGAATGGGCTAGTTTAACACCAGACCCTTGCAGATCAATCCATCTACTCATATCCTAAATGTCAGCCAGTGATGTCGTTCAAATAGACTTCCGTAACATTTAGACTCGTTGTCAGTGACTGTGCACTATGTTCCCCTTTTTCTGCACTTAGACAGTTCATACAGCTGCAATGTTAAGTGCTGACTAGCTAGTTCAAGCGGCCATGTTTACAGTAAAGCACTGGGGAATGGTGGCTGAGCTGAGGCAGTGAGGCGCTTTCACGCCTAAAAGCTAAAAGCTGATATGTTTATGCTCAAGCATAGAAGTGGACCCTAGCCGCTGTGGCGTCACCCACTGGTTCGTGAAGCCTGACGTTTGGCATGACAGTCACCATCTTGGTTTTTAAGGAACCAGAAGTGACTACAAAGCGATGTATACGCGTCGCTACGCCACAGTCCTGCCAGATGGTCACCACGGCAGTGACTCGTCACTCTCGAGCTAGCGATGCCCTGATGAATACTCAGCGTTCGTCATCTGTTCGTCATCTGTTCGTCATCTGTTTTACTCTAAATATGACTGGAATTTATAAAATCTACACCGTGCTGAACTGAATAAGACTTGAAACTAGCAACTGGAGCCATGTACTGATTCCGAAAATGCTCACTGAGGTGATAAATCAAGTGAGTCATTTTCTGAGTTTGCATACAATCTGAGTTATTTTTGCAGCCGGTGGCGTCGCCCCCTAGAGGCGATCAGAAAGAACGTTAGTTTAAGGCACTTCACACCCAGAAGCTACGTCCACTTTTCCATAGTCAATAAATCTATGTGACATCTTCAAGTGACATCCTGCAGTAATTATTACAAGGGGAAAGGAGTGAGTCATTGATATTGTTACGTGAAGTCACATGATCACATGATCAAGTTTAAATCAGGAGACTGCTGTTCACTTCCTGCTTCAAAAGCAGGGCCAAGATTGTTCCCCAAACTTTACTGTCCGTTCATCATTACAAAGAATTACAAAGAAAGTTATTATCTTAACTCAAAGCATGATGTTTTCTCCAAACCGTGGCAAATGGTTTATGGCAAACTCAGCCCAACCTTAGTGTTTTCATTTTTCTTTCTTCTATTCGTGTTCCTAGCTACATACCGTCAGCACTTAAAGCGAGATGATATTAATCTAAATCTGGCACATGTAGTCCTCCCTTTAATAGGAATAACATAATTTTAAACAAATTAACTGTTAATTTAATCAAGGCCAATTAAATCAAATCGGATTTCAAATTATTGCTTGATAAAAAAATGTTGCTTGCTAAATAAATGCTAATTCTTATCACACATCCTAAATAAACATCTATTTATAATTTTTAATATTGGAATATTGGGAACAGTTTTGTAACAGGTGATCCTTAAATACTCAAATAAATATTTTTTCCACACAGGCTTTTTCAGACTGTGATTTGTAACATTTCTTAAGGCTCAGACGAATCATGTCTTCCTGTGATAGTGGTGTTATGCCAGAAAATGCTTCAGTGTATCATAATTTCCATTTTAATTCAGATTCTTATCTGATTGTATGGTCTACTCTGACGAAATAAAGCCATTTAACACTACTCCTATTCCTGTAATCTTGACCAAAACTTGGTATTAGCAACGTTAGGACATGTTCATGATTTTTAGTGATAATCTGTGTTGTAATGCAATGACGTAAACTCTGCTTCTGTATCATCCTGTGTGGAGGTGTTTTATTGTACCACAAACTGCCCAGTCATGCCAGTGCTTCGCCTTCGCATTGCAAATTAAAGTCCCACTTCATATGTTTTTTTTCTTCCAGTTGGATGTTCATGACAGCGAGCCAATGCGAGCCAGCGACATAAAATCTGCTGTGTATTAAATTTCCTTCACTGCCCCACTGCCGTCACAGGCAGCACACAGACTGCCCTGTCAGTCGCTCTGTTAAGGAAACAACAACTGCTTGTGGAAATTTTATCAGGTCGCTGCTTCCTCATGTCATTTATTTATGTACGTATGCATGCAGAATAAAAATAATTCAGTTCATCAAAAGTGTGTGTGAGTGTGAATGTGTGTTCCTGCAAAATAATCAAATTGCAGAACTGTTGTATTGGAAGCATTGTTAAAGGTTAACTTCCTCCTGGTTATATTCGTTTATAGCTCCTGGTCAGGGTCACGTTGTGTGTGTGTGTGTGTGTGTGTGTGTGTGTGTGTGTGTGTGTGTTTGTGGGAGGAAACTGTGAGGAAAACACACAAACAAATTACATTTTCATGACAGAACCACTTGGGAGAAAGGGATAACAGCGCTACTATAGACATAGGTCTCCTGTTTTGACTTCTTTATCATATGTTTATGAGCGTGTGTGTATGTGTGTTGACCCGACGACGCTAAAACAAGGCGCTGCTGCTCTCTCACAGGGAGAAACTGAGCATGGAAACAGGGTTTTAATCCCGGCCAATCAGAGTAACCATCCACTATGGAAGGAATTTACAGGCAGCGGCATACATTCTTTACATCTGTATGTCCCCAAATGTTCTTTGTGCGGAAACTAGATTTTGCACTATTCAGTCTGACACACTGAGGTTAATGATTTGTTTAAAAAATGGAGTCTGGCCAAAAAAACTGAATCACATACTGTAAGGGCCGGAAACTGCAGTTGTACTTATCTGCTTGGGGGAGAGCTATCAAGCACGTAGCACTTCTGGCTACATCCCAGTACGTGATAACCATGAGTCCGAAAGTGCAGACTGTGGGAGAGAAGCGATATCAATCATGACCAGAAAGTCAAACACCAAGAATAGCGCTAAGATTTAAGATTGTGACAAGGGGTTTTTGTTTGGTTTTTTATGCCTGGAGAAGCAGAAGCCATTTTTAGACCAAGCTGGTGTAATACAATTACGCTGACTCAACCAAAAGATTAAAGACAGTTAACATAAAATTTTTCTGGTGAGGGAAGAGAAGATAAAGGACACACTGGACCGGAGGACTCACGTCAGTTGTTCACAGAATTTAGGTCATGAATGAATTTGCCTGTTAACAACAGGAAACTGTAAAAGTGTCCTCATGTATTCAATTAATCCATCGTGTTATTATAATTTAATAAAAGTGCACTGGTTAACGGTGGCGCTTGGCCCTGAGTACTAAATATAGAAAGAGAATTTACAGCTCTTAACGTGTTTTCTCCTGCTGACACGGTCACACTTTCTTGTTAAGTCTGGGTGCTTATGTGGCCATGCGGTGCCACGTGGTTGTGTATTTTATTATGTTAGCTGATTCACCCTATATGTTGCTCCGAGCGCGCGTAAGTTAGCCTGTTTGTGAAAGCTCCTCTGAGTCCATGTGGGATTTATCTAGTCACTGGACCACATGATAGCCTGCACATGTTTCATTTTCCCGGCTGACCCAGCAGATGTGTATGTTTACCTCAGAGGGGTTTACACTCTATGTCTGATCTTGTGAGTGTATGTATGCGTTTTATTACACTGGGTGAGTATGCGCAGTAAATTTTGGCTGACGTCAGAGAGGCCCTGCTGGCTTAGTGTGTATATGCATGTGTGTGTGTGTGTAGATGTGTGTGTGTGTGTGTGACGTTCACAGATTTATTATTTTATTCCATCCATGTCGAGGTGCTTTATGGTGCCAAAAGTCAGACAAGTTGTCTGACGATCTCTGAATCACCTCCATTTATCACAATGAGTCTGGTGAGCCTGTTCAAAGTTAACTTCAAGTCATTTTTAACCCACATATAGTCTCAGACGCTGATGTGTCGACAGAAATTTGCCCTAAATTTCAAATCATGAGTACAGTTTAAAATGCTTTGAATCACTCCACTTTATGTAGAGAAAGGTTTGAATACATTTAAACTACAGTACTTTAAGACTGAATCAACGTGGTCTCTTCATTCTTCGCACAAATAACATGACTTTTCCACTCCACATACTGTATGTGTGCATCCTATTAGTTTCAATATAAAGCAGATCCTTATTGAGGTCACATGCGTTGTCATCACAGTTTGGTTAGGTCTGGGAAAAGATCATGGCTTGGGTAAGAATAAGTCTGACTTAACATGAAGCTCAACATGAATGAAACCTGAAAGAAGATTAAAACAGGTCAGCTTTGACTTTTGGTTTCACATGAGACAGAAACAACAGTCTCCCGGGTGAAAGTGTTTGTTCAACTAATCCATCAACATCAGCTTCCAACCGACATGGAAGTTCTCACTCTTTATGCGGGTTCCCCTGAAACCTTTTCAGATATAGTTGATGGGACGGACTTGGGAGGACTTTAGCGTATGCACTGTAACTTGCAGACCTAGGAGACTAGGGCTAGAATGAGTAGCACGCGTTGTTTTAAACACCAGGTTACGGTTTGAGCTCAGTGCTCTTTGCTCAGGATGAATCAGTTAAAAGCAAATGCAACTTAATTATATCCTTGAGGCAGTGATGGCTGTTGATTTTTTAAAGCAGGGTGGGGTGAATGCTCACACACGGATGCAATCCAGTCCCATCTGACATGGTGCGCGTGGTATTCCAGTATTCACAGTGTTACTCTGCTAATCACTCCTTTGTGTCTTAATTAAGTTTGGGAAACACTGAAATGCACGTTTCTATCCCTGTAATCCTTCAATGAGACATTAACGCATGTGTTAAAGAGAAAACTGTATTAGTGTCTCTTTGATGCGCAACCTTAAAATATACAAGCTACAGTATTTGAATGTATTTCTGTAATTAACATCTATTGCCACATTTTCAGTGTTAATAATTGTATTTAAAGGAGCTCATTTTAAACATATCGAAGTAAGTCTGAATGCAACTTGTCAGCTGACAAGGCATCATTTACATGTCTGTATACCGCTGCTGTGCCTCGACAGGATGACCTTGACAAGTCGGTATCATGGAAACACAGAAATGACAACTTATATGATTTTTTTTACACTCTGCACAAATCACCAGTAAGAATTTAAATGAGAAAACAGTTTGACATGGATGTCAGTTTGACAGGATGTAAGGACATTTGAATTATTTGGAAACTGAACGGCGTGGACCATGACTAAGACACTTAGTCACAAACACATAAGTTTCAGGCTAAATGCATTTTGAGTTTGAGTGTGTTGCCTGTTTCTATACTGCAGCTCCTCTAATGTGTGCTGTGAAGTGTCACGTTGAAAGCATACTGTACAGTCATATACGTGGTGCCAATTTTTACATTGTGCAGACACGGTGTGAGTCAGTTGTTTCACTCTGAGTTGCCCAGTCACATATTCGCTGCCATCTGTTGCCTGCACATGTTTCATTACACGTGTAATGACTGGCTCAAGAGCCGCCTGTCCAGTATCAACAGCTACACACTCTGCCGGTAACTGTTAAAAGACCTTTTTCTTTCCCCTTGTTTTCACATGCGACTTTATATATTTGTTAAACCTGCAGCTTTTTAGCACACCTCAAAAACATCTGTTTTTCATCTGCTCAGTGGAGCTTCTTCACTGTGATGTAACACCACAAATCTCCTGCTGTTTGGAGAGGAATGTAATATTGAGAAAGCCTGGCTATTTCAAATAAATCAAAAACTGGTGTTTTTTTTCTCTTCTTTCTATACAAATATTATTTTCACTATGGCAATAGAGTGGATGATACATTACATATTGGGCAAACTGGGCCATACAGAATACATTACTTTAAATATCTGCTTAATTATAAGTTGCCTGACACGGAACAAAACCTGCCTCATTTGTCTATTCTGTCGGCCTTAAGAAGAGACACGTGTAAATGTGTCTACTCTAATGTAATCTAAAAAAAACCCAAAAAAACAAAACAAAAAAAACAACCCTGAAATTTCCCCAGTGTGGGACTAATAAAGGAAATCTAATCTAATCTACTCACATACTGAATGCATATCATACAGGCAGCTTTTTCAGTTTATACTTGCCCAGTTTGGGAGCATGTACTTTAAGTAAACCCCCAAGCAGTCCTCTATCAGTTAGGCAAGTTGGAGTTCATCTGCCTCATAAGGGACTCTGTGGCTTGACAAGCGCCCTGATGTGTGAATCTAGTATTGTGTCGGGGAGTTGTAGGTGGTTTTCCAAAAATGATAAATGTAAGAGAAAAAAACGAGAACAGTGTGCCCGCCCTGTCCAAAGGCTATATTTGTGCTGACTCTTTATGTTAACTGTGTGCTGTGAACAGGCTTGCAAAGTGATCTAACAGACGCTGTAAAATGTGTGATTGTGGGTTTTGTTTTTTTTTTTTTTCGTGAGGGGGTGTTTGAGCATTACTCAAACTAACATAGCTGACCACAAGGCATCAAAACAGTTGCACTCGGGCCATAGAAAGAAAACCATGACACAGTGTCTTTCCTACCCATGGTAACACATGAGGGTGTCTACAGTGGGCAGGGAAACCACTGCTGGACTGTTGATGAGTGGAAAGGTAAAACGCCACCTCTGGTCCAATGGATCCTGTTGCATCACAAATACGAATGTGATAAAGATTAGAACAGTAAAAATAAAAATGAGGAATAGCTGTTTTAGAGAAGTGATGACGAGGGCTATTTGTTTGGTCAGTTGAAACTCCTGACTCTGCTTGTCCCGACCATAAAACTTTGGGAATTTGTCATTTTACACTTTTGTCTGGAGTTATAAAACACAGGTCAAAAGGCACAAGAAGCATGATTCAGAGACCAAAAAGACAAAAGTTCAAGGGTCAGAGGCAGAGGTCCGAACCTGGCAGGCAGAGAGGAACTTAGAAGAAAGCAAATTCATCCCAACTCATCGGTTGGCTGCAGGTAGGAGAGTTTAATATGAGGCAGGGAAGCAAAGCAGTTGTGACATGGAGTCACCTCAACTTGTGGCAAAAGTAAACAAACAAGACTGCATATGTTAATTAATGACGAGGTGCTTGTAGGACCTGTTGACTTCTTTTTGACTTTGGGACAAAGACAAGCTATCACCTCTATTTCCAGTTTTTGTGCTAAGCTAAGCTAAGCTAGCCTGCTGCTGGTTGTAGCTTCATATTTATCAAACAGACACGCAAGTGGTGTCAATCTACTCATCCAAGTGTCAAAAAGAAGGCAAAACAGCAAACTATGTTGTATTTCACCTTTTAATGTTGACATATACAATACATACCGCCATAAAAATTAGTCATGCAGGAACCAGAGTTAATGACCTGTCCGCTACAATCTTCTGATGTCAAACGTTCAAACATTAACTGAAGCGCAAAGGTCTGCACGGTCTGCGTTTTAACACCTGGATGTTAGCGATCCCTTGTGGAGTCGCGGCAACGACGTGCAGAAGCCGCTATCAGGTCCAAGGGCGAAGCAATAAGGTGCTAAACTGGAGCAACTGTTTCTTTGCTCATTTGTACAGAGTGAAAACGGAGGTGGGTGTGTGAACCCAAGTGTGATTATGTACAGTACATAATGTACCAAGTAGGCTTTTGATTTGATTTGAATAGCATTCTTTCCCCCCACTGGAACCTTCCTCTCCTACGTGCCGAGGGGCCTCACTTCCTCTTCTGAAAGCCTTTCCATTTCCTCTCTGTCTGAGGCGGAGCGCTGCCTTAAAAGCAAAACTAGTCAGACTCAAACCAGAACCTTTTTCGTGCACTGAAAACAGATTCCTGCTTGTGTTTTTGGAGCCAGCAGGTCTGAAACAGGTGTTCCCGACCATGGCATGCCTAACCAGTCAGCTTCTGACACCTTTTATATCAGCACTTATACTGAATATATTATGAGTGGCTTGAAAACACACTGTGGTAAACTGTGGTGATTTAGTAAAGGCAACATCTTCAGCCAGACGTCCTCTTACTGGTGCAGCACCGTGTGAGCAAAATATTTAAAAACATGTCAGTGTGCGTAAAAGCTGCCAACAAGAGTGGGTATTGACCTTTTTAGTGTAGGCCTGTCTCATTATTAATAGACTGGAAATGTCACAGGGACTGGAAAGTCTCAAGAAGGCCAGCATACAGAATAAGCTGTCACAAACTGGATTAATGAAAATTTAAAAAAGCAGCTTTTACTAAGGTAATGTTTTCATTTAAAATGTTTTGAGTTCACCCACAGCAGGCTGATTCTGTGGCAAAAAAAAAACAAAAAACTGTGTGTCACCTGAACTAAAGCATGAATACAGAACAGAGGCAATCTCACTAAATGCGGTGAAAATGGCCTGGAAAAATAAGACGCTGGTGGTCGGAGTGGATCAAAAAAGCAGAAGTGTAGAAACTTCTGACATTTTTGCCATACAGAAATGTTTTCCGGTCTGTCTGCTTATCTATCTGAAGGCTTTCCACCAGGTCCACCAGATGATTTCACGGCTGTCGTGGCTGAATTGGATTGTTTTAATGATGTATTTCTGTTTCCATTTCACCTGTCCAGGATGTGTTGTTCAACTGTCTGCTCACTTCAATCATAATCACTTGTGCTTAACACGGTATGCAAAGACCAGTCTGGAAAATATATAATCACACATTCATCAAGAGCAACACATTTCTTGACACATTTGTTTTTTTAAGCCCTGTTTTTCCACATATTTTTTCCATTACAATCTTTAACACGTTAACCACATGACCTGCTTTCATGTTTTGGAAATGTTTGCGGCGACTTTACAGTCTTGCGGTCGAGCCCCCGTCTCTGTTTTCCTAATGTGGTGCTGCCACCTGCTGCACCAAGTCGGTAGAACAGAGCAGGCACGCACTCCCTGGCAGATTGTACAGTTTGTACAGTGAGTCACATGCTGCCGGATTACTCATGTAGGTCACACTACACACACTGCAGTAACAGAGAAGCACACATTTCAGAGATGACTTGTCTTTTCAAAACTATGCCCGATCTCCCTGTCAAGGAGATGACTAAAAGAATTAAAAAATAAACAAATAAAATGCACAGAATAAAAGATTTTACTGTACATAACTATGAGTGGACTGCTTTTCACTGAAGTGCACATTGATCTTTAAACTCTGATTTCCCAAATCTGTCAAGCAAAACCCCTAAATTGAGACCATGAACTGAATATTCCCTGCTGTTTAATCCAAAGATCAAACTTGAATATGTAAATAAAATTCCACTGAACCATTTGTTTGCTTTTCACAAAGTCTGCACATTAGCCTCTGCGTCACACAAGGTCAAATGTGAAACAGATCTGCCTAATTTGAGCACATATCCGCTCCACATTTTCTCAACAGGGAATCCATTGTATCGAGATCTGGTTTCAAACAGCTGCCACTCACTGCGCATAATGTGGCCAGGATTTACTCCCTTTGGCCTCTCGCAGCTTGTGTTCAAACTAATATCACATAAATATTCAATACAAATGACCTGAAGTGACATCTGACCAAAAATGCATAACCAATGACAATCCTCATTGTCTGATTGGGTGTAAAACTGAATAAATTATGACTCAAGTTTTCTGGGAAAAATAAGTTTTTCTTTAAGCTTTGTAATACATGTTAATGAGCTCCAGCTCATTGTACTTGTGTTCAGTGAACCAACATATGTGCCCATTACACAACGTAGATATGTCATTATGGTCAGCTCTATTTTGTAAGTCAGTGGACAAAGGTATCATTATTACCCAGAGCCATTCTGGGAAATCAAGCCCTCTTATTTCCTCTGTGACAGAGTCTTGTTCAGCACACACACATACACACAGAAAGGCTTAAAGGCATGTTCCAGTACGTTCAAGTCTACATAAAAAGACACAGTCAGTGACCAGGAGGATAACCACTGGGACGATAATGGTTAATGTCTAGCCTAAGTTGGCTGGCAGGTCCCGTCAGAAAAGCAGATGTGTTAAAACAGAGAGGCAGGACTTACTGTAAGATATCTCTGAATACATTTTCCTTTTGGTCGCAAGCTAATTTTCTGATCCAGTTCAGGTTATCCATCACTGTAAATGAACAGCCAGTAGTTGTGACAAAGCTGCACCACACACAGATGCACAGTTTCATACAAAAAAGGTCAAATTCTCAGATAATAATTAGACATGACGCACTTTTTAACTTGTCCTCCTTCTCGGGTTTATTTTGGAGAAAAGAAACATATCAGCTAATAACTAACAGATTCAGTTGCCATGCTACCTGTTTGTCAAAAGCCAAAAGTCCATAAAAACCCCCCAAAATTTGCTAATGACTAAAAGCAATAGTTTCACACCTAAAAACTAGAAGAAAATCTGTTCTGCTCTTTGTGTGCAATAGTGAAACAAGACTATGGGTCTACAGCCATGCTAGCAACTCTCTAAAGCTTAAAGGCACACCAGTGCTTAGAGCTAAATGCTAACTAGCATCCTTTCATCGGCGCAACATGCCAACTTGCAGATGTTTAGTAGCTGACATAGTTTTTACCATCTTGGTTTAGCATGTTAGCATGCTAACATTACCTTGTTAGCACTATCACAAACTATGCTATTCTTTTTGTAGCTTTTTAGTCATAAACCGAAGACATAGACTTTGACCTCGTGGTGGTGCCAGAGGAAATGGCCAACCAAATTTCTGACAATTCATGAATGTCTGTAACAAATGGCAAAACAATCCATCGAATAATTATCATCTCATACTTCAAGCTGTTTGTTTGCAAAGCACTTTTTGGCAAACCTCCTGAGAAGGGTATCGCACACGTCTTTTTCTTAAACTGCATAATGTCTGAAGACTATTTAGTCCTGCTAGCCTATTCAGCTATGAGTATTTTAAGCAACACAGGACATTAGCTACTCACTACCTAACTTTATTGGTGTCTTACGATATGAATAATCTTGCAGGATAAGCAGCAGATGATTAGTTTATCTAACAGCGAGGTGAGAAGGGGTCTGTCATGCAGATAACTGTTGCAAATGACTGATAGTTAGCAGGCTGGTCCTGCCTAGCCTGTTAACATGTCACTCAAAAACTCATTAGACACGAGAGAGCTGGCAGCATAACCACAAAGGCGACAGCGAGAGCCAAAGTCTGATGAGTGAGTCAGAAGCAGAGGGAACTGTAAACAAAACATCTTATTAATAAAGTGGCTTACGTGTTTAAACAAATAATTTGGTTGGAAGTTATGAGTGTTACCTTTGAGATGCAATTTTTCAAAATTCCCTCTCAAATTATATATTTGCGTTGTTATTTAAGAAGTTTTGCTTGATTATATTTACACAAGTCTGATTTCTTACTCCCCCGCATAAAGGTTTTCAAAGGCAAATGTGTTTCCCCACATTGGGGAACTGAATCACTGCTACAACACACACGTCTGTGTTCTGTCCTTCTTAGTGAAACTGAAATTACTCAGGCAGTTTTGCAGGTGTTTATGTGCATGTGTTTCTGTGGGTGTGCACTTTTCAATCTTGTCCTCTGCCCACTAGCTTGGCCTTGCTTGTGTCTCTCCAAGACTTTGAATGTTGGTGATATGTGTTCACACGCCGGGGGGCACAGAAAGGTGTCTCAGCTCCACGATTTTCTGAGTACCACCCCTTCCTGAACAAACACACCGATGCAGATCTGAGAACGCTTGAATCAGTCGTGAGAGATGCACTTACATAACGTCCTCACCACACATTCACATTTGAACCATTACACAATTTCACAAGTGTCCTCTGTAAACATGCAGGAGCCCACTGGAAAAATCCCTGAGTTGTGTTTATCAGACATCTAGGCAGGCAGCGGGGCGTGTGTGTACACATAGGTGGGAGAAGGAATGACTGGTGTCAAAGGTTGTGAACTGGTTTGACTGCACACACACGCACACAAACACGACTACATCACATGGGTTTCAATTTAATGAATGACCAAAACACGCTAAAAAGTCACCTGGGAATCATAGGCGGGTGGGTTCTCACATTCGCCCTACACTGCATCACACATGAACCAACTGTAATGACTTCCTGCACAGTGAAATGTGGAGCAACTTAGTTATTATTACAAAAAAGAGAGCAGTGAAATGTATAAAACATGACAAAAAACTGATTGTTACACTCTTGTTTTAGGCTATAACACATGTAGCCTGAAGCCCATGTTATATTATTTAGTCTCTGGAGACCAGAAGAGGCTTTGGCAGCAGGGAAACCTCCCAGGGCTTTGGATCTTTCCGTCAGTAGCTTGAAACATTAAGAGAACATTTCCTCAAGCAAAAGGTCCAGGACATCATAACGTCTAACTCGCATAATGATCCAGTGCCATTTAAAATATTTGAGTTGCTTTGCCCTCAGTTTGGGTTTGAGTGTGCGTTTCGCATTGCTGCTTTAAAGACTCACCACGGTCTTGAATATGACACATACTGCTGTTGAACTACTCGTGGGAAGAATGAACATCTAGGAGTTTTGATTTAAAGCTCGGTTTCCACTCTTTTTTTTTGTCTTTTTTAGAGCACGACATCTGAAATTACTTTTCTCTGACTCACTTACCTCCCCCCCCACTCATCTCCTCCTCATTAGAGTATTCTTACTCATGCATTAAAAAAAAATAGGATTTTACTTTTATGACTGTAAAGAACTGCAACTAATCTTTATTTTCAGTACGGATTAACCTGCTGACTAGATTCTCGAACCTCAAAATTATTACCAAAACTAAATAAAAATGATTACATGTAAAGCTGACAGCAGCAGATCCTTAGATTTGCCCTTATCCTTATGAACAATGATGGGGTTTTTTTTGTGAAAAACGACAGATGCAGTTATGATTTTTGGCCAGTTGACTAATTAATTAATCAACTAATTGCTTCTGCCTTCTGCTGTACTTGAATACATGGCTGTCTTGTTTAATTTATAACTAAAATGTTGTATTGTATCAGCTATTTGTGTGCAAAAAGTTACTAGTAACTAAAGCTGCTAGAGAAATATAGTAAAAATGGACAATTTCTAAATGAATAGAGCGTAAATATAAAGTACAAAGTAAGTATAAAGTATAAAATGGCATGAAAACAAAAGACTTAAGTACAAGTGCCTCCAACCACAAGTAAATGTACAGCGACCACTGGGAAGTCCCAACCGCGATGTAACAAGAAAGCATTAGCAGAAAATACTGAAACTTTTATCATGTGATGTGATCAAAGTGCAGATATGCTCAAAGTACCTCCACTCTCTGATTCTCTCAACACATGCTTGACAATAAAGGACCACATTTGCTCTGCCAGTCATCACTTTGTTCGTCAAGACACAGTTACCGCATTGTAACACAGTCCCGCATGTTTAGCAGACCCTTTGTTCCAGACGCGTTCACGGCTCAGTGAGTGACTTCACTTAACAAAAGAGATCCCAGGAGTATTTGGACTCACGTAGCTGGAGCCGCCCAATCATAAATAAATAACTTAATCAGCAGAAGCCAGATGATTTACTGGTTCAGACGCACAGCAGGAATCCGTGTAATATAGGGCAGGGATAGATCGTTGGCTTCAGCTGGTCAACAAAACACTTAAGTATCTAATTAACATTAGCATCTACATCTGTATGTTACAGTAGATGCTGACAAAAGAGGCTGCGAACTGCATCAACACAGGAGATTGAACTAGCTGTTGTCTCACGTAGTTGAATATAAGCCTGTACAGCTCTCCATCTCCTACAAAGTGTTTGACGTCATCAGGAAGGAGATGCTAAGGGTCATCATCCACAAAGACGAATACGCACAAGCGATGGTGCAGCAGCGTGAGTGTGTGTGTGATACTGGCTTGTCACAGTTCCACTTTGTAGAACGAAGAGAGAAGTGGCATCGTTGAATTCGAGGTTGGACAGAACTATTGTAAAGAAGTGGTAAGATGCCAAAGAACAACTGTTGTTGAGGCTGATTGACACAAGTGGTTAGACATTGTTTTGGGAGGGCAAATCCTTTTCCTGATCACAGCTGACCTTCAGAAAGAAAGAAGTGCGATTAGATATTCATACCTCAACCTGTTGAGGGGTTTTCCGACTTTGATACACTCACGGAGGTTTTTCAAGCCAGCTCCTTGTGTCTATTACAGGAAAAGCATCTTATGACACTTCCCAAACTAAAACCCACAGCACAGAGAGAAATTATGCAGGGACTTTGGATTTTTTTTTTCTTTGTTGGGTTCAATCACATGCAGTTTGGAAGTCAGCCTGCCCAGCTGGTGCTTCCAGAAACTGTCTAGGGCTTTGTTTACCGCCATCCACTCTCAACCTCGAGACTTTGTACCAGCAGCAGCCTCACATCTCCATCCTCTCTCCCTACTGAAATGATGCCAGCATCAACGCTTGAAACCCTTCCTTCAGGGCTTTTACTCATCCGTGCTGGCATGTGGGAGGCCCGAGGAACAACGGGCCATAAATGGGCTTCCCCTGCTCATTGAGAAAGGGCAACTGGTGGCTCACAGTACGCCGGCATCGTTAGCACAAAGCAATATGATCATCACGTGATATCTACTGAGGGATGGAGGTAACACATCCTTCTCACAGAAATCAAAATAATATTTTCATGAGCAGGACGCATCAGGAGCAGGACCACACGTCAGTGCGTCACTTCCCTATAAATACCCTCCTGACCCTCTCTCCCTTCTTTCACTCACTTCACAACCCTACCTCCCACCTCTTTCTTTTGTATCTCCTTCTCTCCTTCTTTCTGTCCGTAGGGCCCTATGGGGTAATGTATATTTATTTGTATTGTTTTAAACATGTGGTATTGGAAACGTATCCAAGTATTAATACTTCTGGCCACCCTAACTGCCCAAGAAATGTGTGTCCATTAGCGCGCAGGTGGCTGTTAACTCCTACATGTCTCTTGCTTGCATCTTTTTATGTTTATCTTCTGGTTCCCACACTCGACTCTGCACAGTGGCTTACCGTTTTGTCACAGATTGGGAAAGTTTCCAAAAATGGACTACTGATCCTCCTGGGCGGGTTCAATCCATGTTTGCGGTCAACCCGAACAGCTCAATAGACGTTACAGCCGAATTGGAATTACCCAAAAATCGACCTTCCCCCGGGGCTTACACCGCCCTACTGCATTATGAACATGTGTTGTATAATAACTGTGGGATTAACATTTGTAGGGATGCTAGCTCTAGGCCTGTAAAACATAAATTCTCTTCTTCTCGAGTTCTCAGGTCGAACATCGCTGTTGGTTTTAACTTTCCATAGGGAGACCAAACAAAGACATGAAACTGTATTTAAATATACATTACCATAATACATGATCATACCAGCTCATAGGCCCTGCTTGTCATGTCGTATCTTCAGGATACACAGTGCTACACCGTTTAACGGACTGAAAGTTGACACCTCTGTTCAGCAAAAGTAAATACATTAGGTCTGGTAAAGTGCTTTTGTTTAGAAGTGGAGCGTATGACGCTGTAGTTGCAAACAATTAAGCGTCAACCCGAGACAGCGTCCTGATATAAATGGGTTGAATGTAGGCTGAGTGCGGCTTCATTGTTCTGCGTTATGAGCGAAAGTGGTTCAAATGATCCACAGGCTGGGAGCGCAGCTGGAGGCCACTCACATGGAAATATAAAACGCAGAGCTCGCTGGTGAAGTTGTCAGTGAAGAGGCTCTGCAGCAAGTGGGACAGCTTACTACACAGTTTTACTTAAGATTCTCACTTTAAATCTGGGCCCCTTATGCCACTACCCACTCTGCCTATATGTGTGTGTGTGTTTGTGTATTTGTGTGTCTGGGGAACTGGTCCATTTTCCACTGTTATCTTCAGCTTCATCAACCAGAGCTTTGTGTTTGTGTTGTGTGTTTGTAAGTCTGCTCCCACACAGGAGTAAATCCGACTGCATACACTTCATCCCTGCGCGTTCACAAATGTGTCTCCTTGTGCGCGCGTGGGTGGGCATCCTCTCACATCTGAGAGGTCCGCGCGGTAGTGTTTGTGCGCCTTTCATCCTTAAGTTTGTTTAGGTCTGCGTGTTTGTGCGAACGTGCTCCTGTTGGTGACTCCGAGCGTGGGCTAATGTGTCCACGGGTGAATCTCTGTGGATAGCAGGGTATCTCTATTTTAGGTTCTCACGCTGACAAAACAGTAGGCTGCTGAAATAGTACGCTAGGAGCTCAGCAGAGCGGGTGTATGTACGTGCATGGCTGCGGATGTGTGTGGGCGTGAGAGATTGCGTGCGCGTTAGGGAAGAGACAGTGATAAAGATGGTGTCTGCGTGTGTGTTCCAAACCAAAGGCATTAAGGGAAATAAAAGCTCCGACAGAGCAAATAATGCTGAATGAAATAGAATAACAATGGACACTAGATCGCATATCAGATGCTAATGCGGCGAAATAAAAAGTGATATAGAGTCAAGAATAGCACGCTGTGGTGTAAAACGCACGCTTGCTCCATCAATCTAGTGAACAATCAACAGACAAGGAGGCAATCATTGCTCCGGATTGTCCCAGCAGTGCACCTCATACCTCAAGTGTGAGATCAAGATTCGTATTATTGCAGGACTTTGGTGATATGAGGAAGGCATTTCAGAGGCTTGTGTGCAGCTTTGTTGCGAGACTGTGCGGCATATAACGACACCTTCAAGCCATAAAACTACTAATTCGCGAAGGGTGATAGCGCGGGGCGATATTAAAGGATAAATCTACTGTAGTGTCAACAAATCTCGTGAAAGGAACAAAATCAATGACGTGACAAGCATTTCCTGCCTAGTCAAAGCCTGATATAGGTTATAGCGTTCAATCGTTGCTCTGAAAGATATGAAACACATCGGAGAGCCACGCTAATGCACTGGGTGACATGTTGCTTTATTATAATATGCAAGAACAGCGTAGTTTATTTGAGTGAGTCCCATATACGCCATCCTATTGCTGTAAATTCTCACTACAGCAGCCAATCCAAAGCAGAAAATAGTCCCCGATACACTGTTTACTCACGTTTTGGTAATGTTTGCCAGCGCTGGGTTTCACCTGTTAAGACGGCACTGGAAATGGACTTCATGATGTGACACATACAGTATTTCACATGTCGCCGAGCTTATACACAAGCCTCGATTAGTATGCACAATCAGCTTACGCAAACTCACTGATCCCAGCAACATTAAAGCAGACTTCCAGAGGTAATAGAGACTGTGCCGTGTGCTTTGAACACTTTTCGTTTCCGTCCTTTTATGCATGATGGTCAGCAGTTAAAACCAAAAAACCAAACGCTTCTCCAAAATTATCCCGGCCCATTTTAATTCACTGTTGCAAAAATGATCATTTCACAGCCAACAGTGCTTCTCCCTCTTGTGCAATCCAGCAAATGCATGGTTCAACCCTATTAAATCCTAATGAAAGAGGTCAATTTAACAGCTGAGCCAGCGCGCTTGCAAATGAAGCGCCGGATAGAGCGAATTAACGAATATTTTGTATTGCGCCTTTTGACCAGAAGCTGGCAACTGGTTATCCAACGCCACCGACAACTGTACAGTAACTGAAACTGTGACGCTGAGGCAACTGAATAACCCGTCGGGTCCTGTGGTTGTGGTTTTTGTCGTGGAATTAAAAAGAGAACAAAAAAAAAAAAAAAAGGTTGGAGGATCTGTGACTTTGTTGTAAAAGCAGTTAATTAAGCTGATTTGTTGGCTCGAGTGACAAACCTGCATTGAAGCCATCGCTGAGTTTGTCAGATAACAGCTGCTCCTCTCCTGAAGGCTGCTTTTATGTTAATGTGCGTGTTTTTCCCTTCTTACAAATGCATGGAAAGAATAACAACCGTCCTTATTTCAGGCAAACTGAGCAGATTATTCACTTAAACAAACACATGGTTATGGATCAAGAACTGCTCCAACTGCCAAGACTTACAGCGTGATCCTTTAAAGTAATGCTATTACATCTACCACCTGATCCTGCAGGTTTACTCTCTGCAACATCTATCAAACCAGATGTATCCTCTGCAGGCACTCTGCAGGGCTCCGAGTCACAGTATCTCTACTTTAAATTCCTTGTAGTCTGCCTCCTGAAACACTTCCTCAAGCTCCCACAACTCATCCCAAACACTGCAGCCTGTCTCGTCTCAAACCTCCCCAAATTCTTTCATGTCCGCTCTGTCCTCCACTCCCTCCTCTGGCTCCCTGTGGCTGCTCATACTACTTGAAAATCCCTGGCGCTGGCACACATGCCTGCGAAGGGATCTGCAGCTCCATACCTCCCGGCCATGGTTAGACACACAAGTCCATGCTCCCCGGATTCTGTCACGACTGGCTGCTTGGCACCAATTTTCCCCGCACCAGGCTGGTCATCACCACACCCGCTGCCCAAATCCTGTGCTGGACTAATCTTCCTACTCGATTAACAGAGCCACTCCATATTCCATCATCCTCTACTGATTTCTCAAGAAAGCCCCTCTATTTCATTAGCTTCAGCTGTATTCCTTTTCTCAGACATGATCCTGATTCTTCGATCCATCTCTAACGTGAAGCCCTTGAAGCTGACACTCCTCATATTTGTGTTCATTTTACCTTCCCAGACAATAATCATCAGCTGCTGCAGCTGTTAAGAAGTAGTGAACTGAAACTCGGGCTAATGCGTGCAATAATCGCTCACTGTAAATGAATGGTAATGCAACAAAAGTAGCATTAACCTTCACATACCTGACAGTAAGACAGCTGGGCCTGCTGTTCACACAGTGAGATCAGTCTTATAACTCACAGAAAGCCATTTCAGCAGACCGTTGCTAGGGCAGCCTGTGGTGTGGACGTATGGAGACACAACACCTTGCCTTTGTGTTCATATTCATTTAAGATGATAACTGTAATTACTGTTATCGGTGTTGTTCAGGGCTATCAAAGCATAAAAACTTAAGAGTTATCTTTGCATTTTAATGACCCTGTGTCTTGTTTTGAGAGCACCACGAGAAGAGCGCTCAGTCAAATCGCTTAAAGCTATAGAAAATCTCAGAGGTTGCAGCTGTAAAATGTATCATTCGAACAAGACCGGGCAAGCTAAACAAACCTGAACGCAGCCTGGGAGGAGCAGTTTGTCAAGGTCTTAAAAGTTTCACCTTCTTGACTTCTTTTCATGATGTTTCCTCAAGTGTTTTCTCGCTGTCAGTTAGATGTTGGGCAACATTTCGGGTGTGGCGCGTCACAAAACGTACAGTACGTTGCATGTTGGATTGGCCAACACTCAACGTACACATCACATTTCCTGCCATCGTCGTCATGAGATGCCTGAGGCGGATGCCAAACCGGAGTGATTGAGAGGTCTGGCTGGAAAGTGTGTCACGCTGTTACAGACATCATGTACCATGGAATCTAAAATCCTGCATTCATAACACAAGTTTCACCTTTTTACATTTCACTATTCAGAGAGGATATGACAGCGGTTTGGAAACTGTGCAGTATAATCAATTTTATACTTAAAACTGCAACAATGAATCAATATTGCCATGAGCTGCCTGTTATATAGGGCTTTATATTAAGTCTAAGTCAGCCCTGCTTATATGCAGCAGGACAAGGCCTCAGCACTCTGAACCCTCCAGCCTGTTGATCTCGGACACACACGTTTCTCACTAGATTTAACTTCTAACAGGTTAGACTTGTTACTGCTGGTGGCTCATTTGATTTCATCTGTCCTGTCACCAAGTTAGAGACAACAGCGTTCGACAGTCTCATACAAAATGCCTCCAAAAATGATTTTAGAGGTTTGCATATCCCATTCTTTTATTGCTAAATGCTAGAAATGTCTGAATTATCTGTATGAATGTATCGTGGTAATGTGTTTTCTGCCCCGAGGCTCAAACTTCACACCCTTGGTTGTTTGTAAATGTGAAACCTGTCTGCATAACAGATCTTCTTTCCACGGGGAAGTAATCAAACCCAGTGATTCACTTAAACACCTACTGGATGCTTTTCTGTTTAATATTACCAGCTACCGTGCAGGAAATCCATATGAAGACAGGCGAGTTCCAACATGGTTGACCAACTAAGGCTACAACAATAATACATCACTGCCTTTTGTCAAAATGAACTTGCAGGGGCGGAAAGGGAAGGCTGGGAGAACAGTAAAAGTTTAGAGTTCATCTTCTGTTTCATGGCCGAATCCAGACGTGGACCCAGAGGTGGAACACAGACACACGGTACAAGATACAAAGTCCTTTAATTCAAAAATGGGTCAGTACACAGGAGGGCAGTCAGTGGTGCAAAGGTACACAAACAGCAGGCAAAGAGGTGAGGCTCAAGGAAAACCACTCACAGGGAAATCGCTGAAACGCTTCGCACAAAGAACAAAAAACAAACTGGCAGCAGGGACGGAAGAGTGACAATATACACTCTGGGGGAAGGAGGGCAGTGAGACACAGGTGCAACACATTAGGGTGAGGCCAGGTAAGTTTCATGGTTGAGGCTTAGAGGGTCTCTTTTATCGCCATTTACTTTTAAACTGGATATAGGTGGAGCGAGGCCTTTGCATTACGGGGGTTAGTTTGTGTTTGAGCAAATACACAAGTCATGCAGCTTTTATTTCCAATGCAGGGCGTCCTCTTTGTGCAAAAAACGAATTAACACTTTATGAAGTCCTTTTGATGTCTCCATGAGCAAACCTGAACTGCAATATTTGATGGCGAGGAGAGGTGGACCGGGCTCTCCTGCTCCACTGATCAAAGACGGCGTCGCTGTGGTTCATTTTTTAAACACTAGATGACAGTAATACATTTCAGAGAAGTGAGAAAAGAGGAGTGAGAGGCAGAGAAGGAGGGATGGGGGGGTGGGAGACATAGACGCAGAAGGAGAGGGTGCACGAAAGAGGAATGGGAGGGAGATGAGAGGAGGAGACCGAGGAAGGCAGAAAACTGGAGAAACTGAAAATAAAAGGGGACATAAAAGAGATGGATACAAAGACAAGGAGGCTAGGAGGGGGATTGTGTGAAAAGCAAAGGCATGGAAGAAGGAAAGTACATCAGAGGCACAAAAAAGGGGGCTGGATAAGCGGCAACTATCTGTGTGGGATGTGAGGGAAACAGGGGGTGATGAATTTAAAAAAAAACAACTTCAATAGATGAGGAGACAGATTGGGAGATAGATGGACAGAGACAAGAGCGGCTCTGTATTGTGAGGGCAGAGATAGAGGAAATATCAGTGTTTTTCGGCTAATATTTTTAAAAAATCCGACTCTGGGTGTCCTCCTCTCATCAAAGAAACAAATTAACTTCAATTCTCCGCTGTGTGGCGTTTTATCTGATCTCCTTCTCTTCCCGTCTATCTCTCTGCCACCGCCGCTCTCCACCCCTCCCCCAGTCATCCCCGGTTCTCCACCCCTACGACGACAAGGTTTTTTAGGAATTCACAGTCAGACTTTTAAAAGTTGCTTGTAAATCTGAACTGCGTTTACAGGCTTTAAAGGGAGGGGGAGATCAAGTGAAAGTTGTTTTTTTTTTTTTTACAGGATGTGATAAAGTTTAAAGCGTCCGCGGGATATTACCAGACTGTAATCCCACACTGTAACGTCCATCCGAACCCCTGAAGCGGCAACAACTGAAGCTGACACTTGGACACTTTGTCGGTGCTTTTAACATGGTGTGACGTGTAATGCAACCCCCGGGGGTGCGGCTGTGTCCGGCCTGGAGTTGGCCACTGCTGCAGCTGGTTGAGCCTTGAAGCTATAAAACCGGACAACGGCTTAAAGACGTACAGGATGCGATGACGTGAATCAAATTTGTATTGTTTGCAGACTCTACTGGCAATATGCACTCTGTAAAACTTTATTAGGGGGAACGGGGCTGCTAAACAAATCTGACAAACAATTACTTTACTCTCTGCTGGTAACGTTTTATAGGGGCAGACATCCTCATCTGCTGAATCTATTAAAGTGATAGTTGAACAGTGTGGGGAATATGCTTGGCAGTCTCTTGTGTTTTGTTAGAGAAGATTAACATGTTAAATATGAAGCTACAGCCAGCTGCAGGTTAGCTTAGCTTAACTTAAAGACTGGAAACAGGGGAAACCAGCTAGCCTGGATCCACCAATGCTTGCTTAAGGACATTTTGCGTCACGTTTGTTCAAACTGTACGAAAAACCAAGGGCATACACCGCGTTCCACATTATTATGCAAATGTAATTTTTCTCTCTTTTTCCTAAATAATCTATAAAAATGATAGTTCTCATAATTTTCAAGTCATCAAGCATTAGAGTATAACTCGACTGTTTTTGAACGAACCTCCAAATCATAACGGTTTTTAAAAAAAAAATCAAAATCTTAAAATGCACTGTTCCACATTATTACGCACAATAGAGTTTCAAAACATTTTATTGTTGTAAACAACTGAAAATGGTCATTAGTTAAACTGCAAGCATTTGCAGGTTATATTTGCTGAAATCAAAAGCTCTTTCAATCAAAAATATCTTAACAGGCCAAATTACATTTTGACATAGGACCCCTTATTGGATAGGAGCTTCACAGTTCTTGCATCCATGGAAGTTGTCAGTGTTTGGATGGTTTCTGCTGGAATTTCTTTGCAGGATGTCAGAATAGCCTTCCAGAGATGCTGTTTTGATGTGAATTGCCTCCCACCCTCAGATCTTTTGCTTCATGATGCTCCAAAGGTTCTCAATAGGGTTGCGATCAGGGGAGGATGGGGGCCACACCATGAGGTTTTCTTGTTTTATGCCCATAGCAGTCAATGATGCACAGGTATTCCTTGCAGCATGGGATGGTGCATTGTCATGCATAAAGATGATCTTGCTACGAAAGGCACGGTTCTTTTTTTTGTACCACAGAAGAAAGTGGTCAGTCAGAAACTCCACATATTTCACAGAGGTCATTTTTACACCTTCAGGGACCTTGAAGGGGCCGACCAGCTCTCTCCCCATGATTCCAGCCCAAAACGTGACGCCACCACCTCCTTGCTGATGTCGCAGCCTTGTCGGGACATGGTGGCCGTTCACCAACCATCCACGACTCCATCCATCTGGACATCCAGGGTTGCACGGCACTCATCAGTGAACAACACTGTTTGGAAATTAGTCTTCATGTACGTGTAGGCCCACTGCAGGCGTTTCTGCTTCTGAGCTTTGGTTAAGGGTGGCTGAATGACAGGTTTATGCATAACTGCAACCCTCTTGAGGATCCTACACCTTGATGTTCTTGGCACTCCAGAGACACCAGCAGCTTCGAATACCTGTTTGCTGCTTTGCAGTGGCATTTTAGCAGCTGCTCTCTTAACCCGACGCATTTGTCTGGCAGAAATCTTCCTCATTGTGCCTTTATCTGCTCGAACCCGTGTGTGCTCTGAATCGGCTACAAATCTCTTTACTGTACGATGATCACGGTGAAGTTGTTTTGAAATATCTAGAGTTGTCATACCTTCTCCTAGGCATTGAACTATTTCTCGCTTTTCGGCAGCGGAGAGATCCTTCTTCTTCCCCATATTGCTGGAAAATGGTGGTCTGCTTAATAATGTGGAACATCCATTCTTAAGTAGTTTTCCCTTTATTTGGACTCACCTGCAAACTAATTGGCACACGAGTCTGAGATTGATTGGAGTGATTGGAAGAGCCCTGACGCACATTCCCATCCATATGTTTAAACTGACAGACAAAAAAATGACCTTTATGACCTTTAAACACAATTTGCATAATAATGTGGAACGCGGTGTAAACGTCAATGTGCTATTCTGTGCTGGGTTTCCTGGAGCCTAGTCACAAATATGCAGTTGCAGCAGACCAAGAAACAGCCTTTTTTTTGGTTTTGCATTTGTTTTTCATTCAGTTTAAACAATTTAGATATAACTTGTTAATCAGTGAGCTTTAGAAGTGCCGCTAGGTGGATTTTGTAACATTTAGCCTGAGCCACGCTAGCTGTTTCCCCCTGTTTCCAGTCTTTATGCTAAGCTAAACTAATCAGAGAGATAAGACAGCAGTATTGATCTTGTTATCTAAGTCTTCGGCAAGAAATCGAAAAGGCTCGTTTCCAAAATGTCAAACTACTGCTTTGAATAAATCCCTCGGCTGAACCTCCTGTAGCTACATGACCTTGAAGATATGCAAAGACTCTCTTTTTGCATCTTTCCCTGCATATAAAACACTTCCTAGGGTCATCTGTGAGTCTTTTTGAACAACAATTAGAATATTATGTCCAGATTAGTCTTTGCAATTACTGTAAAGGGTGTTTTCATGCCCATATAACTTTGTTGTTCCATGCACATGAAAGAAACATCATTCTTCAAAATGAAGCCGTTTTTTTGCAAGAACTAAACCAGTTTTTTGATTAACGTCGAAGATTAGTAGCTATATTGTGAGTCTGTAGCGATTACCTGCTTCAGATCATGTCAGGAAAACCTCACTGACACGGAGCGTTCAGATACCGTGGGGGGTCTCCCGTTCATGCCAGATTTGACTTTGAGTCACTCATGGCTCAGGATGAAACAAACTGTGAACCAGCCGAATGTAAAAAATACACTCCTGGAAATCACGACTGGAATTAGAGCAAATTGTCGGTTGTGGCGTGGAGCTCACACAGGGCAGCTCATTGTGGTGTACCTGTGTATTATTACAGATCAGGCATAGATACTGTCTCGAAATGTAGCAATTTAGGGTCAAAGCCTTTAAGAACTTTACAGCTGTAGCAGAAATGCTACAGAGGCCTTGTCAGTCTTCCTGCGTGTAGGGGAAAGGGGGAAGGGCTTTCCTTGAGGTATCAGGGTCACAGAGGTGGAATCGCCCATCACATCTGTTTTGTGAAATAATGTTGATATGCTTCTGCAGACAGCATCGAATGAAACTCCGCCGCCGCGACTCACATCTGCTGTCGGCGCTCATCATACTTGCGCTGAGTTAATGCTACGGCGCTGCATCACAACAGGTCATTTTGAGCGCCGCTGATCACTCATCTCGGCGGCGGAAAGGGCTGATGGGACGATTGACCCTGCGGATACTCATTTGATAGTCTGACTCCATCTCAGAGTGTGGGAAAATGTGTGTGTGTGTTCATCTGGGATGCAAAAGCTGAAGACGAGCACGTGCTGGTGTATGTTGTGCACAGACACATACGGTAATAAAATGTATCTCAGGTGTACAAGCCTACACGTATGCACACGCTTGAGAACTGGCAGCCAACAGTAGTTTAGGGTTTGTCTTATGGGTAACAGTAGCAACGCTTTCATCTTCCCATCAGCATATCAGTTCTTGCCCTTTAAGCACTCCACATACCAGCCACCTCCAAGATTTGACCAAGCCTAGCGTTATTTTCCATAATTTACTCTATTTTGACAGGAAACTGGTTAACCAAAGCAAACATGCAAACAACGCTGCTGCTCTATTCTTTGTGAAATACTGTAATTCGGAACAACTGTTGTATGAAGCCAAAGTCAAATATCATAATCTTCACCTTATGTTGGCTTAAAAACTCAGAAAACCAGAAAGTCAGGAAATCCCCTCTGTTTCTGTTTTCACAGAGAAGTTGGCTATGACATATCACAGACTAATTTAATGGCAGTAACATCTTCTTTTCCTCTCGGCTGTTCCCTTCAGGGGTCCCCACAGCGAATCATCTTCTCCCATCTCGCCCCATCCTCTGTATCCTCCTCCCTCACACCAACTACCTTCATGTCCTCCTTCACTACATCCATAAACCTCCTCTTTGGCCTCCCTCCCGCCTGGCAGCTCTAACCTCAGCATCATTCAACCACTATAGTCCCTGTCCAAACCATCTCAGCCTGGCCTCTCTGACTTTATCTGCGAAACATCTCACATGAGCTGTCCCTCTAATGTGCTCATTCCTGATCCGATCCATCCTGGTCGCACCCAACATCTTCAGCTCTGCTTCCTCCGGTCTTTTCCTCAAAGCCACTGTCTCTAAACCATACAACATCACTGGTCACAATATTTGTTTTAACCACGGTAGTTAGAATAACAAGTTTCTGGTTAGCACTGTACAAAAATGGAGCCAAAGTGTCCCGGACTCAGGCGCCGCCAGGTTGCACTGTACTGATCGAGGCGCGGGGCCACTGTATTGAGGGCCCTCCCATGCTCTACCCAGACTCAGCTGTGAATTTGAGCTGTCAGTCGTGATGTCACATCCCTTTTTTTGTGGCATAAAATAACATCAGCGTGACAGCGCTTTATTGGGCCCATGCCCCACCTGCTAACATGGAGGGGGCAGGGTTTAAGACCTATACTGAAGAAAACCACCAGGGGGGGGTTAAAAATGTTTTTTGCATTGTCATTCATCTTATGTACAGACCAAGTTGGTTTATACCTGTTCCTCTTTTCTACAGCATTGAGAAAAGCATGTTGTTTTGCTCCTGGCAGCATCACATCGCCTCCCTGATCTCCCTTCAGATGCTCTGTTGTCTTGCAGTGAATCAAATGAATGGGGATAATGGCGCAGGCTTTCAGACAAACCCGCCCTTTTGAAGGCATTCATGGCGCTGTGCATGGTTGTACATGCAAAAAAAAAAATGTTTTTAAAAGTTGAGACTCTGCCTTATTCGGCCTGAGCTGGATGATCTTAAAAGCTCTTTGGCCTCTCTGAGGCCTTGTGACTTGTAGACTTGTGTGTATCGTGACACAAGGAGTGTCAGACGGAAGCAACACGCTTCCCAAACGTGTTATCAAATAACAAATTAAGGTGCAGTATGCTCAGTCATGGCGAGTCTGCACTTCCCACGCAGCAGCATCAGTTTGTGCTGTGGAGTGTGTTGCTTTTAAAAAATGATTTTATTGGCCATGACTGAAACCAGTTTTCATCACAACTTCTGGTAATGTATTCCTCCGGATCCCTCCCTGCTACATACAGCTGCGCGCTGTGCTGCTGGCAGCAAAATTACCAAAAGTCAGCCGAGGACAGGGAGCTGCATGCTTGCATTAATAATCCGTAATGAGTCTATCTATGTCAGGCATATGGCTCTAAGTGTGTCGGTGTTTTCACACTGTCACGACTCATACGCTTCTACATTATGAGCCACATAAATGTTAAATTACAGCCTTAAAAACCATTTCTTAAAAGTTTTTTTTTTTCACCAGCGTGGCAATGCTTACGTATGTTTATGAAGCCTCAGGTGTCTTCCTTTGAGGACATGATTACTGAATTCGATCGTCAAAAGATGTCTAAAAAAACTGGAAAGGCTAAAGTAAAATAAGGTAAAAGGTTAAAAAATGAAGTTACACTTTTTTTTTCCCACGGCGACGGTGATTTATCCAACTCTCTGACTTTCAACCTCTCTGACAGCTTCCATCTATTTCCATTTCAATCATACTGATGCACTGGCAGAGCCATTACACCTATCAAGTCTTCTAGAAATAGAGTACACACACACATATACACGCACATATACACACCAGCCTCTATTTTAGATGCACTTTCGGGCTCAAATGAAGATGAATGCTGTTACACTGAAGTTGTATTAAATGTTTAACACCATTGTCAGCTGCAACTTCCTGAATATCCTTCATAGATGTTGATCATGAATCACTTATTCACCATTAACAGCTCAATTGACCAAGAATCTACAACATTAAGTGTGCAGTAACTACAACCAGCTGATGAATTACCCGTGATGATGGTCTGTTGGCAGATAGCGCGCCTCGTATACAGTGTAAAGAGCATGTGGGACATAGATACTGAATCATTCACATTTATTTATTTACACGTGGTCATTCAGTTGCCAGCAGATTGACGTTGCACAAGAAACAGACATGTCTCGGAAGCGTTTCTCTGAATCCAGGACACAGTTTAGGGCAAAATACCAGCAACTTGCTTTGCCTTATTTAAATGAGCCTCCTCCCACCTGTGTGTTCGCTCTGCACTGACCACCTACACACCACCAAGACAGACAAAGCTAATTTTAAGGTCAGGAAAGCACTGGTTGGAGTGCTGCTTGTACTGGCCATTGTGCTGCCACAACAATAGGACCCTGTTTTGGAAAGTAGGTAATGACAATTGTCCATCAAGTCCATCCAGTCCTCTTCAGAGGCTAACAAGTTTGTGATGACCCCAAAGCCTACGGCTGTTTGCAGTTTGATGGAAATGCCTACAGCAACATCAGGTCCACCTAATTAAAGAAATAAATTATAAAATATATGGGATCTGGGGGAAGTTATAGTTTCTCTTTGAACTTAACATCAATAGGTTACTCAGAAACCTTCAAAATGTACATTTCAGATGCTACTGTTTAGCCACGTCAGTCTACCACTTTGGTCCAGACTGAAACCACTCAACAGCTACTGGACCGACTGACATAACTTTTGTACAGACATTCACAGACCCTTGAAGATGGATCCTTCTGACATTGGTCATACCATTACTTGACATGGTAGCTTTTTTAGTTACATATCATCAAAACTATTGGACAAATTGTTTCCAAAAGATATGGTGCCCACAGGAAAGACTGGCACTAGATCGTTGTGAAGACAGTCAGAGCTGCAAAATGATTTTGGTCATCTCCTGATCTTCCCACCACCACCACCACCACGAGGCTAACATTTGTGACCGTGAGCAAAATGTCCCAACAACTACAGATGCATTTTCATGCAATTTGGTATCTTGAATACTTTCATTTTTGACCAAAGTGCTGCACAAATGGAGCAAATTCCCGTTAGCCTCAGCTGTACTTTGTGTTTTTTTAGCAAAGATTAGCATGCTAGCACTGTAAACTAAGGTGGTGAACAAGCATTATAACATTTGTCACTGTGTGCATATTAGCATGTTAGCATGTTGACATTAAGATAAAGCTCAAAGCACTGATTGTCAGTCTTGTTACTTTTACAAGAGCACTTT
The DNA here is from genome assembly GCA_008933995.1 of Datnioides undecimradiatus. Classification (NCBI taxonomy): domain Eukaryota; kingdom Metazoa; phylum Chordata; class Actinopteri; order Lobotiformes; family Datnioididae; genus Datnioides; species Datnioides undecimradiatus. The sequence goes on from WARS01000008.1 coordinate 13,874,267, forward strand.
TTCTTCTTTTAGCTGTTTAAAAGTCAAAATGTTTTACTTGCCGGGCTAATTAAAGCTAAAATAAATAAATAACACATCACCCCGTGTTTGCATTGTATTGCTCTCTATTTAAATGCTTGTCTGTAATCCATTGGCGGTAGTTATGCTTGTACCTCACCCTATCTGCGGGTGGGCGGCTGGCACTATAGGAAACAGACAATAAAAGAAAAAAAATAGCTATCCACAGAATGTGCTGTACATGAGTAATCTGCTTTGATGACTGTCCTGGTGTGGGATTTTCATAGATATAAAATGAATGGATCTGTGCAAAAGGGACAAAAGCCATGTTTTAGGGATCGAGGGACAGAGAGAACCATAGAAAAGCCCTATTTAGAAGGAAAATGGTTTGTTTTGGGTGAAAATCCGAGTGAAAATGAAAGAGAAGATAAAGTGGTGCTGAGAGAGAGAGAGAGGCAATAACCGGAGAGGGCTGAGTTAATGAAAGCACAGGGAAAAGACAAAAAAATTCAAAGAAAAAAGAAAATACATGTGCTTGTGTGGGAGAATCCACAGCAACGCGTGTCAGCTTGTTTATGTAACACAGAGCGGGTCTCCTAGCATACAGTACTGTACATATGGCCTCCTGTGTGTATGTGTTGGCGTTTGTGCTCGCATCAAGTATAAAGTGACCGCGTGTGATGCTTCGTCTTTTGTCTCTCCCTCCTCACCGGCACTGAATGTTCCCTCTCCGCTTCAAGGACGGTGGCAGAAGGAACGCAAGAGAGGAGACACGCGAGAATAAAAGACAAGAGCGAAAGGCAGACAGCCTTAAGAGCTCCTCCACTCCTTTCGCCGCTCTCTTTCTCGCTTTTTAACCTCCGCTGCGTTTCCTGCCATTCACTCTGAGGTTCTCTGCCCCGTCTTGCAAATGTAGGAGAAGAATATGCAATGCAGAGTGTAAAGCAGTATAAGATTTCACTGCATTTCTCCTCATCTGGCTCTCCTCGTTGTGCATTTCTTCCAGCTTTCTCAACTTCTTTTCTCTCGCCCTTCTTTTGCTTGCATCTCTCTCCTTGATTTTATCATCAACCCTGCCTTCTAATCTGATATTTGTCTTTACTTTTACTACTATTCTTCCATCCTTGTTTCCCCCCCTTCCTCTCCACCCTCTTTGTCTTTGCCCTCCTCAATGCTCCTGATGTTTTCCCTGCAGTCTGTTCCTCTCCCCTCCTGTTTATACCCCTCTCCGCTTTCTCCTTTTGTCTCCTGCTTTCCTCCGTTGTCTCTCCTCTCATTTCTCTTCTCCCGTATCCCCCTCTGAAGTCCCCTTGCCACCTTCTCTCTCTTTCTCTTTCTGGTTCTTGTCTCCCTCTTTGCCCTGATCTGTGCTCCGTCTGCCAGCTCCCTTCAGGCAGTTCATTCTCCCCCTGACCTTGGACACGCCGAGCAGTCGGCTGACATACTACACTCCCTCTTGTCCCTCTCTCTGTAAATGAGGCATCACCCTTTCAGCATTCGATATCTTCGCCTCATTTGCCCTTTTTTGAATTTGTATTCTTGGGAATTACTTAGAAATTACATGCTACCCAATCAACTCTGAGTTTTTCTATAAGTGGATAACAGGAAGTTGCCCAACTGGACACCACGTCTACAGTGGTTACATGTGATTTCCCTCTTAAATATTCTGTAGCTCTGTAGTTCCTCCATCTCTCATATTTTCCGTATTACCTGATCTCCCGAATCCTCTTTCCAGTAACACATGCATTAATAAATCCCAGTAAAGCCAGTCCTTGTATAATCCTCATCCTCGTCCACATTTCCGCCATGCTAAATGAATCTACATCACCCGTGCAGCGCACACAAAAAACCCTAAATTATTTATGTCTACATCAATAAATCCGAAGACACATACAATTAAACTGCATCAACTCTATAATTCATGACCCACCGTTGAAAGGTTTTCACCTGTCAACCCGATTTTCCAGAGAAAAGCGTCTTTTGCTGCACCACATGTCAGACTGCCACGCATGAACAAAGACACGCTGCAGCGGCGACAGAACACTTCCTGCAGCCTGCAGGAAGATGAGCCGTTTGTGTGATGCCCCCCTGCTGCCAAGGAGCTTGTGTGCTTGGTTCAGTGATTATGAAGGGTGCAACCACACCCATATAAACTGAGCAATCAAATGACTGCATCAAATGACACTGAACAAGTTATACTAAAGTGAAAATAAGTCGTTTATGAGATTTTAGGACCCGACAGTAACTGTAGCTACCTTAAGAAATAAAGGTTTATTATATTTTGGAGGAGGAACAAACTGATTTTCAAATGTCATGTACGGATGTTGATTTATGTTATTTGTGGAGCCACAGAGGACTTCTGTTTTTAATAATATTATGTAAACAGATGACACATACCTGAATAAGTATGGACGCCTGCAGGTGTTTGATATTATATAGTGAACAGAGGCAGACTTTGATGGCAGGAACCGTAATAATGATGAGTAATATAACAATATCACGAACAAAGATTAGGAATAATAAACTGAAGCTTAACCAGGCTGAATGCTGTAATTACAACTTTGGAGTTTCACAAAGTTATCTTGCTGTGAAAACATGCCAACCATAACGCCACTTTAAGAAAATATGTCTTACCATAAATGATTACAGTTTTGACAGGATTGATGACATATGCACGGCGATTGGATAACTCTTGAAAGTTATCATGTTATGTTATTATTCTATCTTTTAAGGCCGTGGGTGCAGAGCAGCTTGGTATATTGCAGCTTATTAGGTTAAAGGAAGAATAGCTAACTGTGACCCTGGTCAGGTGAGTTGAGCCTGACAACTAAAAGCTTTAGATAAAACATCCCATGCACAGATAGGTGCTCATATTTGGGTCTCCCACCATGACAAATCATTTACATGTTAACAGAGTTATCACTGATTTAATAGAGATGGGAATCTTGTAACCCGGAGGTGGTGGGATTGCTTCCCGCTCTTCTTTAATCTCAGCATGAAATCAGTACTTCTGCAGTAGGAGTCAAGTGGTTAGTGTCATTACCATAGGAGGCATATTCACCTCAAAGATAAGGTTAGTGTTATTGTGATTAATCAATTATTACAGCTCATGGAGGAGATATAAATAGTCAGAAACTGCTTTTGTAATGCTGTAAAGCGTTTAAAGTTTGGCACCACGTACAGGTTAACCTGAGCATGTATTTAGAAGTAGGCCCATGTTTTGGTTAAAGCTACTGCGTGCCTAAAGTAGAGTGCCTAGGAGTGATGATAATGATTGTTGTCGTCCTGGTGTGGGATTTTCACAATTTAAATGTGTTCCTTTGTGAAACAATAAAGCAAATGAAGAAGGAAAAAAGTTGCTTTCCCCATTGGAGAACAAAGGTTTTTAAGTTTTTTTGAGTGTGTTTAGAGCTGATGTTGTTGTTCTCCAGCGTTTGCTTTCTGTCAAAGCCGTACTGCAGGGAAATATAAATTATTTTAAGAGCTCATAAGTTATTGCAGTTATGACAGAACTGTTTGGTTGATTCTTGATCAGCAATAAATTTGGTCGGCTTTTTTTTTTTTTTTTTTTTTTTCCTAAAATTGAAATGGCAAATCACTGTTTATGTGGGTTCTCATTTCAGATGTGACCCAGTATTGATGAATACAATCAACCCCTTTTCAAACACAGCAGCAGGACTCTCTGGTGCTCTATTCTCTGGTGTTATTAAAAGGTGCAACCAGGATCTCCTCTATTACTAACAGCTGAGAAAAGTGTTACAGGGCAGGGAAAATGATAAGAGCTTTCAGACTCAAATGAGACTTTCCCAAATTACTTTTCAGCCGCACAGTGCATCAGTGTGGGCTAACAGGTAAGGGACAGGATAATCTTCTTTCTTATTTATGGCTTTAGCAGATATTATTCATAATGAAAAACTGTTTTGCCCCCGGCCAATTGAATAACATTTTCAAGTAACAGAATTCTGTGGCATTTGCCTTTAACGGAAGCTACTTAAGCTTTAGTTTGCTATTTATCTTCATTGGGCTCGCTCAGCCTCTCCCCTAGGCGCTCTGTGGCTGCTGTCAGGTTATACAGTAAATCGTGACTGTGGTTTTAAATCCTCGCAATGGTCCCTGCAGCAAACGGCGGAGGGGAAACAAGCAGACTGCAGTATTTCCAGAATCCATATCAGCCTCCCCCAAAAACACTGTGTGATGGAACCATAATGCAGCCCATAAAATAGCAATAGCTTTCAAATACTGTTAAAGGCAGCTCTAAACAACTGTCATCTTCTGCGCAGGAGCAAAATCAACAAACGCAACCTCATGCCAAACGTGAGAAACTTTTCATCAGTTCTTATCTTGGTTGATCATTGCCTTTACCACGCATCGTTTGGTGACACTTGGTCTCTTTTCAATGTTTATATAGACTCAAACATGGTATGTGGTGGTATGAAGTGAAATATAATTGATCAACAGTCAATCGGTATCCAAACTCGCCCTTCTCTTCATACTGTCTATGAGAAAATGAACTTAAACGTTGGATTAAATCCATTATCAGCTTCACAACCAACTCATTGTCATTCATATTTCTATCATATTTCTTTTTAAACTGAGGTAAAGCTGTTTAATTTTCATTGAAAAATGAGGCTGCAAACAACAAATTTTGACCTGAATAGGCAAAATATTTTGAAAATGTATTGTTTGAGCATATTTTGCATATTCTGCACCACTCCCCCTGCATTTTTGCTAGCGCATATGAAAAATACAGATTGAGCTGACTTTTTACAAAGACTGGCCAAAATGTTTTCATGCATGTTGCAAAAGAATGCATAAAATATCTCCATACGGAGTGAATGAGACTGCATGGGCCACTGATATATTATGTTTCCTTTGTGTTATTTTGGTGCAATACACTCATTGTACACTGGGTGGCAGTTGCACTGGGTGGCAGCCGGTCTTTATGGCATACAACAGTTAGAGGTCACTGTGTGGGCATATGTGGGTGTGTCTTCTCACATTATAGGGACCTAAATCTGATTACGCAGTCACGTTGAGGACCCTACCTTACTTTTGGGGACAAAATGCAATTTCCCATAATTCAGACTATGGAATTTTGAATTAATTTTAAAGAAATGCAAGTCTTAAATGTAATAGGTTATTTATACTATGACAGCTCCACTTTGTTGTCAACAAATATTATCAGAAATAATATAATTCCAGTCCAATATCCATTATAAATGCACCACATACACAAAGTAACTTTAGTTTTTGACCAGAAATGTTTGCACTTTCTATAAACAAGGTGAATATTATTCCCCCTGGTCACTGTAGTGATAATACATGTACCGCACCATTCACCGCGCAAATGTTTAATTCGCCTAGTTAGAACTGGGTCAGCTCCGGAGGCGTTGTCCTTCAGGTCGACCCAGCATTCCCACTTTGCCACTGAAGTGAGTATGAAAAAAATTTCCATAAGTGACTCAATTAAGTATGACATTATGTTATTTCTTTTATTCAGCGTGTCACAATACACATTTTTCTGCCCCTTTTATGTTATCCTCCAGTTACTGTGCTGCATATGACAGCAGAGGCTCTTCTATCCTCAGTGGACATATCAGGACCACAGAGAGCTCTGACCTGCTGCGTGTTCCCCTTGTTCCCATCTGAAAACAAGCCAGCCATCAACACGGCCCAGAATAAAGACACTCAGGCTTCGATGGTGAGTGACCCACATCCACGATGCTTTATTCAACCTGTTTCTTGCCCCATAAATGCCAAGTGTGACATGTTGTCCGTCTCTCATCCACTCTCTTTCCTGCCCCCTTGGTTTCCCCATCATTTTTAAGAAAACCCCATTCTGCGGCCCGAACACGCATTCATGTTTCTTTTGTTCAGTTCTTCTTTGCCTGGCACGTCTGTGACAAGGTCTTACCCCGACAAACACCCCGTGTCAAAACTTAACAACTGCATTAAACTGTTGATATTAATGGTAATGGCTGTCCTAGTTATGTGCACTATACATTATTATAATAGAATGATTCTACACAAGGTTATTCTATTACCTTGACGGTCAACTCCAGGGTCTGCCGCTGCATCCTAATTTAGTCCACAGAATAAATGCTCCACTAAATAATGAATACTTATAGAGGTTTGACAAGACAGAGCAACAAAATACACCTTTTGATGGAATTTAGATGATAAAACCGGTGTTTAATCTCCGTATCCAACAAAAAGGTGCCCATACTAATCAGTTAACGGTGTCGTCAGCAGATCTTTGTTATGCTTCTCTTGGGAAATATCAGTGACAGTGACATACAGTGTTCATAGGTCTTTACCTCAGAGGGGTCATCAGTCACCAATAACCAGTATACCACTTGAACTGGTTCAATGAAAAAAGGCACTGTACATTAAATAATGGAAGGCAGCCATTAACTCCATTGTTGTTTTTGTCAGCAGCCTGAATACACCATTAATCATTGGCCGCCGCAGATAAAAGTAAGTCGGTGGAGGGTTTTTTCCCCATTAACTTGTTACCTGTTACTGTAAGGTACAAGACTCCAGTGAGTTCCTGATATTTACACTGATATTTTAAACTTTATGTGCAAAAAATCTGGGTTAAACCTGTGTTGAATCAGATTAACACCAATACACTTTTCCCAGTACCAGTTCAGTTTTGGCCTAGAGTCAGTGTTATAGTGTTTATTTTGCCCATCACCCACCAAAGAGACGAGTTCCCTTGACTCAGTAACCCAACGGTAATGTTAAAATAGCAGTAACACTGGGTCAAAACTCCCAAGTGGTGCTGTGTAAATTGAATCCACCACTGGTGCGATATCGATCCGCCCTGGGTCAGTGGTTTTAACCTGGTCTTTTTCAGTGTTTACTTGCTGATAAACTCTTGAGAGTTAACAAGGACAACCAGAACGCGGCAATAGCTTTGGTTTCCTCCACGGTGTCGGATGATCTCTTTTGTGGAGGACGCATAGGTTCAGCAGGTATTCGGGGCCGTAACAATTGATTCCCTGAACTGAGATGTTGCTAAAGCCAGTGGTTCTCAAAGTGGAGGCTCACAGAGTTTCTGAAGAGCGTTTCAGAAGATTTTCAACAAAAATGGTCAATCCTTTGTTTTCAATACAGTTCCTTCCACAAGAAACACTGTGATTGAATGTATTGTTATTTGGGTCTGTAACAACACATCTAAAGGCAAAAGGCTGTAGCTGGGAGACAGTTTGTTCCTTGTTTGGTGTCTCAAGGTCAAGACAACCACTAGCAAACATGTTCACATATGTGATTATGAATATGTGATTATGTTTATATGTGTGTAGATACTGATGCACACAGTTTTTGAATGCTGCCGTCCCTTAGACAGCTGCGCAGAAGTCGCTGGATGGTACAGCTGGCAGACACTCACGCGCACAACATTTTTATTTAAACGGACGTGTAAGCAAGAGCAGGCGTCGTGCATTTTGAGCTCCCCTCTAGAGGGACAATCTCACAACCTCTGGCTTAATAACACAAACAACCACACATGCATCTTGGCACATGTGAACGGAGAGACGGACGTACAGACGTGCGTCCCCTAAAACTCCTGAATACCTATTGGCTTACCAGCCAGATAACACATGCTGTTGATGTGGAACATATGGAACATGGACTACGGAACTCCAGGGAAACCATAGCAACCACTGATTAAAGAATCTGTGTGCTTAATTGAGCAGCTGTTTTCCCACAATTCACTGCCCTGTCAAATATTGAATGTGATATGATAAGCCAGCCCCAAAATATAGTAATGCAGTAAAACCAATTTTTGTTTTGGGTTTTTTTTTTTTTTTTTTGTCAAAGTTTTTCCTGGTCTGTTGCCCATAGGCAAGGACAAATCTTCAAACTGTCCTCCAAACTGAGCTAAATTAGTTCTGCTGCAGCGGTAAATTTATGATCAGATGGGGAGCCCAGTCTGGTCCATAGATTCTCTCTCTCACACACACACACACACACAAAAAGGTATATGTATATGAATTATCTTTGACTCTTATCTTTGGATGATATAAATCATCTATAATGCAGCAGTCCAAACAAAACGAAGCACAGGTGGCAGGACAAAGAGCTACGGAGATGAATTAAGAGTTATTTAAAGGACCATGTGGCAGCCATCCAGCTATTGTAAGAAGCCCCAGTTATACGCCTTTTTCTTGCAAATGACTTGCAAATGCATGTGTAAGCTTAAAAGATAGTTCCACCAGCATATTTCATTACTTTTGAAGCGGTGCTTTACAAAGTAGTGCGTGGCAGGGGTCTATTCCTGGCAGTGGATGCAGGTGCTGCAGTAGCTGTCTGTTTCTGAGTAAGCTGCTGGAAGATTCCCATCATCACACAGTCCTCTCTTCCTGGCAGTCGAAGACAGTGCTGCCCTTATGGTACAAAGCACAATAGGTGCTGACCGAAGTCTTATCCTCTTTCACGCTGTGTTGCCGTCCTTGATGCTGATACTGTTTTTCTGTGGCACCCTCTCTCTTACGCCGGCATCACCTAACACTTACATCCCTGTTTTATCCTTTCCTCTGTTGTTCTTTTCTTTCTGATTGACTCGTGGATCAATGATGATTGTTTTTTTTCTTCTGCTGGGTCTTTTCTCTGGTAGATATCCAAACCCACTTCAAAGGATAGTCCTTGTGTCCCGTCTCACATGTGCCTGTAAAGCCCATTAGAACATGACCGAGGTGAAAACAAGCCTTGAAAATAATATACTAGGAAGGATCGTAAAGGCCATCAAAGAAGCACAAAACCAAACATACAAACATCTCCAGACGTTTCATCCACTGAACATGCAGCTTTCTCAGTGACATGCTATAAACCAAGTGGGCACTTTAACGTCCTTAACCATTATCACAAGCAGTAGAGCCCCACATGGTTGTGTCTTGAGCCCCTTCCTCTTTACCCTCTAAACCAATGACTGTATGAGCTGCCGACATGTCATAAAATTCTTCAAATACTCTAAACAAACTGCAGTACTTGCACTCAATAATTGTAATAACTTTGTTTTTGACTATCAAATCTGCTGAATGTGTCAACAACAAAGGAACTGTTCATTCATCAATATTGTGCAACAATGAGAGAACAGTTGAGAGAGTGCCTTCGGATACCTCAGACTCACCCTGGACAATAAACTCAGCTTTTGAACAACATCACAACAGCACCACTGACATCCATAAACGCTGCCAACAAAGACTCTCTGCCATCAGAAAACTCAAAGCTCTCTGTGTTGCTCCACACCTACTTTTGAAGCGCTACAAAAGCATATTTCAACCCATTCTCCTCCACTGTTCCCCACGTTTCTTCACCATGTTAACTTCCCCCACAACAGGAACAAACTCGGACTCGGATCACACGCCCACATAACATCCCAAACCTCTCAGACATCATCTGAATGTGTATAAATGTGGATGTAGCTGATGTTTTTCATGTGGCTTAGTTACGGTCTGTAATATGATTACGTACCTGGGTGTTTACGTGGGGCTCTCTTCAGACTGTGGCAACAAATGTCCTTGGAAAAGGTCAATAAAGAAATCACGCTTTTAAGCAATGATGGGAAAGGGACTCATAGCTTGGTGGGACCCATTGCCGGTTCATTGGTGCGTGAATGCAGATGAATGGTTCTTTAGTTTCTTTATGATTTGCAACTGGCATCAGCGAATGAAGGTGTGAAACAGTAGGTTTTTCCTAAATCTTGGTGCCAAATTCATCTATTTCTCAAGTGTGTTTTCCACAGCATCGAGAGCACTTAAATAAGAAAATATATCTACAGAGATTTGTGTTTGTGTTAGTGTCCCCTAAATGTGCTCGTAAATCTGCCTGTGTTGACTAAATATGTGCTACCAAGAAAGAAAGTGCGTCTACCTTCTCGTCTGAAAGTGGGGCTTCATAACACACCGCAGCTCCTTGTTATTAAGATTGCAATGGGCATAAGAAGGAAGTGACAGTGGCAGTGACAGTGGAAAAAGATGTTTAATCAGACTTTTTCAGCGTTTCTTGATTTTTACAGCAATCTGCTTGATGTATGAAAAAACCAAAAGATTACATGAGCCATGGGGACCAGATAATGCGTCTGTGACCCTAGAAAGAACCACAGGGAAGTGAGATGTTATAAAATAAAGCAGTGAAAAGGCTGAAAAGTCTGGTAGAGGGGATATTTTTATTGAGATAACATTGTGGAAGTAGGGATAAGGTTCAGTCAGGAAATGGGACGTGCTGTAGTTCAGAAATGAGTTTTCAACTGCCAACTACAGATGGAGAGCTGCTGTACCGACTGCAGAGAGAGAAGAATTGAATTCTTCAGTCAAAATCGGTGGAAAAATTGTTCCTGGCAAGGTAAAAACAACACTGCAGAATGCTTTCAGTTCATGAAATACCTAAACGTAATGTCCGGAAAAAAAAAAAAAAGACAAAGAGGCCGTTTAATTTTCCCACAAGCTATCACACTGGCAAACCATTTACAGCACCAAAACATAATGCAAATACCGCTATACGTTTGACAACCTTGTGTTTTCAGATTTAGCTTTATTTTTATTGGGATCAAATGTTGGGAAACAGTATTTCACACCACACAGCGAAATCTGAAAGATGCTTTGAAGAGACTTGAAAGGTTTCTCTCTGGCGAGAGAAGAAAAAAATAAATAAACCGTGTGAATAATGACATTTTGAGTGTGCGGGATACTTTTCATAACACTGTAAGGTCTGCAATCATGTTCTGGGTAATAATAGGTGGAAAGGCGTTTGTGCTGGATGCTAATTAGGTGTTCATGAGACTGTGAGTGTGTGAGATGCGAGATGTGGTGCTCTTCCTGCACTTGTGTCTCTTTTTTCTTCATTGAATATAGTGAATGAGAGAATTTACTTAAGATTGGTGGACACGTGGAAGGCAACTTGTTGCCCTGATTCTGTCTCCCGCCTCTTACACAGCGCTCACAGAGCCCCAGTAGCGCATTTAAACACATGTTGACGGAGCAACCGCAGAATGACATGCTAACATGCAAGTACACACAGGGGGCTATAAACTATGCAAGCGTACAGTGGTTAAACCATCAAGCTTTGAGGTTTGGGAAGCAGGGTAACATGGTGTTGTGATAGTATTTCCGCCCCATTGGTGAATTCAAATCGGTGTGGACATGCTGAATGAACAATTAAGAGTAAAGATGCTGTTGTTAATTATTATTATTATTGCAAATTATGATTGAAAACAAGACCACCCATCTCAAACTTTGGGGTTGCAGTAATTACGACGAGACCAAAGAAAGAACTTGTGTAATCCAACTTCAGAGTGAAGTCAGAGTAAATGTTGGCACCTATTTTAGATTTAGACGAAAAATATTTATTTTTGTCGTGTCATTTTAGTCACTTTTGACAGTTTTAGTCAACGAAAACCTGTAACATTCAATCAACTTTTGGTCGAAATGTTTTATTCAAACTATTTCAATTAGACTGATACGGGAAAAAGGTTTCAAGGTGAAGGTATCAAGTGATGAATTTGAATGATGCTGAACAGACTGAATAAATAACCGAACTGTGATGGTGTTCAACAACCCAAAAGTGAAAATAAGAGCACCCGTCGTAAAAGCTGGCTTGAATTTATAAAATGTTCTTTGACAAATCATTTTTGAGGTGATTTATGTGAAGCTTGCATTAGCAGCACAATATAATACAGACAAGTAGGTATCTGTGTATATTATGGTTTACTATGATATACTATGGAAATTTGTCCAAACTAACATTGTCAGTCCACAAATTCAGTATGTCATTGACAAAATGATAATGAACAGGCAGCTACAGTTTGAATACCAAAAGATGAGAAATATTTTTCTCAATACGAACACAATTCATTGCAAAACTGTGAGATATGAAGAGCAAAATCCCTCAAGGGAAGGTTTTCTAATCACATGTAACAAGGTCACATCCATAGCAGCAAGATAACACAAATCACATCTGTGAGAAAGTTATGTCACTGCAATGGAAAGAACTGAAATACTTTAACAAGGGATATGACAGTATGTATTGGAATAGGGGATACAAAGAGTTTTAACAACAATAGGCCATGAATAATCATGAAAACTGGGGCAATCTATATAATGCACAGTTTAAAAAAAAGTGTTGCATAAACATTACTGTCCCAGCACTGAGTGGGAATACTTTTCATAGAAAGTACAGTATATCTCATCAGTGGAAGAAACAAAACACAACCCCCAACTTGCTATTTATTCACCGGAGTCAACGGCATCTTCAAGTGGAGTGGTGGGCGATGCCATTTTTCCCGAGTTGACTGGGGAGATTAAGGAAGGCTTTTAATGTATTTAAAGGCGATTATGATCAGTGCAGTTACCATGGCGATGTACCAGCTTAAAAAAGAACAAGTATCAGGAGGATGCCGACGCTGGGGTTAACCCCAAAGTTAGCTCACTGGCTCATTAATCCTGCTTTAATTGTGGATTTCTTTAAAAAAAAAAAAAAAAAAAAAAAAAAAAAAACTTCCTTGGTGGTCTGACTGAAAGAAAATAAAAGATTTTTACAGGTTATTCAGCATCTACGAATCAAAACACAGAGCAACAAAGTCGATATTTATAACATGCTTTGTATGTTATAGCACTCTAAACTGCAGCCGTGCTAGCTGCACAACTAGCCCGTGCTTAGGTGTTGACACGAACAAAATGCTAAAATCATCATGCTAACATGTTCGCAATGACTGTGCTAACATGATAAGAAACAACATGTCATCTTACATCAAAGATACAAACGTCCCAATGGCGCTACAGCTAATGCTAAACACATTATTAGGATACATTATCTAGGGAATATCTAAAACCATGTGCTAATAGCATCATTTCACTAAATGTGCTAAAAACCATAGACCTTCTGATGCTAGTAGCATAAGTAAAAGTCAGTGGTTTGCTCAAGCCATTACAATTTTTCATTTAGATTGCTTGAATGTCTACCAAATGTCAAAGCAATCCGTCCAGTAGTCGTCACATTGTGGTCCTTACTCTGGACTACAGATATCAACCTTACTGTGGTGTTAAAATGAACAATTAGCGCATTGGCAAAGTGTAAATTCTTTAGTTTTTATGAAAATGACTCCAGACCAAAGCATTGAACAGACAAACCAAGATTTCTATCCCGTGAATTTACTAATTTTGCTTAAAAAAAAAAAAAAGGTCTTTACACTGATATCACATTCTGTCCCCTTGTGTTTCTCAACCGTCCTATTTAACATCTAATTTTTCTCTTCACTCCGCAGGAGACACTGCACACTAATTAAGAGAGCAGAATTTCTTTAATAAGATGGAATTAAATAAATAATCATTAAAAGGAGACTTCAACATGATTCGTTATTCCTCGTCTCTGATGATGACAACAGGGATGCTCCATCAAAATCAACCTCCCAGTCAAATATTTCTGTGCTGCTGATGAAGTCACCGGACAGTTAATTAGATGTCTCTGCTTGGGGATTTATCATGTTGAGAACTTATTTTATGCTCAGCTCAAGGATAAAAGGGCTTCTCCCTCAAGACTATCACATGTTTAATTTGATGTAGTTGACGACACTCTTTGCCTCAGTGTGTTATCTTCTTCTATCTTTCCTTTCATATATTTTCATCCCTATCTTTGCAATTTGATCGGCGACAAACACACAGTCACCTGAAAGTAAACACCACACACACGTCCTTCACAATCCTCCCGGGCTTGGTAATAAACAATCTGTTTTGCACTGTATACGTTTCCTTGTTTGAGTGTTTGTTTGCCGGCAATTCTTCTGTTTGTCTGCAAAGTGGCTGCTGTCAAGTGGAGAATACTGAGAAGGCAGCGAGACGCGGGCCGAGTCCTGCCGCGGATCAGCAGACTCATCTGTCATGGCTAATGTTTCGACGTGTCACTGCAGATGTTCAGGGGAGCACAGGATATTAATGGAGTGTAGTCTCTCCACCTCATTTCATCTGATGAATATCAACAAAGATTATCGATGAAATGGAGAGGAGGGAAGGTAAGTGAAAGGAGAGGAGAACAAGGGGCAGAGGACATGAGAGGGAGACAGGAAGTTTTAAAAAAGCTATATTTTGACAGTGTTATATGATTATTTCCTTATTTTAGCCCTCCAGTCACTCCAGTCCAGGAAAGAACAACACTGAATCCTGAAATGTTATAGCTGCATGCCTCCTGTAACACGCCATGATGCATAAATTATGAACTGAAGAAGATTTGAATTTACAAGAATTTGAAGAATGCATGTTGGCACTTCAATTAAGCATTTTAATACTGCCAAGGACAGACACGCCTTGGAAGGCAGAGGAGGCTTTATCTCTATGCAATGCATGTGTACGCTGATATACAGGATATTTCACTCAGTGTCGGGGCTGCATGTAAACCGGAGGCCTGGCTCAGATTGGCTCGTCATATTTTCCATCTCCCGACGAATTAAAATTTAAAGTCTCCCCCGCCCACCACGCAGCAAGCCAGCTAAGCAGACAGACAGACAAAAGAAGACAGCCACAAAGGCCTAAACAAAACCGACAGTTGTGCGGCTTTGATGCACTGTTTGCTGCCAGGCCCATCCAAAGTAACACGCGCGCTAAAGGAGACTTTTATGTATTTCCACCGACACGTAACTCTCCGGAACGAGGGGTGCAACCGAAGGTATGCTTCTTCAAATACTGCCTTTGAATGAGCAGTTTGTGTGCAGTTATTTTTTGCGCGTGTGCAACAAGCTGGAAAAGAAATCAATCTTGATAAATTGCGGCGTGGTGAGATCAATTCATAAGCTCGGTTCGTGACATTAGCCCGCAGAACCTCCACGTGTAATTGCTGTGCCTTGAAAAAAAAAAAGAAAAAATCCCCCCCGAGCTCTCCTTCTGCTAGATTAACCCCTACCACACACCAGTCCCTAGCTCCACACATACCGTCATAATGATTTAATTTATGCAGCACAAACATTTATCAATTAGTGAACTGATTAGTGACTGTCTCTACGGCTTAGTCACAGTCACAGTCTTCTTGGGCATCGTTCTCGTCTTTCACTGCAGAAAACGTTAACCGCATCGAACCAAGCGATAGCACGCACCGAGCGGCGCTCCTCACTCTTGAGAGTGAATGAGAACATTGGTTAAATGCAAAAAGTGTTTTGCTCTGAATGCAGAAATCTAGAAAATACTGGTCTTTTTCTTTTGGCTCGTATAAACCAGGGTGCAAACTGACAGCTGGACTGTTAAACAACAGATCAGTGCATTAACAAAAGGTCATTTCATCAGGCTGCCTGCAAATGTTGACTTGGGTGCTAATACTTGGCTTTTATGTGTTATGGGATACTGGTCTACGCAGTTTATTAAAATGCCTTCTCTTTCAGCACAAACACTTGTGCTTCATGATAATGCATGAAACAGGTCACTCATAGATGAAGATCCCATGTAATGTTTTGGCCCATCAGGCCCTATATTAAAGGGCAACGAGCAGGCAGCTGTTAAATCAAAGGACAAAGATGTGCATGTGGTGACAGACCAATATTACAGTGGGGTGCAGACGGTGCAATCAGTCCCACTGGCCCAGACGGTTGGTGCAAACAGTGGAGAGCGCTACAGTAAGGCAAATACTTACTTAAATGCATTCACCACATCACCTCTACAATGTGATATTACGGCACTGCAGTGATTACAGCATGTTGCTCTGCCCGCAGTCGGTCGAGAAATCAAATATCCACAACTGTTTTGACTGACAGGGACACAATTTTTCATTTTTGGGTGAACTATCCCTTTAATGATGTGTGTTACTGGCATGTACTTAACCACAGGGGTACTGCACTGTTACAACTTGGCACAAAACCTAAAACTATCCGACATATATTTTGTTTAACTCTCTCACAGTGTGGTCAGATTGTGGCCGTGTTGCTCCTCTGCGTTCCCTCCTCTGTTCTCGTCCTTCTGGCGAACTTGGACTTTAGTTTTGCTTAAAGTTATGTTCTGCCTGTCCTCTGGAAAGCTTGCCGCCGCCGCGCCAACACATTCCCAACACACGGTCTCTCTGGTGTCCGTCCCACTCACACACATCAATGTGCCTCTATCCTCCGTCCGCTCTCTGTTGTCTCTCCTCCCCTCTCACCCGGCCACCCCTCTGGCGGCAGCTCGGTTTTTGTTCAGCAGTAGCGTGCTGCTGGCCTTTGTTGTGCCAAAGTGCTGCCAACTGTCTCCTCTCTCTCCAGGCCCCTAGCTGTCCATTCCCGGTGTCCACCCCCGGTGTCCCTCTTGCTCTTGTTGCCTTTTTCTCTGTTTTTTGATCCTCACACTCCTTTTTTTCTTCTCCTATCATCTCCTCTTCTCCACTGTACTTGGCTTTTTTCCCTAGCACTGCTCTGTCCTTCATGTATTCCTCTCGTTTTCTCTTCTTACCCTCGTTTCTTTACTTTCCCCTCGCAGGACCGCCCCAAAAAAGATGTATAGCTGGAGCACAAATGCGCTGTAATATCAAGGGACTGTGGATAATAGAATACATGGCGAGCACAGTGGGGCGTGGGTGTAAGTCGGTGAGTATTTTAAGTTATTTATTGGTTTTATTTGTCATAAATAAGTCTGGAAATAACACATAAAGATCACAGCCGGAGCGACATGCGATAAAATCATAAATAGACATCTAAGGTGATTCAGAATGAACACAATTCAATCAGTTTCACTGCTGCTATACCAGAGTGACATTGACAAGTGCTCTTTCTTCAAAATAATATATATATATATATATATATATATATATATATATATATACTCCTGATTGCCTCAGCCTACATGTCTGCACTCTCTTTGCAGACGTCACTCATGTCACACATACTGTAACATTCTGTGTGAAGCCTGGTAACCGCATCTCTGTCTTAAAGACGGCAGGCTGTGAATGGCTGTCAAGCTATGTAGGCTGTTTCAGCAGCGAGGAAAGGTCAACGCACGTGGGAGAATACAGAAACGTCAGACATGTTGATTCGCATCGTCACGCTTATCAGTCCACCGATCCGAGAGCTTTCTGCCATGAAAAGGATCGTGCACCGTAACCATGAAGACATGTTAGACATAATTAGCACATATAATGAGCCTTTTAGACTTACACACGGCTGCCTGAGTAAATCAGTGCGGCGCGCGTCTGCCTTTTACTTATCTTTGTGAAATGGACGTGATCAGTTACGAAAATAATTACAAAGTAATCAAAAAATAAAAATGACGACCGGTTGTAATGTGGACTTTCAAGACTCATTTCTCTCTATTCTTTGCTTTGTCACTCTGTCTACAGTGTTACTGTCATCACACTCTTGTTCTCTGCCTGTTAGTCAATAATCCCCTCCTTTCTTCCCTCACAGTCTTTTAGTTGTGAGAGTCAGAGTCAGTTTGGTGGAAATCAGCCATTCGGTGAGCTGACGTGAACCCCAAACTCTAAAATAACTGTAATTTTAGGCGACAACCTCCATGCATTCAGGATTCCCGCCATACTGTGGCGCTCTCCGCTGTTTGCACCAACTGTTCGGGCCAGTGGGACCGACTGTATCAGCTGCATCCCACTGTACTGCTAAGACTGCATTTTAGCTGGAGGGCCTGTGCTGTACTTGAATAGGAAAGAAATAGGAAACATGGGAAAACAGGATTCAGTTGAAAAATACCAATGTTACCCTTTAAGATTACTCTTTATTGATCCCACCCATCTATCAATCCATTCAAGCTACGCATAGTATTCCAGACGTTCTCAGGCTCCCCCCTGGGGGATATCCCAAGGCGTTCCCGGGCCAGATGAGATATTAAATCCCTCTAGTGAGTTTAGAGTCTACCCCGGGGTCTTCTCCCAGTTGAATATACCGGGAAAACCTCCAAATGAAGGCGCCCAGGAGGCATCCTAATCAGATGCCCAAACCACCTTGGCTGGCTCCTTCTGACGCAAAGGAGAAGCGGCTTCGCTCTAAGCTCCTTGCCCTATCTCTAAGGCTAAGCCCAGCCACCCAATGGAGGAAACTCATTTCAGTGACTCTTATGCACAATCTCATACTTTCAGTCACTGCCAAAAAGCTCAGGACTACAGGTGGAACGTATATCCGCTGGTAAATCCAGAGCTTTGCCTTCCGGCTCAGCTCCTTCCTCACCACAACAGTTTTTGTCACCTGCATTTAATGTCCGTCTTTTCAGGCTCCGCTTCACCCGTAAAATTGTTCATATTTATCAGAAATTCTTTACAACACATGGTCAATTTGTCTTTATTAACATTTAATTAAACCTCTGCTTTAAAAGCCTAGTCTTGATCCAGGAGTTTTAGCCAACTATGGGCCGACATCTGACCTTCCCGTTTTCTCCAGGCTCCTCGAGAAGACAGTGGCCCGCCTGTTGCATCAACAGTTTATTCGAGGATTTGGTGAGAATTGTTGGGCGTGATTAATATACAAAGCGCAAGGTCTAGACCTAGACTTAATGTACAAACTCGCATAGTCGGGGTCAGTGTAAAATCACCTTGAAAATCATAAAAGTAGGTAGGAGTATTGTTAATGTTAGCGCAGTGTGAGGGACCTGACCTTCTGCTCCACGTTAAATGAGACAAAAATGAAATTGGTGATTCATGCGTACCGTGTACAAATTCATTCAATAATAAATGACTTGATTTTGTGAAACACTTAGACTCAGTTGTTTTTCCCCTGCAGGTCCATTTTAGACATTTTAGTCAAAGCCACAGAGATGAGTGTGTTTTTTATAACTTATATAACTTATATTTGTGCAATTTCAGCAAATGAATGTTTGACAAAGACTCGGTTTACCTGTGAGGATGCCCTCACTGATATTTTGCAACTATATTTTACTGTCGCTGTGAGATATGAAGGATAATATACATAGACTGATTTATCTTGTCAAGTTCTTCCATTGTGAGTACCTGATAGGTTGTCATGGTAACCTCTGCACAGCTCAGACCTTGTTGGAAGGAGCCAAACAGTAAGTACGCCATAACATCCTAATGACAGTACAAGTAGCGGATGTTGGTTCAGGGAGACACTGCAGGGGTGCTTTCAGCTCCTCAGCTCCAACCAGCATGATGTTAATTTTCAATTATGGTCTCATTTGGAGTGTAAAATACTATAAGGCTGGGTATGCTGCAGGGCGGGGCTGCTTTGCCATTGACGAGGTAGTGTGGCGTACGCCTACAGGTCAATAGAGGTCACCCTCTTGTCCAAATATGGTCATTTCTGTCTAAAAAAAAAAAAAACCCAAACCAAGATGGCAGCCAAAATGTCAATCTCAAGGTTTTAAAACATCACAGTGGCCGTCACTGTATGTACACTACTGTTTTTACATTATATAGCACTAATTCAGGCTATCCTTAATAAAGAACTACACACTAGAGCTGAACAATGGACAGAAGGTCATAAGTTCATAATACTAAAGCACCTTTATTATTAATTAATTACATTTGTACTATAGGATGTAATTTTATATAATAATGGAAATTAAATCAGAAACATTAACATTTTAAAGAGGATGTGACATTTGATGTGGCTGATAATGTTTTCTGAGAGAGACCTTTCAAACCGAGCGAGACTAATTCAGGCTGTTTAACCCTAATCTTGGTCAGGGTCATTTTGCATGGGTCATTTTAAATGGTGTTAAACGGGTATCAGCTTCAAGGACAATTAACACAAAACTGCCAGGAAGAAAAGCTCTCTCTGACCTCTGAACAAATGGTCTGTCTTGTAGTGATGAGGAATCAAGAATAATTTGATATTTATAGCTATTTATTTATCCGCAGCTACAAAAACATCTCCTCCTATGTTTCTTGCACCTGACGTTACATGTCCTATTCCACGGCAAACATTTGACAACGCTTCAAAGTTCACTGGAAGTTTAATTCCAAAGTAATTTGCAATACTTTCAGTTTCAGCAATTTATGCCAGAAGCTGAATTATTAAGGTCTCCCATCGCCTTTCCGCTTCCTATCCCCTCCCCTGCTCCTTCTCCTTGCCAACCATTATTCTCTGTTGAGCAACCTGACTAACAAACCACTGCAGCCCTCAAACACGCTCTGCACACACTGACACTGACAGATCCAGTGTTTGAATGAACCACGCTGGCAAATACAAATATCTGCAAGGCACATAGAGCCAAAGGAGAATGCGCGTGTACACTCGGGCGTGACATCAAAAGCTGTGCATATATGCATCTATGTGCCGTATGTGCATATGTACGTATATGCGTGCTAAATTTGTGTTGCGTGTGTGTGTGTTTTCGCTGTTTGGGTTTCAGTGTCTGGCATCTACTGCTTTAATTTGGCTCCCTGCTAAACGAAGACAGGGGCCTAACAACAAACTATCAACCATAAAACCAATATTTCCCAAACTCCTGCCACTCACGATGTCTCTCGCTCTCTCTTGCTTTTTCACGCGCTACCAAAATAAAAGTCTGGAAAAATGGCGCTCGGGTATGATGATCATTCTAAGTGGAGCAGAGAAAACTGCAGAAATAATGGCACAACAACAAAAACATGATGATAACAGAGTTTGGCAACAACTTTTATACGCAGCCACCGTAAAAAGCGCAATAAGCAGATTCGATTTAATATGCAAACTTTTCAAATTTCCAACGTTCTTTGAAAAAAAATTGCCCTGAATCGACGACAATTACCAGGAAAAAAGCCAGTGATTAATCATCACTGCTAACAACTGTGAAAATAAAGGGCTGGGCCTTTTTGTTTGTCCTTTCTTCAATGCTATTATTCCCCCGAATCTTACTGTAACACACCCTTTTCCTATTTTGTCTTTCCCGTTCTGTCGTTCATCCAATTAACTCAGCCTTTCTCTCAGTCTTTTGTCTCCCCTCCTTTCTTCCCCGCTCTCTCCTCCCTCCTTCCCCTCCCTCATTATTGTCCACTCTCTCTCCCTCTCCTCCTCGCCCCCCCGTAGCTAAATCCAAGTGCCAGTATGCGTTTGTATGGCCTAATTTGTGTGTGTATCTGCGTACTTGAGCGTGTACGTGTGCGGTTTGCATTCTCACATGCAGGGTTTGACCTTGTGCAACCAGCTGTATCAGAGCTTCTCTTTATTTTCCCACAGGTGTGCACGAGCGAGTGTGTTTATGTCCGTGTGCGGGCGTGTGTGTGTGTCCAAGCTAACGTGCAGCATTTGTCCTTGTGCATTCAAGCACATCAGAGCTTGTCATAATTTTTCACAGGTGTGTGTGCATGTGTATGAATGTCTCTGTGCTTATGCATGGTTATTTGTTTGTTTGCTTGTGTGTGTGTGTGTGTGTGTGTGTGTGTGTTAAAGCCAACAGGGCACCTGCAGGTGCAGTCTGTTCAATTTAGCAGGTTTGGGAGAAGAGCAGGTCACCAGTCAGACATTGTTTGGTCAACACACACCACTCTCATATCCATAGATACACACAGATCCCAATACAAACAGTAACTGGAGAACAATTAGATCCACCTGTATGAAGATAAAAGAAAAAAAGCATTTGGTCCAACACCCCCACTCTTTACTGAGATGAGACATTTCTTATTTTACTTGCAGGATGTCATGGGTTTGTGTCTTTAACCTGCTCTTCCTGTCGTCCCCACTAGAGGCTGGTTCCACTGAAGCCCAACAAAGCTTTTCCTGATATCATGAGTAAGCACATGCTGATCTCAGTAGCTATAAAGCCATTTCCCCACTGTGTGGCTTTGGTACTTTCACTGACAACATCAGGGTAATGTGTGTGTTCTTACAGGAGCCATGTTTGCACTTGTTCTTCCATCATTAGGGCGCCCGGGCTTTTATAGCTTCAGCCGTGCATAAAAAAAGTTTGAGCATGTCGCCTCAAAGCCCAACAGGTTTATACACACAGTGTACATCCATGAGCATACTGTGTCCGAATATACCTTTCTGTGTTTACACTCTAAGACCAGAAATCATGATAATTATTGATATCCCATTATATTTAAATGGTTACACTTGCAATTTGCACCTCCATTAATGTGGCTGACTCACAAGATTTACAAAAAAACAAGATCAATCAAAACCAAAGCGGTGGAGGCTGAGATATCCAGACTTTCAGTCTCTCAAGCTATTGAGTCTTTTTATCCAATAATGCATCCCAATCCCCGCCTGCTTCCTAAATACTAATTCCATTCAAATCCCACATCCCCAGTTTGCAACGCCTCAGAGAGCTCCCACCAGAACCACATAAAACATTATACAGCTGTTATCAGAGGCTGAGAAGTACTCTTAATGACAAGTCAGCTCAGCTTCATGTGTAAAATAGGTGGAGTGTCCTCACAGCAAACTTCAAATGACCTCACTACATAAGTATCCAGAAGGCAGAATACCTGCTAGTTTCAGTAGTTTCGGTGAGAAGAGTATTTTCTTGGAGAGTTGTAGAAAACAGGTGATTTGTCTCCATTGACTCCATTTGCGGCGTTTATAAAAATGCACAGATTTCATTGGCTGAGCAGCAACACATCGTTTACAACAGAAACTAGAAACACTGCACAGGTTAAAATACGAACTATAGGTAACCTAGTGACAAACGGAGAAGGATGGCAGGTTAACAAGTGGGATGCATTTTGGTCATTTTGCTAACAAGGATCATGGTGTTCTCCATCATCCGCCCTTTAAATCGCCTATTGCTTGTAGCTGTGGATATCTGTGTGTGTGTGTGTGTGTTTAAAGTGCTATTAAATTTGATGGGAGATAAATGTGAAACTGTGTGAATAAGAATTTAAGGACCCTTCTGGTCAAGTAAAGCTAAAAGTGAAAGCTGAGCAAAATATGCTTGTGATTGAGTTTGTGTGTGTGCGTGTGTGTGTGTGTGTGTGTGTGTGTGTGTACTTTTAGTGTACCTGAAGCTGATGTAATCTGAGGAAGCTGTGGGTGTGCATGCGTGTAGGCATCCAGCACTTCTCCAAAGCAACGCATAGAAAAGTGTGTTCGCACTGTTTATGTTTGGAACAGTTTAGTCAAGCTCTTGACCGTTTTCTCTTCTAGTGTGGTTCAATTGGAGGGTGAGGAGCAAAAAAAACCAAAACAAAACCCAATAGGAACATTGAACACCCACCGCAGAGGCCACATCAAAATGCGAGTCTCAGTCCTCGGTCAAGTGAACTCACGGGAAGTATCTGGGGTCCATCTGAGGGCTGCAAATTCAATTTGTGTTCTTTTTTTCTTGGTTTTATCCAGTGTAAACACCAAAATAAAAGCTAAACACCGAGGCCCATCATGCTCAGTTAAAGGTACAGGTGTTGACTCTGCCATAAACGTTCGCAGTACCTGGCGTCAGAGGTTGCTAACTGCCGACTACCCTGGGAATGAAATCAAACACGTGAAAAACAAAATTAGATTCTGTTGCAGACCGAAGATATGGTGGGACTGTACCATCACACGACTTGCAGCAATATGCAACACAATATGCAACACCCCGTATTTTAAAGATAGAATATCAATTAGTTCGCCTTGTAAGGAGCTGCCCCACAAACCTCAAACTGAACTTGTCACAACAATTCAGCTCGCTGTGTTTCTTCTTTTACTCCATGCACCCTATTTTCCATCAAGCCTTCATATCCAGTGTTTTATTGAAGGGGGGGGGGGAACACAGGCTGAGAGACTGACGAAAAGCAAGAATCAAAGAAACGGATAGGAAATGAGAGGGAGGAGGGAGGTGTAAAAGTCAAGTGGAGCCACTCTTTTCCCCATGCTGTATTGTTTTCCTCAGAAAATCCTGAGAGAGGGCATACATCTTGCTTTTAGATTAATGAATCTGCATCCAAATCTCCAAGGGAGCGCTCCATAAAAAACAATTCAACAATTATTTCTCTCCTCCCTTCCATCCATTTCAGAGAGGCACACACACACACACACACAAACAGAGGGAGAGAGTTATTGACCAGCCTCACCTCGTCTTTCTCTCCTCCACTCTTGCTCACTCATGCAGAAAACCCGCATAACCCAAGAGGTGTACCGCCTGAAAAGCCTTGCAGGAATTTTAAAAGACAATTTTTTTTTTTAAAGATAGTACCGAGGCCGCATCTGCCAGAGGAGGACATGCATTTCCTAAATATATTTTGTCACAGAGTTTCAGGTCAGGTACTTTAATCCATCGCTGTGTTTGAATGCACGCAGTAAAAGCAGGTTACTGGGAGAAATAAGGTTAACACGGGATGTCGGCGAGTGCGTAGGACATGCCCTGATATAACCTGGTTACTATAATACCTGCAAGTTTCACTGACCTTGTTCCAAAACACTTTACTGAGAAGACAGCAGATATCTCATTGTAAATACTGATGTAGGTGTGGGAAAATAAATCTTTTTGTGGTGAACTCGTCCTTTTATGTGCACATGAACCAGGGGTGGCGGGTCAAAAGAGAGCAACAGGACCTGCCCCATTACTCTCTGTCATGGTTTTTGAGTTGAGTTTCTTATTTTGTTATTTCCTGTTTTATTTTGAAAAGTGTTTCCCTTGTGTGTTTCTGTGCACTTGCTTCCTGTCCTTGATTAGTTCATTGGTCTCACCTGTGTCTCGTTGTCCTGCCCTCCCCTGTCTGTTTAAGTTGTGTCATTGCCTTTCTTCTCTGTCGGTTCATTCGCTGTGGTAGTCTCCATGTTCCTGCCTCGATTCCTTGTGTTTCCCTGTGTGTTCTTTGAGATTTGGGATTTTGATTACCATGTCATGTTCGGACTAATTACCTGGATTTCGACCCTGCCTGCCTTGACCACTCGTGAGCCTAAGCCCTTAATTAAACAGTTTGACCATCTTTGCCCCTTGTCCGTGTCTGCATTTGGGTCCATCTCTCCCCGTGACCAAGCCGTGACACTCTCATCCTGTACATTCACATAGGGTTTAATTACCTTGAAATATAGATATTCTTTAATGTGCATGGTAAACATGTTGAGCATATTGTAAATACAGTGTTGTACATTGTATAAGTTATGCGACAGGTCACATGTTTCTGGCCTTGGGCACAAGAACCTATACCCATCGGCTCTCATTGTAAGCTGTAAATGCGCAGTTCGCTCCCCGTCTGTATAAGAAACAGGGATTCGTTGCACTAAACCGCATTTATCTGAATGTACACGCTCCGTCTGTACACGCTCCACCAACCAGTGGGTGGCAGGAGAGAGCGAGTGGTGAGCTGTTGAGCAAAGAGTTGGAGGAACCTTGTGCAACAGATGGAGACAGGAACTTGAGTTACGTCACTAAAATGAACCTTTTGAGAGACGATAATTGATCGGGAATACACTTAGACATGTTTTTAGGGAGTTGGAACAGTAAGAAGTCTTGGCAAACTGTGACACAAATGCTTTATTTTGCTTCCCCCGCCTCCTTTTTTCAAATAACAGGATCAGAATGATAATTATAAAGAAGATTCACTAATTGAATTAATTAACTTACCATAATTAAGTTTATTTTGTTAGGAAATGTTCCTCAAATGCAAAAAAAAAGGCCTTTTAACTTATTTTAATACCAGTGTATTTAAAAAAAAGTTCAAAGGCCTTTTTTTGTGATGTCTGTACACGTTTGCTTGATTTTTGGGGTATAGCCTCCCTCAGAAACAAGTGTACCGACCACCGCTGATGTAAACACACTTTGTTTTCTCCCTCCCTCTATTTGCCTCTCTTGGGAAAAGCAAAAATCATAGATCAATAAAATATTTCAATGTGGAAGAAAGAGGTAAGGTAATATATGAGCCAAACGAGAGGACGAATGGATTCATCTCATTCCATTTCATCCCCTCGTTTGCTTTCTTCTCCCTCACGGTCGCATCTCTTCCTCTGTCTCGTTCTGTATACTTGTGCCTTCGCTTCACTCTGCTCTCTCGAAAACTCGGAGACTCTCAGCTTATAGCCCGTGGGGTGTGGAGCACTGAAATGCTGCCTGAGAAGCTGAAGTAGACAATCTAAGAGAGAGTTAAATGCATTCGGTTCTGTGAAGCGTCTGAGAGATGCCGTTCGCCGAATACAAAGAGGACGCGGCCTCGGTGTTGCTGTAGTTACAAACGTTAAAAATCCTTCATCTGCTTTTCTCTTACGCGTAAAACCATAAAAGGGTAAGAGCTCTTAAACTCATTAATCTCATCGCTGTTTATTACAAAACACATAACCGGTGTGTTTGGCGATATGTGCTTTTATAATTATAACTGACTGTTAACGTCTGCAGAGCCTGACGACCATATGGTGAAAGTATCTAATGACATCTGGCGGCCTGCTCGGCTCCCACTGACAGCATCTATGTTACGTTATCATTTCGGACTCGTTTAGTCTTCTTATTGCTACCTCAAGCTTTTAAAAACAGCTACAAACTGTAATTCCTAATTTTCGGATTAACACACGATACCAACTGTTATTTTTCCTCAATCAAAGCTTCTTATCCACGGCAACAAAGCTCATAATCACTGGCAACATATAAAAAGAGCCTGGACATATGAAACACTGAATATAATGAATGAACCAAGTTGCATGCAGAGTGTGCTCACTGAAATAATCTCTGCTGATATATAGTCCTATAGAAAGTTGCATGAATGCAATAGGAGTAAAGATAAAAGGACTTTAGGTATTATTTATATTTTTGATCTTTACTGGAGAGGAGGACTATTAAATTTCAGATAATTGATCTTAAGGTATTCTTTATCATCTATGCATCTCTAACCAAACTGCCTCTTACTTTTCTTTTATGTCTTAGCATTGCTTTCTTTCTTAACTGAGGATTGACCAAAGACGGACCCAATCTAGACTTCGAGACCAAATCATCAAATCGTCCAACGTGATGTTATTCGATTGTCAAGGATCAGTAAGGCGGTCAAGTTTTTGTGTCTGTGTTGTCTCGCGACGTCCCGTTTTATTTTGAAAGATCTAACTTCCCTCTCGTTTCAGGTGGCTTGCCCTTCCTCTTGTGTTTCCCGCCGGTCTGATTGTCTTCCCCGGCCCTGATTGTTTGCACCTGTTCCCCTCTTCCTCGTGTGTACATAAGTCCGCGTCTCCCCCTGTCTTGTGCCAGTTCGTCGTGTTCATTTCCTCGTCCGACAACCAGCGCCATGATCCTGTTCTTGTTCTCTGTTCTCTTCTTGTTCTCTGAAAGAGTGATTTTCTGTTCTTTGCCTTTTTCCTCGTTAGAGTGTTTTTGTGTTTTGAGACTTTTTGTGTTGAGTCAAGTAGTTTTGGTTTTTCTTAGGAATTTTTCAGTGTTTAGTCTTTTGCGTCATCCTAGTGATTTTGTGTTGTTACTTTGTTTAATAAGTCTTATTTGAATTTACCAGCTCCACCTTGAGTCATGCTATTGGGTTCATGCTACACCCTTGTCATTGATGATTTCGGTCCTTTTGTGCCTACACCAGCAGTCACGGGGCAAGAGGTGGGGTACACCCAGGACAAGTTGCAGTTACTATATTGTGAGTCATGGGAGGAAGCCGGAGAGCTGATGGAACCAATATGGACAAGGAGAGAACATGCAAACTCAACACAGAAAGCACTGGGTCGGGAATCGAACCTGCGACCTGCTCGCTGTGAGACGTAGCGCTAACGACCGAGCCACCCCACAAAAACTCATTTAACCCATTAATGCACATGTATAATATTTTTTCATGTGTACGTACAAAAGCACACGTTCCTGAGTTTTGTAAAGTATATCACAACCCTCACGTCTCTGCAGGAAGTCTTCTTTCCTCTTGCACCAGAAGGCGTTGTGAAAATGCACAAAAATAGGAAAGAGAGGAATTAGTATTTTAGATACTGCACATTTTTAGGCACCAACTTTGCAGCCCTCGAACAATCCCTCTGATCTTATTACATGGTCTGTTATTTAATGGAACCCCCTGCAGAGCCTATGGAGTGTTTTAACACAAGCGTAATCCGTTCAGCGTTTGGTATTTGACTTTTGAGGCTCTTTGATATTTTTATGCTATTGTCTTCACACTTGAGGTGAGTTTGGATAAGCATAGAAAGTGAGTGTTCATACACCCACACCTGCTGGGTTGAATATGTGCTCTGTTTGGACTTGATTTGGTGCATCCTATGTGTCTAAGCCCTCAGTTTGTTTTGTTTTTTTGGGGAAATGGAAGACGATATGTGGTGAAATTCATTTCAGGGAATGCTACCCATGCAGCAACTGTCTCAGGAAATGAGAAAACATTACATTAAGCTTACTGGGTTGTAAAGGGAAAAGTATCGTGAAAAGCTTTTTTTAAAACATGACTTGAGACATGACAGGATATCTGACAGTTAACCCCCTTTATCACAAGCAAACCTCAAATGAAACAGATTTTGCTCATTCTTTTATTTCATATAACTCTAACACTTTGTAAATCAGTGCAACAACAAACAGCAGCATCCAAAAACACCTATCTCTACGTTCGTAAGGAGCAATTTCAACACAAATGGAGCATTGTCGTCTTTTAGGATTGCAGGGCTGCTGTATTAAATGGTGTTACTGTAGGTTTACAGGGGTGACCATCCAGAAATAACACGCTGGAAAGACACAGTGATAAGTTGCTCAATACTACAAGGGATGGGGAAATCTCTTAAGAAATCTTAATAAAACAAAAAACATACAACAAAATGAAACAGCAGCTTTGGACTGAGCTGCTGTGTACAGAAGTCTCAGTATATCTTAGAGTAATTACTTATTGAGAGGCTAATGCTAGTGTGAGCATCATGGGTCATTTAGGGAACACGCTCGTCTGAACACAAATAAATAAACAGAGGCGCTGCGGTCGCACACACAGGGATTAAAGATATTGGAGCAAGTCGGGCATTTTCATTAGCGGAGCGTGCGGTTTCTGGCTATTTTGGGTCACTCCGCGCCGGCTAGACTGCTGCAGAGCTCGGCTACGCTAACTCAGTGATATCAGTCTCAGTTAACGCCTGGGTGATGCAACTTGATCGCTGCAAAAGTAAACAACAACACAGCTAGATTAATGACAGTCCGACAGCATCCCAAACAACCGAATGTCACCCTGCGAATGATCGCTGCTGTTGTAAATAAACTCTGTCTGAACGAGTATTAACAGGTTGATTCTAATATAGAGGGTAGCAACGATGATCCCGATGGTAACATTAAATACTGCAAACAGCTGTTTTTTGGTTTTTGTTGACATCGAAGTGCACCCACAGGGCTCGGGGGATCTTTGCACGGCAGGCAAACACCGGCACGAATGCGACGCTAACCTTTAGCTTGCTGAAGATATTCTAACAAACATCACACAAACTGACTCGCGGTCAGGTAAGTGAGTGAAGAATAAGACTCCTTGCATGCACACGCACAGCTGCTGCTACTGAATTTGCACATTGTGTCACTGCATTCTCTTTGCATGTTCGTGTGTGTGTGTGTGTGTATTTACTGCGATCACATTATTATTCTACGCCCAAACTGCTGATGAAGCTGTGTGTGTGTGTGTGTTTGTTTGTGTGTGTTGCAGCTCCGCCGTGTGAATTTCAACTGAAGAAGCTCATGAAGACCTCTTCCATACACCAAGCAATAATATCACTGGCTTAATGGACCTCTGGGGACTCGCACACAACATGCAGCAATGCACGTTGTGATTACTCTTCATGATAGCTTCTAATGAAGCTCCTCTGCTGATTTGCAGATTCCAGGGTCAGGGTAATGTCGGTGTTTGTGCACATGTGTGTGTGTGTGTGTGTGTGTGTGTGTTTGTGTGTATGAATCTTACTAAACAAAGTTCCCTGAACTGGACAGCCAATTAAAACAAGCTGCAACAACAAAAAAACCCTAACAGAATACATTTACGGCGCACCTTATAGCGACTATGCATGCTTTTTCTCTTTTTTTCTTGAAGTGTTGTTATTTTAACAAGGCAATTCCATAGAGGCAGGGGGCCTTGTGTGAGAATAAATGAATATAAAGTAGTCAGAAGGATAAAAATAACACACACAAAAGAGGAGAACATATTAGAACAGACTCGTGAAAATACGTTATCACTGGAAACCATTTAAAGGAGACATATTATGAAAAACACGTTTTCTTGCCTATACATATGTAAACTAGTCCCCCTTCAGCTGAACCAACTCAGAGAATGAGGAAGGCAGACAGGTCCTGCATCGTCTCTGCAGCCCACCCTCTGGTAACATAGGGCTCCTACAGGCCCTTCAGATCCAGCTCCTGTCGTTATGTAACCACAGGAGTGATTTACAGAGGCCGTCCTCCTCTGAGTGAAACCGCTGAGAGGGGGCGTTCATCCCGCTAGGTGAAGCTCTCTGTTTCCAGCGGTAAGCTAGCGGTGTGTGGCGATGTCGTCGGTCAGAGCCGGACATGCAGACTGCTCTGTTGTTGGTTGTAAACACCAACACAAATGCCGATATTCTGTCCCAGCCCCAGAAGACCAGAGGAGACCGTGGCTGCGTTTGATTCTTTTAGTCTGGGTCGTAGATATAGCGTACAGCCGCGGGCTGTTCGTCGAGAGCAGTAGCCATGTTGGATACCGGTCCTGCACCGCTCTGCACCCTCCCCCCTCCATACGTCATTCAGGCAGCCAATCAGAGCAGCGTCTCATTATCATAGCCTCCCCGCCCACTCAGAACTCTGCATAGATAATGAGGGTAGAGAGTGGGAGACTGCAGACCCTCCTCAGAGGCTGGACTTCAGATTTATTTTGCAATAAATTTCAAAAGCTTGTTTTTAAGACACGCAGGACCTGTTTGAAACAGCTTTCAGTGCCATAATATGTCCCCTTTAATGTTTAAATTCAGACATGTCACTCTCAGGGCCATGGGTAGTTTAGGCACTATGTCACTCATGCATAAAAGAGCAAACTACAGTTATTGAAATACTGAAATATTACATGACAATGTCCAAAATTGCTGAAAAAACATGTATGAAAACATGTATGAAATATGAAATAAACAATATCTGAATTGACATTTTAATAGTGCATTAATAGTGAATTGTACCTTGATGGCCTGAAACATCAGCAGCGTAACTGTGCTGTGTATTGATAAAGCCATGGCTCTGTCCGTGGTGCTGAAGCAGCTGCTGCACTTGTGATTAGTTCCATCTTACTGTCAGTTTTGTCTTGGATCTACAATATTCTCTAAACTAGACACTTATATACTTATACTTAATTATATATTTTATTATATGCTCTATCGAGTAGAACCACCCTCATGATCAAAGTGTAGCAACATGTAGTCGTGGAAGAGCGAGAGGATCGTAGAGACACATTCATGCTGTGATAAACTGACAAATCTCTGTTTTTATAGAGATAGATATAGATATATACATACATAGATATAGATTTAGATATATATATTGGGCTGGAATGTGAACGGTAAATGAGCTAAATGAGCTAGTTAAAGGCCTGTGTGTGCAACATGGACGTCTGGATGTTCAATGTTTGTAGTAATATTAAGTATACAAATGAGAAGAGCACATCACGTGGTCCAGCTAATTTGGGGTGTTAAAAATTCATTTGCAGGAACCAATATTTTCACTTTTCTCTTGAGATGTTTGATTTGAACGCTTCGTAATGAAGAATAAACGCAGAGGCATTAGTTCAAGTGTGTGTTCAGACAGCTGTATTCTAGTATTTTGTTCTCGGTGTGGGATAGATTCTTAATGACTGGAGAAAGAAACCTCTCGAGGACACAGCTGAGGACTTTTTGTGGGGTTTTCAGCATTTATAAGTCTGGCTCTGCTTCGCTACAGTCCACCAAAACTGAAACAGATTAGAAGGAAGAACTGATGTGTGTGTGTGTGTATGTGTGTATATATGTGAATATATTTATTTTTTTATTGTTTTTTTAATTTATTTATTTTTTAGTTTAATTTTATTTTATGTATTTATTATTATTTATTTATTTTATTTCATTTTACTTATTTATATATATATATATATATTATTTATTTTTATTTATTTATATATTTATTTATTATTGGTACAGCTAGTGTGGCTGTAATTACTAGAGATAGGTCTGCTATACATGAAGGAGCACAATGCTAAATACTAACAACCAAAGATGGATCAGCATATGGTGGTGATGGTTTAAGGGGGCTTGTTTGTTTGGGGTGTTTCGGATATGCTGTGAATTTATCATCCTGTTATGCCATGCTTTGTTACACTGTTAAAAAATAATAAAAAATGTTAATCATAAAAAAAAGAAGGAAGCACTGAAAAACGGCAAATCCCCAAAGATACAGTTGCAGAAAGGGTGTCTGTCCTCAAAAGCATGAAGTAACTGAAACAAAGTGACACTACTGCTGAAACCAGCACCGTAACAATTCTCTCATGTCGCTCAAAACCATTTTCACCTGACTGCTCACCTCTGTCTTTGTTTTATCTCTTGCTGTCTTTACAATGCGCCTCTCCTCCTCACTCTTATATTTCCCCGTCTCTCGTGCTGATGACCTAGATTTCAAGCCACCATGTTCTGTTGCAGTCCCTCTCTCCTGACACATGCACACTCGTACACGATAACACACACCTTACCAAGGATCTATGATTTATTAATCGCCGGGCTGCGTTGGGGTTGATGTAGAACAACAAGCGGACAAAATATGAAACTCAGACCCACTTCACTTTGTTCTTTTAGCACATGCTGCTGTACACTAACATACACACCGTGCATGCATTTGATAAACAGCTACACACTCCCCTCTGCATGCATATGGCCACATCAGTAACTCAAGTGTCTTAAAGTCATTAAATATACCTGTGAGCACATTTCTACTTTTATTCCAGCATCAGCATATTGAGCCGGTTGCTGAGACTGCTGTAGGGCGTGTCTTTTGTGTTTGTTTTGTGCGTGTGTGTCTGTGTAGACGTCATACAATCATAGCATAAATCAAGTCAAGTCATTGACAAGGCCAAATAATGGATAACATATAGCAGCTGTGGTCAATTACGGAATTGACTGAACATGTGAACATGCTATACAGTATGTACAATTTATAATATACACATATGCACTGAGCCATACATTGCATTTGAGGTCTGCACGGGGCTGCAACAAGGAAGAAGAGTGGGCTACTACTCATTCAACATGTAAACTTACTTGTCAAACATTATCAGGTCTTTTGGTACATCTGGCATCATGTTTCATAAGCAACAACTCTGATTTAATGAAATCACACATGAGAGGACCTGTGCAGAGCGCGTCTTACTTTACTTTATTAAAATTAATTCACAGAAGCGCCGTTAGCAATTAAAGTATCAGCCGGCCAGGAAAAGTGTTCCCAGATGAGTCACACAAAATCAGTGCAATATACAATGCAACACAGTGTACATTCAGAGAGAGATATATAGAGATTTGAGTGTCTATAATATTTTGAATGAATATGAAGTCTGCCATTGTAGGATTTGGAATAAAAAAAGGACAAACATTTCAGGCAGCTAGTAATAAAATGTGTTTTTATTCATGACAAACTGGCAGTTTCTGGGACTTCACCCATCATGCAAGCATAAATAAACATAACCGCCACCTTAATAGGGAAACAGCTCTTTAAAGGGGTGAAACAGCGCCCCCCTCGGGTGGCAGCGGTTGATAAAGGCCAGTCCGTGCGGTCAAAGGTGGCATTGCACCCTACCTACGAGGCCTTCACGTCCGGAGGTCGCAGGTGGCGTTGGCGTCTGACTCAAACAATGGCTTTCAGCTGCTGCGTCACAAAGGTGGTGAACCTCTGAAGTGAAGCCGGTTGCCTGAACTCACAACAAAACAATTAATAAAAGTTGTCAATTCACGACACAGCAAGGAGAGTCAGATTGTTTTTGCCAGTGCTGCTACCTCCTGATACTTGTTAATGTGCTCCTGTGAGAAAACTTGCCTGGCGGCGATGGAGACGGGAGGAATTAAACCTACAAACAACAACGGCCGCCGCAGTGAGAAGAGCAGCGGGGTGCTGGTTTTTCCTTATGGTTCAATGTCCCGCCGTGGCCATGTGTGCTCAATTACTTCCCTGCGGTGCACCTGTTGATTTTGAGCTTTCTATTATGCGCTGTGTCTTATTAATATACATCAATCTGATGTATTGTTGCATGGAGCTGTCTGCATGGTTTCTCCTATCTTGCACGTGTTGCTTGTGCACATCACCTGTTGGTTGTGTGTGTGATTTGTGATGGGGCCTGTGCAGAGGCTGGTTGCTTTCGAGGATTTCTGAGTTTGCATGAATCCAAGCTATGTTTTGTGTTGCAAGCATACAGTTTTGAATTCTTAAGTCATGTTTGATACATGCACGATACTTTTGCGATGTGAACATACATTTATAGGTCGTTGAGTTGTTATTATTTAGTCTTTTCAGTGTTCAACATCGATTTTACCTGGATCAGAGCATATGCTTTGTGGTATTTTGAATGCACGTGTAAGTCACAGTGTGATATGCTGTGATATTGTTTCTTTTAATGTCAGCTTGAATCAGCAGTATAAATGGTATTCTGAAGTTTTCTAACTGATATCCCTGTTTCTGCACTGTTCCCCAAACTACTGGGGGAACTAAAACTGCTTTCACCTCCATAAAAAGTTGGTTTATTCAGTGTTGCGTTTGTTTTGCATGTGGGTTTCTGTCAGTATATCTGTGTGTGGGTGTATACGTGTTCATCAGTGCAATTGTGTCTGTGTCTTCATGTGTGCACAACATACTCCGCTGGATAATCCCATTGTGCAGACGAATCTTTGTTTAATCTGGTAATTCTGTTGCTTCGGGCTGCGCTGTGTATGTGAGCGGTTGTGCGTGTGCTTGTTAACGTCTGCGTTTCTTTTTTGTGCATGCAGCTGTTTATGCACCCATGTGCATCTCTGCATGCGGATGTGTGAAACAATGGCCCATTTTGCACAGGGGAAGCGATGAAACGGACGCGCTATATAATGGGCGGCATAGAAAAGCTGGGCAAATGCAAAACACAGTTTGAAGTTTCCTTAAGTAGTTAATGTAAAACTATTGTGTGGCATACTAAAGTATTTATAATAAGTGTTTTGTTGCATCTTTGGCTCAAGTAAGTAAACTATTTTCATCGGGGCAAATGCACAGATATGCAAGTCTGTAAGATGGGTGGCAATTGCAAAACAAAGTTATAAATATCAGGAATATTAATTTAAGTAACGACACTTGTATTATTGTTGGATTTCTTTGTACTTGCTCCTCATAATTGGTTTAGCAGCACGCTGTCTAGCTGTGTAAGTTTAGTCAAGAGCCATAGTTCACACCCATCAGTGTAACCTCTCCAATTATGGCTGCAACGCGCTCATCTGCGCCGCTTTGTTTGAATTCTGCCCTTCCCCATTAGGCATTACATCCATGATATTATGTTAAAAAGGTCAAGCATCACGGCTGCTTTTGATCATGTTGCCCACTCTGCATGAAAGGTTATAAACCCTTTTGAACATCACGGGCTGTCAGAACCATAATGGCCGAGGAGTGCGCTAATGGCATGGCATAACACCCCGTGACAGCTGCTTCGAGTTCAGCAAAGTAATAACCCGTTAGGCAATGCAACTTCCTTCTTTGTTTTACTTTTCTCTTCACTAAATTAACAAGAACAGTCTATTTGAAGGTGGCCTCCCTGACTGTGCCAGTTTCCACTTTTATTTCATGTTTTCAACCAGCTAACATGTGATCGTGTGGGGGGAAAAAAAGGTTTTATCATGACTTTGGCAACCAGAATAAGGATAACTGACTCTCATGAACCTTTTAAACCACTACAGTCAGTTAGTTTCATATGTCAGAGACGTTATGAGAGTTGAGACAAACAACAGACATTATCAGACATAATTAAGAGGTGGTTTGAATGATTTTATGACACACACTCCCTCTTCACAAAAACTAATTTATCCATTATTTTGAAATCAACGACAGTTTAAAGCAATCAGCCGGAGGAAGAAGCAGTTGCAGACAGATCTCAAGTATTTATGGTTCAGTCTGATATCAGCCAAGTGCTCTGATGGGATGAGCTGGCGTCGTTGCGTCACAGAGCTCTGCATTGAGCTGTAAAAGAAGCTGGGGTCTCCAAACTGTGGGGCTAAAGCTACTGTAAACTTTTTTCATTTAGATGAATGGTCTTTAGCCAGAGTGTTGCCAATATGGCTGCAGTACATGGTTAGCCCATGAGAGCTCTTATGAGACTGGCTACTGACAATCTTTCCCTTACTCCTGGGACTCTACAGCTGGCACAGGGCTGCAGGTACCTGGTCCATCTGCAGCCTCTTACTGGAGTGGTGTGGTACAATGCAAAGACATGCTCTATCTTAAATCAGCTGGTGTAATTTTGTGCAGCCACCGCTCCAACAGAAACCTCCGTGCTTGCGCGCACACGAAACTTGTCATCCTGATGAATTGTTCCACGGTTTCTTCTCCAAATCGACAGGTGTGTTGGTGGCAGATTGCATTGAAACCGCTGACACAGTTCCACACAAAACTGGAGATCAGTTATAACTTCCCTTGTCAAAAATAGCTCCCCCGGGACTGTCTGTTTCTGCCAGTCCTCCCTCTGTGTGTTTATTCAAAAAACAGCGGGTAACCGTGGCAACAGGTGCAGCCATCATATCATTTTAAAAAGCCTGGCCAAAGTACTGCCTGGAGCCCTACATTTTTAATTACAGTACAGGTAGATATGTAACTGTGATCACCAAAACGATGCGATGGAGACCGTTTGTGGGTTCGGTTTTTGTATTTCAGTGTTCCCAGAAACAGCAGACTACTTTAAAAATATCAAAAAAATCATATTTATGTCACAATATGAAGATAAACAGACAGTTATTTTGTTCCCAGATTGTCAGCAATCATTTTGCATGACATAATCATTAAAAACAGGCTGCGTTTTAACACTTACATTTCATTTATGGCACAATAGTGGTATTAACTGCAGATGGTATGGGTTATGTCCATGACATATAATCACACGCGTGGAAACTTGTCCAAAACATGTATTCTCTTGGCATTATTATCGAGCTGCTGTATTCATATTTAAAATTCTGCAGCCGACAATGACTCCTGGCCACGAAAATACCAAAAGTGCGTTTGGCACACGCCCCGACGGTGCACTTGACTGTGATCTGTGCAGCTGTAACATCGCCGCAGGGTTCATGGAAACAGAGCCCTGTGTATGTTTGTCATGTCTGGCATGCACACCAGACATCAGCTGTAGCGGCAGAAGAAGGACTATTTTTAGCACTGAACATCCCGTGGATTTCCAGCACTGATTCTGTGATGCAGGATGAATACGGCCCCTGGGTGATTTTAATGGCAGGTCTCTTCATACTTGATTGTTCTGCTAAAACATGTCAATGATTTGAAATGCACTCACTGGGAGAGTGCTGCTTACTACTAAACAGAATTGGTTTCCAAAGACTATTTGTGCTACTGCTGATACCCGGCGCAGCAGCACCGACATACAGATGCTCAGCGAAACGGCAAACCATGCACCCCCAAAAACATCTTTTTGTCATATTAGAGATATTTAATCCCTAATGTAACAGTCTGACTACACTGCACATGTGCTGGTGCATTCACATGTGCACAAACATCCTTTTCAGAGACCGTGGCGAGGCATATGAGGTTGCTTGAGGTTGCTTGACGGTGAGAAGAGCAGTGGGGTGTTAAGACGCTTACCTTTCCTGGTTGTGCACCTGGTACACTACTACCTGATAACTTGCACACTTCTGCCACACGGTACTGTGAACTTCCAGTAAACTTTATTCTTTATTTTTTTAATAGGTTTTCTTATATATATTTCTATCTATCTATCTAAGGCAGTGAGGATAGATAAAACACCAATAAAAGCTAAGACTGAATATGTGAATATGAAAATCATATTTGCTGTGTTATTTGCCAGCCAGGCTACCAATAGTGTCGAACTGTTTTCTTTGATGTAAAGAACCTTGAGGGTTCATATTACATTATTTTAAGGGGTGTATGATGAGCCAAGGCTCTCATATTCCCATTTTTTTAATTATAATGGCTTGCGGTCTGAGGAATCGTCAGAAGAAAGTGCCAACACTGTAATTCTACACTGTCCTCGGGAACCCGTTTCATTACTTTTCAAAGCTTGACACTCTTTTATCTCTCTCTACCTGATGGGACAACACGAGCGTTGCCAAGTTCGGTCACCAGTAGTTTACAAGGATTCATCCTGCACTTTGTTAAAGTCTAACACCAGTCTACTCCGTATCCAGCTCCAATCTGCAGATATATAGCATAAAACACTTTTTTATTGGCTACCGACGGCGATCAAGCCAGTAGATTTTGAGCTGCACCAGCTGGAATGTTCTTCCACCTCTGGGTGCTAAAAACACTTTTGCTCACAGCTGATCTTCCGCTCTGAAATATTGCTTTCAGTATGTTTTTGAGCTGACATTTCTCTTGGACTTGGTTGGAAATAAGTAAGTGACGAGTATTTTTCCCGCTTGTGTAAGACTCTTTTGAACTCGCGAAAAGCTCTGCAAGCAGAAAGAAAACAGAAAGCAAGTTGTGTAAAGAGGTGTCTCTCTTTGCCGCCGCGGTCCCCTGTGAGCCCTTTGACATCTGGGCTGCATCTGCAGAACGCTGTGTCATCTCTGCGGCGCCAAAATGGACGGCGAGATAAAATATCTCCCGGAGATCAAAGCAGAGATCCTGTCAGCTCTGCGCTCTTAAAGGTCACATCACACATCAGTACATAATAGAATAAGATGTTGGGGGAGGGCGGGCAAAGATAGTGGAAAGAGAGTAATGGTGAAATAAAAGAGAGAGGTGGGGGTTACAAAGGAGATTGGGTGAGATAAGAGGAGGAAGCGTAGAGAGAACAAGGTGTCTGACAGAAACTGTGACACTACAAACATTATGAGCAGATCCTCAGGGTTTAAAGCTGCAGGCAAGAAACTAGAAAAGGGAGACGATACGCAGCAGCTACATTTCACTTCATCTGAACCATTTCCTCCAACCTGACCTTTTGACCAAACCCCTGCCAACTAATACACAAAGAACCACGCGAACCAGTGCATCATGAAAGATCGGCTGAGTAACGCGGGCATTTCAGTGCACAATAGAGTAAAGCGTTATTTAACAAAAGTAAAGTATGAGAAGTCTAAAGCCCGCAATGGTACGCCGTCCGGCAAAAACAGATTCAAATAGAAAGGACTGGCAGCTGCTTCACAGAGCCCGTGGACACAGCGGCTACGTCGGATACAATCGCGGCTTGTCAGCTCTGACACACGCAAATCTAAATGCCAGGTCAGGCTGACATTGGCCTGTAATTTCCCTAGCTAACTGAGCTGAGCTGAGCTCTCTCTGTTTCTTATCATGCGGGCTGGCACTATAACAGCATGCTGAACGGATTATTGGCTTATCCTGGTGAAAATGTAATATTCTGGGGGGGGAGGGAACAAAAAAAAAAATGCCTGAAGAAGTTTCTGCTCTCAGCGTATTGTCTGCGAGACAAGGAGCGCCTCATCAATCCAAATGATCAAGGGCGTGATAATGATGCAAGAAACCAGCTATAAAAGGGTTTGAAGGGGTTGTCACCTTCAAAGTATCGGCTGGTCAACATCACAAGGCCTACTGATTTGTTGTTTTGTGCGCTGACATAATAAGGAGTTGGGGAAAAGGAGAAGATGCAAAAAAAAAAAAGGAAAGGGTAAAATATGATGATTTATTCTCCAACATGTTTGGAAACAGCTTCAGAAGAATGAAAAGCTTAAAGCTCATCGCAGAGGGATCGAAGATGACAAGATTTGGGATTTTTATGCATTTTCCAATGCCCTGCTTGTCAATAATTGATATCATCTTAACAGGATCAGCACTTAAAAGACTGCTTCATTGACACTGGTTCCGAACATACGAGACTCGTTCCCTGGGTTTCTATCATCATCCGCCACCATCGCTTCACATTTGGATTTCTAGACTAGAGAAGGCAGATGGAGGATGGGTCAAACGGGCACGGCGCGGAGCTGAGAAGAGCTTTATTTAATTCAGCTCAGTGCTCAAAGTGGCCCTTTACTCACCAGTAAGTACTACCAGCACTTCCACATTTTACTTTTTGCTGTACCGGGACTTTTCTTGCGCACTTGAAACAAGCTGCTGGTACTCTTTTCCGCCCGGTTCGCATCAGGCCCTCTGGGTGATTCCTAATGGACCCAAAGACAATGTAAATGAGACAAGGCCGCGATGTGACGCTCACCTGTTTCCCCATCCGCAGCTCTTCTCTAGTCTAAAGTAACGTTATATCAATCTGGCCCGCTCAGAGCTGTTTGGCTATATACTGTCCCTGTCGTGGAGAAGCGGGTGTTTATGTTTAGATGTTCGATGAGAGACTGAAGCAGAACATCACAAACGTCGTGAAAAGAGAGAACAAAGGAACAGATTAGAAAAAGAAATGCCATTAAAGCCAATTTCGGCAGTGCCAATCAGGACTGTCATCAGCAAATAACACTAACTTAAGTCGATGTGCTCGTTTGCTGTGCACCTCTTGGTC
Source organism: Datnioides undecimradiatus (assembly GCA_008933995.1). Taxonomy (NCBI): domain Eukaryota; kingdom Metazoa; phylum Chordata; class Actinopteri; order Lobotiformes; family Datnioididae; genus Datnioides; species Datnioides undecimradiatus. The sequence goes on from WARS01000008.1 coordinate 13,914,635, forward strand.
CTTCTGTGTCCTGCTTGCTTGCCAGACACTTCCTGGACTGCGCTCTGTGTATTTGTGCCCGAGAAAAGTCAGAGTGAAGTATGACCGTGACTAAATGTGCCACTGAACACGACGGCGTTTATGCAGTTAGCTGCAAGCTAACGGAAACGGTAAGCACAATGTACGTGAACATACAACCACGTGTGAAATGAAACTTCATGCCTTCCAGCAGCGACCTCTGAGAGGACAATTCAGGACAGTATATGGGAATCATAAGATGACGGTTATCTAAAGTCTCAGCTGAGGTTTGGTTACAACTCTGGACGAATGCATGATGAAACAGGTTTTCACTGGACTTAAAGAAATACCAAGTACGAAGCTAAACGTCAGTGTTATCTGTTGTTATATTCTATGTTCAGTAGTTTCTTCAGTTCTTTATTTATGTTTACGCTTCACGTACTGAAATGTTCTGCAGACATTGGTTCTGCAGTGCAAACAATAACAAAAGACAAAGTCCGGTAACTTCCCGGCATAGCAATGCATCATGGGAGTTGTCTTCACCGTCACTGCAGTCGTTGTAGTCAGCCATTCCCAGACACTGATACACTGATTAAAGCAGTTTCACATTAAGAATCCGTGTTTCTCTCGACGCTGTTTGGTGGACAGAGGATGTCAGTGAGCGGCTTGGAGCTAAGCCGCTGCTAACGTTTGCACAGCTCATTTTGCCATCACCAAAATCCTTTATCTGCGCAAAACATATTGCTCAACACAACAAAGATCAAGGCGCATGTGCAAAGGGGATAAGAGACCAAATGAATCCAGTAACGGACCGTTATCTTGACTAAAATTCTGGATTTCTGAGTTAGAAAGAAGCGTTTAAGATAACGTAAGGAACGGCAAACATAACAGTTCTTGTCATTTTAAGGCATTTTAAGCATAAAAGTTATATGTAAGTTTAATAATGGACCCTACATCTATGGGATTACATGGAGAATACCTCTGTCTCTTCTGTGCAGGTCTACTTCTTCTGGACAGACAGGTGGAGCAAACCATTTTAAGGGAGGATTGTAGTGGAAGCACTGGGGTGTTGCCGTGCAGCGATGGTGAGTAATCTACATGGCCCAGGGGTCAGGTAGGTAGGGTAGACCTTTACTTAGGACCCAAGGGAGATCAGGACCAACTCTGACTACTGTCAATTGCTTTTTTTTTTCCCTAGTAAGTGAAAAAGGTTGTTTCCACGGTTAAATAAACGTATATTGGGAGCATCAGCAGTATCTCCTGGTATCTTTTATTCACTGTGGAAATTCAGAATCTAACACTTTCCCCGAGTTTTCTGATACCGGCTAAGAGACCCGCCGTGTGAATAATGGGAGCTCTGGCACTTATTTCTTTCCACTTCAAGCACTGATTCAGCTAATGGCTGAGGACGAAAAAGGAGAGAAGTACAAAAACAGACACGGTCGTGCCGATGAGACCGACACTTCCGATCTGCGTGGCGGTCTTCGGGGCCGGTGTTTCACAGCGTCTGCTCCTGCTGTAATTGGCCAGTCTCGTTGTAAATTCAATGGATAATGGATTCTTTTCACTGCTAATTTTAATAAGTTCCCCTCAATAAGACTTCTCAAAGCAAAGTTAAAAAAAAAAAAAACCCAACAACATGAAAGACGTGACAAGTTGAAGGAGAGTGTTAGGAGAGATTAAAACTAAGCGCAGCCGATATAGAGAAGACTCTCGCTGTAGGTTCTGAGCTGTCAGCCTCTCGGTTTGTCACATGCCTTGTTGCTCCGTAACTTTTCTGGGACATGACTAAGTCTGTGTTGCGTGGATCTGAAAGTTTCAACGCTTGTCACCCCTTTTTTTTTTTTTTTTATAGATGTATATTTCACTTTAGTGTTGAAAGAGCTCACTGGAGAATGCCATATGGTTGCGTCTGATGATCATCAAAGGCTACGTTCAAGACTGCAGGCAACAGCAGCCCACATCTGTTTTTTTCTCAAATTTGACTCAGATCTCTCTTTTTTTTTGTAGCAATAACTGTGTGAACAGCAAAAACCATTTGGAAATATTTTTTTTAAATTCAGCTTTTTAATTTACTTTCACACGTCAGAACTAAATCAGTCTAGACATTTGTAAAACATTCCACAAATCGTGGCGCACGGCTTTCACTTCCTCACGTGAATACCAAATTTTCACCTTCCACTGCAGATCAGCTTGCAAAATCAGCGGTTATTGGAAAACATATGGAATAAATTGGAGTAGGGGACTAAGGCTCGTCATGTTTCTCCGTTCACTAATCAGAGGCTGGATTCACACAGATAAACAATCCTCAACACCTCAAAAGGTCCTGAGACTTAGACTTCCCTGATTCAAACGTGACCGCCGACCCCTTCAAAGTAGACATCCTGTGCCGTGATGCACCGCTCTCAGTTCTCCTTCTACAAGTCCTGTTAAGTTACCTCATAAAGCACTGTCCGCGATATGTGCTGGAGGTCCTCTGGACCTCCTCCATTCTGCTTTAAATTCATTTTCAGATGAGGAAGTTGCCCTCACCAAATCCATGCTGCCTGGATGCGCCATCTTTCCTCTTGGAGACCGCAGGCTTTCCCACTGCTGTTTGGTCTCCAGACATCAACCTTGTCACCGACGATGATCCTCCGTGTGAAGCTTGGGTTTAGCTCAAACTTTGATGCCTTTTCTCTGCAGAAGTTTGAGGTGCAATTTGTGAAAATGAGCAAAAGCACAGAGCCGGAATGCAGACCTGCAACTGCAAGTGGTCGCAAGAAACCTTGCTCATTACCGAGATGTTTTGTGTTCAGGAACAGAAGAAACTGACTGAGAATGCTTTGTAGCACCTTGCACTCTAGTATTTCAGGTTAAAGCAACCAAAGAGCAATTAGTTCTGGGTCACAAAAGATTAAAAATCTGTGGCATATCAGAGGAATAGATACATACATACAGATAATATACTGACAGAGCACTGCTTCCTCTGAAGACCAGTGAGAGCAATGAAAGGATGGAGGCAAGAAAAGGAACATGAAGGAAGAACAGAAAGGAGCTTCTGCCTTGAGGCGAGAGCAGCAGAGGAATCTGGCAGCCAAAAAGGAAGTGTCCAATCAAATGAGCTGCTGCAGTGACAGGCAGATTCGCTGACGATCGCAAACTCCAGCTGCGTGCGTCGATGCTTTGACTCTGTCTGTTATGAAAAGCTGCTGGTGCAGTCCGGGGCTAAACGGGGCCTGCCTGTTTTAGGGAGCTGAAAGTCTGTGGCGTGAGAGATTATCCAGTCGAAGTGAGCGAAAGTCTGCTGTTCTCTTTACCTGTGTGGGCAGACACCGCTGGTACATCTGGCTTATTTACAGTTTTACCAGCTGACACTGCAACACAGACACGCACCCCGTTGCGACATTGTTATTTAGATATTGACGGGATGAACTTACGTAACCACCCCTTTTAAATTCAAGGTAAGTCTGCCGATCATTCACTACCGTGGGTGGTCCAGTGTATATAATACAGGCGTCCTTTGTGGAATATTATCGACAAACATGCGAAAAAACTTGTTTTTCTGGGTGTGTTTGATTTTGAAATAACAGAAATGTCATTGCAAATATAAAAGAATCGGCAAAATTGTCAGTGCGTTGCTGATGCTGCCCCCAGTTTTACTGAATATCATTGAATATAATGAACGCCGCACATTTGAGTAGCTTCTAGCCACTTTGAAGACTATTCTGAGTTCTGACAGCTACGACTGTGCCGCCGCGCTAAATGACTTTCGTGACAGACGCGTACAGTCATTTGCCCTGAGTTTACTGGAAATTAGCCTAAAACTCCTGAAATTGCTTCAAATATCATCTAGTTTAAGGTCAGCATTAGCCTGTCTCTGGCTCACCTCCATTTCTGCTATTGGTCCTCTCTGCATCTGCCACTATGTGTCACAGTGTGTGATGTGACTCGGTGTGTTGCCTCATTACTGTGAGCTGCAGGAGCCTCCCACTCCCAAAAGCTTTAGTTGTCTGCCTCGTAAACCCCGGCTGGCACGGACACACAGTCGGTGAAAGTGAAAGGAGCTAATAAGCCAGTTCAGACAGAACAAAGGGAATGGATTAGTACCAGGGGGTCTGTAGTTGTATGTGTACTCTGTGTGTTTGCCTGTCTGACTGTGGCTCTGTTCAATGTGTGACACTGTAAGTGGTGGTCAGAAGTTAAAATTAGCACCTGCCAAATGCAAGCAAAACTTTACTTCTGAAACTCGCTTTCACTCCTGATTTTTGCGGTCAACATTTCCCGATTCTGTTCCCGTGCGCGAATATATCCTGTATTCCCGCCAGGATATTGCATTTGTTATCGCCTTGCATAAATATATAGTGCCATCAGATTCGAGGATGGGGGAAGAGACGTATTTCTGGACACATCGCTCAGTCGTAAGCTGAGTCTAGTTGCCCGTCAGCTTCTCGTGGCGCCGGCTAATCTCTCCCACAGACCTTGCGGCCGCATGTAAAATCGGTACTTTCGCACTCACTTCACCTGGCATTGGCGTTTTTGTCCAAAGCGACGCACAATAGGCGCACTCTGTGAGAGCGAGGGTGTCACTTGACTTTGTTACACAACGCTAACAATCGAGCGAAAACAAAACCTGTGTTACTAATGTTGTGAATGAGACTACGCCGCGGCACGAGGCTGCCATATCTGCCTTTTGCTGTTCGACAAGTGCGGCTGGAGCACAGTTAAAAATATTCAAGTAACACAAGTTTATTAAAAAACTATTAGTTGCATACATATTATTATATTCTGTGTGTGTGTGTGTGCCTTTATGTATAAGTGTATTTCTCCTGTTGCAGCAGAAGGCCCCTTGTATCAGATGACAAGAGCGCGAAACAACTATATCGAAAATCTGACACATCCCAAAAAAACGGCTTTTAAAACACTGACGCAGCTTTTAAACACCGAGGTGTCGCAACACAGCTTTTTTCAATAAAACATTGCAGGAGCTTGGTAAAAACATTTGTCTGCCACAGCAAGGTGACACCCTTTGTTGGCTGAAGGCGGCAGGAGAGAAGACTGCTCAAGTAATCAGGAGGGTTTGGGAAATCGTACGCTGGGACGCAGATGACCGTGTTGCTTCACGTTGAGGCGATTGTCCTGGACCAATCAGCGGTCTGCAGTGTTTTCACTCCATCGGGTCAACCTGCAGCTGGGGTTATACCAAAAAAAAAGGACCGGGTGCGCAACGTTTGACAATGGACATCCAAAAACGAGCGAGCAGCGCTGTGTTGTGCAGTGGAAACATGGCGGCAGAGTGTTTTCGTGCGTGTGTGTTGCACCATCATGCACTGACACCGAGAGCAGAGAAGAGAAAGACAGTGGAAGATCATAAGTTACACCCGAAACTACACTTTGCGACACATTAATCTCCCTCCCTGGTTTCTTCAAGCGCCAATAAAGGAACCGTCCTTAAAAATAATTCAGCCCTTGAATAATTTGGGACTAGTCATTCGCACCGACGCGCCTGAATAATCCGCCTAAATCATTTTTCACGTTCGCACTCTTATTTTCATTCGCATATTTGAGCGAGACACTCACGCTGTCAACCCCCCGCTATAATGAGTCAGGTAGACAAGCACATGCTGTAATTTACCAGCGAGCGCAGTGAAGCAGACCCACTGCAGTACAGTTTGAAATGCAGACAAAGCTGCTCTCATAGAGAGCCATAACTAAGTTTTTAACAGTATTTTGGTGCAAGATGGGAAATAATAATCGCAGGAGACACATAGTCTCCCTCTGACGTGGTGTAACAAACATTATTTAAGAACCAGCAGCCTGATGTACAGCATTTGAGACACTTAACATGCTCCACTTAAAAATACGCTCTGTGCATTTCACAGAATGGTCAGATGTGACCTACAGAGTAACCAGGGGCGTCGGAAAACTAAGTCAGCATTCTTTGCAGTGCAGCCAGTGATTCATACCTACCTGCTACAAACAATGTTTAGCCTCTTGGCGAAGCAGTCTGTCTCACTGTTTAAAGGAAAGTGACCGTGAGGCTTAAAGAAACCCCGTTTCCCTGCAGCAGAAGATCGGTCCTCTTGTATTTAGCACTAGAGTGAGCATGACTAACATTTAAAAGAAGAGATTATCAGTCTATACGAACATAAAGAGTACACGTGCATTAAAACTTCAGTTAGCGAGGGTGTCGACTCTTTGTGATGCGCCTGAGAGTATGCATGATTCGAGCAAAAACTACACTGGCCTTGAACGTTGCAGTTCTTCCCGAAAGTGTCGTAACGGTACGGTTTTGTCTTTACAAAGAATCACCGAACAAAGTCTTTATTTCATGGACTGACGTACGGCAAAAGAGTCACCAAGTCATTCAACTTTAACGGTCTAGCGGCTTCTGATTCACCTGATGCTCGAGCCTCGTGAGCGAGCTTACAGTGAGCTTGCTTTGTTTCCTTGGGCTGTGCGGTCCTAAACAATTCATACTGTTTGTTGTCCAGTGGGGGCAGAGAAGGAAAGATGCTGAACTCTGACCAGCCACGCGGCACCCTGACCTTGACAGCTTTCACAACTTGCAGGACACATAGGTGCATGAACATCCACCCAGGTCAGCACATTATAGTGCAACTCTGACACTGTGAAACCTGTGAAGTTTCCATTTTGTGTGTTACATGTCTGTTATGTTAGAGGCGTTAACTTAGCTGAAATAACCTTAGCTTTCATTGCATTTGACTACATGCTTCTGCAAACATGTTAAAAGAACCAGTGCACAAGAAAGGAAACTACAGTATGAGTAAGTTACTACTGACTAAAATGGAAAATTTCCTACTGCTGCAGCTTCACATTGCAGCAGCAGCAGCAGCAGCATTGACTGCTACCATGCACAAATGCATCAAACGTAATAAGGCAAGGGCCAAAGTCTTGATCAGCTTGATCAGCTTTAGCACCGCAGAGACTAATGTCGCAAGGAGAAACCGCCGCAGTGAGCTGTTAGATGTAGCGCTCCAGGCAACAGGTTGCACACGTCTAACTTCTGAGCAAAGTACAACTAACTCCTTTTTCACTTTTCCCTGCTGATCGCAGCGTAAAATCAGATCACGGTTGAGGAGGAAAAACGGCATTTTAGTCCCCGGCTTCTCCATTAAGACGACAATAATTATTTAATCCAGCCCTAGCCCTGACCGAGTACCGCTCCATTCTTCAGAGACATGCTACACCCTCCGGTTTCCATCTTTGTGAAGGCAGGATTAGTGCTGCCGCTGGCTAATGACCCCGAATGCACCACGAAGCTTTGCAAGAACTACACGAAGACCAAACTTGACTCTGCAGTCCCCGGACTTCAGCCCCACTGAACAGAAACGACATCACGGGAACCTCTTTGGTACATTGTCAAATGAGTGGGTAACATGAGTTATTAGGTTTTACACCAACTTGTGCGGTCCATGCCAGAGGGTGTGCTGTTATGAAAGCAAAAATGGGTCATTCTGCACCACCATTTCTGAAATTCATCTACATCATGCAAAGATTTAACCTTTTCCCTCAGCGTGCGAAGCTGATATTATTATTTATGACAGAAAAAATGTAGTCAATCCGAAACAAAGGGAATATTATGGACCCTATTGTATTTTTAATGTGAATCCATACTTGCAGATGCAGATCGATGTATGCTCAGCGCCGAGGTGGCCTGACCACGGCGGCCACACATACAGTAACAACTTCTATTACAGCGTGGGTGCGTTCAGGGCAGAAAGCGCACTCGCTTCCCGCTGTGCCAGCCGTTGCACCTGTTTGAGGTCATGTTAATTGGCCCTGGGCAGAATAAAGCATGGCTCTTCATTCACACAGAGACGGGGTGAGAGGGTGAGAGGAAAGGGGGGAGGCGACACAGCCCTCCCTCTGCAGTTGTCCAGTCCATGTGTTAATGAAGGGGCCTGTTCGGCGGTCCCTGGCGAGTTCTCTTGGACTCAGCAAATCAGCGGTGGGGAGCTCGGAGGCTGGCCGCCCACATACCGCGACGGGGTTTGCGACCCGTTTAATTGCATCCTGTCGTCATGACCTCGTCTGGGACGTCCAGATTGTTATCAAACTGTTTGATATTTCTGTCAGAGGCCCGGCAATATGAGTCGTCGAATGAGCCAAACTGCCACTCGCTGAAAAACCCCGAGATCATTCTGCCTCGGCCGTTTTCTCCATCAGCGCTTCTTTAACGATTTAATGAAACGTGCGCTGTTGTGTTTTCTTTTTTAATAACTAATGAGCAAATTAGCGAGTCAGTTACAGCGGAGTTACTCGCCCCCTGAGAATAATTAGAGTGCTTATCCATAATTTAATTCGGTATATCCTATACAGTGTTTTTATAAAGTAGATCCGTAGGTTTGTTTGATTTGCAAGAAACAAGGGTTCAAACGCCTTTTGTTTTCGTGCTCTTCCGCGCGGCGAGCAGCGGCGGCCTAAACAAGTTGCAGTTGCATGGGGATAATTTGTCACTGACATCGTACAGTGTAAAGCTCGCGAGGATGTCTCGCATAATTGCCGTGGCATTTAGGACGGGAACCTTGTTATCTAGCCAATCATGCTCAGTAAAGTTCAAGCTATTCTTTCAACCGGCCGAGGCTCGCAGTTCTTTTTGTTTGTCCTCTTTTCTGGATGGATTTGGAAATCAGAACTTACACGATTCTCGTAGTCGCTTTTTCCACCTCCTCTGGCTCTTTCAGCTTACTATAGGCGCTCACGCTCTCTCCTGTCCTTCGTCTCGTCTGTCTGCTTGTTTACTCGTCTCTCCAAACCATCTGTCCCTTTCTCTAACTCATCTGCCTTTCCGTCCGCCCGCCTGACCGACGGTTAACCATCTGAATGAATAAACCATCGCACGCCAGGTGAGACAGTTCAGAGGTCTCGCGGTCAAGCGCGGTAATAACATTCACTCATGGTTGATTCGCTTCACACCTCCAGGAGTCAGAGTCCGCCGATATTAAAGACAGGCCGTGTGTGCGCTGTGTCCCGTGCGCCATCTTTTACAGTACAGCCGTGTCACTACGCTTCAAATGGGACAATTCAAACAACAACAGTGCAATTAAAGGGATATGCTGCAAGTGAATTGAACCGACTGGGATCAGCCATTATTTTGAGGTTGTTTGATGTTAAATGAGTTTGTAGATGTTTTTAAGGTGCAATTCAAAATCTGTTGAGACCTCAAACACTTAAACAAGTTGTGAGAGCTGAGGTGAAGTAAATATACCATAACAAGGCTGCATAATAAATATATGCAGTGTTGCTGATAATACATCAGATCTGAAGCATCCCTCCTTACAGCCTCGTATTTGCTGCCTTCTGTGTTTCTTGTGTGTGCTGAAATGACTGCCCTACATTTGAAAATGCCACATCAACTCCATTGTTGTTTGTCAAATCCATTTGAAATTCAGTGGAAGCCAGCCCACCCACGGCCGGCACCCGCCTCTCCGAGCTCGCAGCGCCGTCGGTGTGAGCGTTATAACACAGGCTCTTTTTGGAGCAGAGAACGGTGTGTTTCTGATTTTCTGTCTAGTTCAGTTGCCTTATAGTGAACTGGGTTGACAGCTTGAATGCTGTTACACTCTGCACGCCTCAGTTAAACCCCCGACTATAGCCCGCCACTACACACACCGTGTTTTACTGTGCTCTGACAGAAACAGGAGCCTTTATACACACACCCGCTTCTCCCCTGAATACACACTCGGGTACACGCAGCCACCCACGCAGGCTCACAAACTATGTGCAAGCTTGAAACATGGTGTCATGAAATTCACACAAGCTCTTGTGTTTGTGCATGCAGGTGCACATAGACACATGCGCAATGCAGACATGCAGAGTTTACAAAATGCATTTTCACACGATGAACAGATAATTACACATAATGTAGATTAAATTAAGGGTAGGCAATTTGGAAAATACACAGTTTTGCAAAGAGTTATATGTGAAGATCCACACTGCTCTCCTGTCTGTGTAATAAATATAAGTGGCCTGTTAGCTTAGCGTATCCCAAACTGGAACTGGTGAGCTTTGGAGGCAGCCAGGCTAGCTGCTTCCTTCTGTTTCCCAGTGCTGTGCTCAGCTAAGCTAACCGGCTGCCAGTTGAGCCCTCACATGGTCTGTGCAGACGTAAACGTGGTATCAGCCTTCTCATCTGATTCTCAGCGTGAAAGCAGATAAGCGCATTCCCCAAAATGTCAAACGTGTTCCTCTTTAAAATATTAAACATGCACCATTCGGAGGGATTACGTGGAGAAAAAGAGAGTCCAGATAGATTGTTAAAGACTGCAGAGAGGTGCATTGAGGAAACGGACACACACACACACACACACACACACACACACACACAGGCTTTCTTTTCTATCTATATGCTTGCACACAGTCTTAGTAGCCCGTAAGTGCTAATGTTAAAAGGCTTTTCAAACCCTATTACACCCCTCTCTAAATTCTCTTTATCTCTTTCTCCTGCTCTTCTTTCCTCTCTACTTTCATTCACATGCCTCTCTCTCTCTCTCTCTCTCTCTCTCCCCGGCTCCTTTCCCTTGCCCCGCCTCTCTCTCCCCCCCTCCCCTCCCCGCCGTCTTTCACTCCTTACTTATACACACAATCGCATGCAGTAACATTCGGATTTCCAGCTTCATTCAAATGCTGAATTATTAAGGGAGCCAATTTTAAGGAGGTCTGCTCCGCATCGCTGTGAAAACACAATCTCCATTTCAACCGCAAGTGCGAGAAGAGACGCGAGCGAGCGAGCCAGAAAAGGAGAGAGGAGGGAAGCGAAATTAGGCCAGTGATTTGAAATTCCATTTATGAATAAAAAGAAAGTTTAGAAACTTGTTCGCAGGCATTAAACATTCTGAGCGTGTGGGTTTTTTTGGCAGCGCTACATCACTCAGTGAGCGCTACTGTATGTTTGTGTTCCTGTAGGCTGGGTCTGCGCGTGTGTGCATGCATGCATGAGTCTCCCGGTGTACCATAGGTGTCACTGTACACCGCAGGTATCTGCTCCGGCCCCTGACCTTTTTAATGTTTCGCAGCATTTTATTGACCTACTCTACTTTTATTTTTTTGTTTTTTTGACTCCGGGCCAACATTTTCTTTTTTTAATTTATTTATTTTGTTGGGACTGCAAATGGATTTTGTTGGGTTTTCTTTTTTCATCCAGCATCAGCCTGTTAGGAGGGTGCATCGGGGGCTGAGCACCAGGCTGGATTTATTTTTGCACTGAGAGACATGTCCACGCTGCTTTTCACACCCGGACGCTGTCTTGTTCATTCAAATAAGTCAAAATATGCCACCGTGTGTGTGTGTGTGTGTGTGTGTGTGTGTGTGTGTGTGTATATATGTTGTTTTTTGTTTTATCAGCGTCGCAGGTTGCGAAAACATATCAAAGGCACATAAGCTCACAAGATGCAGGCGTAAATCCGACTGATTTGAAGGGAGAAAGTAATTACTGATAAAGTCTGCGTGATACATTTTATAAGCTGGAATGAAAACACACCTTGTCTACGTGGATTGTGCACTGTGTTTGCACCAGTGAGACTGTGCAAAGGTGCTCGGAAGGCCGCTTTCTTAAACAGAGAGCTTTATTAAAAACGTATTTGTTAAAATATTCATTACACGGCTTTATAATCACGCAAAGATGTTGCCACAAGAATTCTGTCTGCATCATATAATGGAAAGAAAATGCAAAAATCTGGAAACACGTAAGCCGACAGCAGTATGTTCGCGATAAGTGAATATCGGCAGCTAGTATTGGCTGTCCAGTTTATCTGCCGGGGTCTACCCTAAGTATATAAGAACATTATTCACCTGCACACTGTGCTAATATATAAGAAGTCACTGAACACATCGCAACACGTGTAATAGTTGTTAGTCGTTGCAAACCTTTACATTCACTGAAATTGAGACCTTTATTTTGAGATTATGGGTTTCTGCTTATTTCAGATTTGTTATTACGTTACCTCTGCCACTGCTCCCAGTGCGAGTTGCAATTTTTCTGCTATACCGTTCACTTGACTGGAATAATCAACAACAACAACGATAACGAACATTGTTATTACTCCTATGGTTTTCTGATGAAAACCTGATTTCAGATCTTTTTTTTTTAATACCTTTGGTACTTTTGATTCTTTCAAACGTGCGATTAGCAGACGCTGCGCTCATTTGAACATCCAGTATCGACAAAGCACCAAAGGATCAACACTTCTCTCTGCAAAAGACGCGAACAAACGCAGGTGCGGGCGCTGCAATCTAATCGCTCACTTTTCTCTTTGCAAACCAACGCGCTGTACATCACAGCGGCACGATAACTGCTTGATGAAAGGGATGTTTAAATCAGCCAGCGAGGGCAGATAAAGTTAATTAAGCTCGGAAGATGTGTAGCTTTTGTGAGATTTGTTGTGCTCCGTATTGTTTGGTGGGGTAAATAAACCCGCTGGCGTCGTTCTTCTTAGAAGTCATCTGATCTTTGTCAGCAAATTTGCGCTGCGCTGCCTGGAAATTACAAAAAAAACATCCACCCATTTCACACTTTTGTAATCAGTTTTAGCATCTTTTAGGGTTGTTATGGTTGTTATGCATGTGTTTGATACAGGAATTTCCTTCTTTAGTGTTTGCGCACCCCAATAAAACAATGCACCCGTTCCCGATTTAGCTGTATTTCTAATTCAGTTCTATTTATGCGGCTCTTCTTTGTTTTCTTTGCTCCTTCCTGTTACTTCCGCTGCTGCGTCGACCCACTTTCCCCACAAATGTAAGCGCGCGCCGGTTTCGCGGCAGGCTCTTCAGTCGCGTGCGCCGCATGTGCTGACCGCGAGCTGATCGAACCGATCTGTAATCGTGTTCGACACCTTAACATGGTGTTCTGCTGTAAGCTGCCAATATTAAATGCTTCCCCTAAGTCCTGCGCCTTCATGGTCTCCTACTGCTCCAGCGCGTCTTATATGTTCACGGTGACATTTGCTGCCTGTGCATTTCAACCGTATATAGTATATACTTCTTGGCTTATTTAGCATTTCTTATCTCAGCTTCCAAACATTAACCCCTTTGGTTCAGTTTGTTTTGACCCACAGCCTCACTCAGTCCGTTTGCGTCTCACCACTCCAGCTGGAGCAGTTACAGGATCTGACGGTGGACCCGACACGTGGCGAAGAAGCTAGCAAGAAACACACACGCACTCAACCTCACAACAAGCACAATGAATCTGTGAATCATGGGAAAAGGGAAAAAAAAAAAAAAAAATAGAGCTTAAAACGGTTATCAAACAGAACAGGCATGTCTATCCCATTATCGTATCCCTTACAGCTCACCCTTAACCCTGTTCGCTGCCTCCTCAAAAACCATTTTAGAAATGCGTAGATGCTTGGAAATGGCACCGTTGCCGGCTGGATGCCTTTCATGTGGGGATGGTGGGTTTAAGACACTGTGATCGCACAGATCGCCTATTAGAAGATATTTTAGCACCTACAAAGGGCACTATAAATGATTTGGAAGCAGCATTACATAAGAAACATATTAGATACAGCCAACTTACCATTTATACAAACATACAGTATGTTTGGATGTTATATCCCAATATCCAGACACAGAACTAACTGCCTTTGCTAATCTCCATTACCATCATGCAGTGTCTGTGTCGCATGTCGTCGTATTTTGGCTTTGACGGAGCGAAACCATTTGGCGCAGATCATTATTTAAGACGACGTCTTTGTAATTACATTCACTTGAGTTTCATTCTCACCTTTCTTTTCACCGCGATCACACGCAAGTGCCTCCTTTTAATGGGGAACGTGCCTCGCAGCGCTCGCATTAGTGCCGATTATCACCCATTTGCATAAGAGCATCATCAATGACATTGACGTTAGCCAGCTGGAGATTAGTCACGTGTAAATGTAATCGTATAGTTCTGTCAGATTTAATGCTGTTAACATGTTTGTGAGTTCATGTGTCTATCGAAAGTAAAAATGACTTTAAGTGTAACGTACATCCCCACCAACCCGCATCCTATAACGTTAATCAGGAAGGAAAGACGACAAGGGGAAAACATGCAAAAGTGCATCAGCAAAAGATCAATACTTCACTCTTATGGGAGGCATGGGAGGTTGTAAAAGCATTGGATCATAGAACTGCAGACGGAAAAAAGATTTAGTGCCACTCAATACCAATTTTTCCATGGAGCGTCATTAGCGCGGTTGCTAAAACCAACTATTATTTACATTATAGAGCGATCTGCCAATTTTTTTTTTCAATTACTTCCAAAAACTCCTTTATCTATAAAAGGGCGCAACAGAATCCCAAAAGTTTAATGCAACTTAAACCAAAGCATAGCAGCAAACGAGTTCGTTGTTGACTAAGCATCGCAGCTCCGCATCTGTTTGCTAAAACAAAGGGTATGATTGCGTTCTAGCTTATTCATTGCATATTGTACCTGCTTTTGTCAACTAGTGCATTTTGTTTACTGCCAAATAGGCCTGTTTTCCAAATTAGCACCCACCGCGCTGACATTTCAGGCGCCGCTTCTACTCGTCAGCCTAAAGGGAAGGGAGAGATTTCCAAGTGAAGAAGCTTCGACTATAGAAATGAAGGCTGATTTAAAATGCCGACTGATGACGTCTCACGGGAAACTGTTTACCGCTTTGCCCGTGCAGAAATTCCACCTCACACTTTGCTGCCAACGGTTTTTAATGAAGTTTTCCACCCGTAACTGTGTCCCCTCGACCGGTGTGCGCCAGAAGTCAAGTCACGGCCAGCGGGATCTATCTCACGTCTTCACAGTCGCAAAGGGGAATGCAAGGTGCGCATAAACAGCCAGAAGCGTGTACGATGACACCAGATCGTGTCATTGTGTGTGTGTGTGTGTGTAATATATGCAGCAACTCCTCTTCCTAAAGAATACAGAACGCACAGAGTTATACACGAGAGACTCGCTCTGTGTCTGTGTCTCTCGACTGGGTTTTCAAACACGCTCCCGTTAAATGCGCCCGCAGTGGTGGAGAAGTGCTGTTTTGCATTTACTGCCACCGAACTGGTCGTGAGTTCTCTGCTGCGAGTGAACGGGAAAACACACCCGCGCGCACGTGCACACGCTCTCCCTGTCATTTAATCGTCTGCGTTTCATGTGTGAGTGTATTTCAGCTGCTCCAGCTGTTACCGCTGCATTTACCCGTTCGCTCCTGGCTGAGTTGCTTCACATCTGAGCTTCTGTTGCTCCCCATGCAACATTTTAACATTTTTTTTCCGACTGGATTTTGTTATTCACATCTGCAAATACACAAAACTAGGATGAAATGTGAAAAAGACTTGCACCTCTACATGTGCGTGCACACACGCTGCCGTGCAGACCTGTTTGCGCGTGTGCACACGTTTTAATTTGGCGCCCTCCCATTGGCCCATAAACATTTCATCAGCGCGTCGAGAGACAAAATCATCCTCATCAAACATTCATTCTCACACGGAAGGTAAGCCGCGCCGCTCCCACCTTCACTCACGCAAAACAACTCGCCCATTTCCTCGGGTAGTTTGGCGAGTTTGGCGGTCCGACTGTGGGGTTTCATTAGGCGCAAATGTGTCCACAGTGAGTGTGTCACCCAAGTTTGGAAAAGCAGCAGGAGGTCACTGCTGGAGGTCAGCAGCAAACTCGTTTCTTATCCACCGAAATAAAAGGTTTAGGCATACACTATATTTAGGTCACTTTCATCACTCTACATTGCCGTCAAACACCGGTTCTAGTGGGAAACCGCAGCTGATATATTGGTTTCTGAAGACACCAGACTCATCTGACAAAAGCAATCATTTTACCCGGCAGAGACTAGGAGTAGGGAGTGTACTGGTGCCACGATTGGTTCGTTTTTTTTTTTTTATGTTATTGCGTTTTTAGATTTGAAAAGGAGGTAATGGCTTCAGTTAACCACTGGAAAATGCTGCCTGAAGGCAAGATAAAGCTGCGAAATACTCTAAAAATAGCACAAACTTAAACTGTTGTTGATGTTTTTGTTTTGATTTTTTTTTTTTTTTTCCAGTGGCTAAAATACATTTCGCTGCAGTCCCCGTCCACAGCGGTGCATCATTTAGCTTCCCACACCGGCACCTTTCATCAGCTTTCCCCAAAAGCTGAGCCTGCCTCTGTGTGGAAGGGAGAAGAGGGGGGGGGGGTTGTACAGTATGACAGTGTGCAAGACCACATTAATATTTAAATGAGACTATATGTACAGTTGAAATCTGGAACCACCCTTCCTTTCCCCCCGTCACACGCACACACGCCACATAACTTGGTGACTCTCGAGGCTGTGGTGCGCCTGTGATCGTCCGCCTCAAGGGAAACCTCTACATGCACTGCAGCAGTCACATGCACAGACGGGACCGTGCACGCGGTAGTAGCGGGATGCATTGATGCATTTAATGTGTAGGAGTTCTGTTTACTTGTACATCCTCTCTGCCGCCCTCTCTCAACAATGTGTGCGTGTGCAAGCAGTTCTATGCATTGTTAGAGCTCGGGTTACGTAACGTATGGCGACTAGAGTTCAGACATTTAAGAATGATTTTTTTTTTTTTTTTTTGCAGTTCAGATGTGAAGCATGAGGATATCCTTTTAGGAGACTGCGGAAGAGGAGATGAAAGGAACGGGGAAGCGAATAAAGGAGAGGAAGCGATAAGAGGGGAAGCAGAAAAAGTGAAAGAAGAGGGGAGGAAGAAGTAGTTTGGGCAGTGTCAGGAGAGGACAGGCAGGAGGAGGAAGACGGGAGGGGAGGAGAAAGGAAAGGGAGTACAGGGAGTAACAGGAGTGTCAGTGTTTGCTTTAAATCAGCAGCAGCTCTTATCTAACACTCTGCAAATACACAAACACTCACATTTTCGCTCTTTAGTGTTAGATAATACAACAGAATAATCAGCAGGTATCTGCCTCCTCTCACTGGCCTCTGGATGAGAATAAAACAACGCATGACATGCTGTTCCTCCTCCATCCTTCCCACTGTTGTCCCCCCTCTCCCTCCCTCCCCACTTCCTCCACTTCCTTCTCTGTCTCCCACCATCGCTATCATTCCTCCATCGCTCCCTCCATCTTCCCTGCATCCCACCTTCCCTCCTTCCTCCTCCCCACCCTCTCCTCCATCCTCACCCCCACTGCACCCTGTTCCTCACCTCCATCACTCCCTCCCTCCTTTTTCCCTTCCTTCCTTCTACCCCCTCCCCCTCCCCCCTCCACATTTTCTCTTCCAGCGTCCAACTCCGCTTCTTTATCTTCACATTTCAAATATCACTGAGCCATTTACACACATCCACGCTCACTCACACACTCGCTCACGGTGCAGCGGAGCAGAAGAGAAAACAAAACATCTTCCCACAGATGATTCTAGGTTATATAAACGCTTTGCTTGGATTCCTTGACATTTTGCTGTTTATTTTTATTATTGTTTCACACTGATTCTGTGATCTACAAAGACCGGGAGGTTGACGTGAACCGCAGCAGCCCGTGTTTATTAACTGCGGGGACTGAATTAGTTTCTCTCCCTCGGAAAAAATCTGTTGTTGAGGCCGACGCTCCGATTGATACCGAATGGGATCAAATTACACAAAACGGTTTGATATTGATTTCATAGGGGCCGGCGTCAGAGCATATGTGATCAGGGAAAATAAAAAAAAAATAAACTTACCGTGAAAAAGTTTCTGTGTTGCAGGATTTCTACCTAACAGTATTTTATATCTAATGCTCAAAGGAAGTGTATTAGTGCTGCTTTTGCCTCAGCTAAGCAGCACGCTAGCACACGCAGCCATTATTCTGTCTCATGCGCTGAATATGCGACATGTAGTGCCATGTGGGACGGGAGGCTTCATGGGGTTTTTAGCCATTTTTAAATAGATGACTAAATCCCCCCCCCCACACACACACACACACACACGCACACAGTTGTTTAAATTCTTAGTCTTTACAAAGGGGATTAAGCACCAGTGTGCTGTTGTCCTTCATATTTCTTCTCACAACATGTTTTTGTGAATGCGAGTGTGTGTCCGTCTGTGTGCTTTTGTGTCGTGTGCGTGTGTGTCTGTGAAGGCAGCGGGACTGAAAGTTTGATCCATCAAAATGATTAACTGGACATGACACGGTGTTGGTCTTCATTTCGCTCCCCCTCTTCCGTCCTGAAATGATAATAAAAACTTGTGAAAAAAAACCTGTCTCTGGAAAATTTCAATCTGCCACGGAGCCACAGATCCTACATCTATAAACTAGTCTGACACAAAATCACTGATGCCTGTTTTCTGAGAAGATCCCCCTTTTTTTTCTCAGCGTCCAGACAAAATCCTTTTAGCAGCATCTCGTCCAGTAGACACGAATTTACCTGTAAATGCTGCAGCGATCTGGTTCTGCCGTGGTTCATTCATGCAAATATGCCTGTAACATCACCGTTTGACACTCTTTTCTTCCCTAACTTTCCCATTCATCCATCCATCTCCTTCCACTTATCCGGGACCGGGTCGCGGCGGCAGGGACGCCCAGACTTCCCCCTCCCCTAGACACTTCCTCCAGCTCTTCCGGGAGGATCCCGAGGTGTTCCAAGGCCAGTTGAGAGGCATAGTCCTCCAACGTGTCCTGGGTCTTCCCCGGGGCCTCCTCCCAGATTCTTTCTCCAGGGATTGGGTCATCGAGGCCCCTGCCCATGACCGCTACCCGATCCACTTTGCACCGGCCCCTTATGCTCCTTCCTGTGGGTGGTGGGCCTATGGGAAGGCGTGCCCACTTTGCCTCTTCGGGCTATGCCCTGCCGGGTCCCATGGGCGGAGACCCGGCCACCAGGCACTCGCCTACGAGCCCCAACCCCAGGCCTGGCTCCAGGGTGGGGCCCTGGTGACGCCATTCTGGGCGAAGTAACGGATCTTAGTCTGACCCATCACCTAGGACCTGTTTACCTTGGGAAACCATACCAGGGGCATTACGCCCCCGACAACATAGTTCCTAGGGTCATTCGGGTACTCAAACCATGGCAAGGTGGCAGTTCAGGGAGGGGGCTAATTGGCTACTGTATGCAAATACAGATTAAGGTAGTGTATGCTTTTGCCTGATGAGGTGACAGTATAACAAGTGTGTCTTCGCTCTGTTGCTAAAGTATCCCTTACTCTTTATTCTTGGCTCCAGCTCAGTTGGTCCAGGCCCAGGAACGAAAATACATTTTTTACCTTTTACTCTCGGTCCATTTGGTGCGTGCAAGCAAGAGGAGAAACTCATAAAAACTGATGAAAACCGGTTCATCGGGCGTTTTTGGCGACTGCCATCCATGCAGGAAGGTCAAACCCTTGCGACTGCAGATCATTCAACATCGAATCGTGGTTTTGTTTCTTTATCTTCTCCGATGTCACAAAGCGCTCATGAAGAGGGTTTTATCCAAGTTATACATTTTCGTAGCATTGTGTACATTTGATCCACTTAGTTTTGGTTTCAGATTGCAGTTATGCAAGATTATTAAAGCGCCACACACCACCGACATCAGCTGCGTCTCTTGATACCTTCAATTGATTAACTTCTAGATTGGTGTGTGTCCGACTTTGGTGTGTTGTCAGTTTGGAGGTTAGCCATCTATCACAATTTGAGTGATGGAAGATGAATGAGCAGATTCATTTCGTTGCCACTTTAATTACATTATTGACTCTTTATGAAGTCGTTTTACCGAATGTCAATCACACACTTCATCGCTTCTCACGTCACATTTCACTCATTCAGCGCACACCTATGCTTTGACTCCCTTTCTCATCCTGATCCCTGCACTAACATCATGACGGGCATACATGTTACCATGGTTACTAGATAATCTTGCATAATAACGGTACGCAGGAGACTTTCATGACAATTTCACAGTGATCAGCAGCTGGGTTTGAAATAAAGCCGTAACTGTGTACGTACTGTCAGTCGTATCTGTCCTCGGTCTGCTTTTGCTGCAGTTGTTTAGTTTGCATTTGATTGACAGCTTTCATGTGATCAATCAATGTGAGCAATCCAGTCAGGAAGAAACTCCAGAAGTTGCTTGAACCCAACCAGTTTGGAAGTGAAAGGAGCTGGAAAAATAAGGAGCCCTTACCCCGCTTGGTCCACGATGGAGCATTGCAACATAGAATAATCAGTAAAAACTCAAAAGTCCTGAAGCGAAAAGGTAATAAATGTTAAGATGGTGAATTCAAACTGAATCTTGTCCTACAATTCCCAGCTGCTGCATGGTTTTGTTCGAAGCAGTGGTACAGAAAGATAAAGTGCTGCAAGTGACAAGAAGCACAGAAGACTCTGTTTAGATTGCTTCAGGACAGAAACTGCTCAATTTCAGAGATATCCCATGGTTAACAGAAAGGAGACCGCACTGCTTTTTTATAACCTGCTAATCAAAGCTTGAAGAACAATTGGAAAATTTATAGCCTCTGGTTGCAGCCTCTGTATGCTGATGAAGTCATTTATTCGCAGTGGATCAATTCAATTGGGTAAAAAGACAATTTTTTAAGTTTGGTTGCAGTTTATTTTAAAACGACTGTCTCTCTCTGCAGCTAAATTAACAGAAATGAATATTTGTCGATCATAACCGGGGATCGGACCGCCAAGGGCCCCGCCTTGGGGAGGTGTTCCAGGCATGTCTATCCAAGGAGACCCCGGGGCAGACCCAGAACACGCTGGAGAGAGACTATGTCTATCCTTTTGCAGGAGCTGGTGGAAGTTTTATTTTATAATTGTAAATTTAGATATATTTAGGCTTTTGACTGTCGTTTGGGTAAAAATATCTATTTAAAGACATTTTATCAAGCAAGTAATCGATCAAGAGAGGAATCAGTAGAGTAATTAACAAGGAATATACGCACTAGTTACAGTCATAAATAGTTAACAGAGGTACTAGATGCTACGATGTGATGTCAAAGTAATAAAATGTAGTGTTAGAGTCTCTGTGGCTAAACCATTGAGCCGCTGCTGCCATAGACCTAGTGATCCAGCTAAGCCCATAGTCACTTAGCTGAGAGGTTTACAGTTGGGTCACTGTGTTAGCCCCTTTATCCTCTGCCCTGCTAGCACTCCATTGACTGGGTCAGCACACATACACACGCTCACACCCCTTCATACAAATACACACACTCACACACACGCCCCATTCATCATCAGCTGGATGCTTGTCAGAGTATACTACTCAGCTTCTCTGAGCCTGGCAGATTGCTTCCTGTGGCTGATTGTGGTTTTTGTTTTTATAGCCGTCTTACAGCTGCTCTGCTGTTTCATAACCGACGGAGCATGGGGGGGAGAAAAAGTGCGTCTTATGTATTTGTTTCCTGTTAGAAGAGATCGCATACACAAATAGTTTACTGGCTGCATAAAATTACAGCCTAACATCGCCGAGCACTGTCACTGATAATGCCCCGCTGTGCCCGTGTAGCTCGGAGTTACGGCGCAGGTAAGTCTTTTGTTGCGGCGGCAGCTTCAGCCTTACACAGCAAAGGCAACTTAGTTTACATGTGCAAAATGATGAAAGTGCACTTTGGCAGAGTTGTTCTCTTTTGTTTACTGCCTGCTACAAATCTCACCAACAGCCCACTTCATTAAAAAGCAGGGTCCCGGTAATCTATAGCCCTGTGCTGCTGATGCGCGGTGCTCTTTGCTGCACGTCGCAGTAGCGGTGCACAAATGGACTGGAATGCAACAGTTGAGACAGGCCTGTTAATATTATGAAATTGAAATTATCTGCCCAGTGGTCTCCTACTGAGTGGACCGTCTGCTATATTCCCTTGAGAGTGCTTAGAATTTGTATTCAGATGAAGGCAAACAGGGCTGCTGTTTACCTATGGTGCGATGATGACTCCTAGGAGCAACGTTGCAGCACTTGTTGAGGTAACTGCTGATAAAGTCCCTCAGAGTTAATTAAATTAAATTGTAAAAGGGTCTGCGCGGCTCAGCGTCTGCTGAAAAGCCTTCCCTCAATGCACTTAATATTAAATGTCTGTTTGCCCTTGAATGAAAATCCTATTCTGTTCTCGAGGCGGCTGCATACAAAACAGAGACGCGGCAGTGCAGTGGGTGCGTTTCATTGTGGCTCCAAATTTGATTTTATAACAACCACTGGACTATAGAAATGTTACTGCTGGAAATCAATCAGCGGAGCGCGGTGCCTCGTGGTCCGGGGGCCGCCCCTGAGGCCATTACATTGTCAGAGGCATTTGTTTCAGCTCCATGCAAACACGGACATTGTTCCGTCGTGTTTTAGCGTTTGTGTTTTCGGCGCAACTAAAATATCAGGTTTTTACTGCGCGAGGCTGAGAAACAGTGTGGGCTGCCGAAAATCTTAGACCATTAAATGACAAAAGTGTGTGTTTACCCACGCTCGTTTCAATCTACTGTCTCAGAAGTGTTTACATCCTGTCTTACTGCTCGCCAAAAACCCGACTGCCGACAGCGGGAAGCGCTGTCAATTGTCTCAAAATAGGGTCTAAATCTTTTAAAGGGAAATTATGTGTATCTATAAACATCAATACTGGTCTAGTTCGCTGGAATAGTCTGAGAGAGAGCAAAGTGAATCGGGCAGCTGCATGATGTGAACTCTTCCTCTCCTCACTGATGCACATCAGTCAGTCCCATGTGTGTTTATGGTTGTGTGCAGTCAAAATACAAAATTAAAAAAACAAAGTGTGGTTGTAAAATCCACCCATGCAAACTAATTGTGGTCTGAGTTTAGGTCTAGTACTAAATATATAATTGATGGGGCTATGCATGTTTGATTAAATGTTGCATGGCTGCATGTTGCTCCATGTTCTTGGTTCGTGTTCGACTTGCTGCACGTATTTCATATCAAAGTTTTTTTCATTATCTCGTCTTTTGAAAAGTGGTTTTATGTGAAACCGGTTGCTTCTTTTATGTTCTCCCACATGCTGCACAGAAGTCCTTAAACTGCAGACTATCCCCTAAACCAGACCTTTAATAATCTTAATATCCTCTGTCATGCATTTCCTCTAGAGCAGTGGTGCTGGTGTTTATAGAGTCGATGCGCACTTGATGCAGTTCATATTCTCCATGTTATTCCAAGCAGCACTGCAGTATTGCTCTACCTTAGCATGTTTTTACAAGTGCTGTTTCTAACAACTGGCCAAATGGCGAGCGGACAAATTATTCCATCGCATGTAGATTCAATTTTCACATTAGTGAGTTTGTGCGTAATTTGTGTGTAATTTGAATACATATTGGTTTTCACTGTTTATTTGAAACCGTTCCCAGTCTTAAAATCTGAACCCTTAGCATCACATAAACACCGCTGCAAAAAAGAAAATGAACACAAAGGCTGCAGTCGTGTTGCCTCCTCTTCTGCAGTTAGTGCGAGTGCTGTAATTGCTGCCTGTAAATGACACTGCTTGGACTGGAGATGCATGTCTGTTGCCTTGTTTAAAGGATGATTTTCATTTATTCCAAACTGAGACTTATTTTACATCACCGTGCATTATTTTTATCAGCTGATTGCAAAGATCGCAAGGATCTTGAAATGCACTTTTATCACCGCATCACCCAATATTTAAACTTTTTCACGGTTTTATATTTATTAATCTCAGGACTGTCACATTCAGAGAAATCAGAGCTGATGAATGTTAATTTAAAGGTAAGGTAAATGTAACATACATGTAGAGACTGCGTTTTCACCAGTGCAGACTGAAGTTTGCATTTTAGTTTTTCGCAGATCGCATTGCTGCCAGAGACCAAAGATTTTCACTAATAAACTAGAAGCTGCAGTTAATAGTCATTGCTCGTTTATGGCAACAATTCTAACAGCAGAGCGGCAACATTAATGATTCTGAATAAGTCGGAGCAACCAGCTGAATGTTTTTTTAAAATATATTTTAATACAGTTTAAAGGGGACATATTATGGCAACTGAAAGCTGTTTTAAACAGGTCCTGGATGTAAAAACAAGCTTTTCAAGGAGGGTCTGAAAAGCTTGTTTGAGGAGGGTCTGCAGTCTCCCACTCTCTACCTTCATTATCTATGCAGAGTTCTGATTGGGCGGGGAGGCTATGATAATGAGGCGCTGCTCTGATTGGCTGCCTGAGTGACGTATGGAGGGGGAGGGTGCAGAGCGGTGCAGGACCGGTATCCAACATGGCTACCGCTCCCGACAAACAGCCCGCGGCTGTACGCTATAGCTACGACCCAGAGTCTGACGGCGAACAGCGGAGGAAACGGTTGGAAAGAATAAAAGAATCAAACGCAGACACGGTCTCCTCTGGTCTTCTGGGGCTGGGACAGAATATAGGCATCAACAGAGCAGTCTGCATGTCTGGCTCTGACCGACGACATCGCCACACACCGCTAGCTTACCGCTGGAAACAGAGAACTTCACCTAGCGGGATGAACGCCCCCTCCCAGTGGTTTCACTCAGAGGAGGACGGCCTCTGTAAATCACTCCTGTGGTTACGTAACGACAGGAGCTGGATCTGAAGGGCCTGTAGGGGCCCCATGTTACCAGAGGGTGGGCTGCAGAGACGATGCAGGACCGGTCTGCCTTCCTCATTCTCTGTGTTGGTTCAGCTGAGGGGAGACTAGTTTACATATGTAGAGGCAAGAAAACGTGTTTTTCATAATATGTCACATCACACAAGTCAGGAATAAACATCTTCTGACTTGTGTTCAGACTCATGAACACTATCTATAATCTATGATGTATACTCACTTGTCTTTCGCTTTACACCTTTCTCCGCATGGCTAACTGAGCTAATGTGCCAAGCTCCTCCTAAAGTGTGAGGGTTTTTCTTTTTGTGCCACTAACTGACCAATGACAGTTTGGTTGACAACCTGAGTTTAGCCTGAAGCCCAACCCATTTTGGTGCAATTGTCTGCTTGATCTGTGCTTCTCTTAAATTAGGACCCTCTCTACGAACAAGCCCGCCCTTCAGCTCCAGCACTGTGGAGAGAGGCAGCGGCAGT
The DNA here is from genome assembly GCA_008933995.1 of Datnioides undecimradiatus. Lineage (NCBI taxonomy): Eukaryota > Metazoa > Chordata > Actinopteri > Lobotiformes > Datnioididae > Datnioides > Datnioides undecimradiatus. The sequence continues at coordinate 13,939,532 of WARS01000008.1, forward strand.
CAGGCAGATCTCTCACATTCACACTCTCTTGTCTACTCACGCCACATACGGGATAACGTCGCTTCTGGCAATTCTCCATCAAATTGTCAGCCGTATCAGCTCCTCGGCGCTAGCAGCCAGAGCCAAGAGACTCATCAAGGAGAGAAAGATAGTTTACCACCTCTGTGAGAACTGGGCCTTATAGTTTGACCTCCTGTCAAACTGCTGTTGGATTTCACAGTTGGAGATGATGAAACCTGGACAAATAAGAACGTAGCAGCTAAAACTTGGGTTCCTGGAAAGGAAAAGTTTTGCAGCTCTTGACTTAAGCCTCTAATCACTTTGAAGGAATAAAAAAAAATACATTTTGGTTCAGTTGTTATCTCGTTTAGGAAGCTGTGAAATAGATTGCATGCTTGGTTTCGTGATTCTTACCGAGGATTTTCTGCATGTGGGAGGAGGTGACAGATGTGCTTATGATAAATGTCTGTTATTTTACACTAAAAAGGTGAACAAAGCACTCTCAATTAGCAGATTATGTTATTTGCAGAAGAAGACAGAGACATGAAATCACGAATTACACACACGCTGAAATGTATTTTATAAATGAAGTTATTTGTTTCAACAAAGCGGTCTACTGAGTGCCTTTGCATACTTAGATTGGTGCATAATCGGCGCACAGTCTACACGAAAAGGTTGGTTTTCACTCCAGCTCCAGAATTTACTGAATCAGCCACAATATCAGTAATCAGTGAAATTGGTCTTGTATCAGTCTTGGTCTGAAAAAATCCCACAAGAGGTCGGGCTCCAGTGAACACATACTCTTTCAGCCTTTGCCAAGGTACTGCTTCTAAGTGAGGGAGAGGCTATCCAGCAAATAAAAGGAGACAGTGGTACAATGCTGCCATGTCCTCCGTCTGACTCTGTGCAATGAATTAAAGTCGTCAGCGTCAGGCTAATCAACCAAATCAGCTGATCAGCTTCTCCCCGCTTCAGTCCCTCTAATCACAGGATTTAGGTCGCAATTACACTCTCGTCTTGATTCTCATTCTTTCTTGCTGAGTGTGTCTCTGTGTAGGTACTATGCATATGAATGTGTGTGATTGCAAGACATAGTGTGTGTGTGTGTGTGTGTGCTTGGTTGACAGAGGTTTATTCTAGTTTATTCTGGAGGAGAATAAGGGAAAGTAATTTATTCACAGCCAGACATTGTAACTTTCAACAACCTCGGCCTCAGTGGCCACAGATACAAGATAATGACGAGATAAATAAAAATCCTGAAATGACGTTTAAAGAAGTCAAATGCACGATTGAAATGAATTTCATGTGCGCGATACCCGGACATTAATAACCTGCACCACCTGCAAGAGCGTCTTCATTATGCACACTCAAGAGATAGAGGTTATCCCACGCATTGTTGAACTGTCAGAACGAAATGCATCAGACATCCACTTTAATTATCAGTTTCAGCAGACGTGGACCAGGAAAGACCGCGCACCCGATCATCTGCCTCGGCTGTTTGTGTTTCCTGACAGGGTCCTCAGCCTGATGTCTGCAGACAGCTGGTAGCTAGCGTTAGCTGGACAGCAGGTATACGGACAGACTGAATAAAGTAGGATCAAGCACACTGATTGGTTGACTAACCAGAGATAATATGTCGTCAAGAAACACAGAGAGTAGATCAGTGTGCAGTCTTTTTTCATTCTGTTCCTGTATTATGTGAATGTGAAATTCCCTGTGAGATCACTGGAGCCAGCTGGCCGGTTAGAGACAGGCAGAGACGGGCAGATGCACCTGCAGTCACAACAGTCCTATGAACTGCAGTATATGTGCAGGTACAGTCCATCTCTTCACATCACACTCCCTGAAAGTTGTTACTCAGTATAGCTAATGTAACCAGCTATCATTTGCATTACGGTCAGACTGAAAATAAAGATTTTGTGCATGATAAAACAGAAAGACGTAAGGATTTAAAACAACAAAACAACAATTTTAAGGTTAGCCATGGCCCTCCTTAGCTGCTCCACTGTGGACAACTGCACAAATGTATAAATAAAAGGGACAATTAGTTCCTCTTCTCATCCCTATAGCACCCTAAACAATGATAAACCGTGTCATCACCACAAGAAGACGTGGTAATGCAGCACTTAAATCAGACACATTACACATCTGAAAAAAGAGTGATGGCTGTTCAATATGAAACGGCTGCAGTAGGCCGTTAAACACAACACTTATTGTAAATTAATATGTGCAGTAATGCTACTACTCAATTGCGGCAGGTTGCAAAGGTTATTTTGGGTATGCATACTAGTTTTCTTGGTTATTTGCAAAGGCCAAGTCTGAGACGAGGCAATTACAATGCATATTCTTTATATAACAGACTGGTACATAAGTGATAATGGTAAACTGCTACATTGTGAGTCATCTGCCATGTTTTGCAAACACTTGTAAAACCAGTTTTGTTTTGCCGTGCATGAATGCTCGTTGTTTTCCAGGAGCGCGGTGCTCTTCATTTTTACAGCTGGTGTATATATTCACACCTGGTAGCTGCCCAGTACAACCAGAGGCTGATCTGTTAGCCACTGAGCAGCTCCACCGAAGCAGCTTGAGGTTAAGTACATTGTTCAAGGGCACCTTAGCAAGCAGCAGCTTTTTCACTTACCCCGGCCAGATTTATCCCGCTGTTCCTGCCGGGAGCGAGCCGGCAACCTTCCACTCGCGAGAAGCGTTAGAGGAGCAAGAGAAGTGCTGTAAAACAAGATTCGTTCAGCGTTGGGACCGTGACTGGCACTTAAAACACTTATGTTATTCAAATGTTTGCCGGTGCATCTCAGGCAGCCATTGTACTCCAAAAATGAATAGAGGCCGTTTTGAAATGAGAGCGATGAGTTTTACCAATGTTTCCAGGCAACACATTTGTAAATGTTAGAGGGTTGTTTTTTTTTTGTCAAGTTCCCAGGAGCAGCGCCAGAGAAAGTGAAACTCCGTGTACTGCTGACTGACTGGAACAGCAGCCAGGTGGAGTTGAAAGACGCGACCCCAGCTTGACCTGCCATATCAAGGCCTTTGGGGAGCTTCAGAGACTGGCATAACTTCACTAATGATGGGGAAACGTTTCATCTCTTCATCACATCCCACCCACCTTACCCCCCTTGTCTGTCTATCACTCTGTGTCTTGTTGCCTCTCTTCCTCTCTGTCCCTCCCTTGTCCTTCCTATCCATCACTCACTCCACTTTCCTTTTCACTTTCTGTGCTGCCTCCCTTTTAGTCCCTCTGTACGTCTCACCGCGCCTTCCTCGCAGTCTCGTCTCACACTGTGTCTGTGTCTGCAGTAACTTAATGACCCAGTGCTGCAGGTAGAAAGCGAAGGGCTCTGGTTCTCTATTATCTACTGCGCTGCCAGGAAAGAGACTAACTTATGTGTGTGTATGCTCTGCGTCAAGAGAGAGTGTGTCTGTGTGTGTGTTTTGGGGGGGTTGCATAGACCTAGTTGATCTATTAGCTGTCACGTGGTGAGAGAGGATACTGATTCTTCAACACATTTGTGTGTGCGTGCGTGTGTTTGGATGGATAGTGCTGACAGTGATACTGCAGGATATGTCGAAATGAGAAGAAGGAAATGAGAGAAGGAAGGCAGAAGAAAAGGTTTTAACGAGGATAAAAGCCTTTTATGGGGACTACTTTCGCTTGTATGGATGAGTCAGTGTGTGAATTTGTGTTGTGTTCTAATATAAATGTGCACATTACGTTGTCGCGCATGCACATCTGTACCCGAGTGCTCTCCTTCCTCCTGACAGACCTTCAGTCACGGGTCCCTGTTTAGCACGCTGGCCCATAATTGGATGACAAATGGGCATGCTGACCAGTTTTCTGTACTGTGATTGGGTGATTTAATACCAGTTGGTCCCCTGTCTACTGTGTTGTACATCGATCCACAATGTTTAGATGTAGTGTGGCTCATTGGCTGGTGTCTGTGTTAATAAGTAGTATCCTATGGACAAGATGCACATATATACAGTATATACAGTATATTATATATATATATAAATATGTGTGTATGCATGTGTGTGTATATATATATGTATGTGTGCATGTGTGTATATATATACACACATATTTATATAGATAATAGAGTATATATATGTATGTGTGTTTATATGTGTGTATATATACACACACACACATATTTATATATATAATGTGTGCGTATATGTGTATATATTTATATATGTCTAATTATCTGTCTGTCTATCTATCTATCTGCCTAAACCTATAGATGATTAGATAGAAGACAATGCTGCAGTCCACCACATAACATTTTAGTGTTTTTCAGCGTACTGTTTTGGTTCACTCTCACGGCTCACATAGTGTAATTTCCAGCCGTTGCAGGCAGTTAGCTGTTGTCAATGAAAAAGCTCTGCTGCACGGTTTTATTCCTCACGCCTGGCACCAAATGGCAGAAACACAAAGTTAGCGTCTAGCTTTGTTAAAATAATGGGGCATTTAGCAGCTTAAGTGCCTGATGCCAGATGTCAAAACACATACAAAAAAGGGGGTGAAATATAGCTCTGACATTTGCCAAACGGCCGGAAACATGCCTCCCAGTCCAATGTTGTTTCATATCTGCAGGCTGTGTAAAAGGCAACTGTTTTAACAGTAGGAGCTGAGGGAATGTCAAAGTTATGTGTAGAGCTCCAAAATCAATCAATTCAACTGGCCATGCTCATTCTCTGATAATAGCAATGTATCAAACGACAACGTGAAGACAATGTAAAGGGGCTGGTATACCCTCACTGCACCGGTAACACCGTGTTTGGCTGCAGCAGGTCGTTTCTGCAAAAAAAGCCTTAGAAACCCTCCTAATACCGCCTGCTCATCATGAAAAAGCAGGCAGGCACAGTTGGTCACTAGCTGTTACGCATAAAGGAGCCTTTAGTGACCAAAGATCGAGATCTAGACTTGGTAAAGACCAAAAGAGGGTGAATTTTGGATGTGCATTCGCCCGGTGTCAGCTAAAAGGCGATATTTAAGATAGGCAAGATATTTAAGACAAGACAAATATTGTGTTTCATTCTGTTTTGTAGAGACGGCCGTTTGTTTTGAGCTGTGATTTCAGTGCAGCACACCGTTGTCCTGAGCTTTCGCCCCACCCTAGAAGCACAAGCTTACTCTCAGCCCAGCTTTGACGTGTTTAGTCCAGGTAGCTTTACGATATAAGCCTTTAGTTAACAAAGGAACGTAAAACCAATCAAACCAGCTGCTAGACAGAAATTAATCATACATATAATGGTCTGCACCGCAAGCACACATACTCATACGCACTCGTACACGTTGGGAGAGCATACAGGGACACGCTGTGACAGACCTGGAGCCTCGAGCAAATAAGTTAGAAGAGAACCTAAGCATATGACAGCTCGCGGCGCATGTATCAGCTCTCCAGAGTGATGACTGTGTGCCCCCGCTGTGTCACCGGTCGCCGTGCGCATTCAATATTGAATGAGTTAGAGAAAACTATCATGCAGGCAGAACCAAATAGGACACTGTGACTGCGCATAATACAGGTACTTTTTAATGAGTTTTTCAGTCGGATTATTTATTTATTTTTTAGGTTGAAGCAAATCCACGGTTAAATAAAAGTTTTTTTTAAAGTTCAGTACATGCACGATGTTTCAAAAGTTAGTAATTGTGTTACTTAAAGGTGATGAAATAATCCGGAAGTAATACGATAAAAAAATAAAAAAATCACATATCCTGTCATGTCGTCACCGTTGCGTTGAAGTAAAGAGGAGAAGTTGTCGTTATTGTATCTTGCAATGCCCAGATTTTTTTGTAATACAATGAGGACCGTGTCGCAGCCTGATGACAGAAGTGATAATGGAGACCGTTTTCCAAGATCAGTGCTGAATGTGAGGTTTCTGCGTCGGCCCCGTAACAAATCAAAGAGCCGCGCCTACCACAAAACACAAACCACTGTGGATTTATGATAAATGAAGACACCATTTTTTTTTTTATTTTTTTTTTTTACTGAGACAGTAACCTCAATAGATCATAAAGTAATGTGCCCTAAAAAAGCATGCTGTGTTTGAGTAAAGGGTAATGCACCCGTTTTTTATTTTGCTCTGACGGGAGATTTCGTGTTCACTGAAGTAGACAGAGATGACACTGGCGAAAGTGGTAGTGCATTATGTTGTACAGCAGTTTATGATGTAACCGCTCAGATACAGTGAGTGTCATAGACTGATGCTGATAGTGTGAGGGTCTGCAAGGGTAGAGCTTTATTATGTGTTGTCCTGATCAAACATAACTGTTGAAAGAGTGAGAGAGAAAGAGAGAGCAGGAGATATTTATCAAGAGAAAGAGATGTTAATTAGAGATACCGACACAAATATGGGGCATGCTTTTCAGTGTTAGGAATCCTTTGTTTTATCTGCAGCTGGAAGTCTTTGTGTATCAATTATTTGTGACTGAATCCATTCCCGAAGCTGCAGATAAGTGCATATTTAGGGGACTGCAGAGAAAATTAGACCAAAGCCCTTCAGGCATTTAAAAAAAAAAAAAAAAAGAAAAGCAACCAGCATTACGGCGTTATTACCGATGAGTATCGTAATCTCCAAAATTCCCTTGTGAAAGATCTCCTGCCGCTCTCCTCCTCATCGCCTTGCAGAATGCTTTCCTCTGAGGACGCCTTCTTACGTCGCCGCTCATCCCCTATTACGGCGCGAGGGATGAGCCGTTGACAGCGCAGAGAAGCCTGCATGTGTTCAAGCGCCAGGTGCCGAAAGGTAAAAACTTCCTGGTTAAAGATAGCGACTGCGGTGACCTCCCGACGCAGCTGTTGGGCTCCTTTTGCTAAAAATAAACAAAGGTGATTGGTGGGCGCGGGTCCATAGGGTTTAAATGCCAGCCAGTGGCTTGTTGCCTGTTGGGAAGTGTATTCATCACATCTCCTTTGTCATTTCTCTGCATTAGTCATACCTCCTTTAGTGCCGTTATATAATCCCCTTCAGACTGTCTTGCTGTCCCCTCAGTAACGCAGCCTCCTGGCCTGTGCTTAATAATGCTGCCAGAAGCATGTGCTGCCGGCGTCACTACATTACTCATAATCTCTTTAGCACTACTTCATGCATTATTAAAAACTCAGTGGTGGTCTTTTCCTTTTGCGCTGTGTGTTGCTGACCGGCCCAAAGTGTAGCAACTTAACCGCTGATATCTAAACTGAAAACAAGGTAATAATTATGGAAATAGCTTTATTTTTACTTCTAACCCAAGCAAATAACAGCCGCTTTTATTTACCACTTATTTAAAACCTTTATATGAAAATATAATGAAAATTTTAAATGCCTGTTAAAGCATAAAGGAATCGGCAAACGGTCTCTTTGAATCTGTGAATTAGAAGGTGAGGCCTGGGAGCTGCATACACGCTGACTGCATCCAAACAGCGTGCACGCAAGCGGCTAGGTTAGTAGGTGAGATCAGGTTAATGCAGGCAACTGGACAACTTGATTCCACCCATCCATGTTCTGTAACCGCTTTATCCCTTTCGGGGGTCACAGGGTTGCTGGGGCCTATCCCAGCAGTCATTGGGCGGAAGGCAGGGTACATCCAGGACAGATCGCCGGTCTGTCGCCAGGCCGACACATGGAGACAGACAAACATGCACACTCTCATTCACTCCTAGTTTAGAGTTTCCAGTGCCATGCAGACACCTGCGCAAACACAGAGAGAACTTGCAAAACCAACTAGGTTACGTAATCTGAAATATGGGTTATTCTACAACCTGCACAACTGCACAGTGACCAAGGTGCATTTGAACACATAGCCTGGACCTCCATGACGGTTATGCTTATGTGTTTCGTCAGCAGTTTTTACAATCAGATAAAGTGCAGATCGGTCCGCGGGTAATTTTCCTCACTCTTTGTCAGCGGTGACACGGAAAAACATCACCATCCACCGAGACTGGCAGTGGCTGTCAAAGCAAGAGGAAAGAAAAGAAGCGTTGTGTGGAAAGCACGAGCTGGAGATCTTGCCATCAAATCGTCGCTGGGTCTGTGTTTGAGAAATGCAGACAGTGAAAAATCCCCAAACAAACCCCCAAAAGGATTTTCAAGTGATGCTGCATTGGCTGCTTTTCCTCATTTCCAAGTAGGTGAACTACATTTTATCAAAGACTAGCCTCTCTCCTGATTCGCTGTCAGGAGAGCACTCGTGTTTTTTCAGCGCTTGGCATAAACGTGACAGTGCTTGAAATTCATGAAACTTTGGATGCAATATGCACATTTTGTCACCCCACAGGAGGCAAGCAGGCGACCGCTGTGGGTCTTGGGCCTGCTGCTGGAGCAGTGGCGCTTCATAGCTGCGTACGCTTTTATAGCACGATGGTTACAGTTGAAGGGGCAGCTCAGAAACATACAAATACATTAGTTACGGCGCACAGGGAGTCGTGCCACACGCTATTTGTCATCAGTTTTTAGCATGTTTGTAGCCTGTTGGGAGCCACCTATGGGTGCCAGCCTCTACCTGCTTCATGCAGGCTCACTATGAATGATTCTCAAATACGTTGCAGTCCAGGGCTGCATACCTGTGGTGCCTTTTCTACATGACGAGAATACCAGTGCGCTTATTACATTTCTCACAGCCTTGCATCCCGAGTCTCTGTAGGAGAGGGGGGGGGGGGAGAAAAAGGTCCACATGGGTCGTGAGTTGAAGTGTTTTTAAGAACCACCAAATTAAAGCCAAAAATCGTGTTCCAAGTACATTTATCAAGAATTATCACGACCTGACAACCCGTGAAAGAAAACTGGCAAGCGTCCACGGAGAAGCTTCAAGGACATGTTTTTGGACGAGTGTGGGGTTTTTTCTTCTCTGTGTTCATTGTAGGGATTTACACAAATGTATGTAGAGATTAATCAGACAAAAATAATTTTTGAATATTTCCAGTGTGAACATGTGCTTATCTCGTGGTGACACATATAGGGATCCATAGCGGCGGGCTTTTGCTTGGGCGCCGTGCAGTCTACGCCACCATTTCTAAGATTTGGGAAGCCATTTGGGAAGTCTGTGAGGGCTTCATGTACGAGGCTGGCGGCGATGACATCTTTCATTTCAAGGGGGGAAGATTTTCACACTTGTCCTTTGCACTTAAGTCATCACCTGGCCCACGGTATCAAGACTTTGTTAAGCTGACAATAGACTTAAAAAACCTATTTCTGTGTACATGTTTCTTAATTCAGCCCATAAAACATGGATCCAAGCATTTTTGAAAGTTGCATGTTGACACTGATTTAGCGAATGTGGAACACCGGGTATGGGTTTCTCCTTGGTTTTTCCATTTTGCATACCACACTTGAACCGAACTCATGTCAACAGACCAAGTACATTAGCTTATTTAGCTTAAATGACACTCTCTGTTGACGGAGATGCTGTAATATCAGGGAATACTTGTGATATCAAAGCCTAAGACAAACTGTAGGTGTTTCTAGCTTTGCAGAGATATTCGCAGAGTCACAGCTGCCGCAGATATTCATTGCAGATCACACAGATAAGCTCTCTAGGAGCCGGACACCCTGAGGAGGAGGCGATCACATCAGATCGCCGCTGCTACGTTTAACATGTACACGTCTCATGCTAGGATCGGTCATTACTCCTAATAGCTTACCTGTGCAAACACACAGCTGCATTTTTGAGTTTCATTTACCATTTAGTCGTGAGGGACATGACTTAAGAAACAAGGAAAGGGTCAAAGATTCAAGCAATTTGTGGGTGGGTGAGAGAACGGCCGTCTCACCGCGAGACCGTGGCCGATATCCCGTGAATTTTGGTTTTCGAGCAGTGAAATTGGGCGCTCTGATCCAAACAACATTTTACTACCTTGAAGTTGTGGATACATCAAAGCCGCTCTTCAGACTTTTGTAGTTGAAAGAGTCGGGTTAGGATCAGCATTGATTTCCCGAAAGCCAAATATTGTTGTAGCTGCTCCTCGGATCTAAAAGAAGCCACTTTGAGAATCTTTTCTGACCTCCTGGCCTTTATGCTACCGTCATCCGGGGGTCTTTCTAATTTTTCATCCTTTTCTTACTTTGTCTTTTTCTTTCTCTTCCTGTAAAAGATGCGTTTTGGAGTGTTTTAAGCACTTTTGTCGAGCTTAAGTGTTGCGAGAAGCAACGAGAGCCTGAGCACTAGAGGCCCTGCATTATTAATCCTGAACTGAGATGACACAGGTGGAATCGGAGTGGTTTAAAAAGCTGGGCTGGGCTGTTGGGGAAATAATATCAAGCAGATCCCCAGGGTAGCCCATATCATACCGGTTTAGCAGTGAGCTTTAGATGTCAGCACTAAAATTCCTGCAACCGTTCTATTTCAGCACGAGAGCCAAAGTGACCCAAACTGTTGTGGTCTGCCGCTGCAGTTCTTTGTCTTAATGCCAAGACTAAAAATAAGACACTTTCCTCCCCACGAACGTGCAGCTATAGCTTGGGGCGAACCTCGAGGGACCTGGGTTATTTTATCAGACGGCTCGGCAGACGGTAGCATAAAATGTCTGCAGAAAGGCGTTGGCCTGAATGACGTGGCGCGGTGGGAGAACATTTGACGGCGGTGAGGTCGAACAAAAAAAAAAAAATGCTGCTCATAAAAATCCTTCTTTTCGCTTATGGATCAGGAAACAAATTGGACTAAGTGCCCAGTTATTGGGGGGGGGGGTCCTAATCTGTTTAATTGAGCATGTGTCCCAGAATGAGACTAAGGGTCTGAATTTCAGACTTGAAGAAGTTCAGTTTAGCCACTAAGAGCTCAGAGGCATCGTATAGGCGCAGCGCGAAGCTGGGGAGATTCCTCTACAGCACTGACGTACAGCTTTTTGTCTGATGTGCAGCCCTGTCAGATAACTCAAGATCTCCTTCATCAAAGTCACCTCTCATGTTCCAAATGTTAATTTGAGTTAGGTTTACACTGGCTTTTAACTATTAATTATAGAAATGTGGATATTGCTGGCAGAGCCCAACTGAGACCAACACAGACCAATGACATTTCTCTTGGTGGAATAAAAATCACTAATTACCAATATAGCTATAAATAAATATGACTGATGGGCTGAATTTCTGAACTGGAATGAATGTAAACCTTTTTCTGTGTGATTTTGTCAATAATACTCGCGCGAGGTTGCTTTATTAAAGAATACATTTTAGTTAAATAGTCATTACAATTTTTTTTTTTAGCAACACCGACGTATCACCAAAAACATTTTTCATTATACTTCAGGATTATATTCAACAATATCTAGAGGATATCAGTATTTATCAGCTGATAACATTGGCTAACGTATGTATTTGCTGAGGTCTAATTGTTTTTTATTTCACGTTTCATTGCTCTTTACACTGTTTACACTAGCTGTGGCTAACTGTTGTCTAATGCTAATCTAGTTACAGAAACCATTTATCTCTAGTTTCATCGGCCTAGCTGGATGGTTTACACATAACTCATACACTGTTCCGGTGTTGTAGCTCAATCTATATGTGGATATTTGTTGTATTTAATCAGAAATCAGAAGTTCACCACGCAACTGCAGCCGTACCTCTGGGAACCTTTTTTTTTTTTTTTGAATTGCCTGTGTTATTGCACATAACGTACACATAAAACGGCCGAAGAGGATTAATGTCTCATAAAGACAAGATTGAATCAATTAATCTTCTCTTGTAAAATTCTAACATTTCTTATAAAATATAGCCCCAAACTGCGGGCCGAGTTGAATTTTCATTTAATAATCGAGTCAGTTTGCCCCGAGGAACACTGTGCCTGTTGTCTCACCTTCTGTCACCGTGCCTGCCGTCCCATCTCTCACCGCCGTCTTTCTTTACTCCTGTCTCATCCATTATTTCTTACTTGTCCCATCTCATGGTCCTCTGTACCTGCTCCATTTTCATCACTCACTTCCTCACAGCTCCTAAATCATTTTCATCCCACCCTCCTGTCTGCTTGCATCCTCAGATACAAGACGGATGGACGCAACAAATCCATCTATCCTTCCTCCCCTGTCTTTATTTCCTCCTTCCCTTTCTCCAAAAAAAACCCCCCATCCCTGCTTTACTCTCTCCATGGGGAGTCTGGAAGACGTCTCCCATTTATTATTTATTTATTTATTTTCATCCTTTTGTCCAGCTGCTCTCTGCTGTCACACACTGACACACACACACACACACACACACAGGCACATATATGGATAAACCCAGAGTCGGGTCTCTTATCCTCCTCCCAGGGGTTTATTTCGGTGGAGGCAGTAGCAGCAGTGGAACGAGCTGTATTTCGGTGAGCCCCACAGAGGATGGAAGTCACATCTCAATTACTATAGGGCTAGATACTAAATCAAGACAAAAACAAGTACACTAACACTAAGAAAGGAGCAGGGCTAAAAATAGTGAAGGGGAGATATGAGGAAAGGGAAGCAGAAGGAAAGGAAGCAGTTATTGAGGAGGCTAGAGGAGAGGGGACAGATGGAGAGAGAGACAGAGGGGAGGGAGAGTAAAGGCTTTATTATACTAAACGGGTGCCAACTGGAAGACTGACAGGACCATTTGAACTACGAGGGCAAGTCTGAGTTGGTTTAGGCTTTTACTCCGAAGGTTTCCGACCTGCACTTCGAGTCCGGTCAAAGTCCGGACAAAGTTGACCGTGGCACTTGATCGGTGGAAATCAGCGCAATGCAAATCTGAAATCTGTCGTTACAGGTTTTGATTTTGTGACGACGGCTGTAAGAAACTCTCTTATATACAGCGACAGCTATGAGCGAGGACGGCCAAGTGGTTCTTCGCTTGCATTAGTGAAGGTGTTTTTATTTTGAGACGGGAAGTAAAGAAACCGGTTGCTGGTGGAATTTAATTTATTTTTTTATTGATTAAAAGCATAAAAGATGAATTGAACACGGACCTCTATATTTATTTATTTATTTTTTTTGCATTGTAATTTGTAACCTTTGTTGCATAAAAGGCAATAATCCACTTGAGGCTGTACTAAAGTGATTTTAGAATAAGTGTGAGAGGATTTCTCACCGCGGAGCGTACGGGCGGCTCTTAGCTGTTGTAAAATCGCTGTAAAAAATACCCTCTTGTGGTTTATTGGTTTTAAAAAAGGGGGGGGGGGGATTCTGCCAACACTCTGAAATACAAACACTCCAATTTTGTGCCACTCTGATTCTGGAAATGCCAATTTGCAAATGCATGCATGATGTGTGAAGAAGTGTTCGGTTGTCAAGTTATTATACTCACTGATTTAAGTAAATCTGTCGCCGCTCCATTTATCCTCACCACAAGTGCTTCCTCTCGGAGGCTGCCGGTGCCGCGACAGAAACCCAACAGCAAAACCCGGGAGACAAAGTTCTGGCGGGGTTCGATCCTCGAGCAGCAGGGGCACTAATGTGGTTCCAGAGGCGGCGAGGGTTTGAACCATGAGCTCAGATCGTTTCTCAGCCTCGTTTTGAAACCATAATTTAGACGAGTACGGCGGAGGAAAAGGCAAGGGCGAGTGCTTTAGAGCGGAGTTTGAGTGACGGCACTTACCTCTCCCCTGCAAGGGATGCGAGCAGAGGAAAGCTGGAGGTAACACATCTTTAGAAACAGATATAAACACAAACATATACAGTGGCCATGCAAAAAGGGCTGAATGCAGTTTTAAGTGTGGGTGTGACAGCACTTCCTGCATCCGGCAACATCACATCTCAGTGCTTATGGCGATACACAACAGCCTTTTACAGTATTCAACAGTTTATTTATTGTCAGTGCAGTGGAATTTGCTTTTTTTTATGCAGGAAAAATACTGTACAAAATTTGAGAGCAAGGGAGATTAATGAAGCTAGTCTCCCAAATTGTGTGTGTGTGTGTGTGTGTGTGTGTGTGTGAGAGGCAGATTCCTCAACTCCTTTCAATTATGTGGAACTCAAACTGTTCTGATGCTGATAACACATTCTGCAGCCCACACGGCTGCACGGGGGGAAGAACAACATTTGGCTTTCAACACACATTCCTTGAGTCTGTATGTGTGTGTGTTTATGAGTGTGTGTGTGTGTGTGTTTATGAGCGCATATGCGTGTTTACTCGACGTGGGTGCTGCGTGTTATGGCGTGGGGTTGAGGGTTTTCTTTTTTTAACCATGCGCGTTTGTGCATAGGGACCTCGTTGGTGTGCAGAGAGTATGAATGTGTTTTAACCCTTTGCATATGTCACAGGTGCTGGAAGGGAAATCTAAACTTATTTCTGCACGTGCGTAGGGGAATGTGGGCCGTTCCCAAGAACACAGGTACGTTAATAGAAATCTTTGAATCGTACTTGAGGCAAAGATATGCCTGGTGCATCACTGCAAGAAAGTGCACGGTTTGATCACGCAAATGAAAACACCTGCACAGCGTCGTGCAACGACACTCCTGTTGTAAATACCACCTTAATTAAAATGTTTAGGCTAAGCTGCCGCCGCAGTTATTTGCACATCATCTCGGTTTCTGTGGTACGTTTTGTTGATGCGCTCTGTGTAACCGGCTGTGTGATTGTTATTATCGAAAGGCACGGTCAGATTCTCATTTGCCGCACAAGTACGGCGGGACAAACATGAAACTGGGTTCTCGCATTGAAATTCAATACGACAAAACAAACAGACTTTTGTAAATGACAAGATTCCTAATTATTGTAATGATTACAACGTCTCTGTTGTTGTGGTCACTCAAGCGCACACAAAAGCCCTGATTATGCCTGATTTGTACATAAAATGAGTTGGAAAAAGTAAGTTCTAGTCCTTTTGAACGACAGGAAATGTGTCAAAAAGAGAAAATCTTGATCTGAATCCTTGTCAAAATACAAACGGTAACGGTAATGTGCAGCTGAGTTGGCCTAAATTGTGTTTAGAAAGATGTGACGACCAGTTCATTGGAAATTGTGCAGTTATGCAACACACAAGACCAGAAACCTGTCCGTACACGCGGCGTCCACGTCCATTCGAACTAAAGCGCGGGTTCAAAGAAATAAACACACGAAAAACAGAAGCGGCCCCGTCTTGGCTTTGGTGTATGACCTCAGGAAAGAAAGTGTCTCGTATTTCAAGGTTTGCGGTCCGGTCGCTGCGCGGCGTCGTGATGGAGGGAGCAAAAGGAGGCCGCGTCCTGATGCGAGGGTTTCTTGATCCTTGCTCGCTTTTTTTCCTCCTTTCTGTTTAGACGCTAACTGGTATAAATGCAGTCCGTGGATGTGAGGTGAAAGCCTGTGAGTGCCGGCCGTGTCTGTGTGTATCTCCGCAAGGCTGGGGCCGAGTCAGAGACTCAGTGTACCATGTGAATCAACCTGGTGTGCAGCAACTACCTGCTTGCCTTTGTTGTTAACCGCATGACCGGTCGCACAGAGGTAGAGGGAAGGAAATGAGGGGAGATGCGACAGACGGGCAAAGAGAAGATAGAGGGTGAAACTGAAGGATGAAGGGAAGAGAGGTGGAGAGAGAGTGGAAAGAAGAAAGGAGGAAGAAAGGATCGGAGATGAGGACAGGTTCGCTGTTAGCTGCTTGACTGGCCACAGACACAAGACAGAGGGAGAGGCTGGAGGAGGAAAAGAGGGAGAGCTCAAATGGAACGTACACAGAAAGAAGAAAAGCGAGCGAGCAAAGGAAGCACTTTGGTTAACTCCGTTACTGCACACCGAAAGAGAGGGCAGGATGGAAAGATGAAAGAGGGTAAAGAAAAGTGGAGCAGACACAGGTGCGGTTCAGTCCCTCAAACCCATTTTCGCCGACTGTGACTGGCGAAGGTACAGTCATGCATGATTTAAGATGAGCTGGGTTTTTTTTTAGAAAAAGGTTAGAGGTTTGAAAGGTACGGGACGCCGGGCAGGGGCTGGGAATTGTGCATTTACGCTCCTCGCGCCTCCGTAAAGTGGATAGTTCGCATTTGTTGCAGCGGGGGTTGAATGCAGAGGAAGAGAATAGGTCAGGAGAAAAGGGGTCGGACAGACACGTAGAAAGGGCCGCATTTAGAGCCGGAGGCGAAAGTCGGCCGCCCGAGTTTTAAAAGTGAAGTCGGAAAACGAAGTAGAGAAAGTTAGCTGCAGCTCGAATCGGGCTGCGCAGGTGCTTGTTTGTTTCCGCTCCGTCTGGCCCGTGCCTCCCATAAAGTATCACTGTAACCTAGAGAAATAGATGACTGTAGCTGCTGTGTACTTGGATTGGTAGTGAACAGCGATTAAAGTACACAAAAAGCTATATATTACGACAGGGCTGCCAGCGTGCATTAAAGTTATTATTTTTATGTAACAAGTTCCTTTTCACACCTTCTCACGTCTATAGTGTGCGTTACAGCTTTCTCTATAAGAACTGATGACTATCCCCAAGACGAATTAACCACCCTGAGATGTGGAACATGTCCTTGAGGAAAAACTGTCACCTGAATCATTTTTTTAAAATCAAACTTCATTCGTTTGAAAGAAAAAAAAGACAATTAAATCAGTATTTCTTTAAATAATCGTCTTTTGTGTCTCCTCCTAACGCCCGAGGGATGTAGCGAGGAGGAGATCAAGGACAGTTTGCTTGTCAAATGCACTTTTGATCCTTAAGCAGCACGACATCATGGGTCTCTGAGGAATAGCGGGATGCTGAATACGTTGAAAGTGGGCGAGCGGGGTCAAAAAGCAATGGAAGACACTTTTTATTCCCTATTTTAATTCTGCGGTGATTGGTTGTTTATTAGACACTTGATTTCAGGTCTACGTATTAATGATTCCGTTAACTATCTTAAATAATGAGAAATCTACATTGAGCGTTGCATGAAGTCAGTAAATCTTGCAACACGTGGCCTGCAGACAGGGGTTAAACCTGGAAACGCTTTGTAATTGGTGATTTAAATGCAACTTTTATTAGAGACACTTGGTTTAAAGTAAAAGTATTTTCTATCTAAGACAAATTAACCAGCTATTTAACAAATTTTTTTCCCACCGACAGGGTAACAACATTGTTTTTTTTTTATCTTTTTGGGGATAATAGGTATTAAAAAAGAAATAATTGCTTTTTTTGTGAGGAAATGACTAAAGTTTGTTATCTTGAAATCTCAGGATAACACAGGTTGTCAGGGCAACACGATGGAAATCAAAATTACAGTTGCAAACACAGATGTTTGTTTCACTTACCATTTAGAAAACTGTATTTTTGACCTCTGGGAGTCTCCAAAGTCTTTTTTCAAAGTTTTTTTGCTGCACAGCTATGTCTACAAGCCGATCAGTGCTCCACTAATGGATTTCTTCACACACACACACACACACACACACACACACACACATACAGACCAACATAGGTAGATGGCACAGGACAGAAAAGGCAGGGAAGGGAAAGACGGATCCAGTCAGTCTGAGCGCTGATCAGTGCTTCGCTAATGGAGTTCTGCACAGTCATAGCTCTCTGGGCTCCTAATTGACTTGCTGTCATCTGCATATCATTTACATACTGTTACCCAGGGCGACGAGGTGCAGGAGAGCCTGACGTGTGCGTCTGTGCGCGTCGTCGAGAGTGTGTGCGCGTGTGCTCCTGTGTGTAGTTAAGTGGAGATGAGTGCAGTGTAAACGCCGTTAGATAGACCCATTAATCATGTGCTTAACCTCATCAGGAACTCCACACACACACACACACACACGCGCGTGCAGCACACACACAGACAGTTAGAGAGTAAAAGACAGACAGCGAGAGGAAAAAAGGGGCCGAGTGGGGGGAAAAAGTGGTCTCAGTGGCAGCTGTCCGTGGAGGGTGAGTGAAGCTTAGGTGGTCGAGTAACCAGCCAATGGATTCGCTGGTTCAGCAGCTCCTATTGGCCGTAAGGCAACATAAGGCTCAGTGTCCTCATAAGATATTGCTCGGAAGCTCAAGAGCATTGCTTAAAGCTTTAACTGAAACCGAAATTTGCAATATTCACCACTTTTATTTAATCCGGAAATAAGTTTTAACTCGTGTTTCCAAAATTAGATAACGCAGCTTGAAAAATGAAAAATAGTAGAAATAAAAAGAAAATACTTCAAACTGACGCTGGCAGGACGGCAGCAGAGTTGGCTTCATTGGCTTCATTTATCTATTGGCTAGACGCTGACACTGAAGCAAGCAGAAGTCACTTTAAACTGATGTCGGGAATGACTGTATCGGATTAAATGTGCTTGAACAGTCTGCGTCTCACCCATCAACGTACATTTTTAGTTGTGAAACACATTAAATGCATTGCTACGCATACCATTAATGAGTTTAACGAGGATAATAAAAGGTAGTTCTGGGCTTTAAAGGAATTCATATCTTCCCTCTGGATCTCAGAGGAAACGCTGAACACTTGGATTGTGAATACACAAGAAAAAAAAGGTTCTGGCCTCACATCAGTTAGATTATGTAACTATTTTATTTCTCATTTGGAACTATTTCAATCAACTTTTGTTGTTTTGGAGAGCGCTGACATGGGATACTTCTGGTTGTTATAAGAAATCCTTGATGTCTCCCCTCATATGGTGAATATAATGAGATTTCTGCATGCGGGTGATACTGACTAGCATGTACTTTGCCTGTTTTTAACTAACTCCGCTAGATGGACCACCAAAACAGACGACATTTCTATCAGTGGGAGGGGAGACGTGAGTTGGACAGGGAGAGAGGCGCACAGAGCGCTGGGAGGGCAACAAAGGAGAGGCGAGGGTGATGAGTATTAAGAAAGATGAGAAGCAGCAACAGAGAGACTCGGGGAGAGGAAGAGAGAAGAGAAAAGTAGGGTAAAGTGAGGTGGGCGAAGCAAAATTACAAATTGAGTGAAGAACCTGTTCTCCGTATCCTAAAAACGGAAACTAAATCCAGCCTGATCCCATTCCTGTGTTAATCTGCCAACAAAGCCGAGATGATGGGGAGAATAATGAGATTAACAAACAGAAAGCGGTGTGAGCAATGGGACACACACCTAGAAATACAGACACGGGAGACCCCGTTCCTCAGCCTGTGGCCCGAAATAAATAACTCGTATGGAGACATCTGCAGTCGATAAGTGCTGGGCACATTACTCTGCGCTGTCAGTGCTGTCCCAAGCAAAAATACTAATCTAACAAGTAAACCGCCCAAGAGGAAAATGCTTTTTATATTAGTTTACACACACACATCCGAATGAGCTCCCAGTGCTTGAAAGATAATTAGTGCTTGATGTCCTTGTTTGACAGACGTGTATTTACTGTGTGCAGCACACGCTCGGCTCACATGCTTATAATAAGTGTATCCATTTCGGTGTCCCGGACCGTCACGCAGTCGCGTTTCTCAGAGCCTTTGTCACACACGTCTTTCCGTGTCCATCTCTGCTGTCACTCACTGCTACACTTCGCTTACACACGCTCGGAAGCCACTGGCGTCACGGTGACGGACGGTAGCGAGCCGGGAAACCGTCTTTTAGCTGCGAGGACTGTGCTCAATCCTGCATGACAGCGACCATCCATCCCGCTCAAGTGTCCTTCAGCGAAAACACTGAATTCCCTCCAAGTCAGCTCTTCCAGTATCAATCGCAAATATCACACACACGCTAGGAATACAAGAATGCGACACACTCTACACTTTCTGCTCCTGTAAGGTTTGTGACACAACTTGTGTATTCAGCTGGCACGTTCTGCAGAGGCACCCACGACTGCATACGGTACATGTGTGCTGCAGGTGCACGGGGCATGTGTTGGATGTGGGCGTCGTTAACGCATGTGTGCACGCGCGGCACGGGCGTGGTGTGTTATGTCGGAATCTCATCTGATAAAAGGTGTTTTTAGTGTGTGACGACAAGAGTGCTGCGCAGGGGCTCAGCGGGAGGTTGAGAGAGACAGAGGAAGGAAAGAGAGAAGCTTAGAGAGAGAGTGTGTATGTGCGTGTGCGCTGATCTAGTGGGAGATGAGAGGGGAGGCTAACAGAAAAGAGATGAAAGACAATGTGGAGAAAAAGCTGGAAGTGGTACTGGGAGATGGAGAGACAACAAGAGGCTTGAACAGAGAGAGAGAGAGAGAGAGAGGAAGCAGAGGAGCATAAGAGAGGGAGAGACGGTTGTTTGAGAGGTCTAACCTAAAGTGCTCTAATAAAAGAAACACTAATTGGGAGATAAATAGAGAAAGAGTTCAGAGACAGAAAAGGGGCCAGAAGACAACAGATGTTGTAGCTGGGTGGATCTGATTCTTTCGGGATTAGTCCTGGTGAAGTGGTGTGCACAAACACAGCAGAGTTAACAGACAGACGGGAGCGCTGAGATTTGGCGTAATCCGTGCAAGACAACCCACGATCTGCGCGGCACGCGACGCGGGTTTGCGCGCATGTGCGGCAGGTGATGCAATGCGAGGCGCGGGAAGGCAAGTTGATTTTTACACGCGTGAAACATGAGAAGGGAGCGCTGAGGAGTGGAACGAGCGCAGCGATGGAAGGAAGTGACTTCTCAAGTCCTGGGAATTCGCTTGAGATGAAAGAAAAGACAAAAGTCATGCGGCCGCGCTAGCAGCTCTGCGAGCATCCGCGATGCTAACACGCCGTCAGTGACAATGTCAGCACGCTCGACACTCAGCAGGTGTGATCGTTACCTCTTAGTTAAGCTTCTTAGCGCGCCCACAATTTCTAATTAGCACAAAATATAAAGCACAGTTGAGGCTGATGGGATTGTAATTGGTTTGGGAAGTGCTGAGTCATAAACCAAAGCAATGGACAAACAGAAAATTTGACTGGAAATTGGCGTTAGATGAAGAGTTAAGGGTCTGAAATAGTGATCAGAATTCAACGATACATTCAGGGCTTCTTGCTGTGGGGGCGACAAACACCCGCGGAAACTGAACATGGCGACACAATCGCTGGTTAAAGAAATATTTCCAGTGGGCCGACCGTAAGAGCGACACAGCCGTCCTCAAAGCCACGCAGCTATGTGGCCTTGGCGATGTGATCTCAAGTCAATATGAAATCATACTGTTTTTTTACTTTTACTATGATTATGGAATGATCATCATAACAAAAAGGTTGACAATTGGTTCGATTTAACTAGAGATGTCCCTAAATGCCTCACATGCAGATTATGGGCAAGTGCTTCTCTATCTCAACCGAGTTAATTTAGCTATATTGTTCATCACTGCGGTTAATTACCTGCGGAGCAATAAAAAGCACCCTAGTTCTGCTAACTCATTCACAGCTGTTTCACTCTTTATGTGGCTTTCTAACAATCCCGCAGTTGGTCTGCACACTTTGTGCTTTGAGCCTTACTGAGCTCACCAGTTACTGTTGGCTTTGAACATTACACGGAAACTCGAGGAAACTCGTGCTGCTGCTGACGTCCAATCTGTTGACACGGGACAATGTTTAAGGGCGCAACAGCCAGTTCAAAACAGGACATGACAAACTGGTGGATTTTAGGGTAATTACCCATACAGATAAAATATTTATATTATTATTATATTGAAAAAGAATGGGAGTTTTTTCTTTACACATTACTTTGCGAGATAAAATGAAATAATGCATTTTATCTTTTTCAAAAGAGCAAAATCTAATTGGGCCGTTATTATGAGCTGAGTTAAATCACCCACTTCCTAACCACCTTATCCGCCTCTGTATCGTGTCTGTCAGTGTTTCTCTCAGTCGGTCTGCTGCTCATAGTCCTCCCTGTCTGCACAGTCTCTGCCTGTCTCGCTCTCTGCCTGTCGGTGTAAATATGTTTCCTTCAAACAGCATAGACAGCATGAGGACGGCTTGATGAATTCACGTTTCCGCTGTGCGCGTCTGTTTTGTTTTGTTTTGTTTTTTTTCCCATGCAGTGCTCGCAAGTGTATTATGACGTGAGGACACACGGCATGGCAGTGTGGTAGCACCAAGAGTCAGGGCTGATTGACTGTCTGCAAATTAACACACAGACACACGCACATGCAATTGCACATTGAGAGAGCAAGGCAGATTGAATTTCTTGGTGCTAAACATACTCATGCGCGCACACACACGCACACACACACACACACACAGACAGAGTGAGTGAGGCTTATTAAATGCCTTCATATCAAAAGCACACAGCTCTCACACTTCAAAGGGGAGCAGAGACCTGGGGCACACAACACAACACAAGTTAGAGCTCACTATCTCAGCTTACACACACACACACACACACACACACACACACACACACACACACTTGCACACATGTCTGAGGACAGTCTGAAAGTTTCACTTATAGCCCGCAACTTCACCTCACTGTTTCACATACAATGTAATTAGAGGAACATGTTCAAAGCATCATGTATTGATTAATTTTGTTTGAACAAGTGTGGATAGCATACAGTAATTTATTCATGCATAGATGCATGAATAACACACACCGTGCTACAGGAGCTTCAAGCAGCATTTACAGTGTATTTAACCCAGCCTTACACAGGCACACACGAACGCGCGCACGCAGCCCTCCGTCTTTATAACTTTTCCGTGAGTTAATAGCTTCCGACAGAGAAGAAAGGAGGACAGAGTCTGTCGTTCACCTCAGTGATTCTCTCCATCCGCTAAAGGAACATTGCACATTACTGACAGGTCAAATCACACAGCACTTTGGTCACGAGAGAGAGCAGAGAGGAGTGATGCTAGACTGACCATATGGTGTGCTGTGGAGCTTTGATTTCACTTCTGTGTATTGCATCACCTCAGTGGGCCGTCATGTCAAGGTTATCACCAACGCTGTGAAAAGAAATGGCCACAAAAATAAACGGAGCTCATTTGTTTTATAGTGGCTGTCTTTAAGGAGCCAGCGTAGTTGCAGATGGGCCGCGTTAAATGGGGTCTAAAACAGGAGCGGACTTGAAGGTGGCAAATGGAAAAGGAAATATAGCATAGATTTAACTATAACTATACAACGGTATGTTTGGAGAAATGCAGTTTCCTCGTCATACCCTGTGAGACACAGCATGCTTTGCACTCATTTAGCATTGGCTTTGCATGTATGTGTCTCAACCCTCGAGGAATTTCACCAGGAGCATATAAGAGTTATTTATCCGTCTTTATAAAATATCCAAAACTTCACAAACACATCCAAACTGCAAGGTGTCATCTTGGTGTTGCTTCTTTTCTCTAACCAACAGTTCAAAACCTAAAGGTCCTTCTTTAACCACACAAAATGACAAAGAGAAGCAGTAAATCATCACATTAGGGAAACTCTCGCTAGCAAAAGTTTGACATTTTATCTCTTGTAAAACGGCACAAAATCTGTAAATGAATCAATTATCAGAATAACTCTAAAGCTCTAAAGCGCACAATCCCTCACTGGCTTCCCACTCTGGCCACCTGCGCTCAGCACAACACAAGCAAAAGCTGAAGGTTATTGAAAAAGTCAAGATGTTTCCCTGTTTAATCCATTTCTATTCATGTAGGTGCACTAACTCAGTGCGTTAATGATAGAATAAAGTAGAAATACTTTAGTAATCCCTGAGGGAAATTTTGTAAAGAACTTAGCCTCCCCGTCGGGGAATCGAACCCCGGTCTTCCGCGTGACAGGCGGAGATACTGTCCACTATACTAACGAGGAGAGATAGTATTAGTCTTATCGTTATAGGAACAGGGTGACACATACGCTTACAAAATGATTTATACCATAGTACGCAACTAAAACAATAGCCAACGTTGGTTGAAAAAAATGGCTTGGAAGTGCACAGTGTGGAGGAGACTGAATAATAAATCAGAGGTAAAGATTGTTTTTCTTTCTGAAAGTGTTTTGGAAATGAACTCAATGCATGTGTATTTGTCATGGCGGAGCTCAGCAGATGGTATATGAAGTTACGCAGCCACACAAAGGTAATATAACAAATAAATACAAAGACAGTCTACTCTAAGATAGAGTGAGGGCAGTTGGACGTCCCTCTGGACACCTGCTCCGTCCGTCTATCAATATGCCAATCTGACTGCTGCACCAAGCTGTCAATACAACATGCACCAATTAAAGGCAAGAGGGATTGTAAACACACTCACAGTCGGGCGCTACACTCTCCACACACACCTGTACTCTAGTATGTACACGGATACACACACGTATGGACACAGCAGGAGGCGGTAAACACTCTCTAATTGGAGTGCTAACAAGCCGGCTGTCAATCAAAACCCTCCTCGGTTCACTTCGGTATTCAGTTCATCCTGGTCTCAACTCTGCAGCGCTTTAATCAGCTGCGTTTGGGACCAGAGTTTCTCCCCCTCCCCCCGACCACCTTTGGCACATCGATCTCAAATGCATGTTGCACAGTCGAGGAGTGACAGTGAACATGTGTGCGCAAGTGTTGGGATTAGCTCACTTGATGTTGCGAGTTCATGCCATGTATTTTCAATCACAAGGCCACAGTAGAAATGCATTTTAGCGGCACTAAAGCAGCTGCTTGCCTCCTTTCGTAAAAGGCTCCCGTAATTTCCTTAATTTGCTCAGAAATTGACCGTTGGGAGTAAACGAACAGGAAAACGGGAAAACGCAGCAGGCGTGCGTCCCGGCGTCAGTTGGCTAGAAGAAGTGCGCGCTTGACAGCGGATTATTAGTTGCAGGGTCTGACATCAGACTGCCTCGTTGCAGGTTGAAGTCCTCGGTGAGTCAGAGATTAATAGATATTTGCTATTAAAAGGGGTAATTATCATGGTCTTGCATTTGTTGTATGTATTCAATGCATTTGTCTAAAGAAAAGACTTAAATTGTTTGGACATTTGGACACTTTCCTTGTCATCTCAGGGCTTGTTGTTGTTCTAGGTTACACTAATTTATAGTTTTGGTGGGGGGGTGAGGAGAGGGGGCATTTAGAAGTTGACTGTTGGTCTGTTGGTGGGGCATTGGTGACAGGTAGGTTGGTTCATTAATATGATGTGTATTCCATATAACAAGCCTACTTGTTACAGGACTAACACTCACATGAAAGTCTGTTTCTTATGTAATTTTATATACCATGTGCAATCGTCTGACATAAAATTTCACATCTTAGCACCTTGTGCATAATTCTTGAGGTCATTGTTATTGAATTTAAGTATTCATCCACATTTCCTGGATGGTTTCTAGTTTGACAAACACGTTAGGTCCATGGATTTGCTCTATTCTGGAAACTGGCTCCGGGCTGGGATGCCAGGGTGGTCTTAAATAGGCTTTGCTGACATGTGCAATTTCATGTAATACAACATGCCACCACGTATTAAGCTGACGAATACAGTTTGTTGTGAGATGCAAAATTTAGTCATATTAACTTTCAACATTCATTTGGTACCCCCGTAAGATAAATGCTTCAAATTTAAACTCTGTTTTCTGCAGCCAAAGTAATTACACCTCTATTCAAATCAATGCATTTAGGAGGCACGATATTACAATGGACATGCGGTAATCAATAAAAACAAAGTTATTCCTTCAAAGTAGAATGAGTATGCCACAGTCAATCAGACATCCAACACAGATTAGTACCTATGCAGCAGAAATGTCTGGTGGCGGGGGGAATATAACAAGATGAGGAATTTCTACATTGGCTTGAGAACAAAATATGCTTTTTATGTTCATTTTTGATTCACTGGTGTGATATGTGTGTGTGCTATCGAAGTGCGACAGCCCCATTTTGTGCTATTGCCAAACAACGTGCACCTTTGAACAGGCGTGAAACATGGTCGTTATGACTCATCCACAGGCTTTTATCCTCTATTTGGCCCATTTTGTTGTCTCTGTTTTACCTTCTTCTCAGAGACGCGATCCCTCCATACCTTCCTCTTCAGGTTTGTCGTTTCTGCCTGTTTAGCAATAGCCACGAGTAGATCAGCTAGGCCTCTGCGCCCCGACGATGAAGGACAAAAAAAAAAAAAAAAATCATTTGTGCCTGTTTAAATCATGACTTAAGAGCCTTTTCAAAGTGGCCGGCTGCCAGTAAACTATTAGACTGCATCTGAAATTAAGAGGCTCCACTAATGTAAGCCTTTGTTATATTCTAAGTGAGTTCAATGATGTGATGATAATATGCAAAAGCTGAGTCTTATTGAAGTGGCAAACTGCCAGCTAACTGCCCAGCTGTATTAAGAATGTATTAAGAAATTAAGGCTTAGCTAATCTTCGTTTTTTGTGATATTGCTGTCTCTGAATTCCTAATAAGTGCAATGATAGGGTGATCCTATCTGTGTCGCGAGCATCCAGTGAAGGCAAAATGCCAGCGAACTACCCGGCCGGAGAGAGGAGAGCCGCAGCTCTTGCTCTTCGCTTTCCTTCAGTCTCGTTCTCTCCCTCCGCCTCCTCTTCTAGTGCTTTCTGTCGAGCTTTAGAAAAAGTCTTTGAACCAATTTGACCTGAAAGTGCTTTAAATGTTTGTCTTGAATAAACTTTTATCTAGATTACACATTTCTTGCAAAAGGATGCAATACAATGTGCCGTCAGCCAGTCAGCCATCAGTTTCAGAATGTCAGAATTGCTTTGCTTCATTACAAGTTCTCATCACTTGCAACACATAAATTGATTGCATCCATTCTGCACACTGTTGACCTCATGCTATGTATGAGCAGCAATAATTATATTGTAGATCCTCGCAGTCTACCATCACTCCTTATCCGAACTTTAGTCAGTGAGCTACCCAACTCAGTTACCACACAGGAGAATTTCATGCTCACTGGAAAGACAGTCCAAAAGTACAGTTAGCTGCAGAAACAGCTAATTAATTAATTATTGTAAAACACAATGCAAGCTGTAGTTCATTTTTACTAAAACTAAAACAAAGAACTTTATTTATAGTTCCTTAATAGTGCTCACTCATGGTACAGCAATGAATACTTCTGTATTGCTTGCCAGACAGCAGCAGGGTGAACAGGCTGTAACTGGGGATGGTTTTATCGTTTAGTATTCTTTGGGCTTAACACTGACACATTATCTGTTATCATGGATACTCAATTGAGTAGAACCATTTATGCCAGGATGCTTTTGTTGCGCTTCTATTGACAAGAACTTGGCACAGAGAATTTGCCTTTTTCAATACAGTAGTTTCTGAGTTACTCAGCCTTGTGGATTGGCATAAATGTGGCCAGTATTGCTCATTTCTCAGGCTATGGTTCAAGGAAAGTGTAAACCAGAGGTGTCAAACACCACAGGGTCTAATCTAACATGCTTGTTGACTTTACAATGTGTGAAAATTGCAGAGAAGTCCAATTTAAAAAAAAAAACAAAAACAAAACAACATGTAGTGCTGCTCTTAGCCACGCTGATCATGTCCACTGGGGACCACGGTAAATAATAAAAGTAGCATGCCCTATGCTGCACATGCTGTTGTAGATCCCACATGCATACGTATACAGTAGAGTACGTGACACAGCACTGTCAAGCCGTCAGGGAACTCTTCCTGCCACCACAAGAGTCAGTCTCTGTCAAAAAAGAGAGAAGTGGAAACAGAGGATCGGGTTTTTCAGGTCGAACAGACCAGGTTCCATCTCTTCACAAAGATAAATGGGAAGCCGGCATGCTTGGTGTGTTCACAGCAGCTTTGGGCGCTCTAGGAATATGATGATAAAGAAGTTATTACTCCAGTGAAGTAAGTGAAGTTTTTTTAGTTAGGTAATATAACAAAATACAAAACAGAGTTTATGTGATTTAACTTGTTGTGCCTTCGTAGATCCATGCTCATCTGTATATTGTAATGCTCAAATAATGACAGAAGCCTGATTGCATGTGGAGACATTGTGCTTATTTTTCTTAAGACGTCACAGGCTGTTCAGCTGTTTTCGATGGCTCAGTCACCGTAAGCCTTATCAGAGTGTACTTGTTCCTCTCTCCAACAAGAGAAAAGAAAAAAGGAATTAGAGGGTTTGATATTTAAATGTTATGCAATGGTTTTACTAGTCTGGCCCGCTTCAGATCAAATTGGGCTTCACGTGACCTACGAACTGACACTCCGCTGTAAAACGTTGTACGTCGGAGGGAGCCGCGCAAACTTTGACATTTGCTTTTGCGTAAACACGTCATTTTTTCATACCTGCTTCCACTTTAAGCATCTTCACCGCTCTTTTTTTTTTTTTAACTGTTTACTCTTCTCTTATTTCCCCCATTTAACTTGGAGCTCTTCTCTCTTTCTTGAAGCCACCTGCAGATGGCAGAGACGAGGGAAAGGGGAAGCAAACACGATGGATAGCGAGCCAGAGCGGAGGAAAAAGGGAGTCTTTTTTTTTTTTCTTAATGTCTGTGTGTTCAGCCATGTGAGGGAAGAACTGGGATGCCGGCCAGCCAAAAGACTATCAAAGAAAACACACCGCGCTGTGGAAGTGTAACACACTGTTGCACACGTACACACACAAAAACAACTGGCTTATTGGTAAAAGGAAGAGGAGAAGATGAGGCAAGTGAGTAATGAGAGGGCCGGGAGTGAGAGCTGAGAGAGGAAGGGGGGATGATGAAACTGGTGTTCAGGCGGAGGGATTGAGGAAAGGAAGGAGGGATGGAAAGGAAGCAGAAGAAGAGAGAGTGCAAGGCGAGAAGAAGTGGGGGGAGATAAGGTGGGAAGGAAAGCTGATATGAAGGCCAGAGGAGGTAAAGATGGGAGGACAGGAGATTGTGCTTCTCCCAACACAGCTCGTCCTTAACTTACAGTTAATAGGACGCACCCTTTGGGACGAGTACAGCAGACTCAATGAGGGTAAAGGAGAGAGACGCACAGAGACAGATATAGATGAAGACAAAGAGCTCAAACATAAGAAGGGGTATACATAGAAACATGGACTAAAGTAAGAGATAGAGAGAAAAGGTGAACAGGAGGGCACAAACCCTGAGCAATGTGCTCCATCACTACCAACCGGCTTTATGTGTGTGCAGGAGAGTGTGTGTGTGTGTGTGTGTGCGTGCGCGCGCATAGCTCCACATGTGGATAAGGCAGCGTTGACATCTGATTACCATCCTCCCTGCCCTCCTCCTTCGCCTGCACTCCACCTCTCCTTATCATCCGCCCTTCCTCCACCATTTCACTCCGTCTTTCATCTCCTGTGCGTTTTATCCGTCGTGTTCTTGTTGCCGTTTGAAAACAACAGCGGCTGCATAATGAACTGACAGGGCAGAATTTGCACAGCATGGGTCGATCGCGAACTCGACCCAGCCTGTCGTGCTTTTGAAGCGCGGGGAGAGGTTCGTACGCAGCGGCGCTAGTCATAAACAGAGAGATGTTACAGGTACAGTTAGTTATTTTTGAATCCAAATCTGATTTAAATACACAGTTAGCGATTAAATGACATCTCATAACTAAACTACCTTTACTGCAACTTAGCTGTAGCTACTGTTATGTTGTGCCATTGTGGATGGAGACTTTATAAACCATTCAATAGAATATGTATCATGGCCTCTTATTCATTTTGGATTGCTCAGAGAAGGTGTGGGTCAACGTTTTCTAACCCGACCTTAGTTTACTGCGGGTGTTTGTGCTAGGATTAAAACTGTGGGTACGGACAGCGGCCGTCAAGAGCTTGGAGCTAGAGGTCTTTCGGGTAATAAGGACTCTCTCACTTTCATCAGAGAGACAGTTTGGGTGTTTTAAGCAGGATGCAGTGCCTTTTTTCTATTTCCCGAGTTTCAGAGCAATCAGTGAAACGTGTCTCTCTCTCCCGATTTGAAGATGATCCCGCTTTAAGTACGACGGTGCAAAGATGGGGGAGAAACAAGCCAAATACAATGAGCGCCACAGAGAAATCCTTTAAGAATATATGAATAAACAGTGATTTTGATGTGGAATTACATTTCCTGTTCTTCTTTACTGAAAGTGTAGGGTGTGTTTATCACGATGTACGGTGCAGCCACTGAAATTTACGTCTTATATATACAGGTAAACATAAGCGCAGTGATGTACATGCTAAAGCAGGGAAAACTATTTGTGTAAGAGATCTAATTATGTCTGCTTTAAGATGTGAATTCAACACAGTCTTGGAGTTAATAAAGTGCAAAATTATCCAGTATGTCCTCGCACTTCAAAGAACATACGTTTTATTAGGATTTGATTTGATTGTTTATTCTCATCGAGGAGATCATTATTGTCAGTGTGTGTAAAAATAACACGACGGGGCTTTCGACACAGCTCTTAAATATATTTGGTTTCGTTCAGTCAGTGGATGGGAGTGAGTTATTTTATAAATCTCCTCTGCCCTTTTTGTAAAGCATACCAGAGGGGAAAGTGTTGCTATGCCAACCACCAAGAATAGATAGGTGTGTCTTGACCAAACCTTGAATTATGTTTTGTTTTTGTTTTTTTTACAGAAAATAGAAATATACAGCGCTATATGAAGAGAGGCAGGGTTTTGCTGTTCAGTGAGTCTTTCCTTCACCCAAGCATTTGCTTTCCAGTTGGAAGAGTTGCAACAAGACAAAAAAACAAAACAAACTCTGAATAAAAATATCTTAATTAGTGAAAAATTAGTCATGCGTGCAATCTAACTGGCTCCAAACAGTTGTATCATTAAATATCAGTCTGCAATGTCTACTTTTTTTTTTTTTTTGTTTAAATATACAGCGTTTTGCTTTCGGTTGCTGTACTTGGACACTCCGCAGCTCTTTGATTAAATCGCGTTCAAGGCCAAACTTGGCTTTGTGTCATAAAAGCAAACGGCAGATTACCCGTTTCTATAAAAGCAGCCTATAATGGAAAACGCTGGACGCTAATAATAATAATATGAAAATAACTCTTTCTTGGACCGCGGCACGGCTTTATGTCTAGCTTACTGATGTGCTCTGGATGTCATCCACACCAGATACCTAGCTTTTACACCAACTGAAGGCTTTTCTTCTGCCACTTAAAGTTTTGAAATCAACATCGCTGTGCAGAGCAGTGCCAGCGTCTTATTATTCAGTAACCTGAATGTCAAGTTCTTACATAAATCTCTGGCAGTCTTTTGCATTCATGAGCGCGGCAGCCGTCCCGTGGATGGTACAGCGATGGTTCTGCGTTTCACTCGTTTTTAATTTATTCTTTAATACGCTCCTGTTTCAGTCAGAGTTGCAGAATCATCCCCTGGAACCTCAACACTCAAATACTTCTCCTTGAATAAGAAGTACCTCTCCCCGATGCCTTTGTTGCCAAGAGAGAGAGAAAAAAAAAAACATTTTTCATTTTATTCTCAATACCTTGTCCTTTACCTTCACATTTTCCACATACCTCTATTTATTCGTTTTCCAAACACTTGTTCCTCGTGCTCACTTTGTAAGCTTTGTGTCATTAGAATTTCAGTATGTTATATTGCTCCACGCAGTCTTAGTCAGTCAGTTAATTTCCTAACATACTTTCACACATCTCTCACTTGTTTGTAAAACCTTGATTTCTCCATGGAGTTATTTAATCACCAAGGCAACTTCTTCTTTATCAGTGGGAACCTGATGTTCTGTTTTCTTCTATTCAATCTGGGTAAGTATCCTTGAAGTCAAGGTAGCCTGAGAGACTTATGTTTCTCTCTGCAATTTTCCTGGACCCTATATTCTTCTCCCGTGTCTATTCTTATGCCAACTCTCCACCTCTGTCTCTCTGATGACCACTTAACCACTCACTTACCCTCTGCCCCCACCTTTCTCAAATAACAGCAATTGTTTCTCTGCAACTCTTTTGGTTTTATAGATTCAATCTCGCTGCACCCATTCTCTTCTTTCAATGCCAGTTCCTTCTTCTCCACATCTTGTGCTATTTTCTGCCTCCGCGTCCAACACGTGACCTAATGTCAGACATAAAACAAATGATGTGGCGGCAGGAACCAGACAAACGGTACCACTTGTGTGTCGCTTCAGCACCGGCGAGGACGGTGAAATACGAGGAAGTCCAACAGATTAATGTGTCTAAAGACTTATCAGATTCCAAAACACCGTGCACCGGTTTATCACACTCACAGACGGGATTTTGCAACTATGGAAACTTTTCACAGCAGCGACTGGTTCATCATTCATCTCCTGGTTATCTACGTGTGGCTGTGCGCATTTCAGCACCTTTAAGGATGATGTTGCGCTGCATTGTAGCAAAAGTCGTACTGCGTCTGCACCCCATTGACTTTTACATGCACAGCCATGTTGGTCTCAGTGTTGTGCACAGCAACACTACATAAGTCCTTCTGCCAATCCTGATTTCATGTGTATAATGTATGATAAAGCTAAACTAAAGCAGTGCCAACAAACAGTAACCCACTGTTGGATTATCTTCACTTTAGAAAACCATGACATGCCAGATCCTGGTTATAGTGCTGTGTTATTTCAGTGAAGCAATAACAATCTGCATCACAGAGGAAACCCGGTCTAGTATTGGCACAGAATGCAGTAAAAGCTTTTGCACCTCTGTTTTTTGTTTGAGTTAACAACTTCCTCTGCGATCAGTCCGACCGCACCTTCTAGAAAATGCACCACAGACAAGTTTCACACAATGCTATGCTAATTTGTTACACTTCCTCTTTAAATAAACTCAGAGGAAATGAAAAAGAGATCAAATGAAATAAAAATAACACGCACAAAAGGAAAAAAAAAACAACAAAACACTGAGAAGACAGTGAGTGCAGGCTGCTCCTTCGTGCCACCAGAGAGGCAGCTGACCCAGACAGCAGCAGATGCTCAGACCGGAGCAGGTGGGAAATGTCACCGATATGGCTGATGTCTCTCTAGAATACAACGATAACTGCAGCCAAAAGCGCGCTCTGGATGTCTTATCAGAGAGGACGATTGACGTAGTGCAGTAGCAGCTCAGTCGACATAAAGTTTATTGAACATGCAACTCCGTCTTTGATGTTATAAAGAGGGCAGACTGTGTTCATTCATTATTACGGCTCTTTTGTGTATTTACAGAAAAAAATTTAAAAAATGTTGCATGCTGCTTAAAATTGTAGCCTCTCTGTGGAAGATATCTCACTTTCTTTGAATCACAAAGCTCAAGGCTAGGCCGAGAACACACCTCACCAGCGTTAAATTACCCGTTTCCAAGAAAACGGACTTAAATGTCTGTCATTTGTAATTTTGGGTTAGCGCGGAAATGGCAAATTTTCCGGAAAAGCGAGGCAACACGAAACCATCTGGACTGGAGAATGAGGGGAAAATCAAACAAATCCATGTGCACCTTACACTGGAGTCACTGAAATGAGGTGATATGTTACCACTTGGCTGTGTTGGGGCATGTGCTAATGTCTACCGCTGACTATTACACATTAAGAAATGCAGTGATAGAATACTTGCAACAAGAATAGAGAGCAACCCAAAAGAGACCCTCGTGTTTGACTGAGAGCAATAAGAATGTGTCAGAGATATGTATGTGAGATATATTGTGGCTGAACCTGAACTTTAAAGAACTCACAGCACACTACAGGATGGATAGATGGATTTTTAAAAGGTCTCAGTCATAAAGGTTACTTCAACATCGCGGGTAAATGGCGTAAAAGGCAAAGCAATGTTGCTGTAAATTGATCAAATTGCCCATTCAAACGCTTCCTGGTAGGGCTTTGAATTGGTAGTGAAAGAGTTCCTGGATGGTATATTCCTTTATTCGTTTTGGCCACCGCTATTACTGTAGCATTTGAAATGAAATACAGCTAAATTATGCACTGAAGACAGGTTTCCTGCCTTTACCCGAGGAGCCAATCAGCCGTGCCACAAGAGCATTGGCGAGAGTGTGTGTGGGGTGAGTGGTGGACTATTTTGGGGTTGGTGGCTGTTTGTGGATTGCCAGCTTCCATGTTTGGGCAGAGAGCAGAGAGCGACGGCCCAGAAAATCAAGGTCGAGACAAATGGGCGAAAATCTACAGTTGGTAAATGACAGTTGCTGATGGAAATGATGGGGAGGAAGGTGCTGCTTATCAAGGGTATGATTCACGCGGCCCGGTAAACGCATGC
Organism: Datnioides undecimradiatus; assembly: GCA_008933995.1. Lineage (NCBI taxonomy): Eukaryota > Metazoa > Chordata > Actinopteri > Lobotiformes > Datnioididae > Datnioides > Datnioides undecimradiatus. The sequence goes on from WARS01000008.1 coordinate 13,973,311, forward strand.
ATGTTGTTGATGACACGCGGGGGCACGAATTGAATAGTTCACCGCACCACGCAGGGGGGTCGGTGCAGTTTGCAGATCTTCTCACACCAACGTATCAGCAGCTGTAAGCCTCTGCGTTTTGGAGCAGACAGTATTAAAAAAGATCTTCGGTCCATTGAAATCATTTTCCTTTTGGATGAGCCCATGGCCTTATTAAATTATTACAAAATTCTCATAGACTTCAGGATTGAAAGCAAAGGCAGAAGTTAATTATGAATGACTGATGATTAGAGAATGTGTCCTTTACCGAAACAACATGGATTCAGGTCCTGTGTGTGTGTCTGTGTTTTGCATTTGCATAGTAAATATCACTGTAGTGTACTTAGTGAGATGCTACAGTGAGATGTAAGAAGGAATGCGGGACAAGTCAATATATGAACAAGTAAAACAAACAGCGGCTGAAGCAGATGTGGAATAATTGGGGTGCTTTCAAAAAACGAATACTCTCTTCAGAAGAACGTGGTCTATTCAGGCTGTGCACAAATAACACAATGGCATGCTGTGCATTCGTCACACTCCTGATTTTGCATGCAGGTGAAGCACCAGCACCTTCCTGTTAACGTCTTTGGATCGCAGGGCAAGTGTCAGGTGACCTTCGTCATAATGGCGACAAAATGAACTCGTGGTTAATGTGAAACTGTCGCAGTTTGGTCGGGTTTAGACTGTAAAACTGATGAGACTGGTTTAGGAAAAGGTAGTAGATTGAGTTCAAATGAGTAACTTAAGTTATACAAGTTACATCCTTTAACTTATGGATGTCCAGTGAAACACGTTGATGTTAACTCCTTGTTTTCTTGACGCCAACAGCCATCTCTTGTGTGTCAGTCCGCCCCAACTCCTTCCATTCATGGACTTTCTCAATAGGTGCGACACCACTAGATATGTTTTAGATTAACCCAGAGGTTAATAGGAAGAATTGTTGCGTCGTCTTCGCCCAAAATACGACTTTAGCCCATGCACGACAGTTAGTTGTACACAGATTGAAAGGGCTTCACATCTATAAAAAGGGATAGAGAGAGGCTAGGAGTTTGTTTACGCTCCTCAGTCAGGAGCTTCATGTTCGCTGTGGGAATAGTCAGATTATTTTGATCACTTCGTATGAGTTGATGCAGTTCCTCTCTAAATCCTTTCCCGGTGGGTCGTCTCCTCTGCTTTGCTCACACATGCAGCTCGTTTGAGTGGAAGTGGAGAAGAAGAAGAAGAAGAAGAAGAAGAGACTGTTTAGTCGCAACACAATTCACAAAATGTGACTTTTTTTATAGGGGCTTAGCAGCATTAGTTGATTGTACCCTACTTGGAAAGACTGTGTCGATTTATATATACACAGGTGACATCTAAAAACACTAGAAACACTCTTAACTGACTTCTCTTCTCTTCTTTCAGATTTAATGGCAACACATTCGGCTGCCGTTTGTCTCCGTTTGATGCCACACACTAGAAACAAGAAGTAGCAAGTTGAAGGGTTGTTTCTGAATCAAATTGATATTTTTTTTTTTTCAACTGCATCCCTCTTTAGTGTGTAATATGAATAATCTGGTTAGCAACAGAAATGTACAGAGTAGATTCTCAGCATATCTATCAATCTGCAGAATCGATTTCCAAGGTTTCCTTTTTCTTTACTAAACTTCTTTAACTGCCCTTGCGGCAACTATGAGGCCCATTCTGGACTTGATTGAAGCCTATGCTTTTTGGTAATAGGCATGTGCTGTTGTAGGAAAAAAATGTTGAATTAGACCATCAAAGGAAAAACAAGTTCAAACTCAATGTAACAACCCCAAACTACATTAAATAAAACACATTTTATTCCTAGAATTAAAGTCTCCTCTTCAGAGGTCTTAGGAATTAAACGGCCTCTTCATGGTCTGAAATCCAGTGGAGCGTTGAGCTTGATATACGGATGGCAGGCCGCAGATATGGTCCTTTTTATATAAAGATAGAAAGCTCGGGGTGAGTGGTGATGGCAGATAAGGAATGATGGCCTGCGTGTGGCACAAACACACAGTCACAAACACACATATGCACTGGCCTCAGATGACTTCAGCCACAGGCGCCAACATCTCAATCAAGTCCCTCCACCGAGTCTAATCTCAGCTCTGATTGGCCGACCGGATTGTTTATCTTCGATATGATCGTTTCGATAAAGCCGCCCTCTAACTAGACTCTGATGACTTGTGAAACTTTCCCCGTCTCATTTTCTCGTTCACGGCGGTTTACGGTTGGCACTGCTCTCAGCCAGGTTGTAGCTTTAGCACAGAGCAATCAAACAAACGGATTAATCAATTCAGCCTTTCATCTGCATATTCAACGGCTAGTTTCAGTCCGCGCTGAAACAACACTTGCATTTGCAGTCTGCAAACGTAGGAACGGGCCGTTTCTTATACTCTGAAAAACTTGCAGACGATTGCAGTGGACAGGGGATTATTTTCAAAGCCGTGGCCTGTTTCTGCCCTTCCTCTGCTGCTCTCCATTAACAATAAATGGAAGCTGGCCTCCTACTGTCAGAAAACACTGTGGCCAGTATCAAACATCAGCATCTCTTTCTCTCTGACTCTGTGTCCGTCTTCTCTCAACGTTGAGATAAAAAAAAAAAACAAAACCTCTTAGCTGACTCATGACGGAAATCGGAGCCCGATCGGTATTGGATTTTTTAACTCATACGAAAAACCAGAGTAATTCACTAACTACAGATATTGGAGACAATATGGATATATCAACCCTTTCTAGGTGAATTCTGCACTGATGAGGGTACAAAGGACCTCAGAAGGCTGCTTTCTTAAGCAAATAAGAATGAGTTTGAGTCAAATATTCTTTATATAACTTTGTAGCAACAAGCAGTTCACCACCTAAGAGGAACACACAGTTACGATACAACAAGACCACGATAGGTGAATATTGGCTGGTTCTTCTTCATTCATCTTCAAAACCCAGGTTGAGCGATGTCACTTAAAACCACTATCCTGTTCTTTTGAACTTTTACCTGGATTTTGATTTATAAACATACTGGTATCAGCCAAATGCCTCACACGAAGATTATTGGTAGATGATAGAATTTACAGATGTTCCTAAACACCTCATTTGCGGAGTACCGTTGCAACTGGTGCCTTCAACCCAATCACTTTAGCTATATTCGTCATCACTTTAGCTACTAACTACCCAATGTGCATCTAAACACGCATCTCGCCGGGACAAGAGGAAATGTGGTGGTTTCAAAATTGAAAAATAAAAATCCCTGTGCATGCTGCGAACCCGCCTCAGTGCTCTCGTACAATATAGACTGACGCATTCAGGGATGTGTGCAATTTGCCGCCTGTGTTTGACAGTGAGGAGAAACTGCAGCACCCAGAGGAAACCTTCATTTTCACCCATATTACTAATGCACCAAAAGAAATTATAGACAGCTGCCGACAATAAATAAATCAAATAACCTTCTTTTATTTCTTCCTCACTTAGCTACACACACACAATCCAGAGACACGCATTTCATATTAATGACAGAGGTCGTTTTATGCAACGTGCTGTCGTGCAGGTGTGATATGCAATATGTAAAATCCCTGAGCAATGAGGGGAGGCGTGCACAACGATGTGACATGAATCAGCATGTTGCACTGGTTGGACAGATTTCCATGCTGTTCCTTTAGATACAGCCTCAGATCAGTGCAGCCCCCCTGCTACTTCCTGCCAAATGTGGACAAGCACTACAGGCTTTGACAAGATTTAGCCCCAATTAAGCAGTTCCACGCTTGCAAATTCAGATTTTTTTTTTTTTTCTCAGAATCCAACTATCATGTGTGTCCTTTGTGGCTTACTCACAGCAGTTCCCTCATCTGGAAAATTTGGGCTGGGAGAGGACGGTAACTTTGGGTTTAATTAGTTGAACTAAACTTGATGAGATCTTGTGGTGTGCATCCAACCTAAGATAAAACCAGGGGAGAGCAGGGTTTTTCAGTTATCTCTCACTGTGAGCCGTCCTCATTAAAACACATGCAACGGTTGTCTGCGGAAGATTAAAACGAAAAACACCACGAGGTGCCGTTATTATAAATAGTGAGCTCTGCTGATTACAAACAATTGCGTTTATCACCCCTGCTCCTTTTTTGCTTAGCGAGGTTGCGTCTCGTAAGTCCATCCACTCGCCTTGCACGCATACATTACAAATATGGCCTGTTGTGGATGGAGAATTAGTAGCATCAGTGCAGGAGGCATCTATACTTTTTGGATGTGTTTAGCATTCATAAAATAAAAAAAAGACACATAAACACCAGAAATCTATTCATCGATTCATTCAGTGAATAAATCACCTGCCAGGTGAAATGTAGGAAGTAGTTGGAAAGCCCTTATTTCACTCAGTGAGTCTTTCCTTCCCTCCGCGAGTCGGAGTTGTTATGAAACACGAGGACACCTGGTGGCTCAGTTGGCTCGGGCGCACGCGGCGACCAACATTAGCTGAATCTCATTTCAGCAGAGTGTTAACTTCACTCCGCGGTGAGAGGCAGCCTGTGTGTGATGTGCGTCACGTGGAAGGGGCAGAGAGGGGGAGAGAGGTGGTATAAAAACAGAACTGGAACAATGCAAACCCCGAAACATTTCATCTTCTGTTACTATGGCGATGCCTTAAAAGGAGTGTCATCGCAGCCCGATAAAAATATAATCGTGGTTGTCGCTCGTTGTCACCTTTTCTTCGTCTCAGTTTGTGGGGAAAAACGAGGCGAAATGGACGGAGGCTTGGCGGAGCTGGGGCACGACAGGCAGAGAGCATCGACCGCCTTAAGCCCTCCTTAAAGGGACAGTTGTTTGTCAGAGAAAAATCTGTGCAAGTGCATCAGAGAAGCATTCAAGACCAGATCGAGATGTTTGGGGGTGGCTGTACAGGAGGGCAGACCAAGCTGTTGTCGCATTGATCAGAATTTAGGGCTGAATAAAACAGCAGTTTGATATGTAGGAGGCATTATATTTGGCAGAATGTGCGTCAAAATATCAACTTAAATATTGCCGTGCTGTTTGTAATAAGTAACCTATAGAATTTACCCAATAAATCTGAGGTAACAATTTACATTGACTTTTTTTGGGTAGATTTAATTCCATATATTGAGTGTAAAATAACTGAAATAAAAAGCTATGAAATACTTAAATAAATTGGGTTAAATTTACCTCACATTTATGTATATATTCAACAGCTACTTACTCAATAAAATTGGGTAAAATTATCTCTTAATTGCTAGTAGGTAATACCTGATAATTACTAATAAAAGTTAATTAATATCAGTTAGTAACCATTACTAATTCAGACAGGGTAAGAGTTACCCCCCAGAAAAGACTTTCAGATGGTTATCATCTCAATGTTTTTAATCCATAAAATCATCACAAAAACACACAGAGTAAAGTGCAATACAACAGCTTCACACAACATTTCAGGTAATGAACTTGTTTTATAACTCACTAAACTAACAGTTTCAAATGTTGTTTCTGGACAATAAAACATATCTTCCTGTTTCAGGACATCCAGCTGGTTGTTTGGGTGTTGACGAAGAACAGTGGTCTTGAAATCTTCCAACGAATGTGGGTTGTGTTTTCTACTTTTGTGGCTGTGGAATGCTGTATATACGTTGGTCTTGTAATCACAACCCTCAAAAACACAAGGCACAGTTTCGAACTTTTTTAGATGGCCACCAAGATGATGCATTGTGAGTTTTTGCTTTCTATCGTAGCCTACTCTTGAACTGGTGTACCATTTTGAGACGGGACTTCTCGTGGGCGGCGAAAATACACTGATTAAATGTCCCTCATTGACAACAGTGACAACAGTGTGTCCTCGGTGCAGCGTGATGCGCCCCGGTGTCTCTCAGTGGGAGAGAGCAGAGACCCTTCTACTGCACATATTATACTTAATGGCCATTTATACCTTACCATACAACCACACTTAAAAAAAGCTGAACTATCCCCTTTACAGTCTGTGTGTTGCCTATTCAAACCTCCGCCCATTCAATAACATTAGAAAAAGCCGGCGTTGACTAGTACCTAACCTTAAAACCAGCAGTCAGACGCAGTCCTGCATGCTGACTAATCTTGTAAAAACCACACCGCGAACACATTTCATTGCAAACACTACTTACCGGCAGTTCTACGTTTTATATTGGGATCAGTTATGTTTGTTTCTCCATGCAGCGATTTGTCCGGACGGTAAAACAGCCATGGTGCCGCCAGGGACAGATTCAAACTTTCGTTTCAAGTAATGGCGCGTAACACAGACTCACGCCGAATACAAGTGAAGTGGAATATTTCATCATTTCATAAATTTTATTGTAAATTTAAATTTACCCATTACTTTATAATTCCTTGGCTGACTACAATAATTGAGTAAATTTTGTACGGTTTGCATAGATTATATTTACCACTCACCAAAATCACTTCTTACAGTGTAGATCCTTGCAAAATCACAAATTAATCATTTAAATATGTATTTTTTCCAATGAGAACGAGAATAAAAATGTAGAAGTGATCACTCCTTCTGATATCGCACATCATATCCCGATTGCAAGATCAAATATCAGATTTTTTTATTTCACAATCTTTCAGCCCTAATCTTAAACTAATCAGTTTAAGCATGGAGTGATCTGCGTGCTGAAAAGACAAAAAGTAAAATTTGTCTTGGCTGCATTTTATAAATTCTGTCACTCACGTTTTTGAGCTTAGCTAAATGCTTGCTAGCTGCTAGCCAACAACTGTGCTGGGTTAGCTTAGCTAACTGTTAAGACACGTCAACAAACTGTAAAAGTACAAAAGTACACAGTTTCTACTTTTTCTAATCAGTTCACCCAGGGCCAACCTTTGTAGCGTGCACCCTGGGAAAACCAAGACGTATTGCAGCTGAATTAATGCGGTTGCTGGTCATTTCTCGCCTCCTGTACGTGAAGGATTTAGGCGGAATCCAGTTAAAATAGCTCACATTTGGAGACAGTTTCACCTCCATTTGCATTTGCCATCCGTCAAAAGCATTTCACACCTTAAAATTACAAGGACTCGCAAAAAGTTCAAATCAAGTTGACCAGTCTCCAACTGAGTGGATGGCACCAGAGAGGAGGCACTCCTCAAAGGCATAACACTCTCCGGCGTAGCAGTGGACTCCCCAGAGTGTGTGAATGAGGTAGGGACTGTTAAACACTTGAAAATGAGATTCAGCTAGACATCCTCAGTTTAAATCTGTCTTAGGATGGTGGCAGTCTGTCTTCCAGCACTCTCTTTTACTGTATCGGTCCACTGAGCGAGGAGAAAACAACCAACCAGCACAGTTCTTCACATTTTGTCTGTTTTGTGCCTCATCATCTCCTCTGTCCTCTTGCACGCGACCTGGACATTAATCTCAGCGCCCCATCTTGAAAGATGTCTCAATTTCTAAAGAGGAGAGGAGAAAGGAGAGAGGAGGGCTGAGGGAGGAGGCGAGGAAAGGAAATGAGGATGTACAATCTTCATTTAGAAATAAATCAGTCGGTCACCTAAGAGGCAGTCGGTCACTCAAGCGTAGAGGAAGTGGGTTACTTCGGCTCAGCGTCACAGGAGAAACTTCAGCAGCTTTCAAAACGCAGTTTCTTATATAAACCTTCACATGTAAATGCGTCTCCGCGGTCGTCCTTTCTGTTGTGAACGTGTGTACATACATTCCACGCCGCCGTGTGTCTGCATGCATCTGAGCGCGTTAATGCGGATGCATGCGCGCCTTTATGTGCTCAATGAGTGTGCGCGCGTACGATTTAAGAGTTTCCAAGGCCTTTTCGCTCAAGTTTCTTAAACAAATAACATCTAGCTTCTCCATCCGTCCAATCAGACTCGAGTTGTAAGGCCTTGTGGTTAATCTCCTAACCAATTAACATGATTTTTTTTTTTTTTCTTTTCTGCCTTTCAAGGTTTGGATTTAACAAGCGGCAGAACAGAATTTTAATTCCAAGCATGCTGATAATTCAAACTAAGAGCAACCAAGGACACTTGGACAAAAGCTCTCGTGCTCTTTGTATTTCTTTTTAATTCCATCACGCTGACATTTGTCTTTCCGGGGTGGTGGTGGTGGGGGGTTAACACTGACTGGAGAACAGCAGTACATGACAGGAATTCAATACGTACACATAGAGTTGCCCCTGTAGAAGATGGTCTGATTAAATTTGGTTCACCTCGCTGCATTAATTTACATATTAATGACCAATAGTTCCCCTGAAACTGCTGTAACTTCCCAGTCGCGGAGGGTAGAGTTCATGTTAATCCCATGCAAAGTATATTGACATAAATATTTGTCTTAATTAATGAATTCAGTAGCATGACTGATTATTTTGAATCCAGTGTCAGTGATTTTGACGGGATGTTGGCAGCTTAAATGCCTCTTGTTTTATTCATACGAAGAGAACTTTTCAGCGTGCGCACACGCAAAAGGTGACCGTTTTAATAACGAGCTCACGATAACAAACGCTCATCAGGATGTTTTCAACTTTGTTTTCTGCTCCCGCTGCCGTGATTTCTCGTTATTATCATATTCACCGCCTGCCATAGAGCTCAAAGAAGTGAAACATGAATCAAATTTTAATATTAGGATCTTTCTCAAAATGAGACCCCAGGTGCCGCATTTTCAACAGCTGCTGATAGCTCATGGGGTGACTGCGTGTTCATGCCCCCCCCCCCCATTTCTTTTTCTGTCTATTGGCGGTGCTGCTGTGATGTCGGAGCAGTCGTACCCTTTTTCGACTTCTGTTACCAACAGTACATTTTACTTTTCCTTTCATTATACCCCATCCATTCTAATTCTTTCTGCTCCATGTGTAAAGTAAGAAGAAATAGGAAGGGAGAGGACATAGAGTTAACAGGTGGTGATGAGAGCAAAGGAGAGCGAGGAGACAGAAATGGTGGGGAGCTGATCTGGTGCTGGCTGCCTGCCAGGAACTGAGGAGGAGAGAACTGAGGAATGGAGTAGATCTGGGGAGCTGAATGGAGTTGTGTAGAGCAGATTGGGTATTAAAGTTGAGAGGAAAAAACAGAGCAGCAGGGAGATTGAGAGATGAGGGGATTGGAGGTTAGGAGAAGAAGGAATGGGGGTGAAAAGCTGAGGGGAATAGATGAGGGGGAGGTGTGGAGTGATAGGACGAGATAACAGGAGAGGAGGGAGCAGACAGATTTAGGTTATGTTCACAGGAACATTAACAACTGGGAGTAAGAAACACGAGCAATACAGAAGACCTTTTTGAAAGCCACTACTGCTCAAGGAAAGACAATGTCTGTTACGTTGTCAGCCAAGCACGCACAATATGAATTTTGTAGGTTTTAGCGAATAACTCGGGATGATCTGACTGCATTTCCACGGCAGCTGGGCTGATTTTCCAGTTTGAAAGTCACAAATCAAAGACCCAGTGAGCAATGGATTCGTGCAGCCGCGTGCAGGAAGGCTTCAGGTTGACGTGTCAGCAAAGGAAAGCTAAAACATCTGTCACAAGCGAGGACTGGTTAAAGACTCATATGATTCAAGTTGTTATGGCGTATGATCAATGATGCCATAAGCACAGTCAGCCTTTGAGAAAACATTGAAATCAGTGTAAAATATAACAAATAAACCTGCAATAAACCACAAAAGGGGCTGTACAAGCAAACTGTGGACACACCATAGGGTAGATATTGTCAAATAGTTAACCAGTTGCTTATGTGCACATCCAGCATACATGCAACAACACCAGCGTTGATCTTAAGGACATGTTTCTGGACATGTTTTAGCTGTTCCTGGTCTCTAACGGCACCTGAGGGAGAAGCGTGGCTCTTTATTTGCTCAATGCTCAACTATGTTCACCGGCTTAACCTTGTGTGTGTGTGTGTGCTGTCTGGTGCTGAGCAGGTGTTGTGCAATGAGTCTGTCAGTGGTTTATCTGTTGAAAACAGTTCTGTGCTGCAGCCCAAAATGAAACCAGTGAGAGCCGTGAGAGTGAACCAAAACATTCAAGTGCGGGCCCACAAACCAAAACAATGACATCTTTAAAGCTTTAAAGCTCTGCATTGCTAAAGGACCCTTTTCACATGACACATAATCATTTACTCTGTTGCTTATATAAAACATATTCATGATAGCAGCTTTAATTACAATTTAAACAGTGATTAGCTCTAGTAATTAACCTGTAATCGCACAATTTGTTGGTATTTATTAAGATATTTATTTAATATATCAAACACTCAGAAGTGAAACTGAAAAATCAGGATGCATTTAAGAACTTTTCATCTGTTGGAAAAAAGACTGCATTTTACAAAGGAATTATGGAAATGGAGCTTAAGTGAGTCACTTTAAATTGTCCGTGGTATTCTTGAAAAGTATATATTTGGTGATTGATTGTACAGTTATTATTTCTATAATTATCCATATGATTATGCCTATACGTCCACCCACCACATACCCCTTGACTACAATAATTAACACATTTCAGAGTTGAGATTTAGTGGTACAGTGCGGTGAAAAAGTAAAAATTACTCTCGGATATTCTCGCTGTGGATTGAGCATCCTGTGCATCATGCTTTATACACTGCCTTTTAAAACTCTTTAATTGCGCATTTCCTAGCGGACAACCGCAGCGCGACTGTGACTGAGGATGGAGCTCAAAGAGGGAAATGATGCAGCCAGTCTAGGAGAAAGTCGTCCATTTTTGTTTTATTTTATTAGAAAAATTTCCACACACCATAAAAATTACATGTACAAAACTATAAGATTTGAAATTGCTTTATGTACACATACAAAAGATAAAGCCCAAAGAAAACGAAAGGGGAACACAGAAGGAGAAAAGTGGAGACAAAGCGTTTGTGGATTGTTTTTTCTTTTTTTTTTTGAGGTGGGGGTGGGGTGTGTTCCTTCTGGTATGGGTCAAAAGGTCTGAGGTTCTCTGTGTCTTTCCTCTTCTGCCGACTCGCATCTCTGCGGGAGACCATCACAATCATCATGATAATGACGATGACGGGGGAATGTCGGTGAATGCAATTACGTGCACGCAAACACATCCGAGGCGGCGCCCGTGCGTCTCATATCCCGTTTACAATAACCAGCATGGTGTCTGTGTCAAAGCATAAAATGATGAGAGAGATGCTAGTATAGATCACCTGTGCTATTCGGATGATTAATATAAAAGGATATCTGTCGGACGCACCTGAAGACGAACTCTTCAGAAATAAACCATTAAGTGAGATGTGACTTGTTAGCAGCCATGCTGTGCGCACGTAAACACACTCCATGGTGGAAATGAAGATGTGATGTGAGGTCCTGGATGACTACAGCCAAGATGGTACCATTGCAGGAGGTGCAGTCATTTACAGTCATACAGCATTTCTTTTTTTTTTTCTTATGCTAAGCTATTTTCAGTCTCAATGCTGAAGTCTAGACCTGTAAACTTATTAAGTGATGACTGCAGCGACGATGACTTTGCTATTAACGTTTGACATTATCGTTGAGGGTGGAGCGTGAAATTGATTTGATCTGGCTAACTGATACCCCGCTACTTTATTTTCTTCACTATCGCTTTGCGTCTTCTTGACTTCAGACACGAGGCTATCCTCCCGATCACTGGGTCTGAAAGAAAGAAAGACAAAAAGAGAAAGACGGACAGATATTAGCATGTATTTTAGCGCATTTCAGTGTGGTTTACAGATTTGTCCTTGTCTCAAAACCTTCAGCACCAAAACTTGGGTTAGTTGTGGCTAACGGATGAAGGAGTTTTAGGTATAGACCATAAATTGCTTTTAAGTCAAATCTTTAAAGTTACAAACATGAAACGCTAATATATATATATATATTTTTTTTTTGTTTGATGCAAAAATTAAAAATGTCCAATCGCAAAACAGTGTTCATCAACAGCCGTTAGCTACAGCTGTACCATGTTGTCAGCCTCAGGCAAAGAAGATGTGTTTAGCTGGAAGTGAAGTGCTGCTTGTCTGGATAACCTTTATGCTCTGTGTGTCATGAGCAAAAACACTGTAAGAATTTTTTTGGTTTGCGTGCGTGTGATTTCTTTTTTTCTAAACAAGGACACAAATGTGAGTTGCATCTCCGCGGATCGGGACCGACCAAATCAGTAGCTGATTACACTTCAAATTATGAAGTGCCCTTCATCCTTCTTAACTTGCACAGGGATGGCCTCGACTCTGATGAGAAATCTTCAACGACCCACGTTATTAAGTCACATTTATCTTGTTCCCCTTTCCAGAAGATGAAGACTAACACAGTGATGGACACTCAACCCCAAGGCAGACAGAATGCCGGCTTCTGATGCAATGCTCTACTGTAAATACTGAAACTAACAAGGGGTTAGTCCAGCGGAATCATGTTTATCACACACAATACCAGCAAAACTGCATGATGTAGGCTCTTTAGTCCTGTTAAATTATTAAATGCATTCTGCTAAGTGACTATAGATTTATGGGGTAAGTATGACTGAAAGCAGTTGGCCAGTCCCCACGTCCTCCTTGTTAAACACCAACAACTCTCCCACCGTAGGCCTCATTAGTAGTGTAATGTGAGCATGCTAAAATGATTAGCTGTCACATTGTAAGTAGTCCTCTCGGGGCAAACCTGGTGCTATTCTCAAATTGCTCATTGAGTGTTTGGCAGTAACAGAGTATAGCTAAATGTTGTTGGTCTTAAAATATAATAATAAATGCACAAAAACCAAGGCATTCAGCAGCCACCTCCAAAACCAACAAAATATCGATTTATACAGACAAATAAGGTAATGGGAACGAGTTGGAAGACTGTGTTGACAATGTCTGACATGAACTGCACAGAGAATGACAGGCAATAGCAACTTATTGGACAGTGAGCATTGTTTCAAAATGGCAACGCTTCCTGCAGAAAGTTCAGACTGAGACCACAAGCACGCGCGGTTGTCATTTAATGAACAACGGCAGAAAAGAGAAACAGCCTGCGGTGCAACCTGGAGAAGTTGCATTAGCAGAGTGGACGCAATTAGGAGAACGTGCACCAAAGTGTGCGTGCAGAGTAATAGTCAGTGAAACTGACGAGTATGCCGCCTGGCACTTGACAAGCCAGGGACTGAGAATCGCATGCAGATCATTCCTCTCATTTACTGTGACCAAACAAACAATCAACACTTCTTGTTCGGCACTACCAATTTGCACCAAACCCAGTGGCACCACAGTTCAGAATAGAGCTTTAACCAAGAGGAGAGTTTCCTAATGAGCCTGCAGTCCAAGAAGGCCCTCCTTAGAGAAAACCCTCTTCCACTGGCAAAATATACTACACCCCCAATACACCTCCAAGGGCAGATGATGTTCCCTTTTTAAGCTGGATTTACATTTTAAGAGACGTCGATGTTCCTTTGTGCACAGTTAAGCAAAGCAAAATATTTATGTGCAGCGTGCATTTGTGCTTACTCGGGTGATAAAAATGCTTGCATTCAATTACTGCACATTTTACGCACGACGCATTAAATGCACATGAAAATAGTTGTGGCGTAAACTGAGAGCGTGCTACAATCACAGCATGCACACAACAAAAGGTATGACTTTTATTATCCCGAGGAAATTGGTCTGGCATTGGTGGTGTGTATCATTTCTCTTGAGGTCTTAAAGGCACATATATTACATTTTATGTTTTTAAAAGGTCACAGATGATTGTTGTTAAGTCAGCTGTTTTGATCTCGTAGTGAAATTCGCAAACATCCATCTGCGGGAAAGGTTTATGTGATTTTAGAAAGGCATGCGTGTACATCTCTGTCTTCTGACGCCACAAAAACATCTCAGTGTGCTTTTTGATGCAATTAAATCGTTGGTGTCAGAAGCCAGAACTGCAAGCGCAATATCACTGCAACGTGATTGCAAAAAAAATCATATAGTATACAACTTCATTTGCACCTCTTTATCAAGTAAAAAGCAAAAGCAGAAAAGCAGAGCTCTATGGCCATGTTCGGCCCAACATTACACACAGCAATGATATGTGTAAAGTAACACAGTCCTTGTAATTCTGCTGGTGTATTTCACCGTCTCAACCGGCAAAACCTACCTGAAATAGCACAACCCCAACATGCCCCTTATTTTTTGGACTGAATGCCCAGTGAGAGTCTAAATAGCCTGGTAGGGGGCTGAGCTTCTGCAGCTGAAATCGCTGCATGTCACGGCCTGGCAGCACAACCAGATGGGTTATCAACAGCGGAAACTGGTCCCATTTAATGACTGATTCATGACGGCGCGATTAATTAGCCACTGTCCCTTGCCCAGATCTGTGGCACACAGTGCTGGGTCACGACATTCCACTCTTCCTGCATCAAAGTGGATGAAACACACGTATTAAAACATATAAAATGTTATTTTGCTGTTTTGGTGTCAGGTTACTCTCAGCTGTTCACACCACTGTGGCAAAATGGAACCATTGTCTGCTTTTAGGCAATCTTTTACTATCTGGAGCCCCACTTCCTATACGCTTACTGTTCAATTCAACACAGCTCAATTTATTTGAATTATTAACATTAAAATCCCCCCTGGACTCTGGACAACTGTTTATTCACCATAAGAACTTATTCTTATTCTACTGCTAAGAGTCTTTTCTGTTTCAATTCCATCAATGGGCACTATTGGCACCCAATAAAAAAGCACAGTAACGTCATTAACTACCCTGTGGTGAAGTGTTTCCCACAGACGAACGCAAAGAAAAGAAAAGAAAATCATATTATTACTAATTGACACGCAAAATGCAACTTTTTTTTTTGTTGTTTATTTTTTCATAGTTTTTTCAAGCTGGCATTAGCACATTTACAGCGCTCTTCACCCAAAAGTGGACGTGGTCGCTTTGACAACCTCGGGTCAGACCACTGAACGGGATACGTCGTGGATATAAACCTTGAAAAAAAGTGTTGCGATTCATAAAAAGGGCATTCAGCTGCCATTAAAGGCACATTTTAAATGATTCATTTAGAAATAATCAATTGGAGGATCTGCGCCCAAGCATGAAGGGAAGCAGACTGAGTAACAGGCTGCAGATTCCTCTAAATGTTGGTCAAATTGATCAAACCACCGCCAGCCCCTCCGAATGCACCGCAACATGTGCATGACTTGTACCGACAAAGACACACTAAAGCACCCTCTGATTACTTCCTGCGCGCTAATGTGAACTGCAGCTTCATCTGGCATATATTTTAATCACGCTTGAACTTCCGCTGGTTATTATTTAAAACGTGTCTCGTCCTATCTGGGCGAGGATGAAATGACACAGTGGTTTCAAAGCCAAAGCAAATGTCTGCATCTTAGACTGCATTCCCAAGAGCATATATCAAAAATAAAGCAGCGTTTAGCATTGCACTGAGCTCTCTGCTTCACATTTTTGGATCGAAAACAGCAGCAATCAGGGTGCATTATTTACTAAGTTAAGTAGTTTTGCATTTAGCGTTTGACACTAAATGCAGTGTATACGGGCGAGACAATTCCGGGTTTTATGACAAAATAAAGCAGATTACCAAAAGCCTAATCCCCCAAAAACCTGTTAAACAGTGACACATCTAACGCACAATAAACATTCACTGCGTCTTAACAAAATAAACCTTTTTCATAAACCCACTTAAACAAAGCCAACCTTTTACTTCACCACTGTTTGTAACTGAGCATTTAGCAGTGACAGAAACTCTTTGTTCGGCCTGACACAAGCTTGTCTCTCAATCCTAAACTTCGTATCTGTTACTTTAAATATGGCAAAAAACCTATTAATGTTTCTGACACCTAAAAAAAAAAAACCCCAAAAACCCTCCAGTCTCCAAATTCAACACTCTCGAATCCCCCCCATCATCTCATTTAGCCACAAAACGAATAAGGTGCATCAGCTTTTTAGGTGTAAAGCCGCCACATAACAATCAAAGGTCTGGTCTGGGAGCTAAAACCTTAAAACCTGCACAAGATTTTAATCCAACAACAATCCCATTTTCTTTCCGGCCTGCAGAAGGAAATGGGTTTCTGCTGGGGGAGATAAAGAGAAGGGTGCTAACTCAAAGTCCCTGTTGTCGACAGACGTGCGAACGCTCGCGCCGTCGTTGATTTAGCGGGTATTTCATTAACACTTAACGGTGAGCGTCACCGGTGAAGCATTATAAGGCACGAAAAGCACACGAGATTCTAAAATGTAGAAATATACAGTGGCAAACATGCACTCTTCACATATTTTAAATGTTGTGAGGGACGATGCTTGAAATTAAAGTTAAACTGGGTCAACCCGCGCCACGCTGCATTAAATTGCATTAAATAAATTCAATTAATTTATTATTGTTTCATTGTGAGAAAGCGATGTCAGTCAAGCTGTACA
This sequence comes from Datnioides undecimradiatus, assembly GCA_008933995.1. Classification (NCBI taxonomy): domain Eukaryota; kingdom Metazoa; phylum Chordata; class Actinopteri; order Lobotiformes; family Datnioididae; genus Datnioides; species Datnioides undecimradiatus. Next base: position 13,989,650 of record WARS01000008.1, read on the forward strand.
ATGCAATTCAGTGTAACAGGCTACTAAACTACACTTCCTACCTCTAAACTACAGCGTGTACCGTGCTCCTGCTGTTAAGCACACGGCACAGTGCAGTAACAACCTTGGAAATGTTCATCCTTGAAACAGATTCTGCAGTTAGCGCTGGGAAAACACAGCTGCAGCCATTTATATGTAAATTTCTCCAGGTATTCTCTGTATCATTTTGTAACCTGCTTCATAGCGCTACCCTGCTTTTTTTTTTTTTTACTTTTATTTGTTTGCATCTGTATCCTAAAGGGGCATCGTGCATCAAACATTTGCAGCTCTGCGCCACTGATGAGATGCAGTTAAAGCTGGTGTAGGCAGTAAGCTTATGGAGAGAGAGAGAGAGAGAGACAGTTTCATATACATGAATGTTATACATCAACCAAAGCTGAGTGTTAAATCTGCAGCATCCAAGCTTCTCTTACCGTCTCCCTCCCTCTGTGAGTTGCAACACAGTTGACTTTTACAGGTCCTCGGATCACTAAACGTCATCCGGTTTCGTCTGCTGTCGTGTTTAATTTTTTAAAAAACGGTTATAAATACAATCGCTGCTCCCTCGTTTGCATCCCGGGCTCTCAGCGCCAATTAACGATTATTCTGCCGTCCTGAACCAGAAGTTTAAATCACTTTCAGCGCTGCGGCGAATGCATGTGTCTGACAGATGTGCTCTAATGAAGGAAAAAAAAAAAAAAAAATCACAGCTAGCAAAACCATCCAATATTCCGGCACTGTTTCATCATTCAAGTGTTGTTTTCATCGTCAAGACATGGCGCAAATGTAGCGAGATCAGTGTAAAAGCGCCGGTGCACCAAAGTAATATTCCAAAGTGGGAGTCATCAGAGTTCATGTTTTTGGCTTTAAAATCCATATTTCTGAAATCACTCTGTGTGATTGGATAAGGGTGGCGGGCTGCGGACTTTTTATTGAATGCACAAATCGACGGCAGCGCTTTTGAACAGCTGAATACGCTGCGCTACTGACCTTCACAAACTGACGCTGGAACACTGAGAGCAAGATCTTTTGCAGAACAACTCCCAGCGGTGCTCACATTTCAGCGCTGCCCAGAAATCTGCCTTTTTTTTTTTTGAGGCTACTTCAGGGTAGTTTAGTATTCACAGCTTTCCAGATGCTTCTCCCGGGTGGGCGACTGACAGAAATGTCAACTTTTTCGGCATGACTGACACGCGAATCCCTCCGCTGAATAGAGAGGGCGCGCGTTCGTTGGCGCCGAAGCCGCAACACGTGACCCCGGTCCTCACTGTTGACGTATGTGTTCCGCTGAGCTCATCGTGTGCCTCACTGTCACTTTCTTCCCCCAAACCATTTAAAAGGAGAATAGGAGACACACAATGAGCACGTACGGAAATAAACATGCCCTGTGCGTGCGCGTATACGTCGTGTCATCTATTATTCATACTACCGTGTTTTCTTTCTGAGGGACCAAAGACACCTCACAGCACAATGCGCTGAGTAATCCTCCGCACATCCCACTCGCCTGCTCTCCTTCTGTTTTCCCCTCTCTTCCACTCCGCCGTCCTTTCCTCTGACTTCTCCTCCTCCTCCTTTCCTCTCGCCCGTCGTCTTTGCATCTCCCCTGCTCGTTTCCTCCTCCTCCTCCTTTGCTTTAATCCTTGTCTTCTCCCCCTCCTCCTTTACCTCCCCTTGTTTATAAAGCTGCTTATCTCACGCGGGCCTCTCCTCCCCATCTCCCTATACCAGTTCAATATTGGCACAGTGAGATTATCGCCGGCGCATCTGTACGTTCCAAAAGACCATGTCACCCCACAATGAACAAGCATGTTTATGCTAATTTTGAATTATGTCACTGAGCCCTCGTCCTCCTTCTCTGTTTCTTTCTCTCCATTGCACATTGTCTATTTTTAACATTTCTTCCCTGTATTCTCACTTTATCCCTCCTCCCTGTACATCCTGTACTCCACCTATCGCTCCACCTCCGTTGTCTCTTCCCACTTCCTGTACATCCCTCTGCGCTTCCTTCCCACTTTTATTTTCTCTCCCCCTTCCCCTTTCTCTCCTCTCCCCCTTACCGCATGCCTCGTTCACCTTGTCGCGCTCTTGTAGGTCGCTCATCTTACATCACCGCAGGTCAAACGACACTGGGGCGCGCGCACACGCTAATACAGTAGAGAGACGCGCTCTCTTATTGCGTACGGGCTCCATATGTGTTCTCCCCTGTTCTTCTTGGCTCGCACAGCTGGAAAGCTATGTGTAATGAGCGCGGGATCCAGCAGTGATCCATCGGAGAACCTGGGGTCATTTTTAGATATGTAACTGTGTGTGTGTATGTGTGTGAGTGTGTGTGAGTTTTATTCAAATGCAGTAATGTATGCATGGCCGCGTCTAGCCACATCACTGCCACATCTGCTGCCAGATGTGACATGCTGCTTAAATTGAAGTCACAGCATGGCCCATCAGCCCACATGGAGGGAAGCGCACGACGCATCTCCTCTGCATCGAGGTTGTAGCGACAGCCACAGCCCGTGTGCTTCCCTCTGCGCCCGTTTCAGCCAACTTGAACGAAACAAACTGAACGGTTACTAGGAGGAGCTCGTAAACGCCCCTGCGAAATGGCCACAGATGGAGGCTGTCACATTAAAGCAAAACAAGGCCATGCTACAGTTCACATGCAGTGTTTAATTGAAGAGACGTGGTGCAATACAAAACACATGGCTGGCATACATCATCGGGTTAAGCGATCACTAGATCAGTCCTTGTTGATTTGACGGCTGAACAACATCGAAACGCCCCTCTGCGGCAGATTTGGTGAACGTGTTTAAAGGAATAATCTTAGACTATGGGACATACACGGATCTCTCAAGTCTGGCAGCAGTTAGCTTAGGCTAGGGGGAAGTGTGTATGTTGTCACGCCCTTGGTTTTCAACACACTCAATGGTAAATCCATTGCCACCAATATTACACGCTTAGAGCAAGTCAGGCGACAGAGTCCATCATGGTGCGGGCCGCATGAATGAACGGTTCAAGCAAATGCAGCGCTTTCACCCAGCAGACCTTTGTTTATTCTCTTGTGAACTGTCGTCGGCTTATTTGATTTACATCCCCAAGTTACTCAATGCTCTTATGTCACATACGTAGCTTGGGCTAAACCACCATCATCTTTCTGAACCTAAACGTTATGTTAGTCATGTTAGAAGGGCTTTCATGCGCTCATACTACGCTAAAGGGTACGCTGTGTGTCTGAGGGTCATTACAACAGTTTGTATGCATGTATGTATGCCTGTCCTGTAAGTGCTTTTGCCCATTTTTAAAGAATACCTTGAACTTTCAGTAGTTATTTACTATTAGCTGCATGTTAGACGAGAGTGATGACAGTTCCAAAAAAACGGAATTGGAGTTTAGAGTTTTAGTGAACAAACACCACTGCAATTACATATGAGTAGCAGATTTTGCATGTTATATTTGAAATTTGAAAAGTCTAAAACTATTTCCAGTAAAATTCGAGGTACTGTGTCTCATAATGTGCAAAAACAGGCCATAAAATAGAAACTTTCTCCACCGCCATGTGCGTAGTGGGAACAAAGCGGCTGCTTCGTGGGCTTCCGGGACATTCGCAAGTGAAATTACCGTAATAACTCCATTTTGCCTGGAAAGCGCAGCGTCTCAGCTTTCAGAAACTGTTGGATTTTTACCGATAGCACAAACCGTGACGTAATTACACAAAGTGCGCCGGTGACACGTTCAGTGTTTTAAGGGTTAATGAAAACGCAAATGGTATTAGCGTTGCATCCTTACTCTCAGCATATTTAAAATCATACACGATGGACTGATTTCAGACAGGATTATAAACCCTCAACGTGACTTGGTGGCCGCTCTGCTTTGGGGAGGAGGACATGGCTCGAGCACTGTCAGGGAGGAGGGAACAACATGTAACCGCCATTCATCACCATCATTATCAAGGTGTCTGCAGAGAGTCGGCCAAGCTTCATTCACTTTTATGACTGGGAGAAAGAAAAGGAAATAAAGCCAGGATTTATCTCCGCGGGTGACAGCTGAGTCTTTCTCCCTCCTGCAAAATGATCTTGACGTAAACTTGACATATTTCCCCATGACTGAAACGGGAAGACATCATTTTCAACACAATGCAGTGCTGAAATGGAGTGACCTCCAAGTCCTATGAGTTGTCACAGTGTGGCCTGTCCTGTATCCTGTAGCCCTTGTCTTCTGTCTCGCAAGAGGAACGAAGGCATAAATCAGTATAATCTGGCCAATACTGCGCTAATACCATACAGTCTGGAGAGCTCTTCCAAAAGTCCTCCATCATATGTTTGATAATGGTGTGCAAATAACCGTCGTTTTGAGCCGACGTGACGCCGGAGAAAGTTTTTTTTAAAGGGTTTGCAGCGACAGACAGTTTCAACCTTTTAAAACTTTCCCAAAAAGTTAGAATGTGGCAGCCACATTGATTGTACCACAGGAGATGGCAATAATCAAATGTCCTTCCTATTTGTTCTCCCGGTGTCACCTCATCCCTCCGGTGTCACGAAGTATATCATTATTTCTGCGATGATAAGTGAGATACTGTACATCACTACGGGCTAAAATCTATTTGTCCCATCATGACGGGCGCTCGCCAGCCAGCGAGCTTGTCACTGAATCGAAAAATTAAAAATGCAGCTTGATGATCCATCGCATATTCTTACGTGAGCAAAAACAACTGCAACCACAGAGGACGGAGTAAACACAGATCTGTCCTTTAAAGTCGAGATGAAACAAAAAACGCCTTTCTATCCCTTTTAGATCCCTGGTGCATCTACTTGACAATATATTCCAAAAAAATGATCTGTACTCTTATATCAAAATCTTACCAAGCTTGAACCAGCCGCTTAAAATCATGACATCCAATTCTTCTGCTAAGAAGCTAAGCTATTGGTCATTCAGCTAGCCTCAGCCTAAGGGCGAATGATTCTTTCCCTCGTAGTCCTCCGCCTCCCGCAGTTGGATCAGTTGCGCCTGCCTGCTCTCGTAACGAGGGTGATGATGGAGGTGTTGAAGAAGGCGAACAGGCCTCGGTGATTGAATGGAGGCAATACTTCATTCGGGTTCGCTCTAACCCGGGCCGCTTTTCAACGTTCTGATCAGACTCCTCCAAATCTTGCGTCCAGCGCGTTTCGCTCGGAAACACGTCACGATGTGAAAGCTGCACGCTCTCCAAATACAGTTTCATCACGGTCGAAACACCACGGGGGGCACTTTATGGCGTTATTCCTTCTTTCATGTGGGATCTATTTTTATTTCATGCTTTTAGCTTGTGTATTTGCCTTGTCTCCCTTTCTAGCATGTGTGTGTGTGTGTGTGTCTCCATAAGAAATGGACAAGATGGCTCAAACAATCACCAGCAACGACGGAGAGAGGAAATGTTTGTGTAAACAACTTCTGGTGTCTGACATCTGCAATCATACTGTTCATGCTGTCCTGAGAGGACACACACACACACACACATGCACGCACACACACTTGTGTTTGTGTACAGGAAGACAGACCGACTGATTTATTGCTATTATTACTGAATGAACAGTGGAAATGCTTGTGTCACTTTGTTATTGAAATGCAAGTTAAAACTGGAGACAGTTGTCATTACCGCTGGTCCCTGCAACATCTTGTAACCGTCACTTACTGAACAAAACAACATCTTTGGTTCGCTGTCTAGTCAAAACACAGCGCAAATCACTGTTTTACCACTGTTTTATCAGCGCTCTGAATGTTTACAGGTTTCATGCTAGCATAATGAGATGTTGTGCGTCGACGGCAGATATCTAAATGAAATTACCAAACACCCAAAAATCACAAAATGTTAAAACAAAGGACTATGATTTCCTATTGTGTATGTTTGCTCCTCTTTTCCTCTCCTCGTTCATAAAAAACATCCCCTCAGCAGTTTGTTTATGCTGATGGATGACTGAATTATCTTTGGCCAAACTGAAATTTACCTGGCATTGTAAAGTTAAGCAATGATGACAACAGAAAATCAATCAGACGCACTCGCCGCGCTAACAGTGAATTCGATTTTTGTGCCGCCGCAGTGTGGGGAAACAAATCCATGCATGATGGGAGTAATTCGTGACAATTATATTCAGTATATGTCTAAAAAAGCACATTATTCATTCACCTAACATGTTCAATAACTTAAAACAGTTCTGAATGGATGCAGTGTAGACAGTGCTTTAGTTGTTACTTGATATATACTACCTGTTCAAATCGCAGTTGTACACCGGGGACATAACACGGCCTATCACTGAGGGCGCTAATAAACCACCACTGTGCTGTTGTTGTTTACACTCAGGTAGGGAGTGAACAAATAACACTACTTTTCCGGATTTATTGTTAAATCGGTTTATAACTCAGGCAGCTCTCCAGTCAGTGGGGAGTGAAAGTAGATTGCTGAAATTTGACTACGTAAGACAAATATGCTATTGATTACCTCTAATAAATGTGTCGCTTCATCTCGACAGTGAAAATCTCTGCAGCCCGGGGAGTTTTTGCAATTCTGCAGCATCAGACAGCAGCCTCTGTCCGTGACTAAAGAGATATCGCCGACCCCCCCTTTGTACAGGCAAAGTACGTCCCCGAGGCCGTGGTGTTAGCTCATAACCATATCCTCTCAAAGCATATTATACTGTCCACCAGTATTCGATCACTGCCTCGGGCGGGCAGAAAAACAAGAGACACCTGATGGACGGGGAGGGAGAGAGGAGCGGGACATAAGGAGTGACTCAGACAGGAAAAGAGCAAGAAACAAACAGGAGGGTGGATGCATTTCCTGTCGCCTGTTGTGCTATTGTCACTGGAGAGTTGTAACGAAGCGGATCGTTTAGGCAAGGTGGCTCTCTAATTGTCTAGCTGACAGCAATTAGATGGCGCTCGTTAAAGCGCTGCCCTCATTAGGTTACAGACCACTCGAGGCAGAAGGAGACACTGCGAAGTGCGAGTGTGTCTTAAACTATGGGGCAGGACCCAGAATTGGTGGACGGCCAAGGTGACTGCCATTGGGTTACCATATGTCAGACTAATTAATGAGCCTGGATCTTTTTGGGTGAGAGAACTTCTTCATTTGACTGCTTGTTTGGTTGGGTTCATGGGCTAATCGGCAGATTACTCACCTGTTTAAGTGGGCCTGGAGAGATGTGACGGAGGCTAGCAAAAGGTCCGCGAGGTCCTCACCAATCCCATCCAGTGGAGAGCAGCAGATAGTGGACCGGAGCAGTGGAATGCCAAGACTAGACCGGCCAGGCTAGTCTAGTCCAGTTTTAGTCTGCATCAGATCACTGCACAGTCAGAAACCTTTAGTATTGTGCAGCTCCACTTCAGGCTCCACTGAAGGGGGCCGGGCTTATTCAGGTCTATCCAGGCCAAACCGGTTTAGTTAAGTTCCCTTATATACTGGATGTGCTTTCTAAAACAGATTCACGATTGGAAGAAAACGTGTGGTCCAGTCAAGGTTAGGATCCGGCCCCAGTTCAGCCCAGCCAGGATCAGCTCAGCTCAGGTTAGTTATTATTCCACGTGGATTAATAAAGTGGAGTCCTGTATATTTAGTCGCAGAAACAGTGAGCCGTTGTTTTTTGATTGTGCAACAAATGTTCACGTCCAAACCCAGACCCGTCCCGATGCTTTTCTCTGTTGGTGCAGTCAAACATACTGTAAATCCCAGCTGAGCGTGATTATCTGTGCGTCCAACTTTTATCGTCTGTCTGTTTTTACCATCCACTCGGGAACCGTCCGTGCATGTCGATGCTGCTCCAGATGGTGAGAAGTTCATTGGTACGTTCCGTCCATTCCTGCGTTGAAGCACATCCATATGCCTCTTTGTGTGTTATCTACGTCCGCCGTCGCCGTCTTCACGCCGATGCACGTGATGCAAAATGGAAAATTCGATGACGATCGCACACCGACAAGCTGGATCCTGCAGCAGCTGGCCAGTCGACAGCCAAACAGGCTCAACGTGGCCGTCCGATCCAGACACGAGAACCGAGATTAGCAGTTAAAAGTAAACCAGACAGTACAGGTCTATAACCCCATGATACCCATGGAAACAAAGAAATGAGTACAGTAAACAGGAGATACGGGAGAGGAGCTATAGGGCCTTTTTTTTTTTTTTTTTTTTTCCTTCAGTTTTCACCAGCTTCTCCCTGGCGGTGACGTTCATTCTCCACATCTGCCACTCAGAACAACAACATCAGGGTTCTAGAAAACAGGAGAGCAAGAAAACAGCAGTTTGAAAGTCGAACACGCACACAAAAAAATACAGTATTAAGCTAGAAGAAAAGGGATTTTTAGGACAAGGGCAACATCTGCGTTCTAAATATTTAGAACAAGGAGATTAAAAAGACAATTAAGAGGGGGATAGGGATCTGGAGTAGAACATTAAGTCTTGAGAAAGGGACAGAAAACCGAGGGTTCTGGGCACAAAATGTTTTAAAACAGCAGAGACACAATTTAGCATCTGTGAGATCTGCAAAAGTCTCTAATTAGAACGATAACACAGAACATTAAGAACACGACTGCCTTCAACATGTGTTCGGAGAGCACCGTTTGACTTTTAAGTGGCTCCGACTTCTGTTGTTTGGTGTCGCGGGCTGAACTAGACTGGATGTGGCGGGCCACATGTCTGGTTTATAAAATTCTCTGTGGTGTTCGGTTTCATTTGTTTTCATAACTTCTGTCATGGCTTGGAAGTAAATATATAAAAAATAAAAGCCGATATTCACAGAGAAAACTTCTGTGTTTTTGGTGTTCGTGTTACCTCCTCAGGGAGGACGCGTGAAACTAAAACAATATGAAACTGTAGGAAGTAAAGGTCCAAATGTCATGGTGTTTTGTTTTTTTCCTTGGCTTTACGGTAACATCAGACTTCGCTCGGAGCCAAACAAATGAAAAGGACGTGGCTCACAATTCAGGAGGTTTTGACTTGTTGGTTATATTTTGATTATTTATTTATTTCTAGATTTAAAAGTTGCAGCGGCGTCTGGTCTCCACATCCAAATGCCTATGACATGGAGTTGTATATGTACTCAAGTGTCCTCATGTATGAGGTGACATCATATCAGCTAATGTCTTGCGTAGCAAAAAGGCTTATATATATATATATATATATATCCCTTCAATCAGGGATCTCAAAGTCTTAAAGCAACATTATATAACATTTCCAAACTTCTAATTGTGTGAAGGCTGCCTCCTGCTCAGCGTCCCGTATCATCTTTTTGTGCTTTGTAACTCGGATTGAGCGGGAATGACGTGCGATGTCACAACGAAACTGAAAAAATGTTTTACAAAGACACTAATTTAAGGTTTTCCTTCTGATGTCCTCCAGCTTCTCTGCCTCAACTCTCTGTAATTCCCAAGTTTGCCGACAGACAGTGGTACGTGTTGCTAAAGTGGCAGCTAACTCCCGCTAACTAGGCTGGACAAGAGTAAACCTTGCGCTTCGTTTTACTCGTTGGCGAGAGCTTTTCAAATTAAACGCCTTGCTGCTGAATTACAGAGTAATATGAGCTGGCCTGCTGCTGAGCATGCCTGATGTTTGGCTGTGTTAGCGTAGTTGTCGCCTCACTAGTTTGCGTTAGAAGTACTATAATCCAGCAAATGCGACGTATAAGTCAATTGCATCATGAAACTGTCTGGGCGCCAAATTGCTAAAAGCACCAGTTCTTGCATTATGTTGCTTTTACTGCACAGATTTTGTATCTTTTGTGAGAGCAGTGTGAGAGTCTAACCGCTGTATAGTTGGGAGATAGAGCAAATGGCTGCATAAGCAAGGTGTGCTGACAATAGAAAGCGAAGACGTGCGATAGCTTGGAGAGTGATGAAGCCGTACTTGCTGTGGTGGTATATTACCGCAGCTGTTATTTGTAATGTGCATGTTTGTCGGGAGAGCATTTCTTAACTGTATTTGTCAGGAGGAATATTTCTTAACTGCATTTATGTTCAGCCAGTGCTCATTGTGTCAGTTTAAGAATGAAGCAGAGTCTTCTTAATGCGTCAGACTATATTCATCCATCACAACCACTGCACATCTCCCCTGTCTTCTCCTCCATCATCCTCCTCTCCTCTCCTCTCCCCCTCCTCTCCTCCATCACTCTTTGTACCATGCGGCTGGATGAAGGAGATGGGGTGATACAGAGAGGAGAGAGGGGAAGACGGTAACGCAGTGTGAGCGGTGAGGAGATGGATCGAAAGGATAGCAGGGATGAAAAATAACTTCACAGACAAAGGTGTTATAAATGCACAACAGGCAGGAGAATGAGAGGTATTATGGGATTAGAAATAAACAGTATATGCAAACAGAGCATTAAGGGGAAAAAGGGATGCGCCAGCAGAATGGTGATTAAGGGAAGGGCGGGAAGACAAAAAGAAAGTGTGAGGGGCAGATGAGAAGAACAAACAATACAAGGCGGGAGATATCATTAAAAAGAAAAGCAGAAACCAAGGAGAGTAGTAGAAATAAGAAGGGAGGTGAGAGAAATGTAGAGCGAATTAAAAACTAGCAAGTAAAACTATAGATGGAAAGATGGTGAGGAGAGGAAGTTTTGGGGACGAGTGAAACAGAAAAGAGGCTGCAGGTTAGAAATGAAAAGATGACTTAAAGGATCAGTTCACCCACATTATAAAGACGTCACTTCCTCCGGTGGTATCCAGCCACGCGGAGAGTTTGGTTTCATTTGCTAAGATGGGGCAACGTGTGGCTCGGGAGGTGAAATGAGTCATCTGCTAATCTTACAGGTTTGAGGGCCTGGTTCACAGGAACAGGTTTGTTTTTTGTCATTTCAATGAAAAAATGTTCACTTTGAGAATAAAATTGTGTATTTCCATTATCAATTAGTCAGATTATTTAGCATAATTAGCATAAAATTAGCATAATTTCTCAGAAACCAGCTTTCAAATCGTTGTTGTATTTGACCAAAATCCAAATAGATTCAGGTTATTATCATATGTGACAAGAAATACAACGAATCCTCATATCCTAATCCTAATATTTGTCATTTTTGCTTTAAAAGAACTGATTTACCAGTTTGTTTGGTGTTTTTCAACCTGTTTTCTAAAAAGAAACTTTGCTGCTGAGGTGTTTTTAGCACCACAGATTCCTTTTTGCTCGGTTGTAATTAGGATGGAGGCGGGAATCTCAAGGTCGGATACCCTGAAAACCTCAGCACAGGGAACAGCAGCAAAATATGTTTTTATTATATGTGTGAACTGACATGACCAGAAAACAGGAGTGAGGCTGCAGTAGGGGCACACAGGTGAGGAGTAGACATGGGGTGAAAGAAAGGGAGGAACTGTGGGAAGGCTGTAGGAAAACCAGTCCGGGGAGGGGGATTCAGATTTGAAGTGCCAGTCATTACTCTTTGTGTGTAGTGTTGGCGCGTTGTCTTTGTGAGGCCAAGAGACCTTCAGATCTTAAAGTCTCTCCATTCGACACTATGAGGCCGCTTGACGTCTGCTGCTGGAGACATCCAAGAAACAGACAGACAGACAGAGAGAGAGAGTGAGAGAGAGTGTAGAGATGGAGAGAGACAGAGAAGGAAACACAGCCCCGAAAGAGCAAGAGAGACATGGAGAGAAACGGTGAGAAACAGTGAAAAACACTGACACCGATGCAGCGAAACAGCACTGAAAAATGAGGGAGGTCGGGGTGGAGAGAGGAAGCAAGAAACTGTCAGGACATTCAGGAAGCCGGTGCAGAGGAAAAGACAAGAGAACGTGACAGAGAGAGAGAGAGAGAGAGAGAGAGAGCTCAAGAAACACAGCAGGCAGGAGGAGAGAGAGAGAGAGGGAGATTCCAAGAGATGAATTCAGAGAGACAGACGGCGTTGAAGAATGAGGCCGGGCATACGGGATGACACTGAAAGGAGTGATGATAGATTAAAATACACAGAGGACAGACAGGCTACAGGGTCGCCGATGGGCCACGGGGACGACGCACACTTGCGCTTCAGACAAGGTCGCACACATCCCCCCGTGTTATCCTCCACTATTTTTCCACCCAGGCCCAACCCCGTGGAAGCGTTTGCACCGGCTCCAGGCGTTTAAACTTTGCACGTAGCAACACACGGACGCATGTGCAGACCCTCGGGGACTTGGTCGCTGACCCTGAGCTTGCAGACAAACACTTGTTTTGTCTCACCGTGAGGACGTTGTAACCCTTTAAATTAATGGTTTACCTGGAGGCGTGTGTGGGTGGGGGGGGGGCTCTCAATGCTACTGCATCCTCACAACGCAATTAATACATTAGAGACACAAACACACACACACTCAAATTCAGTGTTTGGTTGGCTGTTCTTGAACTAATAGCACTTTGCTTGACATAATCACAATATGTTTGTGTCAAGCATATAATTACTGCTAATCCTGGTAGAAAATTCCCCACTTAGTATTCAGGTGAAAGAGCTACTTGAATCTGAATCCAAATGTTGCACCCTGTCACTAGATCTCAAGCGCCAAGCCGACACGATACCGTGCATCTCGACTCTGTGCACTTCCACTGCGTATGGGTTTATTGTTTTTATTTATTTATCATTAAAGGTTGAATATACAGGGCGTGCGGCCTCAGTGACGAAATGGAGCAGAGAATTACGTCGCGCTCACTCTGCGCGTGTTGTCATTTGAGCTTCCCCGCGCTTTGTTTTAATAGCCTGTCTGGCCGTGCACGCACGTGAGCGCTCGCCAGTCCCTCTCCTCCCTCCCAGCGTGTGTTATTAGCGGCACGCTAAAATATGTCTGAAAACATTAAAGGTGAGAAACAGGCAGACTCGTCATGCGTATTTGATCAGCACTGCCTATTTTTGACCTGAGTTTCATGAGCTGTGTGTGCTTTATTTTAATTAGTTTTCCAGTTTTATTGACTATACAACACACTTTTGCATCGGTCTACAATGCTGCTCTTCTAGTGCAACAGCCGAAAATGTTAATTGATAATACTTCCATTGCCGTGCGTATAAGTTATTGGTTTCTGTGTTCGTGCCTGAACGTTTTCTAGTCAAACTGTATTTTGAAGGATGCTAGACAAAATCCTCACTCTATCTGTGCAAAAGTGCTTTTAAAGGTTGAGCAGAAGATCTCCTGAGTTCCTCCAGAAGTTATTTGTTTGAGCTGTCCAACTTGGACTGCTGAAAATTCACGATAACATTACAGCTGCATTCATCTGGGAGGAGATGGCTTAAGAATTATCACAGAATCCAATGACTCTGTCAATATGAGTCTGAACTTACATGGATAAAAGACAATCTCTTACTATTTAACTTGGAGGAAGTACAAGAAAAGTCTAAAATGTACTTTTTAAAGTTATATATAAAATAGTATTTAACTTAAAAAGAACAAATTCAAAGTTATGTATCTATTGGGAACCAAACCGTCTATGAAAAGCAAACATACAAAAGGAAAACCATCACCCACATTGTGCCTATTTCTTCATGTCGGGTCACAGTTTTGACAACCGTGGGCCTTTAATGGGGTCTCTCTGTGTAACTGTCAGTTGCTCTGTTCCTCAGGCGCTCTGACTCACTGCGGCTCTCTCTCTGATCAGATCAATGTTGCCTTTCTCTGCAATGCAGCAACTAGTGAAACACATCACAGACACAGCTACACCCTGAGAAACCCCAACAGCCTTTGTACAAACACATGAGTATTATCCCTCATTGCAGGTTGCCCTCAAAGTGCCAACGATCCTGGAATCAAAGAGAGGAAACAAAGAACACAAAGGGCAGCGGTAACTTTTTTTGCCTCCCCGGGTAAAGTGTCAGAATAAAAACTCTAATAACTGTCTTGTTTGTCTGTCTCGTTGTAGCCTGGGATGCTCTTCGGAAGCTCGTTTGACTGACACGCTTCAGTCATGAGAGGTTAAGATGAGGTTGAAGCTGTTAATTAGGTCTACCGGGGAGTTTGCCCACACGGTGGCACCTCGACACTTCAACAAAGTAAAAGTTCTCCATCCCAGTTTGCAGAATCTCAGCCTAATGAGAACCCATCAGCTCCTCTCTTTTCAAACTCCAATTTGGACATCAACCTCTCAGAACACTCGCCGAACTGCATGGGCTCAAACTTCCACTTATTTAGAGGTGAGAAAAGGAACTAGAAAACAGCTTGTTATCCAGGGGTTTCGTCGCTGTGGGACCTGACGCCATTGGAAATCTGTGCCAGCCTGCAATAATTACAGACTTGGATGTGAGCAAATGTCCGGCCTGTTCGATTGAGTTATAAATGTCAGACCAGACTACCCGTTTGGGTGAAGTTCATGGAAAACTTTCCGTGAACTTGCTGGCTAAGCCGCCCCGCACGAATCTCCCCGCTATCAACGTCGGGGCTCAATGACACCTCATTTCAACCCATTCAGAGAAGCCAATTGAACGACGTATCAGCCGCTGATAAAGTATTTCAACTCAGCTGTTTAAGCCACTCGTGTGAAATGGTGTCTCCATTTATTCGTTCTAATGAAACCGCAATTTCCTGAGTGGATTAGTGTGCAGGGGAGGTGCACTGGAGTGGGCTTAGTACAGGGAAAATCTACCCAAAAAGGGGAAAAAAAACAAAAAATCCATCACATGCTCTTGAGGATTCCTACTATTATAGCACTATTAAGCATTTTTCATCTTCATGAGCGCGTGCAAGTCACTTGAGCAGCCTGAATCGAGAGAACTGGGGCCTGATTACATAAAAAGTAGGTTTTATCTAAAAGCCTTTGCTTGGCAGTGAGTGAGTTACAGAAAAGCATTTTCTCATCAGCGTCTTGCAAGGTAAGGAAGAGGTACATCATAATATTATAATCATGCAGCATTGTGCCTTCACCATCAAGATGGCTCGAGTAGTAGAGCGGATGCACAATGGCAGTCCTGAAAAGCCTCTTTATGTCGTATAGCTCTCTTTTACCTTCCAATTGCCCTCCAGCTCTTTGACAGCTATTGTCAATCTGTGAGCAAGTGGCTGTTCCCAAAAAGAGCCCCTCAAAACTAGAAAACACTTTTATTTTTTTTATTTATTTTTTTTTTTTTAAGCCTGCACGAGCGGTTGATCCATGAGCAGACAAGAGAGGCAGGAGATCAAGAGACCCTGAATGGAGGCCCGAAGCTCAAGTAGCGAAGATGGTTCCGCATGCTGGAAATGAACCAGTCTCAGTGCAGCAAATTGGGTTGTGACTGCGCTCAACTTTAGCCTGTCATTTACGCTCTCTGGAACATCTTCAGAAATTAGTTTTTGGTAACAGCGCGGGCTTTCTAATTTATCAGGTGTCAGAGAGGCAAGTTTTCATCTCGGCTACGCTGTACAAGGTTGTAAAGCCTTCTTTTGGCGCAGACTTCCTTTTTATTATAAAACCCTTCTCTGAGACATTTTATTAATATCAATTTTCCCATCTTTTTTCTCTCTATTTTAGCATTTTAAATCATTGTGATGAACTCTGTGCATATAAACTTTACTTACAGTTCATAGCTTTTGCTAAGGGCTTGTACTGCTGTTACTGGTAGGCCTTTAGGTAGGCCCTTGTCTTCTTTTGCTACAGAAAATCAATTGATAATAGTTGTGACATCGGTTGTCTGGTGCGTTACGCATAGGATAGTCCTCTTTCAGTGATATGTCTGCCAGATTCTGCCCTGTTAGCCCTGGAGGGCTTCAATTGTATCTAAAGCAAGTTGCTTGGATTTATATACATAGAGAGCGCCCTCAGGGGAAGATCTTAACAGTGAGTGTATGCAGCTGTACATTAATACATATACTGTGGTAAAGGTTTAAGTTTATGAAGCCAGTGCCAGATCACATTACAGTGGCTTCAGTTTTCTTGTTTCTTATGCTTGTTTCAGTTTTAATGGGGAAAGAAGCGTAAGCACAAAAGTGCAGATTTAGGTGTGTTTTCTGTCGCTTTTACAAGCCCCTGCAGAGATTTTGCGGGGTCTTTTCACAAATGTTTGTTGCAGCAAGGGAAAGGACACACAGATGTGAGATAAAATACGCAAACTGTAACTTTCTCGAGACATTTTGGCTTCTTTTTTTTGCATAAAAAGGGAAAAAGGGCCTTGGATTTCTTCCAATCTGGTATTGAATTCTGGCCAGTCTTCAGTGGCCTTGCTTTTGCACTGAAGTAATGTCCCCTTTTCACCCTGCTTGTGTCTTTCTTAATGGCAAACAAGCCTCGCTTAAATTCCAATAGTTCATGGCACACTAATGGAGCACACACGAGGAAGGCGAACCTGAATATTGATAGCTCTGGTGCGATGGGTAACCCCCTCTCACATTACTAAATCCCATCCCCTCTCTATCATTACTTTCACCGTGGACACAGTCTAACTAACTAATTCATTGGAAAAGACCTAAAAGCTGACCTCTCCGGCAACGGGGTCACAGAATCACACAACTCACTTATGCAAACAAAACAAACCCGATAGTTTCTTAAACTTCCTAACGGCTTTAAACCCTTTGAGCAGCCATCTTGCATTGTTTAGAAGTTAAGCCTGGTAATTGGCAAGAACAGGAAACAAGAATCGGTGAGCCTGGGCGATGTAAGGTTAAAGGTTAATTACGCTACACTGCGGGGAGGTTAATGCAAGATTTTTCTGTTTCATGCAAAAAACAAAAGAAACCTTTCTTAAATGGAGTCGGACAAACTATGATCTGGTTCACGACGGTACTCCAGCTCTACAGACACTCTGTCTCTTTTAGTATCTTCCCAGAGCACAACCTTGGCACCTCTTTTATTCATTCTCTCGTTCACACTCACTCACTTCCTCACTGTTCCACTCTCCATTATTGTCTTGCTCAATTTCACACCTTCAACTGCACATTGTCTGTTTCCCATCCTCCATCTCTTTCCGTCTGACTCTTTCTTTCCCTGTCAACTTCCTCTAGTCTGTCTTTGCGCCTCTCTGAAACGCTTCCTCTTTGCTCTGCTGCTTTCCACCTCTCTGTTGTCTAACTCTTCCTCCTTGTCTGTCTCTCTACTACCTGCCAGTTCCTTGGGGGAGGTGGGCTCTTTGGCGACAGATGGCGGTCTGCTTTTCATCTCAATGGCGACCCTGGAGGAGAAGCGGGCCTTGGTGGGCGAGAGCAACTCCTCATTGGCCAAGGAGTCAGTCCTTGTCATTATGCTCCGTCCACTGCTCTCCTCCTCAACCAGTGCCACAGTGTCTCTCAGTGTGTTGCTAGGCGACATGGCCCTGGACGGTGCTAGCGCTTGGTCGTCCTGCTGCTGGCTGTCAGGCATTTTTGAGGCAGAGCGAGGGAGGACCTGGACCTGTCCGCCTCCACCTTGTCCGTTGCTCTGCGGCCGCGTCGCAGTTGCCGCAATGGCTGCCTTTCCGTGGCCCGCCCCTTGGTTGCTGTAAACTTTGTATCGTATCATTAAGATGATGATAAAAACCAGCACCGAGGCGACGATAATCCCTCCAATGATGATGATCATCGTACCACCCAGGAAGTGGCTGTGCAGTTCCTCGCACCGGCTGAACTCCGTGTCTGTGGTGAACGACAGACAGCCCAAAGGACGCGTTGCAGTCAGCGATGTGATGACGTCATCAAACACGGCCAGCACGCAAAGATCGTAGCTGCGTCCGGCGGCCAGGTCCCGAACCAGGAAGTCGTTGCTGCTGGATGGGATCATCCTGACAAATTAAAAGACAGAAGAAATGGAGACGTTAGTGTCAGGACATATATTTGTGAAGACACAAACAGGGATCGCCCCAGAGAAACTTTACTTTATGCGTTTAGTAATGATTGAAAAACACTTCCTTCACATTAACTGACCACTCTTACTCTGTCCGTTGTGTAGTAGGTCTGCTGAGGGGAGCGCGAAAATTTGTGGACAGGCTGGTCTATAATCCAACATTTATATGGACGAAAAGGTTAGTTTTATCATTTACTTTCACGAAAATCAAATATTTCTGGAGGATCAGCACATAATCCAACAGTTCTTAACAGGAAATCTATTATTATTTATTATTAGGATTGATTTATCTATCAGACAGATAGTCATCTGACCACTCAAAGTCGGCATTCACCCATTCACAACCAAACGAAACTAAGGAATCTAATCTATTCATACACCGATGGCGCAGCATCAGGGGCAATTAGGGGTTAAGCGTCTTGCCCAAGGACACTTCGGCATGCAGCCCAGAGGAGCCGGGGATCCTCTGATGGATAGGCGACCCGCTCTACCACTGAACCACAGCCGCCCCTAAAAGTTACCTAAAAGAAAAGTTACCCTGGGTGACACCCATACAAACGCACGTGGGATAGTTACTTAACTTTGACCTTAAAGGTGATATCAGGTTCTGAATTATCAGAGATGTTAAACTGTCTCTTTTAATGGTTCGGACAGCTCAATTTGACGGACTGGACGTGAACGCAGCACCTTCTGTTGGAGAAACATTTCAGTTTACACATCATTACGTAAACTTTTGATGTATGGCGACTGTTCTTTTGACAAATCACCCACTCAGGACTCGCTGCCTCCACCGCTTTTTTTCTTCTCTCATTGATTTTTTAAATTTTTTTTTTGTTGAGGTGCTTCATCGGCAGTTCTCGACAGAAACAGATTTACAGGATTTGAAACAATGAAACACGTAATTTACTTAACTATTATGAAAACACTTCATCTCATGGGTGATGTCAGCCATCCTCTCTGCCTGAAAGGCCACACCCAGCATCACCTGCACTTCAGTCCAGCAAAGTAGGGAGTTAAACAACTGGATGTCTTTTTAGCGTTAGAGTGAGATAGAGGCAAATTAAATAAATTACACTGCAGTCATTATGTTGCCTGCCAAATTATCCCACAGCATCTTACAACAATGCTCTCCATGACCTCGCACTGTGGGGCAGCCAAGATTGATTAAACATTGGCGTGGACCCAAATCAGAAAACTAAAACACCTGACAACCCAAACCCTCTCTGTCCGTCCAGCGCTGCACTGAATCAATCAAACAAGCAACACAGTCATATACTTTAAAAAATAAAAAAAAAAAAGTCCTTTTCCAAAATGACTCATGATTATATCTGCTTGTATTGCTCCCTTGTATTCTGTTGTGTGCTATTATATGAAAGCTGCAGCGGCGACACAGGCACTATCATCATATATTTCAATGCGGGTGCCGCCCGTGGCACGACAGCCGCCTCATCGCTCTTATTTCCCCACAGAGTTCGAATTCATAAGCCCGCGATCTGACAAACGCTCGCACGGATCCACCACCACCACAGCTGCAGGAAATTGTCACTCTCTGATTAAACACATTCCTGATTCCCACCATTATCAACTTCTATCTCGGGTCTTTCCCAAGGTAAACACCGTACCTCCAGGTTTTCCTTGTCAGTATGTTTTCCTGGAGGGAAATCCAGAGGAAAAATATCCCCCAGGTAAACAGGAGGCGATGCTTTTTCTACGCTCACCTCAGTTTTGCTTTCTCCGTCTCTCTCCTTTCTCTAGGGGACTTCAGTGGAATTGCCCATACACCCATATGTCACTGCTACATTTTATCTAAATCATATTTCCCTTCTGCTCCATTCACTGTTTCCCCAGTGCACTCTAAGTCTTTCGGCCCATGCCCATCCCTCCCCCATAAATGTATTTCCACCTCTGCGCAGAGACAGACAGGCTTTGCAGTGTAGTCGGAGTGAAATATAAATGATGGGAGGCTTGTGTGTGTGTGTGTTTGTGAGAGCCAGTGGGCAGCAGGGTCTAGTCTCAGTGCCAAGCTCATCGATGGCATTGAACCTCCACCAGGAAGTATATCTTGGCAGATAGCTGTGCGTGTGCGTGACCTTGTGCGGTTGCGAGGCTCGGTGTGAAAGGATCCCTGGACTGAGCTCTTAATAAGAATCGAACCAGGAAACTTTAACCGCCCTGATGTCTTGCCGAAGGGTAACAGCATGATTTGAGAGCGGAGCCAGACTGGGGTTCCTGTAAGCAATTTCAGAAGGGGTACTGAAAGGAAAAGTCATAGAAAACAGGAGCACAGTCCTCCTTATTAAAGTTAAAATAAAAAAAAAGAAACTACAGACTGGGCAGTCTCCTAACTGCGTTTGAACAAAATGATACCATGGTTGTTTGTCTCTCTTCTCATCTTCGCCATGTGACAAACTAAATCATAGTTTATTAGGGCAGAAACTTCGGGGAAATCAGTAGGAGACCAGGGCTGGCGGTGTCCTTCAGTGAAATCCTCAAAGCACACGTGGGCTTCTAATCCAATATCTGCAGTCCTGACACACTGCTTTCCATTTTAACAAGCAACTCATTGCTTAAACTTGCACCATATTTCTGCTGTTTGTGAAAACACGAGCTGTGATTCTCCTGACGCAGAGTGAGGTGTGTAACAGTGTTCTTGGGGAGCCAAACACATTATGGGAAAGTCGTGACTGCTGATAATTAAGTTGTCATGGAGACAGAAATTGCAACTTTGTCAAGATCGATTGTCACTTTTCATAACAGGCGTGCAGTCGTTAATTAACTAGTGAGTAATTAATGACGAATAACATTTATTAATAAAACCGAATGCTGGGATCACGATATACAAGTTCACGTTTTGGTGCTATTCCTTTTAAAATGAACACACAGCGCCAAGGAAGTGATTCCATTGCCATTACATTCAAGAGTGAGAGGGTATTATGGGATATGATTTTGCAAATATGTAATGACACAGGGGAAAACCGAGGAGCTTCAGTGTGTAATGCACTCAGGTGCTGCATTGTGGGTGGACCTAACCGACCTGGGTTCAGACCTTGGGAGCTTGGGAGAACATTTATTTTCTGAACTTTATTTTGTTGTTTTCATTCAAATAAACATTTAAACGACTAAAGAAAGACAATTATTACATTATTACAACATTGTTTTGCAATTTTGTTCATTGGCGACGGTCTGTCAGGCCCACAAACATAAAGGATTTGGATTCTCAGGTGTTGCCGGATTGGATTCTCATCTGATTTCACAATTAATCAATTATTTGTTTCATTTATATGATGTCCGTCAGCTTCAGATTGCAATCTTAGGTCCAAGTAATTGTCCTAAACCGATCGGCTCTTCATTGACTCATAAATTCACCAGGCACCTGCAAACGTTCTAGTTTCCATTTGCGAGGAAATTGTGCATCAGCGGTTTAGCACGCAGATGCAATCAGGACAGTTAAATGGCTGCAAATGAGTTTCCTATTAAGACTGGAAGAGTCCAGAAAACGAGGTGGCTGAGGCGGCAGGTAGAGCAGAGCATCCCTGCCTGACTTGACTGTCGCCATATTGTCTTGAAAGCATTGATCTTTTCGGCTGAGACAAGCCGACAAATTGACAGCACAGTGCACCTCTCTCTCTCTCTCTCGTCGATCTAAATCCCCATCAGTCAATCCCTCCCTCTCCATGCAGTCAACTAATAATCCAGCCAGATCATCCGAGCAAGATGGTATTTCCTTAAACAGGATCAATGCGTCGGTGCTCTAAATGAGCGGATCTTTCAGTCGATACGATCTACCGCAAAAACAAACGACAGAGCGGATACTTTGCTTCATTTTCGCACAATCTGAGCATTATAAAACCATGGACAACTTGTTATTAACACAAACTGGAAATAAAACAATAATCTCAACACCGAAAATGTTTTGCAAAAAGTTTTAAAACGTCATTTCAGTCATTTCTGTTTGAGCAGTTCGATACAGTCCAATGAAATATTAACATCTGTAATTAAAAATCATTTTAGCCGGTCCAAAACTGAAACCCTGGCGCACTATAATCTCAGCCTGTCCTGTACATTTGCTGTTAGTCGGTTCCGTAGCAGTGAACTCTTTGTCATGTTTATTTGATTAGCTTCAATCTACTCCATTACGACCGGGCAAGACCGGGCAAAACATGACAGTTGCATCCATCTGTGGGCACAACACAATTATCAGTCAGGGAAAAAAAAAAAAAAGTGCAATAACAAATTGTGAAGGCATTAAAGATAAATGAAAACCCTGAGATTCTGATCTGCAGAGGAACAAGCATACGAGGATGATAACGAAGACATCAGCTGACCCGTCACCTCTTTTTCTTGCTCACATTGGCGAGGTCTGTCTGCTCTTGGCGTGGATCCGTAAACCCCCCACACACACACACACCGCTGGGCTCGATCAGTGCAGATGTCAGGTCATAAATATCAATTATGTTATCACTGAAGCGGCTCAAATCAATCTAATCTAATCCACCCAAATTGGATGAGACTGAATCAGCGAACCCCTTCACGCTACCCAGATAATCTTTGCCAACCATCGGCCTCCAAATACAATTCCTCCTGCGATTGACAGGAAATCTGGTGGAGATCATCTTGGAAATCTCCCTGTGTGTGTGTGTGTGTGTGTGTATGTGTGTGTGTCCCACCCCCCACGCTCCCTATAAGCGCTCTGTTCTTAATAGGAACCAAACTGAGAAACTTCCGCCGGCTCGAGGGTTTGCTGCAAGGAAGCCGCACATGAACGAAGACGTGAGCAGGGAGGGATGAGATGGAGGAAGCTCAGATGGGGCAGGCAGTGTGGGTGTTGTTAAAACGTAAAATACCATCTACCCTTGAAGGAGCAGGACTCGTTGAGCAGAAGACTCCCTGAACGTCCTTAACATGAGTATTGTTCCTACTGATCTGCGCGTGTTTTCCTTTCTCATTTCTCTCAGATGAACTTACAGTTACAGAGCAACCCTCGGAGCAATGATGGACTTAATGTCTTGCTTAAGGACACTCAGGCAGGTTTTCTCACGTCAAACCCCCTGCGTTGCTGCCAGATGTACAAAAACCTCAGCTACATCTAATAAAAATCAGCATCTGGCATTTAAATTGCTCATCTGTTTGTGTTTTGTGCATCGACGGTCGTACAGATGTGCGAGGACTGATGCCAACTGATCGATAATTAGCTGCGGCTTGGAGTTTTGGGTCTTTTTGCGCTTGTGTGTCGTGACCTTAAAACATAAACTGACAGGGACGGCCGGGTAGAGCAGGAATGGTTCAGCAGGCCCATTTGACACCGCAATCATACTGGATGGTTTATTCAGTTAATGGGTTCAACCACGGACACACACACACACACACTCACTCAGAGAGAGTTAAACAGCTTATTGGATTCCCTACCTCCACAATTCAGATACACAGACGCACAAAGACACAGAACTACTGAGCAAAACTAATGGTTTGTATGACTCTGCTGCTCTCTCTCTCTCTCTCTCTTTTGCACAACACACACACAAGCTGATCCTCACACCCACGGGCGCACATGCAAACACACTGACGCATACACACGGGCGTGCACCCACACACGGCTAAAAGACTGCGAGACCCATTCAAAAACACACAAACAGGCACAAACTACCTCGCTGTTTGAATTGAGCAGATTAGCAAGCGCCGCGCGATCTGACTCTGTGTACACATGCACAGAAACACTGCAAGGCATGACGGTGGCCTGATTAGTGTGTTCAAATGGCTGCACAAGCTGACAGCTCCTCAGAGTAATCCACTTTTTCTAAACGCTACCCGCTTTATTTACTTCTTCAACCCGACCGACGCCGTCGTCGCATGATCCCTGGCGAAGCCGTGGTTTGCCTGCAGTGCGGGAGATTTTACACCTTGCCGCTGAAGTGAAGGCGAACTATTTCAACTTTAACCCGATTTGCTGCTGACAGACCGACGTGCGTAAACACATTTTCCTTGCAAACAGTTGCACTAGTAGATCGCGTCCACGAGCATACGCTGGTTACAGGGTATCGTAGCGAGAGAGACACAGCAAAAAAGATGTTGCAAGAATGAGACAATAGCATAAACGCTTAACAGAACACACTATAAAATGTTATTTGTTATTTGTAAGTAATGCAATAAAAAAACCAAAAACAAGACGGGAGGTGGATGAGAAACCGCAATGCAAGTGTAATGCGCTGCGAGTGGATGCTGTGGTAGAGGTAAGGTGAGGCAAAACATTGTGTAAGAGCACTGTTATGTTAATACTGTATGAAATATACATTGCACATGAGTAAAGTGTGCCTCTTTGCAGATGCACGCTGGATGGGGCGTGCCAAATTACACAGATCCACTCCGTTTTTATGCGACTGGAGGCTGCGGATGGTAGATGCAACTGTCCTGTTGCCTGAGGACAGCTATAGGAATTCAATAAGATGAAAGGGAAAACCTAAGCCGCTGTGGATATCGGTGGAGTAACCCCTTTAAACGGTACAGTAAACAGTAACCTCATGTAAACACAATGAGCTGGACAAAATCTGCCCGTAATTCAATACGTCCGCTAAATGCGCATGAACGCCGCGATGGCGGTTTCACATGATGTGATTAAAAGCAGAGTGGGCAACATACCCTTTCCTGCGAACACTTGTCTATATTGTTTACAGCAGTCTCTGCGCGAGTCTTATATATCACTGCACTTGTTTGCGCATCGTCACCATCCAAACGCTGATCGGCGTAGCGCCGTGAAGGTTTTGGTGGGTGCTGGCATCAAGACACCTGCGCGAACATGCACGAGCGTGTCCGTGCATGCACATGTGCTAGAAGATCATCAGATGCAAACAACGGGCACCTTCCTATCCCTTTAAGGAAATGCTAGGATGTTTACATTGACTTTTCAATTTTTCGCTGAGCGTATCGATACCAAAATATTACCTTTTAGACATGATTGTAAGACATCTTCCTCATGAAACGATGAAGCCCATTTCTAGTTTATTGGCAGTTTCTCACACTTTAAATTCTCTTTAAATGTCTGCTTAACCTTCGGCTCCCTGCTTTGTTTTCTTGTTTTAACACACTAACTTCTAACTATTACTTTGACGATCGCTGCCAGCAGCTAAGTCGACCCTTCCCGCCCTCTGGTGTTAACGATGCCTGTTAATACAAATCGCAACCTCCCGATCTCTACCGAGTATTTTTAAACTCCGCTGAGGGCCCAATGAGATTTCACAGGGGCCGGTTGGAACTGGGGGAGCAAGACATCCTCCTCCTGTGCTGTGACAGAGAGCAATCTGTCACAGCACATGTATCGCTCCTGAATGCTGAGCAGCCAGGGTGATGTTGCGTTTCTAAGGTGTGCTCGGGTTCACAGAAAATTGTTTGGAGCTTTTCACTCTCCCGTCAATGTGTTTTGAAACCGTCAGGCCTATTTTCTCATGTATCTCTACATTTTAACAGAATTTATATTGACATGCCCCCCCCCCCATCAGCTCTCCTTTCTTGGCTTTT
Source organism: Datnioides undecimradiatus (assembly GCA_008933995.1). Lineage (NCBI taxonomy): Eukaryota > Metazoa > Chordata > Actinopteri > Lobotiformes > Datnioididae > Datnioides > Datnioides undecimradiatus. The sequence continues at coordinate 14,014,863 of WARS01000008.1, forward strand.
CATCTCTAACTGCTTTCAACACCACTGCAATCGAAGACTGGTAATTACTGTCTGACTGTCATTTCCCCAGGTTATTCCTCCTCGCCCGTGTGCCTCAAAGCTTAACTTAACTGCGCAATTCATAGTCTAACTGCTTGATAACTGCAATTGAAAATCCCAGAGAGAATGGAGCCGAATTTCCATACTTTCTCCTACAACGTTAGATCAGTCAAACCGCACTTTTCCCAAAGTCGGATTCAAGAGGAGCAAAGATCACAGATAGAAAGATAGATAAATAGATAGAGATGTATTCCTGCAGCCGTCACTGTAGCAAAGTATCAGAAAGATCAGAAGAGGGGTTAACGGGGTTGTTAAGCAGGTGCCCGGGATTATAGGTAGACAGGTGCCACAAGAGATCTTTCCCAGCCACTGCAGGGAGAGGGCACAGAGTATAATCAAGGGCACGACCCGACCCGCTGCGTGATTTATTCATGCAGTTACCATCAGGGCTGCGTTACTGAAGCATCACAACAGGCGCTAGGACTGTTTAACACTGAGGACGTTCACGGTGCCAGTGAAGGAGCTACTGTGCTTTATAGACGGTTGTAACTCACTCAGTTGATGGTACATTTTGTATTATGCATGTGTATGTTTTATTGCATGTTTATGCAATGCACTTAAGTGTTTCCATTGCTTTTGTTTGGTCGTTTTGCACTGGAATGCCTTCTGTGCATGCAGTGCATAAAGAAAGTAAGAGATCATTTATCTTTCAGCAACAGGATGAAGAAGAAACTTTATTAAATTATTAATATATATATATATATATATATATATATATATTTTTTTAAATAATAACAGCGTTTTTTCCGTTTCCATCATTTGCTTACCATATTTTTGAGGAAACATTTCCATAATCCTTTTACATACATTGAAGCATAAAAATCATACATAATACATAATAAAGACATGGATGTTTCATGTCCTCGCCCGACAGTCGGTGCAGACACACTGGAAATGCTCCGTCTCCATGGTTGCATGCTTTGTGTATGTATGTTTACGCAGTATATACAAAAGTAAAATGACCCCGGCCATGCATACACCACAAGCATGTAAATGCAAGGAATTATGAGAAGTGAATGTTGAAGGAGACGTGAACGTGCTCTAACAAGCTACCTTATAAAAAAGACTGTGACTGTTGTCATTAATCATGAAATTCAGCCAAATTCTCTCGTCAATCACCGTCACAACCTAATGTCACCTTGACATCAAAAGCAGTGTTTTTAAAAACGGTTTAATAAAGGCGTGGCGAGGCAGGTGTAATTTGCTCCATTGACAGGCATCTCAGCCACATCGCACTCAGTCCAGAGATGGATGACACCTGCCCGCTCCACCTTTAGATCCGACCACAGTCTTAACCATTTGCCTCATCTTTCTGTATTTGTCAAATATGCGGTGGAGTCAGTAACAATAGTTGTGAGCGCATTAAAATCTTTCTGCAGAACCCCATGGCTGATAGACACAACTTCACGCTGTTATACTGCGGGAACAACACACACACACACACACACACACACACACACACACTGCATTTGTTCTTCAATGCACAATTAACAAAAGCCACCATTGTTTCTGTACAGCAGAGGTGTAGAGAGTCTGAGGCCTCGGTGTTTGTGGTCAAAAATGACAATAATAGGTACTATAGACCCTCATTATCAGCAGCTCTGCTTTTATTAGCATTGTCTTGTCTCAGGTGAGAACAATGCTTAGTTAGTTAGAGCACTTGTTCAACAAGCGGACTGACACAGAGCTGGTGTGTGTGTGTGCCAGCGATGTGGAAGCGTGTGTGTTCAAAAGCTGAGAATGTTTCCAGCCTGGAAGTGCGCTGACATTTCTCGCCCTGCGGATACGTCCCACTCACGTGCGTCTCGCGTCTGTCCACAGCCTGACATTTTCATGCTGTCTGCATTCGGTTATGTTGACTGACGGGGGGTGGTTTTGTTTGTAAATACTGTCCATCAATCAGCCCCCGGGCACTCAAAATGCCTCGCAGCGCCTTTACCTGCGTCTTGTGAGATGTCATGAAGTCACATCAGAGCCTAGGTTCTGACTGTTGATCTAAGCAGAGCGTCAAGTGAATATTTATGATAATGTGCCTGGCTGTTTTTAAATAATTTAATATTACTTAGTATTCCTCCAGTGCAGGCGCTGCAGAACAGAGGAGGGCAAAGGGTTGACAGCAAAGACCCCGCAGCACACACATCCCGCCCGTCCGTCCGCTATAGACGCGCCACGAAAGCTGACACAAAGGCGGTATGCGTGGTTGAAACTTCTGGATGGATGGATGGATCGTGGTTTCACAAAACAGGACCTCCAAACCTCTAGAAGTGATATTTATTAAAAAAAAAAAACATTTTACTGTAATAAAATCTTTTTTTTGCAGAACAGAAGTTAGCCATTAGTTATTCACAAGACCGAGGACAGAATTTGATGTTACAAGCTTTGGTATGAAAATAAGTGCCACATAATTAATCACTCTGGACTTCCCTTAGAGACCGCGTGAGCTGAAGGCCTGTCCTGTCACCCCTCTTCGGAGGTGAGCCGTCCCCTTGCCTTCCCAAGAGGATCTGGGTCAGTATTTTAAGGATTACGGGAAGATTATCCACTCCACCAGTGTTTTTGACATGGCTCCTCTCCTCTCATCAAGCGTCCCTCTCCCTCCACCCTCCATCACCTCACCACATCGCTCCTCTTCATTCTCTCCTCTTGTAAGCCTCTCCAGCCTTCCTCCTGCTTAATTTCTCCCATCATCTCCAATTTTCTCCGCCTCTCTGTCTCCCTTATAATTTCTATTCATTTCCCATCCTCCCCTCACCCACATGCCGGCGGATCGGAGTTTTAAAGTTGTGAACCCCAACCTTTGCGAGACCATTTGCACTTAAATCACTTCCACAGCAGATGTAACCGGTGGTGAAACCATCAGATATTTTTCCTATTAACAGCGACAAAATCTAAGCTGGATTCTTCTGCTCCGCGGCACACAAACTGACAGGATAACAGTTCACATCACAGCAGCCACAGTGTTATATATACGCTACTGTGTAGTTTGCTTCCTCAGACATTGCACAGATACATAGCAGAATGTAATAGATTACCGTGTGTCTTCAAACTAAAAGTTCCCCTTGCATTTAAAACTAAACTAAAGCTGCAAACCATGGTGAATATGCTTAATAGGTAATTACTTTAATGAATATATATATATATATATATATATATATATATCTTAAGGAAATGACTCAGAGTGTGTATAGTTTAATTTATAAGTGCATTGCATAATAATTTATCATGTGGTTAATAGGTGAGATCATATACCCCACGATGGGCAGGGAGGCGTTAATTTTATACCCTTTACGCCCCAAACACACACACACACACACACACACACACACCTCTTCCCCCGCTGGTCAGAGAGTGTTAAAGATCCCAGACGAAGTTGTGGACGGGATTAAGAAAGATGGAGAATTTCCCCAAGCAAGGTCAAGAACATCGTCCGTCTTACTTATCCATGAGATATTTCCATCTCCTGTAGCCTCGGTTGATGTTGAGCTCCTGAGATGCCGTGCCTTCAGTCGCTGCTGCGTTCCGAGATGTGAGCGGCGTCACGGGTCCGCTCACGCTAGCTATGTCATATTGGTGTATGTCCTGTGCGTGTCGTCTCACTTGAGGGACTCGATTCACAGTGATTATTAATAATGCGCATGCATGCAACAAATGCAACCAGGTGTCCAGAGCTCCTGGTAAAAGTCTAGAAAAAGTACTAATATTTGAGAGGGACAGCCTGTGGATCCGCACCCAGACTACTGAATATTGACCTCAGTAGGGGTTAGAGGGGATAGCAGGGGTCAGGGGGATGCAGCAGTGTTTTGCTAACAAACGGATGGCGTCCGTCCACAGCCCTCTAAATTGCCCAGCAGCAATGAGGCACTGAAATTGACTCATTCAGTATGTATTTTACATTATTTATCGCTTTTTATTCCCGTCTTAGAGTTGTTGGAAAAATAATTTACCCTGGTGCTGATGAAACATTTATTGGACTTGATTAGTTACAGTAATGAATAAATGGGCGCGAATTAAAGTTCAGGAGAATGCGCTCTCGACAGACATCACGTGCAGCGTTTTGGAGGCTGACTGGGTAGCTCCGTCATCTTCATTGGTCACGGCTTTATAACAACTTGTGCAAACATATGTTTCCCTTGCAGTGAATTGCTGTCCGCTCCTATACCCAACCATTCCCCTTACAGATGGCAATTTCTACTAAATACCAAATTGTGCCGTGGGTGATCAGCTAAGGTCATTAAGCACCTGTGGGGTTGGCAACCCGACTGATTTTGAGATGGGTGTGATTTGATGTACATATATAAAATACAGTAAGCGTGCGAGTCGGCTTGGCTGTGGCTATAAAACACAAAATCAGCTCATGCCTGCACCCCGCACGAATAATAATAATAATAATAATAATAATAATAATAATAATAATAATAATGATCCAGCACTTATTCTGGTTGAATGACTGCTTGACGACTGCAACACTAGACATGCAGCCGGCTTTGTGTCCTGGGAAACGGAAACCAGAGGTGGGTTTGCTTTGGTGGTGCTGCTTCGTTTTGGAAAGGCCGAACAACCTGCGACCGTTTCAGAGGGGATTCAACTGTCACAACGGCTGCAGCCTATGTGTGTCAGCCTTGAAGTTGGCCGTTACCCTCAGAGGGTCGTTACCTTTACCTCCGGGGCTTTTCTTTTATTTTCTACATATGTCTGGCACTGGGGCGCACGGGAATCTTATCGATTGTTGTCGTGCCTGTTCTGAAGAGATTGTAGGACACAACAAACACCTCGCAGCCTTCCTGAGCACAACCCCTGTGCTTATAAAGTATTTCATCATATCTGAGTCTCATTTCATTTGACGGAGGAGGAGGAGGGGGGGATAAAGCTAGTTTCAAAGAATTCCCAAAGACGTCCAACAGCAGCGCTGCTCGGCCATTCGGCAACAATTAATTCACTCGCAGGCCTTCGGGCTCTTGGTCAGCCACATGCGTGCTAATGTTTCTTTCCGCGGCATTTGGAAAATCAGCCGTATTTTCAGCAGGTGACCTCTGCCCGCGCAGATTTATCTTCCTTTCGCCGTACTCCACATGGCAAGCTCATTAAAAACGAGTGACGCTGCTCTCTGCTGCTCTTCGTCTGGTTCTCACAGCCCGTCGGCCTGCTCTTCCTCCCGACTCAGACGCTCCCTTCCTCCCATTTTGCCCCTTTTTAACTTTTCTCCTTAACCTCCTTCTACTTCTTCTTCGCCTCCCTCTGTCCTCTGTCCTACATGGACAAAACACCAAGTTAATACTTCAACATGTTTTTGCAAGGCCATCGATCTCTTCTATGAATGCTCTGCCCTGGATTGCCATTGAGGAAATAAAACTTTTACAAGGGCACAGACAAACGGAGAGAGAAATGGCCTCGAGGATGAATGTTTTCTTGTTTTCTTTTCTGCTTTTCTTTTTTGCTATTGTTGTATTTAAAAAATAAACAGTTGGAATATCTTCAGTCAAAATCAGAGCTTCTGTAACTCTGCTGCGGGGCCCAAAACTCAACTGATGGATCAAACATTTGAAAAGTGCTGCCAATTATCACCCCAGCAGGACTTAAGGCAAGACCAAGCCGTAGTAAACACCTGCAATATTGTAAATGTCGCTGTTTAAATGTGAATCGTAGCATCGCAGCTCTGGGAAAAAAAAGGGACAATGTCGTGCAGCTGATGCAGGATGACGTCACACGCGCGGCGTAACGTAGTCCAGAAGAAATTATTTTAAAGTGGAAGCGAGGCAGGGTTCACATGTTGCTTTGCAGGGGCCTACAGAACTCATAGAAGAACTAGATTTCATTACACTGCAGCCGTAATTGAAGAGGCTGCATTGATTGACTCCAGCTGTCCCCTGGACTGAACCTATAGATTGTGAGCCAATATGGAGCCGGACCAATTATGAAGAGCAGAGAATGATGAAAACAAAATCCAAATTATAGATCCTTACAGTGGAAGAGGCTCGCCTATTTGTTTTGCGCTCCACATGCCCCCTTTTTTAAAAAAAAATCAATTTGGCATTTTCTTTATGTTTTTAGAAGAAGAGTATTATCGATTAAGTCACGGTTGATGGAAAATAATGCAGATTTATTAACGGGATCCTTCTTTTGCAAATGACTTTCTGTCCAATGCGGATTAAAAATTATAGTGTCGATGACTTCATTATAGACCTTTACAAATTATTTGCTGTATATGCACACATTACTTATCCTAATGTGGGTTATAGTATAATTTATTATAAAATAAATAAAAACATACAATTTTTTTGTGTGGGCAAATCTCTAAGCCTGACTACACTTTTCCAGACGTCGGACATGACAGAGCGCGCGGGTCACGCGCTCACTTCCCCAAAGTCAGTCACGACAAGCTCGCGTCTTTGTGATTTGCTGATTTCCCCGTTTGAAGGACAAAGCAAGAACAGACGATCGCAGGGTCTCATGAGCGAGCGCCGAGGGCCAATCGGAGGCCTCTGCTGACTTCAGCACTATGATTGTGACAGAAACGGCGGCGACGCCGCGCTCGCAGGCGAGGACGATAAGGGGGGCGACGGCACCGAAGTCATGGACGAAGAGGCAGAACGTGTAATCTAGCTCGCGAGAGTCAGATAATGGCTTTATATGAAAGAGACGAGATGAAGCACGGCGTGAGCGCACCCACTGTGGAGGCGAATACGTTTTGACCAACTTTCACTCATTCGCTTCTCTCACCCCCCATATGCTCTTATCTTCCTGTTCCCCACTCCTCTGACGTAAAGGGAATACCACCTTCCCAACGTCTCTTCATAAACATAAAACAAACTCAGATAAAGTTTCCATTGCTGCTTCGTTATCCCATGCAGTCACCAGCTCCAGATCTAAGAAAAGGTAATAAACGTGAGAGAACTGCGATGGAGCACAGCTTCACTCCTCTGACTTTGCCTCGCAGTGACACAGTTTGTCGAGGTTTTTAAAATAGACCACGAGTTTCGAAGGCAGACCCTTGTGATTCTCTCTCAAGGAAACTCACAACAAAGCACTTGGAAAACTAGTATTTCCCTGCTTCACCTTCTCCCCGAACACCTGCAGCAGCAGTAATAAGGATGATACTGACCTTGTTCCAGCGTGCCCTATATTCCTACATTTTCTGCTGCAGTGACAGTTCAGGGCGTGGATACAACAATAATTACACTCACGCTTTCACTGCAAACCCTAAATAAGTGTTTTTTATTGCACGTGATTGTCTCACACCTAAAGCAAGTCCTAAATGTGCAAAACAGGACTCCAATCACATGCGTTGTCCCGCAATCTCCTAATTCAGACTCTTCATACGATGCGTATAATGTTTATGTAGAGCAAGGATGTTGCAGGTTTGCATTTCTACCAATAATTCAAATTTATTCCACTCTATCTGATCTTTTTTGGATGTAAATGCTATTTTGGGATGATGCATCCTATTCTGTAAATAAGATTTTAAGGATTGACAACACAGAAACAGCCCCTGCCCCCCCTCCCTCAGCATATGTGGGATGCTTTTGCAGATAGGGTTGGACTCTTTGACGTGAAATGCCGCTGGGTAATCCCCATTATTGCTCTTGATCAAACTCTTATGCCCACTGATTCTGCTTAAGAGGCTTAGATGCTTTGTCCGCCACGCACACGCCACAGTGACATTTTACCGCGCGCGGCTAATATTCGCACGAGAAGCGGACGGAAAGAAAAAGATGACACCCGTGATGGATGTTTTAAAGATGGCAACAAAAACACACGGCCGATAATCACGTTTAATTTGTTTCCCTCTCTTCATGTTTAAAACCCATTAAATTTGGGATTTACGACGACGGCGCGGCCACCACAAACACGCGGGATAGTAATTTACGTTATCTTTTTCAGAGACCGTAATGGGATGATCTTTTATGTTCCTGGCTGCCAAAAGAGACGAAGCAATTATGGCGTCATGGGGCTCCCAAGATGTGTTGGGAGTATGTGGTGTTGTTGGCTTTGCGGCGAGACATGGGGTCTGTCTTTTCACAGCGTGCGGACTGGACGCGAGTAGGAAATCAAAGCCGAGCTGAAGTGTGAGTGTTTCCAGTTCTGTGACATTACGATGGCATTTCCGCTCACAAATGATGTTCCCCCTTTGCTTAACAGACTGTGATTTCCCGCGTGCAGCGGAGCATGTTGCTGCTGAATTTTAGACGGTATCAGAGTCAAGCGCCGGTTCCCTTTCGAGAAGGGGTCATGGGATGGTTTGGGTTGAAGAAATCCAGGCGCCGTCCTAGACTGTGGCGGCCACAGTTCGGCTGCAGCGCATCAATCTTTAGTCAGTTTTAGTTTGCCCTTTACCTGGTCAAGAGTGGTGTTTTGGCTGCTGACCAAAGGAATTATGGATCCCAGCAGCCAAAATGAGCTTTATCCACACACACCGAGCGGGCTCGGTATCTGTGACTCAGGCAGAAGCCAGGAGGTCCAGAGAGCCTCGCAGCTAAGCCCTCGCTCCTGTGCATTCAAAGGAGCTCGCTGAGGTTTGTTCGGCGCCTGGGTAGGGATGCCAACCCCTCATGTGTGATCCCTCTGAATGTATACCGGCCACGGCTGACTGAGAGGACAGCCCAAGTGCAGGCCCGGGGCATGCTGGAGAGGCATGCTGGGTGATTCTGGTGGGGGGTGGGGGGTCCAGCTGGCATGCGAGCTCCCCGGGACGCCCCAGAAGGAGTTGGTGTGGAAAAAGATATGAACGCTGCTGCACGTTGTGGTGCCACCTCGAACAGGAACTAAAAAGAGAAAACAACTTCCACTGACCACAGAGGGACTTTTATCTGAACACTGAGTTCAATACAACAGGTTTCCCTGCCGTACACGCCGCTGCCTGCACACTGAACTTGATGGAAACTGAGGAAGCAAAAGTAAAACCCAGGTGTAGACCGGCACAGACCGCGTTTTAGTCATTAAACAGCTGACATGACGCCGATATTTGACAAGAAGATTGAACAACTTAGTTTTGCCAAGAATTTCTTTTCATTCTATTCAACAGCTGAATAATTAATGGATTGCAGTTGATGCTTGCAGGTAACTCTAAGCTGCAACGAAGATGGCTGCCATGAAATTTTAACAGCGGTGTAACAGCGTGTTCATTGTGCGTTGAGCATGAACGCTTGGAGGGTATATATTTTTAAAATGCCCACGTTCCCTCTTTAATATATTCTTTCTGACTGCTAATGCAATGATCAATCATTCTACGATACCTAAATTACATTCAAAACGATTCATATGAATATAAATGTCCCCTCTGTCTGCAGCGGTTTCACCCGAAAGGTCACGGTGGTCTTATTTTTCTGCTCAGAACACGTTGCAAAGAGTAGCACGGCGAGCTGCCAGACTGATGCACAAGGAGCGGGCGCTGGGAAAGCCCGATGAGCATATTAACATTGTTTGGATTGTGACAGTAAACCACAACAAAAGCGGAATTCCCCCTTCGCGGGAAAAGTGAAAAGCACGTCTTGAATATGTTGCACATGCAGCATGGAAATGACATCCCTCTGTGGTAGACAGAGGGTTGAACATGACACTGTGCTGCTCAATATGGAACAGACCTTAGGGGGCAGGTTGTTAGTGGGATGCACGATGCAAAGTGAACGAGGGATGGAAGGTAAGTGGTATGGACTCGAGCTGCCTTCCTTGTGGCGGGCGGAGCCGGATGACGTACGTTTCGTGCACCCGGTGGAGGCACGTGTGCGGGGATGGGCCACAAATGGCACCGGTGAGCGTCGTGATAAGTAGGTCAGACGATTTAATGGTGCTCTCCACCTGAAGTTTCATTAAATCTTAAGCTGCCTACGACATGCCCTAATGTACGACTGCCGTGCGCCCAGGTACTGTCGCTGTGTTTTGTGCTTCAACAGTGCTAATCTTCGCTATTAACATGGCGCCCTTAAAGATAAAACAAATCAATATTACTCTGTTTTAGACATATGATTCAATACTATGAGATGTATGACCTTCAGTCTCATTCAGTCAGAGGGCAGGGGATAACCAATATGAGATAAAGTCAGGGTTAATCCCCAGTGTGAGTATTGTCTATAACAACAAGTCGGGACTTCATTCAGCTTAATCACTTTATATATTGCAGGCTGCTAACCGCGGCCCTTTGTTCAGCCGACGTCCAGTGCGAGATAAATATAGAAGTAATCTGTTGTAATAATGCAGATATATAGGATTTACCTATGGCTTAACCCTGTGATTGAGGAAACAGAATGTCCTTTATGAGAAAATACAAAAGTAATGCACTGAGTTAATACTCTAGAACGACCTTTGGAATAATACTGTGACACATTACATGGAGATAAATAGGCTTGAATTCAATGAAAATATTTATGTTAATATTTGTTTTTTTTATGCAATGCCATCCTTTTTGCACTAACTTCATGTCATTGGCTTTATATCTTTGCTTTTATCTTTAAAACAGCTGCGCGTGTTTCTGGAGTAATTTCATTTTTCTGTTTGTCTCTACATCAGTTTGCTTTTATGTGCGTGTCAGACTATCGATATAATCGCTCATACACACTCTCTTGCGGTCTTTAAACCCCTTGCTCCTTGATGTCTTTATAATAGTGAGACATCTTACTGATCTCCGCAGGGGAACTGCCTCACCGCATGTCTTCCCACCATACAGAGATCAGAGTTCACGGTCAGCTATAGGCCCGGCAGGAAGTGTCTTCATAAAGGACACCTCTGCAGGAAGTACTGTAAACACCAAAGTTCTGTGGTGGTCTCTTTATCCATGTCACTCCCAGAAACAAATATCCATTTTAATGAAGTTTCCACATGAGAACCAGGAGCAGAACAATACTGCACAGTGGAGAGTGGAGTACTTCCTGGTCCGTTTGGTCCGATGAACACCAGAGTAATCTCCTCTACAGTAATGATCTTTGACTTTATGTGACCTTAACCCCACATTTGAAGACAATGGACGACCTTTACAGATTACAAATACATCACATCATGTCATCTTTTTATATTAATACTGCGCTTCAGTGATGGCCCGTGTTGTAACATCACACTATAAGTTAACATGTTGAGCCAAGGCCAGTTTTAATCCTGACCCCTGAAGGCAGTGCAGGAAATCTACGGTGGCAATACGTGTTTAAAACCCATATTGATATATGATTACATGCCTATTACGTTTTCAAACAGTGTTTTGTGTGGTTATACGCAGCTTATGCACTTTTTAACCCAGTACCACTGCAACACATTACCTTCTGCAGGACTGATGCAGACATTGCCGATGTGAATATGAAAATGAATGAATGGAGTTTTTAAAGTTTGGACATATTGTTAATTATGAATGGGTGAAATCAAAATGGGCAGCAAATGTATAGAAATGTAGAAAGTTGGATTAATTTATTTTCCAGTCATTACATTTATAAACACACAGCCGCATTTTTCTTTAGGTGAGACCTGCCTTTTCTTTCCAACAGTCAATATGTAAATTGAGATTGATTGGACATTGGTAGAAAAACTAGCTCAGCCAATCGCGGATCTGGGAAGATCCATAAGTGTTTTAATTGCATCCGCATGGTTTGCATATTGAAGGTAAAATAAATGAGGCGACGGGCCCGAGGAAAAATTCCTGACACGGGGAACGGGAAGGAAAATTACTTTGGCATTAATTTACACTTCATGAATGCATTTCTCAGTTTAATGCATTTTTGTCCATGTGTCCAGGACACATACAGTAAAAGATCCAAATTAAAATCACCCAGTAGTTTTAATAAACCAAGATTTAGATTCCAAACCAGCGTTTTGTCACAATAAATGTTCACAGATGTGAAGTTTGGTTTAACTTCATAAGTTTACATGTTTTTGTACATGTTTTGATATTTTAAATTGAGTTGGAGTACAACTCGGTCAAACATGACGCCAAATTTAGCAGAATTCAGTTCTGCTGGGTAATAAACTCAGTCAATCAGTATCCAATGTAATTTTCATTAGAAGGAATGCAGCAGACCAGTAACACATTCTCAGCCAACGCACACTTCAACATGTGCTTCCTTAAAATGGGAATCTTTACAGCCAGCAGACATACCTTTCAGCAAAGTCTAATAAAGGGTGATGGAACTATCGGAGCAACTTAATTAAAGAGTAAAACGCATTTGAAACTGACTAAATCTGAAAACAAAGCGTAAAATGTGACTTATATTTCAGATAGTATTTTTAAAATACTTACACTTAGTTTTAGCACCTTTAACAACATAGTAGAGACTCATCTTTACTCTATTCTCCAATAGCTTTGTTGCTGAGAGATCAGTAACACTGATTTTTAGCCCTATCTAAAACAGCTGGAGTAGGAACAGCTGCAGTTAAATACAGTGCAACTGCATAAAAGCAGTGCAGCGATCATGATGCTGTTGCCGTCAGCAACAACAAGGTGCGCCACTCATGCTAAAATTGTCATTACAACGAGCTGATCTGAGGACGTCTCTGTCCAAGTTAAACTACCGTATCCCCTTTAACTCGCGGCGGTTTCATAAGACGCTTCTGTATGAAAATAGAGAAGTTATTGACCGCATAACTCTAATCTCCCGCTCTCCCTCTGTCGCCGCGTCCCATTCCATCACCCCAGCGAACGGGAGGAGATAATCTGGGCAGAGATTATTGTGAGATTAGTCGTGTCTACTGTATGTTGTGTGTATGTACTCCGTTGGGGTAGCTCGATTCATGGCCGACACATAGGCAGATGGAGGAGAGGGGATGGACCGGGGGGGAAGATGAGGAGACAGGTGGGCAGATTCACAGGCAAACACAGAAAGATAGTCAGCCCGAACAGGAAAAGCAAAATGAATACACAGGGAGGCACAAGAGAGACAGTGACATGTGGCTCTGCCTGAACAGGGCTGAGTGGCTGTCAAGTTGGCTGACTACTATTTAAATATAAATGGTCGCCAGCCAAGCAACCTGGTTGGTTATTTTTGATGTGTGCCGTGACCTGGACAGTTGTCACGCTTTAAAAAGTCAGTTATTAACCTCCGAGTGGCAACGCATGCTGCTCGCTGACCCCTTTATCTTGCCATTTCCCCAGTGTTTGTATTGCTATTGAAAGCACATTACGTACAGCAAATATTTTGAATATTTTATAAAGCTCGCGCTCCGTACGTCAGTGCTGACTTGAGTAAGCGCAATTCACAGAGGAATCGCAGCAACAACACCTTCTTATATAATAAAGGTCAAACAGCAGAAATAGGAGAGGTGCCAACGCTGACCTTATTAAGCAGAGTGGGCACTGGCCCTAATGGGAGCGATCCACATTACACAGAGTTTCTTTGTCAGCGTCATCGTAAAAAGTTCACAGCTTCTGTTGTCAGCAGCGTTCGGTCAGCCGGGGCTGGTTGCCACAGCAACCCTCCGGCTTCACGCTAACTTACGCAAGTGGTTTAAATAAGTTCTAATCAGTGAGCTTCACAGACCCTGACTGACGCTGACTCAGCATCGGCTGAAAGGTTTTGAGTTTTGGCGTCAGTGGAGTCAGTTCCCCCCGCACAAATGGAAGCACAAACGACTTCTCGGTTCACTCCGGAGCAGTTTGGCTTTTGTCATTCTGGTGCGTGGTCGAAGAGAGGTTGATTGTCATTTTCATCTCTTCAGTTGTTTTGGGAACTCTTGAACACGACCGTGCTGATGAATCTCTGTGGTTTTTTTCCCCTGTGACACAGATGAAGAAACGCCTGTTTCACGAGAAACCTTTCTGCGGTTCTTCATCCTTTTGCACCGACTGTCAAACTGACATTTCCAGGTTGCATATTGGTCGAAACATTTTGCTCTCTCTCTCACTCTCTCACTCTCTGCGTGTCTGTGTGTGTGTGTGTGTGTGTGTGTGTGTGTGTGGCAGGCAGGTATGTGCGCTCTCTCTCTCTCTCCCCCTGCCAATCTCATATCGTTTGAAAGGGCAGCAAAGAGGGCCTGGAGTGTCTGGACTGAAGTGAATGCAATACATCAACTGCTGACGTGTAATGAAATAAAAATGATGTGCTGTTGACACTTTGGTAAAACGCTCCCCCGGCCGCGATGATGGACAGCCTGACAAAGTTAGACAGAAGAAAAAACAAATTTACAAAAACAAACCTATTTTTAGAAACGGACCATCATTTGAAAGAATACGCTTTTCCAAGAAACATCCAAGCCACCGTGCACATGTCCACAAATAATTAATTCAAAAGGAAGCAATTTAATTTGAATAATCTAGACAATGCCTTAAAGTAGCATTAACTATGAAAAACAAATGATTGCACAAGTGACCAATCCGAAGCACTTCCTCTTCCACCAATCACAGCTAAGCATGAACTTCTCTGTCGTCCTCTCACTCTCATGCCTCCATTGCCAAGTCTCTCTGTTATTACCAAACTACCAAAACACATTGACGTACTGTACATTTCCATACTGTGGGTGTCCCACACAGCGACAATAGGTAAGTTAGGAAACTTGATCTTACTTGTATCTTTTATGATTTTATGATTTGTTTTGTAATGTTTAAAAGCGTTTTTTACTATAAATGATGAACATGTCGGCACACTTTGCCCAAATATGTGGGAAATTTAACAGAAAAAATATATATACATCCATTATTTTTCCTTTTTTCTTTCTTTCCCTTCCTCCTTCGCTCCTTATCTGCTTATGTTTATTATAATATTATTATTCTATTAACACACACACACACACACACACACATTCAGGTTCCCGTGGCCCAAAGTAAATAATGTGTACGGACAAACAAACACACACGCAGTCACTCACACTGTGGCAGTCATAACCACGCAGGGGGAAATGTCAGTCTCTTTGTCAAGCAGAAGAGCCTGACAGAATCAATTAGCAGGCAGGGAGAATGGAGAATACTGGATTCAATTAAACTGACAGCTTTCCCCATAGGCACACCACTCACTGGGCCATTATTCAACCAAACTGTGTGCGCCTGTGTGTTTGTGTGCATGTGAAAGAGAGAGAGAGACTGAGCAGAAGTGTGTGTGTGCATATGTGTGTGTGTGTGTGTGTGTTAGAGAGAGTATCTGTGTGTGTTTATCTTGAGGATGAACTCATTTCTCTCCATCCGCCCTGAGGTCAGCTAGCTCTGTTAGGGATTTAGACTCACACAAACACAGTCAAAACCTAATCCCTCCTTCAGCCATCCCCACCGAGCGCCACGCAAACACACACACACACACACACACACACACACACACGCCGAGTCCAGAGTTCAAAGAGCAGCTTTGGTATCAATACAGCGGATTCATAGGCTACATTAGCATTAGTGCGAAAATGGCTCTCCGACGCTGTCTTTGAAGAGCGCCGCGGCGAGGGGAGATGTTTCTATCAGTCTTGATTACAGCCAGATTTACAGTCACAGGCGGGGATGTTGTCGCGGCTCAGCCCAGAGGCCATTACCGAGCCCAAACAAAGGGAGTCCAGGGGGCATCCACCCCGAGAGAGAGAGAAATGTCATAATTCAAAGTCAATAGGGTAAATGTAGCCGCAAGTAGACATAATGTATGTATAGAGTGAATGGTAGCTGAGTCCGGGTGGGCGTGTGTTTGCCACCCACGGGGACTCAAAGTGAAGTAAAGTAAACTACAGTCCGTCTGCGCAGCCCTGCAGTGGATTATCGTGTGCAGTCTGGCTTATCTGCTGCCGTCTCGGTCACTCTGTCTGTGCTGAATTATGAAAATAACCTCTCCTCTTATCTCTGTCCTCGTCTCAGTTTGTACCACAGATAAACAGAGAGAGAGAGAGAGAGAGAGAGAGAGAGAGAGAGGGTTATGAATGAATTTATAGAGCATAATGTGCAACAGGACAAACAATTAGAGCTGAATTTCAAATAGAAGTTTCTTTCTTGGTGACTATCAGCCAGGGACGGGAGTCACGAGAGGCATTTCGTCTACCATAATCCGGTATCATGTTGACTGTAGTAAAACAGGACAAATCTTTTCAAATATTTGATATGCATATATTAACAATGGGGGCTTTAGCTTGCATTACATGGTGCAATCAAATAAAAACAGACACCGTCCCTGAATAGTAGAGCGGCACGTTAATAAGCACGAAGCAGGTGCCGTTGCACGCTCGCCATCGGGACCATCTCGCAAGCATTGCAGGTGCGCATCGGCTAAATTCTGCCTGCGCAAAGTCAGCGAGGACCTCAAACGTGAGCGCAGAGTGTCCGGTGTCTTTGCCTTTCACTTCTGTGTCGCTGCTTCTGCAGAGTAAATACATAAGTGCTCCAAGTAAATGGCGTACGTAGCTTTCAGCGCACCGTTTTCAACTCTTAAACGGCTTTGACTTTGTGCTGACAGATGCTGTAATGCAGATTCAAGTGCAGATTTGGTATTTTATGCATAGATGAACAACGTACGAGTTTTTAAAAGATCTGGGATGCTGGAACAGAAGGCAGCACAGAGACAGATCTGTGGTCGGCGGCCTCTTATTAAAGGCCTTTAAGCCCAATTGTGCGCTTCCAATAACTAATCAAAACAAACCAATAATACCATGACTTCACCGAGTCCAACTCTGAATCACTGCAATCATCCATGTTAGTTATTACACGCCCATTCAGTCTTAGTCATCTGTTTCGGTTTGTAATTCAGTACAAAGAAGCTGATGTTTTAAAATAATCAACCTGTGATAAGCTATAATATGTTACTATGTGCATATTCATGTAACAGGAGCAGACACAAAGATACTTCTGTTTCTTATAAAGTCTCGAAAACATGCTCTGATGTTTAATAGCGAACCCTACCAGCTAGCAGCGGATATTCTGCACAACTTACATACAGCGCATGGTCGACACTGTGTTCAATATCACAGATTGATGCGGATTGATCTACAGACTTGCTTTAAAAGCTGTCCTGCTGTTCTCCACTTTGGCCTTCCAATCAGTCACCACTTACGTTAAGTTACATTCAGGGGCTCTGCAGCCCGGCGATGGTAATAACTGCATGTTTGTGCACTGATTATGTTCATCTTCACCGCTGAGGTGTGAACAATGAGTTAACTTATGAGGGTCTCACGTACTCTAATGTCGTTTTAAATGCGTCACACGCAGGCGAATGTGAGGCAGTCAGTGCTGGGCTGCCAGGAGGAGCTAAATTCAGAGTGCTGATGTCTAAAAGTACTTGTTAAACAGGTGCTGCCTTAGCATGGAAAAGAATATTCTGACCTCATTCCCGCGCGGCCTGAGCTGGACAAAGTCGAGCACGACGCTCGTCTTTTTGGCCGGAGGCCCGGATCCATAACTCCAGTTCTTTTACGTGTTTATTTGGAGTCAGAGTAATAAAACCGCTGGGCCAGAAGCTCATTATATTTGTTCTGAATCGTCCTCTCTAATTCCTAGCAAAGTGTCGTCCTGGAGACGCCTACTGCAGCAGGAACTACCGCGGAAGTAGTTTTGAGTGTTGTATCTGTGGGCCCAAAAGGTGCGTCACAAGGTGCACTTTACAGGTGTGTAGCTGGAGGAGTTCGAGGAGCGTGAAGGTGTCGCGTGAAGGTGTCGTTCGACCCGAGTAGGGTCGCAACGCGAGCAATGTGAATGTGAAATTTGAATTTGGCATCGGCATGATACAAGAGATGGAACACAGAGCACAAAGACACCAAGAGAGTAAGGACACGCCGCGATGAAACTGGTGAGAGGATATAGAAAACGCACTGTGTGATGTGATATAATGCACATATCACATTATAGTAACATTAACGCAGCGGTCTGTGTTTGTGTTTTTTCCTCTGTCTAACTTTGTCCGCCTGTCTCTCTGTCTCCTTCTGCGTGTCCAATTCACTTTGCAGGCTCTTTCTTCACGAGCGCCCGTACGGCATGTTGCTATTTTTGTGACCTTGAAGCGCGCGGGATTGAAGAACAAAATGAGAGCTGCATGCAAATAAGGTAGCGCGCGGCAAGGTGCTGGTGTTTTGTTTTTTTTTTTTTCTGCGAAGTAATTGCAAAAGGGCTGTGTCTCTCATCTTTTATAATGTGGTGATTTTGCCCGCCAGCGTGAAAGGAATGCATGCTAAAAACGCGCAGGAGTGACACAGTAATGCAAAATAATGTGAATATACAAGAGTAATTTGAATAAAGAATAATCAAATAGCTCCTCTGTACAGCTGGACAGTGACCACAGGGCATCGGGCTCCACTGGGAATATGCATCTTCTCCTCCAACCGTCTCTTAGCTGAACAACCGAGCAATGCTGCCTGTCTGTCTGCTTCTCTTCCCACATGTCCCAGCCTGTCTGTTAGTAATTTGGCACATGCACGCACACAGAGAGACACAGACACTTAACCAGTGCTCCTAGGCCAGCTGTAGTGGGTTAGATTTTCAAGAGCCATTGCCAGATTTCCTCCATTTATCAAAACTATCGATCTACCAACCGCCCATGGCCCATCAACCACAGAGAGAGAGAGAGAGAGAGAGGCAGCAAAAGAGAAAGAAAGATACAAAAGCAGCGAGACAGAGAAAAAGGAGATTAAATTCATTTAAAGTGCGGTGTTGACAGTGGGGGGTCATGTGCTAAATTTAGCACATCTATCATAGATGAAATACAGAAAGGGGAGGGAAGGGCCGAGACGAGAGGAAGAGTTAGTGTGAGCTCTAAAAGGGGCAAAAGTGGGAACATAAATGTGGAGGCGAACGAGAGAGAAATGAAATATTATGGAATGAGCGGTGTTGACACTGGGGAGCATGTATTTAGTTCAGCTGGCGGATTAAAGCCTAATTTTACATCCATCTAAGTGGGCCATAGGGGGAGAGAGCGGGGCTGAGGCTGATGCTTGTTAATGGCTTAAGAGTCTTGTAAGGGCCGGGATAGACTTTGACTTCAATGACAAGTTGTTCTTGATACACGCCGAAGGTTTTAGGGGCTCAAGAAAAAACATGTTTTCAGTTCAATACAGCGGCGCGGACGATCCGGGCCTGCTAAACCCTTCGGTTTTAATGTCGTGCTGGCGCTACATGAGAACTGCACAACGGCAGTTTTGATAGTGTTTTGCTTTCTCGCTTTAATTGAACGCACCGCCCCTCATGTGCTGAGGAAAGTCCCTGACCTGACGCCCTGCAAAGCCCACTCAAAATACAATCTACCTAGGTAAACGCATATACTGTCATTTGTGATAACTCGTGGCACTAAATGTATTTACTTAAGATTAGATGCTGGAAAACCGGCAGCCTGCGATCGTGGATATTTTGTTTTTAAAGTTTTGGGGACTGTTCGGCAAGAAAACGTTCTGTGTCAAAGCCTCACGTAAAACCACTTATTGTAAAAAAAATATGAAAGTTCTTGTTTGGATAATCCGTCTCTACCCTGATTTGCAAACATAATGGATTCGGAGGCATTGACCCCCTGTGAGTATGCATAAGGAAAAAAAAAAAGAAAACATCCATAAAGTAGAACAGAGAAGGTGGAGTCGTACTGCAAGGATATGCAGAGGAAGAGAGAGAGAGAGAGGACAGACAGGAAGTGCAGAAACAAAGATTGCGAAGTAAACACGGAGCCTCGGAGAGCCTCGAAGAAAAAACATCAACAGAACAACAAAAAAAATATTAACGCTGATGTTCTGCACTGACAGGAGCCCGCTTGATTACACATTCACAACCTCGCGCATGCTGTCCGCGCACCAAATGATCTACTTGGCTTATGCAAATGCGGCGTCAGCAAACCTAATAACCCTGTTTAAATCAAAAAGCACCCGCGCAGACAAACACCCGAGATCGCCGTGCGCGCACGCGTGCTCAAAACTACACGCGCTGGAGCCCGAACATGCGTCTTTACGGAATTGATAAATATTTCATTTATGATATGCGTTCACGCGTGTGTGCGCACGGGGCTAGATCAGCTATTATTTGGCCACACGCTGTTCTGTGTGTGCGCACACTGATGCAAAGATGAGCACATACACACACATATACGTTCACTCATGTAAATTATGGGCTGGAGCGGTGCGGCGAGGAGCCAGTTGGTTGTGACTGTACTCCACTGCAGACTAATGCCTCTCTATCCCACCCTCACCTCCTCTCTGTCCTTGCTCTTTCCATCTCCTTGTTTATGAACGTCATAATTAGCACTCACACCTTCCCATGTGGTAGTGCGTGTATGTGTGTCTTGTGTGAGTCTGTATGCGTGTGGTGATTATTTAAAATTACTGTAGCTTCCCGCTGTGGGGAAAAAGCAAAGGGGTGGACGTTAGATGGAGGTAAGAGGGGAGGCAGAGAGAGAATTATAGACAAAGTGGGAGAAAGAGTGACAGAGGAAGAAAGAGGAAGACCAGGTAGAGGCAGAGAGACGGCGCTGCAGCAGGAAGCACGGTGAGACAGGAAGTTAAATGACGGATCCCACACATGAGCATGCACGGTGCTCATGTGCACACGCTCACTCACGAGCACACCCCAGCGGAGTATAACAAACTCAAATGGGCCAATTAAAAGAGACCGCCACTGAGACGTCGGCCTATTAGCAGTGACGGGACGCTGTTTTTCAACAATTAACAGCGATTGCTCAGTGCCCATGTGAGGCCATTAGCTCGGGACACGAGAGAGACATAAACAGCTTAGCTCCGAACCGACGCAATCAAAATCAACTTGAAGATGGCGCGACCTTTTAACTCAAACGCCTCATGTGCGCTGGCACCCCCGCGAGAAGCAAACGACCAAAAAAGATTTTCCATCTCAACACGGAGGCTGACAGTAATAAGGGCCCTTTTATTTATGAAAAGCCGCTAGAAACAGTTGCATGGGAAAATAGCATCTGCCTTTAAACCGACAGAAGCTCAAACGCTGAAGTAACCATCCTGTCACGTTGTTCACCTTGTGCTGAAGTGCAACAGGTTGTGCAAGGCATGAAACGTCACGCTACAGGGGTGCAAAGTCACACAGCGCACCGCACGATCGTCGTCGGGGGAACTTAAATTTTGAGTCTGTCCAGTTTTTGTATGTACCGCATGTTCTTCTCAAAACCTCAAACATTAACCTGATGGTGCAGGTGGAATACAGATGTGTAGGGTTCATCCTCTTGGGAACATGAACATCTTTTGTGTCAGTTAAGATATTTCAGCCTACTTTAAGTGCTTTTCATCTCCACATTTACCCATAGGAGTACATGAGGATTTGTACTGCCTTTAAAATGGAGATATAAATGATATCTACATTTTGCTCGGCTCAGTCTCTTTCCCGTTTTTGGGAGAGCCATAGAGCGCTGACCCTGACTTGGCATCACCCGCTCTTAAATGATTTATTCTTATCCAAATAAAAATAAAAAGTGCTTTCATGTTGCTGTAGTCTTCTCCAAAGGAGCACAAAACAAAC
This sequence comes from Datnioides undecimradiatus, assembly GCA_008933995.1. Classification (NCBI taxonomy): domain Eukaryota; kingdom Metazoa; phylum Chordata; class Actinopteri; order Lobotiformes; family Datnioididae; genus Datnioides; species Datnioides undecimradiatus. The sequence goes on from WARS01000008.1 coordinate 14,036,275, forward strand.
CCGATTCATTTCCCGGCAGCCACACAGGAGCTGGTAGAGCCCCAGACAGCCAATCGTCTGGGCATCTTTCCAGACTCACGCAAGCCAGTTCTGTGAGAGCGTTGGTCAGCCAGAAGTGCATCGCAGCCCCTTTTTTGTTTGCAAATATTCAGACTTGTCCTTCATTCGTTCTCCACAAAAGGAAGGCCTGGATCGAAGCCGCGAAACGCCACATTTCCGTAGCACTGAAGCCCAAGGCGGCGATGCACAGAGGCGGCGGAGGTACACTGAGATTCGAGCGCTCGGGAAAAAGTGAGCACTCAGCAACCTGTCATCTACTTTTGATTATTTCCCAACGGCAGCACCCTGTCCAGGTATGTGTCTTCTAAAGTACGACATAACTCTCGGTGTGTGCGCGCGTGTGTGTGTGTGAGGGTGTGTGTTTGTGTGTGCGTGCCGGGTTTTCACCGGTTCCTCATCCGTGTTTGTTCCGCCTTCCTGCCTCAGTCTCTCTCTGCGTGTGTTCAGGAGGTCGGGGACTCGGTTGTGTCTTAAAGGCCGTTCAGTGGGACCCCTGACAGCAGGTCCTCTGTGTGGAGCTGAGCCAGCGTCCTAACTCCTAATGAGGCATCTCCCCCCCTCCTCCCACCATCCCCTTCTTCTTCTTCTTCTTCTTCTTCTTCTCCTTTGCTCCTGTATTTCATCTTTCCTTTATCCTGCACTCTCCTTCCACCCTTTGTCTCCCCCCTTACCCTTCTCCCTATCCTCTACCCCCCTCTTTTCATCTTGCTCCTTGCCCTTCCACGCTCCTTCACTGTTTTCTTTGTTTCCCCCCGGTCGCTCTTCTTCTTCTTCACTCCCTTCCTCCTCCTGCCCCCCTCTCCTCTCTTCTCTTTCATCTGTCCTCAACTCTAACCTGTAACTCCTGTGTTTCTTGCATCTCACTCCCCGCACTCCCCTTCCTCGCATCTCTCTTTTCCTTCTGCCCTATCCCCCCCCCGCCTCTCCGCCTTGCATCTCAATAACACGAAAAAAATTAATGCATAAAACGAACATATGCACCTCTTTGAAGTTATTGTAAGTCACTCCCGATAAGAGCATCAGGCAAGTGCTTAAAAAATGTTTATGTAAACGAGGATCAAAGAACGCTACACTGAAAGCTATATTTGTCTGCTGGATGTCATTTGGACGCGAGAGGGATGGGGTTCGGGGGAACGCAGCTCAAAAATCACGTCTAAATGTCGGGCAGACGTCGAAATTAGTAGCAAGATAATAAATATCGTTCATTACCTGCATTATAGGAATAGAAAAGTTCAGCCAAAGCATCTGAAATACATCACTTGACTTGAGGAAGACACTTATACAGGTCTTTATATCTGCGAGGCGGTACTGGGGTCGCTGAACTGTCAAAGTGGGTTTTATGGGAAGATTATTAAACCGCGTTTTGGACGTAATGACTGATGCCGCAGTAAACGAGTTGATGATTCATCTTCCCGGCAGTGGGAGAGCCGAAACAAATGCATTTTTTTTTTTTTTTATTCACGATTGGATAATGTCGATAATTAAACGCGAAGTACCGCAGCACGGCTGCTCAGCGCAGTTGTTTTAATTACACTTGATCACGCTGACATATGAGCTGATATCGCCGGCAACCAACCAGCCGAGCGCAGGTGACTAACTAAGAACGCGTAGGCCCGCGCCGAGGACACGATGCAGAACCTCGCAAATTCATTAAGTGCTCAGGCTCCTGTTTGGTAGGAACGATTCACTGCCTATGGCAACCTTCATCCCCGTGCACTCATGTCTTAGGGAGATGTTATAAATAACTGATCAGTGCTCTGTAATGCCGCCCAGTAATTATTCAGATATACCGATAAAACATTCATATCAAGGTTGCGAGGTGTTATTTCGTTAAAGAACCTCCTTCTTGTCATTAACCGCATCGCTCCCGATAACATTTAGATGTTTGAAGGACCGCTGCACAGTGCTTGAACTCTGTGGGGAAACAGGAAGTGGGTTTGGAGAGGGGGCGGGGTGCTTCTGTGGGTCACATTTGTTTGTCGGAGCTCTGTGGATATGACCAAATATATGACTGGTGCTGCAGCTTATTTGGTTATGGATCTTTAGTAAACAGAAGAGCTTGGCTTTGAATCCCAGTGGTGCCTTTTCTACAGTGGAACACACACACACACACACTTCTCTCCTTCACTATCACTCTTCCTCTCTCACTACAACATCCTTTGCTGTGTGTTATTTCCTGCAGCTGCACCCTCGTGGCAGCAGCGTGGGGTGGAACACGGGGCCTTCTTCTCGAAGGCTTCTCCTTGATCTAATGTGCTGTGGCATGTTCTACCTCCACGCGGCTCAGGACAAAAGCATCTGCCAAGTGAGCGTGGAAGGGTAGACCTTGATCCATAACACAGAGATTTCTACAGTTTGATCAGTTAGAATGAATTTTACATGCGCCGGTGTTAACTTGTAGGATTTTTAATTTTATTTTTTTTCACATTCAAAGTAATTTTCAACTGCTGCAAGATGACGGAGACGCAGGGAAACGTACGTTTGTTCATTCGTTGCGTTGTGTGTAGACTGAAAAGAGGAATTCTGCACGTTTCACAAGTAAGGAAGTCCCGAAGCAGCCATGTTGGCAGTTAACCTTCCACAGCCACACTATAGGGCGCCGACAGCACTGATTAGGCATGATACAGTTCCTTCCCTATGGCTAGCGACACTTGCCGCTTAAACTCTAATACAACGCTGATGAAAACACGTTTTATTTTTAATATGTATACATTATGCATACGTACATTTTCATACATACTGCGTACATGGTTTTTCTAGACTAGAAAGAGCCGTGTTTTGCTTCTCTTGTCATTATCGCCATTTCTCACATGCATCAGGGGTGGTCTCTCGGGGCTTTTGATTGGCTGGCAAATGCAGGGGAGTGACTAAGGGATTCATAAGTACTGTAACTCCATATGAGAGATTAATTATTAAATGAATGGGCTGATGCAGACTTTTTGAGGAGCCAGACGCATGTCAAATCCACGCCGACCATTTTAAAATAAGTGCCAATCAGTCGGATCAAATACAACAGTATTGTTAAGACTTAAATTAACTGATTTGTCCACAGTGACAGGAAAAAAAAAAAAAAAAATCCGGATCAGACTAATGTACAGTTAATTCCATTGTGCTCTGATAATGACGTAAAATACGCAGCAATTATACCAGCCAAACGCTGAGGCAGGCAGCTTAACCTCCAAGGGGCTGAGCCGTACAACAATGCAATCTTAATGGGGTCAAATGGATTTAAAAAAAAAAAAAAACAAAAGCATTGGACAGAGATGGATAAGAGACCGAGAGATTGAGAAGTTGTGCAGAGGGGAAAGCTCTCGATGCAGACGATACAGCAGCCAATACTGCAGATCAATGTAACAGCATGCAGGGTTTTGAAAAATAGAAAAATATGACCCGGTGCTGGATCGCTGTGTACGTATGTGCGGAGGCATGTGTCTGTTTATTTATAGAGGGGCTCTTGAAGGAGAAAGGGAAAAGAGGACCAAGGTATGAATAATGGAGTGATGAAGCAGGAGAATGACAGGGGAGGGAGAGGAAGAGGGACCGAGAGAGAAAGAGACGCGATCAGAGTGTTGTGTTTCAAGTCCACGCCAGCAGGAAAAGGGATGGATCGTTCAATGATATCCCGCACATCCACCGAGCGTGCCGTCAATACCGCCGCTGTAATCGTGTTTCACCTGCCAACAAGCGCGTCCCTCATTATCGCTTCACATGTCGCGCTCACATGCAGGAAAAAAAACAACAGAAAAAGATGTATTGATGGCCGTGTTGCCTCTGCTCTGAACGAGTTTAAACAGAGGAACTGTTTCTAAAGACCATTTCATTCGTTTGTTTCAGCAGGAGAAGGTTTTATTAGACCGACGAGGTGCAGGTGGGGGGGACTATTCAAGGTTGGCGAGGAAGCGGCTGAAACCGTAATGGAATTTTGATACAGAAAATGGCAGAAATTAATTCCTTTTGTTTCACAATTTATTCATAAATAGCCATTAAAGCGCGCACAGTTCACAGACAAAGTTAAAAAGGGTTTTTTTTTTTTATCTTTCTTCTGATATTTGTCTTCTCTTTTCTGCATTAAAAGACTTTTTTTTTTTGGGTCAGGTAGCGGGAAAGCAAAAGTTTCAGGGTAGGATATGTGCCCCTGGAAACTTTTTGATCCCTCCTAATCTCAAAATATAGAGAAATTAAAAAAATAATCTGCAGCTGTGACAGCTACGGAGTCATCGCTTTTGTACTTTAGTCCCTAAATGTTGAATGTTTGGGGCTTGGCTGGTTGTTATTTAGGCTGAAGAAATGTAGAGAGACACTTTTTCAGTTTGCTGAAAGTTGTACGTGTAGCCTTTAGCTTCTTCGCTAATACAGTTCACACAAATGCAGAACATTTCTGTACGGAAGTTACTTTATTCACATGGCTGCCTTTTCTTAACTTCCATGTTGAGACACTCGTTTCTTCCTGAGGACACTGGATTGATTCGCCTCTCCCTGGATCCTTCCCCTAATCCTAAACACAGCCACTAATAACCCTCAACCTTAACCCTTACCCCTACACCCCGGTGGATGAGGGATAACAGGATAAGGTTTCAATCACGATGGGGAGTGAGAGGTAATCTATGTGAATAACACAACACGCCAAGAGGGTAAGAAGCACCCAATCCAATGCACATTTCATATGCACACGCATTAACTCAAGTCGGCTGCAAAGCAGTTGTAAATAGGACAAGGACAAAAATGCCTAATACATAGTTAATCTCATCCTGGCTTACTGCTGAACTAAATTGGACTGCAATACTCAATATAATGGATTGAGTTCCACTGATAGGAATTGCTCCGACCTGTCTTGTTTACTATTGATCCTTGTCTAGAAAAACAGCAAGACTGGCAAGTATTTTTACAGCGCGCTATATTCTTACCATCCGTAAATGCATTCCCCAATCCATCCGTCCATTCTTTTCAATCCATTCAATTGTTCTTATCCAGTCAGTCATTGGGTTGGACGCCTGTGCATGGTTCATAGCGGCGTGGCTGCAGGATTCGGCTGGGCTGAATTCAATACCTTTTAAATACAACATTATTGTTTCACAAGTCAGAGTGTGATAGTGTCCTGGAAATCAGAAGGGTTGGTATAGCCACCAGTTCTTCTCAGCGTTACGCTACCACAGTTCCTAAACTAAAACAGATGGATTAACAAATCAAAATCATTTAAATTGTTAATACAAGATTGCATAGCTTATATAACACCTTGAGACAACCACGTATCAAGCTGACGTGGCTTGCAAAAACAGTGCTCATTCAATCCTACGAAAAGGGATTGAACGCCCTGCAGCACAAGCCATTCTTAAAACACCCCACCTTTAGCTTAAAGGTGCGTAACGTCACTTGAAAACCCACAAATGGATACAAAAGATATTTAAGTGTTTCTACGTGACAGGGAAGTGACTTCATAGTGCGTTTAACTGAGCTGACCTGCGTGTGCGTGATTAGACCGGAAGCCAAGTGAAAGAGCGCGGCGGTCCACGCAGTCGCAATGCGTGATTTAAATACTTCATCGTGCTGTTTGTGTAGTCACAACAGCAGCGTGCGCTCTGTAGGTTAATAGCTGCGATGTTTAAATGTCAGCAGAGTTTTGCTTCATGTTCAGCCCTCACCTCACATCTCCGTCAGAGCGCCGAGTGCCGATGATGACTCTTTTATTAAGTTAAGGCCTGAACCGGCGGTGTGAGTGCCTATTGATCTGAATAATCAGATTGTGACGGGCGGAAAATAATAACGCGAATGAATCGATGACTAAACAAATTACTCAATAAATGAAAGCCCCTCTTTTTTTCTAAATATTGATATTTGACTTTATGAACTGATGTTTTATGATGGGGAGCCTCTGACAGCTGCTGTCACATCAGGAAGTCCGAGTTCAATACCACTAGGCAGCTTAAAACATAGATAAGCCGTGCTTGAATATTAAGCTTGTGCAAGCACATGATGGAAACTCAATCATTAATGAAGAGTTTGTTTACTCATATTTCAGTGAGTGTCACGGGACGCAATCCATCCACCATCTCTCGTTCGTCTCTTATCCCTACTTACCATCCAAATCCCCTTTTCGCCTTTCCCCTCATCCTCAACGGTTCCTCTCCTCCCCCCTCCTGCCCCACAGTCTCTTCGTCTAACCCACTGCTTCTCTCCTTTCATCCTCTCCCCTCTTCCTTTGCTCCATCTCCCTCCCCTGTTCCCGTCCCTCACTGTGTGTCATGTGTCTTTTTAATTACTCTTCCTTCCACCCACGAAGATCTGAGGAGGCCGGGTGTTGAGACTGGAAAGGGTAGAGGGTAGTGGACGTATGACGAGAGGAAGAGAAGTAAACCGGGGGGGGGGGTGTAGGATAATTAAACATCGATTTGGGACGATGGTGAAAACAGCAACAAGACGCCAAACAAGAGGATTATGGGTCGGGCAGCCGACGGCATTCTGCTGAGCTCTGCAAATATCCAGCAGAGGAGAGGAGAGGAAAGGGATGCAGAGCGAGGAAGAGATGGAGGGAGGGAAAAACATGAAGGGTGCAAGAATACGGAGAGGAGGAAGGACGGAGATTGGGACAGAGGAAAAAAAACTATGAGGGAGGAGATAAAAGCAGGAGAACAGGGACGTAAAGGTGAGGCAGGAGTGAGAGAGAGCTGGGATGAAGCGGCAAAAAACAGTTAGACTGAAGGGAGAGTGAAATACGGATTTAAGAAAGCGACACAGATGAAAAAAAAAATTAAAAAAGCAAAAGGGAGTAAAAAAGAAACACAAATTATAAAAAAGTGGGGCAAGAAGCGTTGTGGACGACCGGAGAGGCTTGCATGAAGAAGGAAAAGAACAAGACTGCAGACGTGAAAGAGAGACAGAAGAAGAGATGACTAAACAGAGCATGTCTTCAATGTCTTTGAACTTAACCTCTCTGATCTGACTCATTAGTTCTGCATTTAATTGGCACAAATACAGCAGGTGCCGGTGACGCAAGGGTGTGTGTGTGTGTGTGTGTGTGTGTGTGTGTGCGCGTGTGCATGCCTGTGCACATGTGTGCGTGCATGGGCAGTCATTTGTCATTAAGCCCTAAGCTCATTGGTACGTATGCGGTGAATCATTCAATTAAATGACAATGACCTACAGCAATCTGACTGCTCATTGCCACCAGTGGGCGCAGGGTCGTGCGCACGAGCGTGCGTGAACGTATGTGTACGTGTCATGATCGGGCAGATACATGAGTTTGTGTGTCGTGTATCGCATGTCTCGCTAGCAACAGCCTGAACGCCAGCGTCTTTGGTGTTTTCCACAGCCACAGTGAAGAATATGTGCGTAGTTTGATTGATAACCAGTTTTATGTGTGTTTCACTCGTTGCATGAGGGCGGATTTCTGGTGTAAATCCACACGCGATTGTGGCACCGATGATATTTAGCAGTTGTAAAATTAGTGTAACACACATTTGAGATACACGGGGGTGTGTCTGAGTGCAAAGCAGCCATTATCACCAGCCTCGGTCCGAAACTGCTGGTGTCAGCGGCCTTCTCCTGCACGTGTCTGTGAGCATGTAGGCAGCCATCGCAACAGCCTCAAAGAACCAGCGCGTCGCTCGCTGATCGGGAGCTTAAATCTACCAAATTCCTCAAAATCGGCACCGTGTCCGGAGTAGGCGTTATCAGAGCGAGCTGCTGACACACATTACGGCAAAAAGCAGTGGTTTATGGGCCCCTGTGTTTTTTTACAAGCCATATAATATATTACTTCCCATTCCAAGGTCAAGCGCGTGAGGCCAGGGCCCCGCTCGTTAAATTGTAATTTAGTGCACAACGGGTGCTAACCAAGACTCACTCGTTTTCCATATCACTCTATTTGCCGCAGAAGGTGCCTGTGATTTGTCTGTAGACTGCGAGAGTTTAAAACGAGCAGATGGGCGCTCTCTGAACTCAAGCTGCAAATATGTTCAGTTGGCAATGTGGCAGAGTTGACGAAAAAAAAAAACCCATAGGAATGAGGTTAAATAAAAACGCGGCCCTGTCGATATTAGAGCTGCACAAACATCAGCAGAGTGTGTTTTAATCTGGTGAACCACAAAACAATAATAAATACAAGGAAAACTGCATCTGATTGTGTCTTTCTCACTCATGCTTTAACAAAACTGCCAGTAATAAGCAGTGAATAGGTTTACAAGCTACTCACCGTTGCATATCCTGCTGTATATATCCCTGTGTTATGCAGTCATACCCAATGTGACAATGGCAAAGCATTTTACTCAGAGTGTGATAAGACACTGCAGCAGTTAGACCGAACTACATTATAATTATCCTCTCTAGGTTCACAGAGCGCTGTCAGTGCTGTTTTCATTCTGTGGAAAAACCCACGCTGGCATCGGTACGTATATAAAACCTAAGAGGTTTATGAATAAATATAATAATAAGAGCTGCATATGATCCGGCCCGTGCCTTCTGCCCCACTCCTGCAAATCTCAAGCGCATCATGACAGATCGAAAGTCCGGCAGCCTCGCGCAAGGCTGCTCCACACCTGGCAGCACAATCCGGTTTTCAAGGGCCTGGCATCAGCTCTTGAGAATCTTGCAACCAGTCACCTGAAAGCAACAACAACAACAACAACAACCATGCCAGAAACGAGACAGGTGTGTGTGACTTAGAAGAAGATTCTGGTGGATTTCAGATGCCGGGTAGTCTTTCCAGACTGTTTCCACCAAAAAGCCGACACCATTAAGCCGTCCACAGATGTAGCAGGCTAATCAATGAAACGCTGAATATGGAGGGTGAACCCCCACCTGAACCCTCTCTGCCAACAACAAGGCAAATCTTCCATAAGCATTCATTGACATAAAAGACCGTTTAACGCTCTTTTCTGAGGCCGCGCTTTCAGTGGAGTTTAAAATCTCTCTTTTTTTATTGCAGCGTTATCAAAATCCTCCACTTGTTTTCATTGAACAACGGGTTCAAAATGTCACGAGGTAACCAGCTCGCCTCGTCGAAGCTAAGAATAAGCTAAACTGAGTCATAAATAAGGGAAAAGGGAAAGCCTTGACATTCTCTGCAGTGATAAAAGAGCCTCTCCCCTCTATATTGTCTCCAGGTGAACGTCCCACACTATAGCTGCCTTTGTAAGCTTACAGTTTTACCACGGCTTGCACGTTTAACAAAATTACAGTTGCTTTATCTGATCTCTCTTTCTTTCCCCACAATGCAGATCTCTCTAAGTCTATTGTGCAACCGGAGAACATTTAAAGTCTCGTTAAACAGCTAAAAAAAATGTGCTTGTGAGAGTTTTGAGCGTTACAGGAAAGACTAACACATTCGATAAAGAGGTGAGTCCACGGGTTAACGTATCACTCATTGCTGACGTTGTGAGATATACAGCAGAAAGAAGAAGAGATCCAGATTAACAGGTAATTAACATATGGATCACATGGTCTAAGCGTTGTTGGAATCATTTTATTTGGAGCTCTGTGAGCCGAGACACCCACTGCATGTGCGTAACAAACACGCTCGAACACGGACAGATGCGCGCCACACACGAACACCCTTTTGCCGTGGTTCATATACTGTACACGCGTCCAAAAAAATATATGCAAGCTCCGTGCACCCACCTGCTCAAAGACACACACTGGCACATGCACACACATGCACGCACACACTCTGTTCTCCCGTCGACACACCTCAGCCCACCCCGGCTTTGCTCCAGATGCTCCCATCACCCGCTCCAATGCTTTTTGCCCCGCAACACCCTTAAACCACCCACCGGCACACATGTACACAGTCACACACGTATAAATACTACATGTGCATCCATATTGCAGTTCAGTGATGCTCGACAGTTTACTGGTAATAACGTACCAAGGCTTCAGCCTTATATACCGCAGGTGCAATGCTTGTGGTATTCATTCAGATGAGATTGAAGAGTCTTATAGAGGATGAAAAAGCCGTTCTGTCAAAGCCACAAACACGCCTGATCACTGAGTTGGTTCAGTTCAGAGTCAGAGCCTGTCGTCATCCGTGTAATGATGAGGTGCAAAGAGTACATTCGTAACATAACGTGCTCAGCAGATCAGGAAGCACCTTAAGTAAAAGACAGCTAAACAGGCGGGGCAGCATCTATCTACCGCTGCTGATCTAACTGTTATTAATGCATGTTTCCAGTCACCGCATCCTGAGTCTGCTGGTCTGCACAGATTTTATGTGTCTGTGAGTCCATTATGCAAAGAACCACAAACCCTGGGCAATGCAGAAGAAGGTAGAGAGAGGGAGAGAGTTAGATCACAGGCGGGGATCTGCAGTGCGCGTTTTTGCTTTTTCTTTGCGTTTAAAAAGGTTCGTGTTGACCTCTGTCTGCCCTGGCGAGGAAAATGTGAGGCGACTGCAGTTCTTTAGATCAACCCCGGGCGCGCGCAAAGGCGGCCACAAAACAAACACATGCTCCAAAATGTTATTCCACATACGCCCAGCAACACACTCGCTCGTACCGGATCCAGACAAAGTGCTGCGAAGGATCGAAGGTGTGAGCTTAAAGGTACGTTTTGAAGAGGTATCCGTTTACAGGAAGTGTTTGCGTGTGTGTGCCAGTGTGTGCTTATGCGTACGTGATGACTCTTTGTATTGATGGCTAAAGGTTAATGTACTGTAAAAGCACTGTTAGAACCCACGTCAGAAGTTACTGTAAGTTTCCGCTGCGTGTCTGAGGACGCGGCACGCTGCAAAAAGCTTTGTGTGAATAATTCAGCGTGGTGCAAATTGTTTATTTTGTTCAGTTAAACCAAAAAAAAATCAGCTTGTTTCATAGTTTCACACAAAAGTATGGAAATACTTGATGCAGTGCAGGGATGAAATCTAGTATTTTTACTGTAAATAGTGAGAACATCTGCTAGAGCTGCTGCACAGCTTCAGTTTCCAGTCAGATCTGAATCCCTTTACACAGGATGCTCTGATTGGCAGATTCCAATGCTGCCAAGTCAGATTCCGCACACATTGCAATATGTTGGGTCTGACCGCATCCATTAGGCAGTCAAGTCTGCATTATGGTCATGACTCCGTGTACCTCTGATAATCCCCGAAGTCACATGTGCATACACAAGCCCTCGGGAAAGCCAAAGTGCTGCATTCATCCGCTGCAGCTGCACTGCAGATAAAGGCGAGCTGAAGGGTGAAGCTCGCACAAGTTTAGTTATCGAAGCAGGAAATAAACTAATAAGTATATGATAAATAAAATAATAAGTGCCATGTATAAGCACATTTGTTTTAAAGGTAATAAAGTCACCAAGAACAAAAGTACATGAAGTTTCATATAAGTTTATTATCGCTTGCTGATAAATTCACTCACTCTTCCACTCGGCTCAGAGGTCACGTGAGTTAAGAAACGCGTTTTGCTGCAGAAGGCACCGATCTTTGGTCGACACTAAGCACCAACAGGTTTCAGGCATTTCTCGTGGTAATAGCAAGACCAGCGAGAAAGATTGAATCCATTTACCCCTTCACACACACACTGCTTTTTTCATTTGGGCTCACGTAACGGCGTGCAACACATATTGAGAGTTGCCCTCGGTGGGAAACGCAGCTGTCGTCTCTAAACATTGACAGAATAAATGTTGCTGAAGATAGGCAGACAGGGGGAATGTAATGCATAAGCGTCAAACGTGAACACCCGGCGATACGTCACCGAGCACCTCTCTGACAGGAAAGTCACTCTGAAATGAGAAGAGTAGGTTTAGACAAATACAGCTCTGGACTGGGTTTACCCTGCTCAGAGTGCGAGCCAGGCTAATGCCAGGTTTGTTTGGCTGGATAATGTGTATTCCCTGTTGAGGCCTGTCGTGGAGTCTAACCTATCGATCCATCCTGACCTCTGACTGATCAGAGGTCAGTATGTTTAACGCAAAAGGGTTCGTTTGCCTCAAATGCTCCATCAGCAGCAAAATGCAATACCACACAGCAACCTGTAGTGTAAAATACTAAACACAATGAAACGTCAACCTGGTATGGAATCTGCATCTGGGCACAGTATCCATGGTAACACTAGCTGCAAACATGTCCCGTTCGATCAGACCAGACCGTATCTGGTGGCAGCCTGCATGGCACTGAGTTGGTTCTTAGCTAGGTGCATCATCTGTACAATGTAGTGGCATCTGTAAACAACGCAGGGCAGATATTTGCTTTAAGCTAACGTAAAATCCAAGCTGTTCAAACTGAAAAGGCGAGGAAACAAGGGACTGAAAAGACACTTACTACTAATGACTGATTGTAATCTACCCCGTGACACTGAAGCGCCAAAAGATGCATTATACATCCAGAACTGTGTGAAACAGCCCGTGCCTCAGCGCTGCAACACACTGGGACATCCTGACACAGAGAGAAGAATAACTTCATGTACTTTCCCAATTTGCAATTCGTTGACAGCGCTAATTAGGTTTTCTCAAACACGGCAAGTCACAAAGCTCTGCGATTTGTTTCAGGCACACCTCAAATTACTAATGCACTGGTTTTGCTCTGGAGGACAGAGATCTAATCGCAGTGAGAATGATCAGAGCGCCATTAAAATACCAGGTGTTAAACACTAAATTCAAGATCGGACTGTTTCTAATCCGGATAACCAGGTATGAATGGCGCACCCGTCCGTTTCAAAGCGTTGGTCATCGTCGGTCAGTCTTGGTGCCCAGGTTGACAGCTCTCCCTTGCACAATCAGCAATGCAGCTCTAAGGGAAAGTTGAACAAAACAATGTGCTGCAGTAAGGAAATGATTACGTTCCCCCCATGAATCTGTCAGCACAGTTTGAATAGAGGACACAGGGGTGGTCTTTCCTGATACATTACATAAAACATATGTGTGCCTGTGATGGCACGCAGAAGGTGGCAGACGGCGAAATGCAAAGGCAAGATAACAGAGAGGGGCTGTACTGAAATAACCCGGGCGAGAAACGTGACTTCAGTTTTAAAAAACGATAAAGATGAAGCTCGCGAAGAAGACTTAATCGTGAAGAGCTCTTCGGTTTCATCATCTGATGGTTTAGTCTCCCCTTGACCGCAAAAAGACCCTGGATGTGTAACCGAGGGAGCCGTCAGTAAAAAGATCACATCAGCTGTCTGCCGCTTATGTCACTGCCTCGCTGTTTCTGCAACACACTCCGCGGGGACACAGTTTCAAAAGGAAACTCACAACCGATGCCTTCGGTACAGTTAGCCAAGATCTTCCAAAACAAGTCGCACTTCAATACAGACAAGCAGGACTCCCCACCAGCCGGCGGAACTAATAGTTTAGTTTCAGTTTGGCAATGAAAGAAGAAGAAACAACGGGTTAGAGAGAACACGCACATGGATCCACATCTGAATGCTCACATGTTATCTTCACAGGGGCCTGCACCGCGCACGATGCTGCGGGTATTTGTCGACAGCAGCATAACACGTACTTTACCATCATTTAGAGGGATGTATTTGCAGAAACTGGGTATAATGGTAATAACTGTGGTTTCATTTGTGCGTAATCACCAAAAAAGAGTTATTTTTTTCATTTATTTGCTTCAGAATGAGCTCGATATACTACTGAGGGACTGACCAGCTTCCACGGAGGCCGCGATGCAAACATCAGCTCTAGATGGCCTCTTTGCTTTTTGCAGCCACCGTAGGTTCTACTACAGGTGTGGGTGAAGGGAGGGCTATTCAGCTGATTGCAAACTGCAACCTCACTGCTAGATGTCTCTTAATCGAACACACGCCGCTGCTGCACATGCAAGCAGCGCCAATTAAGAAAAAACTCTGTCCTTGAAATAATGTTTATATACTATTGATTTGTTTTCACAATTAAGTTTGGTTAAGGAAACATAATTGCTGCCTGAATTGTGTCCCCCGGGTGATGTTTTCTTAGCGTAGGAAATGCTACATTTAAATACCACCCGCGAGTTGTGTGAAGCTGGCCAGAGCCGACAAACCGCAGAACTTTGACTCCAGCGAGCGGGATTCACACCCAGCTCACGCGTGGTAAACAGTCCTTGAGTGAAGGTCGGGAAAAGATAATACAGGAAATACATCGTATGTTGTCCTTAAAGTCACTTTTGACTTTTTCTTTATTTAACCAGCTACCATCTTTCCTTAACCAAATGCCACATCCGCAGTTCGATTCCATCCAGGGACCTTTGCTGACCTTCTCTCTATCTCTGCCTCCTTTTGTGCCATCGCTCCTCAATCAAAAGTATTTAAAATGCAAAATATTCAAACTGATAATTGGATAAATAAACCTATTTGCTTCAACAAAGTAAAGCAAATAGGTAAAGACAGCCATTTCAAAGAAATCACTCTCACTCATAATGTTGCACTCTGGATAACACACACACACACACACACACACACGCAGGCAACAACACTAGAAATACTGCTGAGGTCTGTTACCACTGATGGCACTAAATCTGACATTGGGTTTTTGGCTAGTGCACAGCTGCCAGCTGGTCCACTGTGCGCACCACATGAACACTTATGACACACGCACACGTGCACACAAACACATGCTTGAATAGACATTGATTATATTAGTCGGGGGGTTTGAAGTGCACGTCTCAGACAAGGGGTTAACCAATAAATGAATGAACGGTTGTCGACTCCTTCTGATGTAGTTAAAATTCACTAATTTACAGACGTTAAATTTATTGTATTATTAAAAAAAAGTCTATAATTGAGCCTCTGAAGGTGTGTGTGTGTGTGTGTGTGTGTGTGTGTGCGCAGTGCCTGTCACAGTCTTTGGTGTGTGTGTGCAAGTGTGCACGCTCACAGTTCCTGTAATCTACTCCGTGGTTTAGCAGGTAGCGGTGTGAAGGAGGACTGAAGGAGGCTCTGGGGAAGAAGCTGTTCCTCAGTCTACTGGTGCGAGATCATCTCGTCCTGAACTGTTCGTCAGTGAGAAGTCATTCAAACAGGGAGTGGTCGGGGTGCACGGCGTCGCTGATAATGCCTTTTAGCCTTCCGGCGTCCAGGTTTGGGAGCTTCCATCCTGCCTTCACCACACGCTGCAATGTATATAATTCACCGCCGAGCCACGGTTGCCAAGTACATGCACACACATAATGCACACGCGCGCACACTCAGACACACTTGGAGCTATAATGGCATTGATCGTAAGTAGTCAGGGGGCTTTGAGACTGCGTCAGAGAGCCCTCTCTGTGCTCTGAGCTCCTCTGAAAACCTCTGGACTATTGGTCGTCTTTCTAGAGTGGAAATGGTTCTAAATTGAGCTGCCTGCGTAAATAGAAGTTAAATAAAAAGGACACCAAGGGCAGCGTATAGATCAGAAGATGCTGTGATCTGGATGCCCCGGCTGGAGTCATTTACTCAGTGGGGGCAAGAAAAAAAACAAAAAAAAAAAACCCTCTCAAGGATCGGAGCAATTATTACGCTGTAGATCGAGAATAGACTCCATGTGCCTGAAGCGCCCGAGACATAATCAAATGTGGACTAAGACAAATGATAAATGCATATGAATAACAAATAAAATGACCTTTTTTAAGAGAATGGAGTGACGTCAAGTTCAGCAAAGTAACGACTAAATCAAACTTCATTTCAAGTCCTGCCACAGCGCGCAGGTCTCCTCCGCCCCACGTCCGTCTCTCGGCTTTCGTCCGCCGCAGCTATAGCAACCGCTCCACACGCAGAGGTCCTCAGCAGTGTTTGTGTCACTAAGCAATCTTTCCGCTCATTACGGGGAGGGAGCTGGCTTTGATTTTATTTTTCACTTCCAAGAGTGTGACATGGATCAGTTTCCAAGATACGCCGCCCGATGAAAGAAACAACCGAAATAGGCTGAAAGAGCCAATGTGAAGCCACATAAATTTGTTAAGCTCTCCTCGCAGCACCGGCGTTTTCTCTTTCCTCATCTTATGTCTTCTGTCTGCTCCTCAGCACTTTGTATCCTCTCCTCACCCTCCCCCTCCCCCGTCTCTTTTCATGGCACTGTGCCTCACCCCTCCTAATGGATATTGACCAAAGAAGAGAAGAACTGTATACACATGCACACAGACGCACTCACGGCTGTTCCCTTTATACTCAGGACAGAACCCGCTGCAACGACGACGCCTTCTAATGGATGCTAATCTCACGACGCCATGTGATTGCATGTATGGCATCGGAGGCATGATCTTATGCGATTAAGTGAGATTACAGCAAATCGTGCACATGGCACGCGACGTAATTTAGACATGAATACGGTTTTCTTTCAAAACGGTGATGACAATAATAAAGCAAAGACCGTTTCCCCAGGACAAATGAAGCACTCACTATTCAAAGGTCTTCAGTGTAAATGTGAGCTTCACCTGCCCGCCCACCTATTCATAAATCAATATTGTCACAACATATAAACTGCAGCATACGTACATGTAGATTAAGTATCATGATGGCGAGATTACGGTGTGGCTTGAGCATAAACATGTTTTTTCTGTCATACTTGATAAATCCATAACATTTTTACGTTGTGCTGCACTCGGGCTGAGGTTATGTTAAACTATTCAACACACACAGTGATTATTAAATAGAAGAATCCCCTTTTTGAATTCAATTAGATCCCCAATTAACTGAAGATGAAGTACTTTAACTGCTTTGCCGGCTAAATATTAAAGATTGTAAGAGACGTTTAACTCGAATGAAAATGAAACTTTCCAAAGGAGTCTAAATTTGTTGTTTTTTGCTGTTTGCTGAGAGCGCAGCAGGTCTAACTCAGTATTTGGAGGGTAGCAAATTGAAATGTTGCCGATATAAAACAGTGGTTGACAGCTAATAAATTCGCACAATCGCGTCGAGTCTGTGCTGTATTATCTTATCTGGAATGCCCTTTCCTGTTTTGTTTGACAGTGGCTACTTTTATCCACAGTAGGATAGTTATTAGATCCATCCTGGTCGACTTGGTGACGCTCGTAGTTTGGTTTAATGCTACGGCAAACTCTCCTTAAGCAGCTACTTTGTCGGAAGCACAGCAGTGGAGTATCTGGCGTATCTGTTTACAGCGCAACCAAACAAACTCATATTGTTTTATTAAAGGAGACAACTGAGATCTGATTTTCCGCTCTGCACGGTGCAAATTACTTTTCCACACAATGGCAGGATGCAGTTATGTTGGTTAACTCGCCAAGGAGTAGAATATGGGCAACCTGCCACTCGCAGTTCCTCATCTGAAAGCTCAAAGCGGTTGCTTCTTCCATTTCTATCTTGCAAAAATTAAAAATGATAGAGAGTGGATAGAGAGAATATCTCTCTCCATATCTCTCTGTGTTTCTGTATGTATGACTACAAATTGAAGTGGTTATTGTAGCTATTGTGCTATGCTGTGCTTTGGATAGGAGTCCATTCAAGGTGTGCAGGATAAAGTTATTATTGTAAACATCAAGACAATCTGCGTGATAGCGTGCGAGGCTGGAGTGAGATACACAGCTACACACACACCTACACCTGACCAGTAAGGGGTGTATTTTGTACCTGCAGTGCCGCTGAGCCCCGTTAACTGCATCCACCCTCAAACGGGCAGGTGCAGCTGGACGGTTGCTATGCAGGAGAACGGTTGCCATGCTTAGAAGAAGCTGCTTGTCTCCCACAGTTAGCTGAACTGTCTGAATAAACAAGTGTCCTCTCTGGCTTAGGAATAACATCATAATCACTTTTCAGTAGAGACCTCCCCCATTTCCATATCTCACCAGTGTCAACTTTTCACAAATTAAGAGGAACTGTCTGATTCTCCCGTCAACATGGGCGGATTTGACAGATCTTGATCAAGAGTAAAAAGGCCGAGAAGAGCTAAATTGGTTATGGGAACACTCTTTCGGGCGGTTTTGATTCGACCGCATTTGTGATTTGCTTCCGTAATCACAGAAGACGGGGGTGATATATTTGGCCATTTCATTTGCACCCGTGAAATAATGAAATAAATACACACTCCGCCTTGTTTGTCTGTGATAGTATTAGAGCCACCTGTCACTCATGACAAGATCTGTGAGGTTTTCCTAACCCGTTGCCATGACAACTCCACAACATATGAAAAACTCCTCAGGACTGAAAACAGACAGGGCTTCTCCAGGCTTTCCCACAGATTTCACCAATAATGTTGCCAGTGCTCTGGTTTTGAAAAGTCTCATCCAAAGGTCAACGACCTTCTGGCACACCCTCAGTGTACATCTCTGACTAGCGTGAGCTACTGTAAAATGACCTTCCTGCGTATTCAAAGGCTGTTCATGAAATGAAGCTCATTACAATTATGGCATTGCTGGAATTCTATGGCTGCGATCGCACCATTATCAAGATGAATTGCCGTAAAACCTTGAACTGCTCTTTCTCCCCATTGGAATTTCTGTTCATTACCACTGAGCTGTATGTGCAGTAGCATGTGGCGTTCACGTCGTGCCTTTTTGTTTCAGGGAGATGTTACACCGCATCCGAAACTTTTTACCAAATGCCGTAGTGACTCAATCGTCACCAGTTAAAGCGGTGCCAGTCAGTAAAATCTGAAAACTTGACAATGACAATCAGTCCAGCAATGCCTGTCGAGCAATAACCAACAAAAAAAAATGGGAAAATATCATTATCATCGATATAATAACCCATTTATAGAGTCATAATGTAAACCCGAGCAATGATTCAATGCAGCAGCAACATTAGCAGATCAGTGCAGCGCTGAGGCAACGTGACAGACGAGCATTAAAACGTGTTCACTCTTGTACACTCGTCACATTTGGCCCAGGCTTTGCTGCATTCACTGAACCCGACAATGGCTCTGCTCCACTACAGATGTCTTTATCATTTCAGCTGATTAGACTTTTACGAGTGGATGACTGGCTAATCTCCACTTGCATCATCTATCATCTGCTCTCGTCCTCGAAGCAGTGGCTGGTGATGTCTCGTGATTAACTAACACACAACTGCACGCATACACGTTCACATTTGCAAACACATGGAGCCTCAGAAAGACTTTTTACTAATGTGCCTTAAAAGATTCGTAGAAATCACCATGAAAAATGAAATCGCACACCCAGACAAATCATAAATTTAGATTGTAGACAGACAGACCTGTAAACCAGTGTGTCATCCCCAGAGCTGTTGTACTGGACCTGGAACATCCTGACTCCAGATATAGGAGTCTGACTGCTCCATCTAATGAGGGCAGAATTTCCTGTCAGTTCCACCAATGAGACCCTCCGGTCGGCCCCTCTTGTCTCGTTGTTAGGCAGCGCAACCTTGGAGGAGGTGAGGATGTCAGAGGGGGCAGGTTCAGAGGACGGGTCTCGGCTGCGGCTGGTGCTGTTCGCCAGATGGGGCATCGCTGTGACGACTAGCTCCACCCTCCCCGTAGATTCACCTGCTGCGTTGGAGGCGATGCAGGTGAAGTTTCCCGAATCCTTCAGGGAAGTGACATTGATCTCCAGGCTTCCATTGGGGAAAACCAAAGTTCTGGAACAAATTCAGATAAACAATAGAAATGTAAACGTTACAGAGTTGCAGTGAGTTTTGATTTCTTTGCCTCATATTCTTCATTACCCCCCCAAAATCACATCTGCTGGCTTCCAGACATTCAGCATTCAGATCCGTTCCAAATGGCATAGTCAGAACTTTGTATTAAAATGGGCCAAGGCCATTCAGGATCCCATTCATTTCAGTGAAGAAAGGACACATTCGCTTCTGTTTGCAAAATGAACCGCCATTATCCTGTCATTTTAATTTATGGAGTATCTCCTCTCTGGTTCACACCGCCACCCAACCACGTAGGCCCTCTTTCTCTGTCACACAGACAGAAGCCAGTTGCTAATCAGTGTTCTCCTTATCAACCCATTTAGTCACATCTGTACTCCGCTGCCTGCAGCATCTGATTCCAGTGCCAACTTTCACCACCAGCATCCATCCAGACACTATCCAGATTCAATGCAGCGCCTGCCAGGCTGTGGGGCTATATCGCTAACTCGCTGTGGGATTCATCCCCATGATTACAGGCATTAGCAAAAAATACCCTGATCCTTAATATCTGTGAACTAGACTTCTTCTGATAAAACATCTAAAGATGCAAACACAGATTCTGCAAACAAATTCTATCAAAAATGTGTAAGAAGGAAATCACAGGGCTGATATTACATTGACATTATATTTTTAAATAAATATATAAAAACCTGCATATTTAACGCAAATGTCAAGTGGTTCACCGAATGCAAATGTACAAAAGCTTTGACCTCAACATCATGCCTCGCATTTTGATTGGCCCTAATTTCCAAAAGCCGACCATTGTAAAACAGACGCTTTTTTCAAATCAGACTTTTATCCAATGGCTGTGAAGCGTGGAAGTCTAACGTAATGGGGACTGTGTTTGATATCACACGTGGGTCACCTGCCTTGCTGCCTTCGCTACACCCAGCAGGGAAAAACTGAATTACCACAAAGACACAGTGCAGATTTAAGCAGAACGACCACAAAGAAAAGGAAATGCAGCTATAGCAACGAATCCATAAATAAACTATTAATAAATGGGTGAAGCCAGTGGAAGGTGATGCCTGAAGAGATTTTGTTTCAATTCCACATGGGGGAGTTAGCTACAGTATAGTTCAATGTGAGTTTCACAAGAAGCGTGTCTCAAAAAGAGAGCTGATCTACTTTATGGAAGCATTTCTTCTGGAATGCAAAGATGATTGCTAGACAGGAAAGCTAGAAGTATCTGGAATAATTAGCTTTTACCATGCTGTGCAGCACTCCTAATCCTAAACAAGTCAGCAGACAATGGTACTAAACTAGCACCAACCACTTTTCCAAGCCCAGAGATTGCACAAATCTGCTGAATGAACCATAGTGCAAAGCATGGAGATGTTACAGGCTAAAAAGCAGGTTATCTAACTGAAAGAAACAATAGTTTCTAGAAACTATCAACTTTTAGACCAACTCAGCATCGGTTACTTGCCCCGCATTGTCACACATAAAGATATTCTTTGTCCCATATTTGGTTTATTGGGATCAGGTCACTTTAACTACAGCCAAGAATTTAGTGAGACACACTGTCTTTTTTGACTCAGCGACACATTGGCACATAGCACTGAACTGGAGCAGTACAAGGGAGACTATTCCAACAACTACTCTCTTGCACCTGCCAACTGTGGGACCAGGTGTCTGACATCATTCAAAGAGCAACGGCCCTCTCAGAGTAGAAGTCTACGCAGAAGAAACTATGCAGAAAAGTATTCTACAGCAGATAAAACTGTGAAGCTAGAGCGTTAGTACCTCGAGCCATTAGATATAAGTCGCCCCTCAGGGCTGATCCAGTGGACCTCAGGCTCTGGGTCTCCATTTGCTTTGCACTTCAGGCTGGCAGGTTGGCCTTCCATAGCCACTGTATGAGGTGACTTACGGGTCAAGACTGGTGGGTCACAAATAAATTCCTAAAGGACAAAAATCGAATAAAGTCACACATAAGACAAGACAGAGGCCTATCTTGGTTTCAAGGTAATGAGGCAGCTTTTTATGAGTTTTCTGCATGACACAAATTGAAAGTGAGACGTCACCTCCTCTGGTATTGTCCAGAAGTACTTGGCACTGAGGTCAGGGGGAGAGGCGCATGTCTCTAGGTCGTCTTCTCTGGTCAATCTTCTCAACCACAGAAGTTCACAGTTACAGTGAAGGGGGTTGCCACCAAAACTCAACACCAGTGAGGAGAGCGGGGAGCCTTTGGATTTGGCATAAACCGGGATTCTCAGGAACAACGGGTCCGGGGGAATTTTCTTCAGCTTGTTGGATGTCATGTCTAGCCTGTGAAAGTACGGGATGAGGCGGAGATGGAGAAAGAGTCATCAGCTGATCAGTGAACCAACTATTAGTCTATGAATTAAATCAATTCTGTCCTCTATCCATCTTTTTACCTGGCCAGTTTGTGCAGGTTGGTGAACACCCCTTGGGGAACATTTTCTATGAGGTTATGATCCATATTAAGGGTATTGACATTGGTTAGGCGCCCGATCGTGTCCCAGGGCACTTGGGCAAGGTTGTTGTAACTGAGGTCAAGATCCTCCAGTGTGGACAGGAAGTCATCAAAGGCATGGGGAGATATAGAGTGGAGCTGGTTGTTGGCCAGAATCAGGTGACGGAGGTTGGTCAGGCCTTTGAAATGATCATCCTGGTTTAAGAAAACATGAAAATACTGTGAGAGGCATCACATTTATATCGTCATAATGATACAACGTCAAACTGCTGTACTATTATTTGACTGGATTTCAGTTATTTGCATCTATTAACCACTCGTCAAACCTTTACTTGTGTAGGTCTGAGTCCTCTAGCTCTGTTGATCAGTCGATGGATCCACCTGATAATTCATTTTCATTTTCTGTCATTAATTCATCCATCCATCTGTCTTACCTTGATCACGGTCAGTCTGTTAGAGTCGAGGTGAAGTGCTCTCAATCGCCGCAGGTCACTGAAAGCTGAAGGGAGAATCTGACTGATGGTGTTTCTGGACAGGGTCAGATGCAACAGGCTGGTCATGTTGGCAAAGTCCTTTCTTCGAACAGCTGGGAGTAAGAGGAATAACGCCAAATAAACTCCTTCAACTACGGACTGAGTGGTCAAATATTACATGAGCAAAGACAAAATAGAAATCAGAGGATGTTCATGCACCAAATGTCTGCCTGTCCACAGAGATACGTGCTTACACAATAATGCATGACTCACATTTGCAATGTTGTGTAGTTTTTTAGAAAATCGTGTTCTGAGTTGGACGCGGACAACAAGTACAAGACAGAATTGTAAGTGTAAATTTACCGAAATGGTGGCTGCTTTTACGTGATCATCACACTGCTAAGGTCGCATTAGTCAGGGCTGTCTTATGAAAACCATTGTTTTGTATTAAGAGCATTTGTGTCTGAGGTAGTCCAATTAGCCCCTGGAGCTCAGAGCCTGGACCGTACCAAATATCCTTAATTGACTCCTGTATAAATGACATTTTTGGCAACACTGAGAACCTCAACTGACGGCAGATCTGGTGTCCTCAAACACAAAACATGTTTTGCACACAGTAGTGCTAAACTGAAATTGATTTAGAAGTGACTTAAAGGGGACATATTATGGCAACTGAAAGCTGTTTTAGAGCAGAGCGGTGCAGGACCGGTATCCAACACAGCTACCGCTCCCAACGAACAGCCCGCGGCCGTACGCTATAGCTACAACGCAGAATCCGACGGCGAACAGCGGAGGAAACGGTTGGAAAGAATAAAAGAATAAAACGCAGCCACGGTCTCCTCTGGTCTTCTGGGGCTGGGACAGAATATAGGCATCAACAGAGCAATCTGCATGTCTCGTGGCTCTGACCGACGACATCGCGACACACCGCTAGCTTACCGCTGGAAACGGAGAACTTCACCTAGCGGGATGAACGCCCCCTCTCAGCGGTTTCACTCAGAGGAGGACGGCCTCTGTAAATCACTCCTGTGGTTACGTAACGACAGGAGCTGGATCTGAACGGCCTGTAGGAGCCCCATGTTACCAGAGGGTGGGCTGCAGAGACGATGCAGGACTTGTCTCCCTTCCTCATTCTCTGAGTTGGTCGGAGTTGGGGGACTAGTTTAAATATGTATATGT